>LJJJ01000048.1:0-657811 GCA_001304625.1 Trametes sp. AH28-2 | reverse complement strand
CTGGTACCAAATTTGCCAGAGCTATCAGACGTCCAGACCCCGCCACATTTACTGATGAGTCTCCCTTGGGATCCCGGCACGCTGTCGCCAGCGCGACCGCGTTCACTCGCCGCACGGAATGATGAACCTCGAGGTGGCCAGCACGCCATCCACCTCCACCCACTCCTGCATGGAGAGCAGACTGCGGTACCACCGCGGCTCTCCCGGCAGAAACTTCGCAAGCCACGCGTACTGCGCCTGCGTCGGCCGCCGGCTCTCGACGTAGTACTTCGCCCTGCGCGTGTTGCAAATCGAAATGATCTTGAAGACCGCAACGCCAGGGGGCGGGTCCTCGAGCCCGGGCCACACAGGCGCGTTGCCGTGCACGACCGGGTCGATCGAGAGGTAGCGGAAGCCGGAGCGGGTGCGGAGCTCGTTGAAGGCGTCCGTCTCCGTAGGATAGGCCGTCTTGCCGTTGGTGCAGCAAATCGTGAAGGCAGTCAGCCAGGCGGGGGTGACAGGCCAGCCGAAGAAGTAGGGCTGGTCGACGGTGAGCGCGAGGGCGGGCACGGGCGGTAGTTGCACCGGGACATTGTTCGGGCTTTGGAGCAGTTCTGGATCCGCGTCTGGATCCAGCCCGGGGATTTCGCGCAGCAGAGCGCAAATCTGTGGATAAGTGGTGGCAAATCCAGCGTCTGCTCAGATGTGCCTGTGTTCAAGGACTCGGACATGGACTGACCCGGACTATTTCGGCCTTTGACAGGTCCTCGCTATCAGCCTGAGGTCCGAGTTTCAGAACGAATTCCATCTCGGGAGGCGCGGCCGCCTCTTCGATGGAGCATCGGTTTGGAATGGGCTGGGCGATGTCTGAGTCCGGGATAAATGGGTGGTGCTTGCCAGTGACGTTGAGAGCCGAAGACGATAAATCTATGCCAGTGGTTGGCAAGTTGGTGACCGCTGGGGACTCGGATGTGTGTACCGGACCCTCCGACTCGACTATGGCCTGTGCGGGCTGGGTGCTTATATATGACATTGGACGGGACTGGTACTGTAGAAGTGCGGTCAGTATTTGGAATGTCCGATGCCGGAGGGATACCTGTGCAAGTTGCAGGGCCTGGTTGAACGCCGCGCTTGGCCTTACATAAATTGTGTGGGATTCGTTGAGGCAGCGCTTTCCGAGACGCTTAGCAGCCTCGGCACTCTCTTCTTACTACTATCACTTTCCAGTACCATGCGTCCTGGCACCCTCGCAGGTACTATAGGAGCTCCCTAGGCCCTACCAGGGTATCATCTCTACGGATTATATGCAGAGGCTTATAGAAGGAACAGTGCGCGGCCGGGGATACTCCGGGGTGCGGATTCCTCCCAATAGCTTGCGGCGCGGCGGAGTCGGAGTCGAAACAGCACTTGATCCTTCGCACTCACCATCCCGCACACCGATTAACCTCAATCAACGTGCTGTATAGTGCGCACCAGGTGCTCTGCTCTGCAACTGTGCAGGACAACGGCGCATATATTGACAAGGACAGACTACACTCAGCAGGCGGCGTGCCAGCCGCACTTCGAGTCTCGGGGATATCGGAGATGTTCAACAGGATTGCAAAATTTGTTCGCAAAAGGCGTGCGCGGTATGCAACCTTCTATGTTCCCCCTGCAAGCACTGTGTTGACCCTCTGACCTCCTCAGCGTATATGGACGCCGCCAGCTTGCGGGGAGTGAAGCGCTTCCGGTTTCATCCCCACCGCTGCTTGAAGAGCCCGTCAGTAGTGCCAACGCTAACGACACGAACGAGAGGACATCAACCACGGCCATCAATACACAGAATGCACCATCCGCATGTGAAGAGCCGATACTGGACGCTCTATCCCTCGGTACGCTATGGAACACCTTCGCCTGGATCAATAGGCTCCCCGTCGAGGTGCTCGTGATCATCTTCCTCTTCGTTCGCCTGCGGTCTTGGCGGGATTGGGACCTCCCTGATGTCAATCCGATCCACTATATGCGGGTATGTCGCCACTGGTATACCGTGATCATTGACCACGCGTGCCTGTGGAATCCTATAGTTGTCGGCAAGCGAACAGAAGGCTTGCAGCTCGCCCTATCGCGCTCTCATCAGATGCATTTGCACCTGACATTCGACGATTTACCAACACTTGCCCACATCCTCCCGTGCATCATACCTCTCCGGGACCGAACACGGTCGTTGGTGCTGGCCTCAGGCTCCAGGAACGAGATAATGGCCCTCTCTCCTCTGATCGCAGCCGTCTTTCCTGCCCTCACGGTGCTCGACATTCATGATCACGGCATAATCCCATGGGCCTCTCCGCAATTCGACAATTTCGTGTTCCGGCCCGCGAACTACCCCCGACTAACGCACTTGAAGCTGGGGAACATACACCTCGAGCTGACGGGTCGTCTATTTCGTCAGCTCACCAAAGTCACTCTCGACTCCTGTCATATCCGACCATCCCGCCTCTCCGCCGACGCGTTTCTGGACATGCTGCAATGTGGGCAGCGCCTCGAAGAGCTTGTTTTGAAAAACTTCATGAGTAAGGCCTGCTCAGATCCTCCCTCGCGCCACAGACACGCCGCGTACCTCCCCCGGCTACGCATGCTGGAGCTCGTAGACGACGTGCGCTGGATCCGACACTTCACGACCTTCGTGCAGCTCCCCACCCGGGGCCAAGTCGAGCTCTACGGGACGCTGCGCGACGGCGACGTCGACGCCACCGGTCCGCTCGACCCCTGGGCCCTCCTGGTCCCCCACCGCCTCAGCGACATGCGCTTCGCACGACATGCCGACCGGCTCATCTTCTTGGCCACCACGTCGGAAGGCTCGTACAGCTTGACCTACCTGTCCGTGTCGCCCGCCCTCACGCTCACGCTGTATCTCCCGGACCGCGCCGAGGTCCCGTCGGGTTCCGCGGTGCTCGCGACGATCAGGGCGCACTGGCAGTTCCAATCGCCGTCTGCGCTGCGGATGCTCACCCTGCGGATGGACTTGCGCACGGCGGCCCGCGCTGACTTCGAGCTGCTCTTCGACGCGTTCCCGCACCTGCGGCTCTTACGCGTCGCGTCTCCGAATGGCGACTCTGTGGCGGTCCCCTCCGGCCTGCTGGACGCGCTCGCCAGCGCCCCGGCCGTCCCACACAACACGGATGCAGGCGGGGTGCCCCCGTGCGGCGACCCGGACGCTAGGCAGCCGAGTAAAGTGCAGGCGCGCTGCGCGAAGCTCCGCAACCTCGCGTTGGAGGACTATACCTGGGACGACGGCGCGATCATGGCGGCGGTCCTGGACTGCCTGCGTGCGCGTGCGCGGCTCGGCGCGCGGAAGCTGGCGGACCTGGAGGTCGTCGTGAGGCCACGCGCGTCGGAGCTTCGGGCGGCGTGGCTGGACAGACGGTACGCGACGCTGCTGGAGGATTTGGTCTCGCGTCGGTACAGGTTCACGGTCAGCGAGTACTAGAATTCGGACCGCCTCCGCGCGTCGTGTCAAAGGTGCCTGCTTTCCACGCAATCTGCACGGTGTACTAGGTGTCGACTTTCGCGTGTTCGTCGGTGCGTCTCCGCCGCGCTTGCACAAGCTATAGATCATGACGTCCACCGTGGCCGTCGATCGTACCATTCCTGCTGGGATCTCACCGAGGCGCCACCTCTACTGCGCTGCCCGCAACGGACGCGAATACAACGCTAGGCGTGTGCTCTCAGAGCTCTTTCGCCAACAGCCCCGTCAACGTCTTCATGTAGCGCTGACCAAAACCTTCACTATGGCATACGCGCAAGTCGGAGCGAACAGGTCATTGGAGGTGCACGACGTTCAAGCTGCCGCGCAACATGTATGGGGAGCCGGAGCGGCCGCGGAGCTCATTGTTAAAATATGAAAGCGTCCCGGGCCCGTCCTCAATGAAGGTGCGGCGCTCGTACTACCAGCCCGGGAGTTGGGTCCCCCAGCCGCCAACCTCCACGACGTACTTGGTCGGAGGTCAGGCAATTCTACCGCGCAGATCAGCTACGCCCGAAGAGACTTGTTCAGCTACAGGCCGCGACGTACCTCAGTGCGTCGCCAACCAGAGACACGTCCAAGCTCATAGGCACGGTGGAGAGCTCCAAGCGGGTATGCTCTGCGAGGCGGCCTCCCGCGATGGCGAGATATACCAGCTTCCCCGCTTCCGTCTTCCGACAGCTTTGGCTCCACCATCCTTGCCCTGTATTCGTGGACTTCCACTGTAAGACATTTCAGCAAGAAATCCTCCTATAACTCGCTGATGGCGGCGTTGATGGCAGGAGAAGATGTACGCGTTGATTGTTCTTGTAGTGTATGTTGTGCCCTACACTTTCATCGATGGGATCTTGACCGCGTCGAGCGCGGTCCCCCCTTTCGCGTTGACCAGGACGTACAGTACGTGCCTTGGCCTAAGAATGACACGGAGGACGGCATCGTCTTCACCTGTCGAGAGCTGGCAGTTGCCAGCGGTCAAAGGTCCTCATGCTTCAGAGCGAGCCCCTCTCGCAATGGAGGTCGTTCGCACGGTCCTCACGGAATGTTCATGGGGTGTTGCTGCGATATGTCATAACGACAAAGCTCTGTACCTCCGATCGCGAGACTCGCTGCAATGCACAGCTCACGGTCTCAAAATCAACTGTATAGTCATGCACGGGCGATTTTCGTCCGCGGTCAGAGCCTGCAAGCCGTAGAACAATCCAGCTGGTCTTCCGAGTCGGGCAGAGTCACAGTGCAGAACATTGAGCACAACAGCCGGCACGACATACCTGGGACCCCTGGGATCGAGCAGACCAGTACCGTGAAGAATTGCTCGGATATGTTGGGTACAATAAAGTCGTGACACTGCTAGCTAGCATGAGCTCACATGGGACAGTCGTCGGACGCATGGCTTGATCAAGGGGAACAAGGCGAAGTGGCCACACTGGGCAGGCGCTGGGGCCCAGTGGGTCACAGTCGCGTGACTGACGCGTCATTGACGCGTGACACCGCGCGGACAAGACCCGTCACGCCCCGCCGTAAGCCGCCACAACCTGCTTCCGCGCCGTCATCACCGCGCTCGTCGTCGCCTCAGACGACGAAGACTTCCGGGACCACTCACAGAACACACTCGAGATGTCTGCGGCTCCTTCCTCGCGGTCAAGCCCTTCCTCCACCGGCACGCCAGCAAGGCTGCCTTCGACCCGTGCTACATCCCCACCTTCAAGCCCGCCCGCGGTAGACGAGGTGGGTCGTGTCTTCTGTAGTTTCCCGGGATTAAGGCTCACAGGATATGTGCGAGGAGGTTGAGGATGAGGAGAAGTTAGTGGAAGAGGAGCTCTCGGGTGAATCAAAGGTGTGTAGAGACTGGTTTGACATGGCAGTGCCATCGCGCCAAACGAAGTAGAGATCGCTTACGCGAAGCGGACGACCAGGCTTTGTCTGACGACGAAGACGACGATGAGGTGTGTGTAACAACTGTGAAGTGCTATGTCCGCAATACTCATCCCATCACAGGAGACACAATCCCGGCTCGAGCAACTCGAGAGCCTCCTAGAGAAGTCCGCCACATATGTGAAGCTGCTCAAGGAGCAGATGGACCAAGCCCGTGTTCAGCGTCCAGAAAAACCAAAGTCCACAGCCAGAGGATCCCGTAAACGCGCTCGCCTGGTCTTGGACTCCGAAGACGAGCGAGAGTCGAAGCGAGCGAAGGCAGAGGCGGCTCAGGTCAGCCCCGCAGAACAGGGCGGTCCGGAGCAGGACTCTCCGGAGAAGACAACGTTCAAGCAACCTGCTCTTCTCACCGGCGCTACACTGAAAGACTACCAGCTGGAGGGCGTCGCGTGGATGGCTGGTTTGCATCTGAACGGGATCTCCGGTATATTGGGTACGTCCGTGTGATAGATATTTGAGGACGGCAACTGAGTTATATAACAGCGGATGAGATGGGTCTCGGAAAGGTCAGCTCAGCTTGTATACCGTTGCGCAGTAGTCTAACGGAGTACACGTAGACCATCCAAACCATAGCATTCCACGCGTTTCTCCGTGAGCGCACCCCCGCACCCTTCATGGTGGTGTGTCCACTCGCGGTACTGGACAACTGGGCGCGCGAATTCCAGAAATTCGCCCCGGACATTCCTGTCGTGATGTACTACGGCAACAAGGAGGAGCGTGCTGATATCCGGCGCAAGCATATGGTCATGGATGAAGTGGACCGTGACTACTACGAGAAAGCGATGAAATCGGTACAGGTGCCAGCTCCGCCTCCACCTGCCAAAGGCAAGGCGGCACGCGGTCGTGGCCGGGGTCGTGGTCGTGGCCGCGCGCGGAGTGCGACCAAAAGCCGTCCGAGGAAGGACGACTCCGATTCTGAGGAGGAGGCACCAACACCTGCAAGGACCCGTGGGAAGCCTGTCGCCCGAGGCCGCGGTCGCGGGGGACGTACGCCTGCGAAGACGACCACTCGCAAGCGCAAGGCCGCCGAGGAAGCGGGATCCAGCGAGTTCGAAGATTCCATGGTTATCGACGGGGATGTGCCGGAGTCCCCGGAGAAGCGGAACAAGACACCGCTGAAGCCGCACCAGAAGACGAACTTCCCAGTGGTGCTGACCACGTACCAGATTGTGATAAACGACCGGGCAGAGCTGGCGAAGTACCACTGGGGCTTCATCGTCGTGGACGAGGGCCACCGGCTGAAGAACATCGACTGCGTACTCATGCGGGAGATCAAGAGGATACCGGCGTCGGCGCGCTTGGTGCTTACCGGCACCCCTCTTCAGGTGCGCAAGCGCCGTGCCATGGTTGTGTGGCCCCTACTGATCTTCACCACGTAGAATAATCTCGCGGAGCTGTGGGCGCTGCTCAACTTTGTGCTCCCGGAGGTTTTCGGTGACCTTGCCACATTCCAGTCATGGTACGCCCGCCCGCTATTCCGATCTTCAGACGAGAGGCTTGACTATTCCATAGGTTCGACGAGAGTAGACTACAAAGCAAGCTAGCCTCGGACCGTGAGGCGAAGCTGATTCACTCTCTGCACGACATACTCCGACCTTTCCTCCTTCGGCGCATGAAAGCGGACGTCGAGATGCAGCTGCCGCCCAAGAAGGAGTACGTGCTGTACACGCCGCTGACCGAGCAGCAGCGCGAGCTATACGAGGTCGCGGTGCAGGGCGACAAGGCGCTCCGCAACCACCTCATCGCGCAGATGCAGACGGAGACGCGGCGGATGAACGGTGTCGATTCGGAGGAGGACGAGGACGAGAAGCCGCTGCACGAGGTATCTACGGAGACGAAGAAGGCCAAGGGCAAGGGACTGCGCACGAAGGACCGGCGGACGTACGTCGAGGATTCGGATGATGAGGACTACTTCAGGCGGCTGGACGAGGGCGAGCTCCAGGCGCGCCACGAGAGCGCGCGCGACGAGAGGGAGCTCGGGCGCGAGTGGCAGCGCCGCGCCGCAGTGAAGGAGGTGAACAACAAGAACCTGAAGAACGTCATCATGCAGCTGCGCAAGGTGTGCCAGCACCCGTTCCTCTTCCACTGGCCAAAGGACCCCGTCACGCGCGAGCCGGTGCTGACGGAGGAACTCGTGAACGCGAGCGGGAAGATGATGGTCCTCGAGCGCCTGCTGGACGAGCTCTTCGCGCGCGACCACAAGGTGCTGCTCTTCAGCCAGTTCACGACGATGCTCGACATCATCCAGGTGAGCGCTCTCCCCTTCTCTCGCGTGTTTGTCTTGGCGGTTGTGCTGACAAACGGAATCGCCTGTAGGACTGGGCCGAGGGACAGAAGGGGTGGCCGGTGTGCCGGATCGACGGCAACATGGACATGGAGACGCGCCGGGAGGACATCCGGCGGTTCCAGGACGGCGGGGACGCGCCCGATGCGCCACGCCTCTTCCTTCTCAGCACGCGCTCTGGAGGCCTTGGCCTCAATCTGGTCGCGGCCGATACCGTCATCTTTTACGACCAGGACTGGGTACGCTACCAGCCATCGTATGAGAGTTCTCGATTGCATGCTGACAACCTCGCCATAGAATCCACAAGCGGACTTGCAGGCCCAGGATCGTGCACACCGCATAGGGCAGACGCGGCCTGTGCTGATCTTCCGCCTGCTGTGCGCGCACACGATCGAGACGAAGATCATGCAGCGCGCGACGGAGAAGCGCAAGCTTGAGGCACTCGTCATTGCCAAGGGTACGTGAGCCCCCCCCCCCCCCCCCCTTCAAGAATCCGACCGCGGCCAAGCGGAGCAAGAACCAAGCGCTCGCGGAGTTCGCGATGGAGCTGCACCGGCTCGAGGGCGAGAAGATCCAGGTCGTGTCGAGCACGGAGGCGGGCAAGGCGAGCGTGATCAGCGACGAGGACCTGGACACGCTGCTCGACCGCCGCCCGGAGGTGTTCGCGGACCGCCAGAAGGGGTGGACGTCCGCCGGGCGGGTCGAGGGTGGGGAGGAGGGCGCGGAGGCGGCGCCGGCGAAGGTGGTGGTGCCGGACGCGGCGGCGAAGACGAAGACGGCGTTCGCGGTGTACGAGGCGCCAGTGAACGACGGGAACGTCTTGGGGATGATGGACGAGCTGGAGGACGACGGGGACGAGTAAGAGTGATGGGTTGGTGGCTGCGGCCACGAACCCACGTATGGATCACCGCTGCCGCCCTTGTCGTTGGAGTGGCAGTTTGCACGGCATATCTCGGATTGTTTTCGTCTTGACTACTTGCACTCGCATAGCACGCTTTGAACATCGCATCGCACTCGTACTGTAGATCGTAGTTGTATAATACCACTGTACGTGATTGAGTGAGACCCGCATGACGTTCCCTCTCCGGCTCGACCTGCAGTTACTAAGATTTCCGTCTGCATTCTCTTGCCTCTAGCGGCGCTGGTCAGATCAGATCGATACGAGACGTGGGCGGTTATACCCACGCGGTACAACTTCTCTCTCGAACGACCATGGCCCTACAAACTCTGAAATCTCAGATGCATGTCTTGTCGGTCTTGTCCTGTGTCTTGGTCGACCCTCTACTCTAGTACAGGCCACCGTTCCTTGACAGGCATCCACGCTTCATGGACCGCTAAACTCACTGCTGCCAACGCCCGTGACTCCTGGCTTGCATCAGCCAAACACAGGGCTTTGCATCTCTGTATGTGGTTGCGCCTGGGATTATATCCTACATTCAGAAATGATACCAACCTCGAGGTTTTTAGGTTCTCTAAGGTCGCGAGTGTCGTACTTCGCCTCCGGCGGAGACTCTGCGAATAACGCACGATCACGATCGGACACCGGTCTAGGGATCTTTAGACTGTGGCAGGCTACCCTGGGCTATCACACGATCTCGGGCCCCTTACCGGTCTCTATCGGTCTACTGAGGGCTTCCAACGGGCGCCCTGCAGATCGAAAGACAGCTCACAATACCAGTGATCGAGGTGACCAAGTCACCGTTTCGAACTCCGGTGGTGTCTTGTTTCTTGTCGCAACAAGACCTCCCTAGCGCACCCTATCCATGGAATGCAGGAATCGAGCGTGCTGAACTGCTTGCGGTTATATGAGGTCCTCGACATGGAATCGACGGTCGCCCGAACACACCAACGCACCCTCCCCATGATCGAACGTGCCCCTGACCGTCTTCCGGCTTGTCGGCGTCCTATGCGATAGTACAAGCATCCAGCGGATACGTCGACGCTACTCCCTTCGAGAATGCACATCCGACGTCCATGTTTCCTCTCTGAGCCTTCCGTCATCCGCACTCCGCACTGTCAGCCTCACTTGCCCTTCCGGGGGCAACACTTCGAGAAAGCTGCCCCTCATGCTACGCACGAGTCGCGGCATAATAGCCGCATGAGCTGCCTCCGTGAACAGTCGCTGCGTCCTCCACCCCCTCTGTCCCTTAGCACCGCTATCCGCGCGCTCACCGTCGCTTCACAATGGGGGACACGAACGCCATCTTCCAAAATTGCTTCTATGTCGGGAACACCTTTAACGCCATACTATACGGTGCGCCTGCTGTTTGCCTTTTCTCGTGAACGTAGCCGTTAATCCCTCGCCTCCCACCCGAATAGGAGTCGAGCTCATGCTGTACTTCGCGAGCACGACCATCATCCTGCGCAATAAGGACCCACGAAACGACAAGAGCTTCCGGCTCTTCCTATACCTCAGCACCGGCCTGCTGCTCATGATCACGATATACGTCGCCGTGCAGGCCGTGTTCGGTCAGGAGATGTGGATCGTGCACGCGGACTACCCCGGCGGGTCCGCGGCCTACCTCGCGGACAACGTCGCGGTGTGGTACCAGACGTTGGGCAGCGCCGCCTCTATCGTGCTCAATCTCATGAGCGACGGATTGCTGGTAAGCACGACCCACTCAGGCTGCTGACGTGGGCGACTGACTCTCGACCCTCCCGGAAGCTATATCGCTGCTATGTTGTTTGGGAGGATTGGCGACCCATTGTCCTACCCAGCATCCTCTACCTCGGAACGGCCGGTACGCCTCCCCTCTCCCCCTCTCCCTTCCCGCCCTCACGACGTTCATCCGTCTGCCACCCGCCTCTCTCCCCCTGCAGCGCTCGGCATCATGACCTGCGTCTTCACCGGCCTGCCAAACTCCAACTTCTTCGTCGGCAGCGCCGCGTCCGTCGCGCTCGCGTACTCGGCGCTCGTCATCGGACTCAACGCCGCGCTCTCCGCGCTCATCTGCGGCCGCCTGCTCTGGCACGCGCGCGCGATCGAGCGCACGCTCGGCCGGCGCGTCGCGCGCAAGTACACGGGCGCGGTCGCGCTCGTCGTCGAGGCCGCGCTGCCGTACACGCTCTTCGGCATACCCTACGTCGCGACGCTCGGCACGCAGAGCCCGCTGTCGATCCTGTGGCTGTCGATCTACGTGATGTTCACAGTGAGCGTCTCTCTTTGCGTGCATGTGCTAGGGGCGAAGGCTGACGGCGGCTGCGCTGCAGTGCGTGTCCCCGCAGATGCTCATCCTGCGCATCGTCTTGGGCCGCGGCTTCTCGAAGTCGAGCGCGACGCAGACGGTGCCGACGATACACATCGCGACCTCGATGGCGGACAAGCAGGACTTCGACGCGGAACAGTCCACGAGCACGTATAGCCAGCGGAACAGCATGGGCAGTTCGGCACTCGCAGACGTGGATGTCGTCTAGGAGCACCGACTGGCCTGTGAGGCTTTTCCTCGTTCATTTCATTCTTTGGGCTGGTGGGGTTTTGCGATGGCAGTGTAACAGTAGATGGATGTACGAGTACGACAATAACGACCTTCACGACATACAAGTTCTCGAGATGATATCTATGAATACATATATTCCTACAGAAGCACTCAAAGTCCCGGAGCATGTCAGCCCAACGCCCCTACGCATCGCGCCTCTCCCCCTCCACCTCCCTCTGCTCCGCGTCCTGCCGCCCCGCGGCCCCTTGCAGCCCCGCGACCGCCAACGCCGCGCCGCTGGTCACAGTCGCCGCATCGCCCGCGACCGCGCCCACATTCGCCACGCTCTGGCCCACATTGCCCGCCACCGCCCGCGCCTCCGGCCCGTAGTCGTTCTCCACGACCGCCCCCGCCGCGTCCTTGAGCGTGTCCTTCACCTCGCCCGCGCCCGCGGCGACGCCCTGCGCAACGGCGGACGCGCTGGACGCAGCCGCGTCGAGCTGCGCGGTCGCCTCAGGGCGCGTGGGCACGAAGGCGTGCGCGAGCCAGGCGCCCGCGGAGGACGCGGCGGAGGTGACGGCGCCGGAGACCCAGTGCGCGGCGTCTGCGAGGGACTGGGTGCCCGCCTCGCTGCTGCCTGTTGCGCGGTGCGTGGTCGAGGAGAAGTGCGCTGGGTCGATCGTGCGTCGCGCGGAGTCTTCGCGCACGCTCCGGCTGACCTCGTCGGCAGAGGCCTCGAGGCCGTCTTTGAGAAGCCCGTACTCAATGAGCGCGAGCTCGAACGTGTTCTGCAGTTCTGCGAGGTCGTGGCCAGGCTGCTCGACCGCTTCGGGCAATACAACTGCCACCAGTCTACGCCGGTGGCTTGAGCAACGTGCGTGGAGATGGTGATGTTCTTGGAACGCACCCTTTGTCTGCGCCCTCTACTTCAGGCGTGAACACGTATGTCCGCGAGTCGTCTGCGAGCGTGCCGAACGTGGTCGTCTTGAAGAGAGGGAACGCCGCCTTGCCGACGGTCAGGGTCAACAAAGGCTCCGTCGTCTCTCCATCCGTCCTGGGGATCACGACCAGCGAGAGCGTGCCCTCAGACAGAATGGTGGTCTCTTCGCCAAGGACCTGGGCAGCGACCGCCCCCGGGATAGTCACAAGCGGCTCACTACTCTGACTGCACGCGAGTCGCACAGAGTCCCAAGGTAACGATGAGCATCAACGACACGAGCGCTTTACAAGAGGGGCCCTACTTATGGATCGCGTCCTTGATCTTCTGGCGCGCGCTCGACTCCTCCGCGGGCTGCAGGAGCCCGTGCTCGATCAGGATCTCCTCGAAGCGCGTCTGCAGCTCCGACAGGCGCGACCCGTCCTCCATCACGCCCTCGGGCAGGACGAGCTTCACATATCTTCGTTCAATCGCAAAGCTTCAGTAAGACTCGGGCTGCGCGCTCACTCGAATTGGAAACGAGACTCACCCGCCACGGATGCCCTCGATCTCTGGGGAAAACACGTACGCCCGCTCGTCGTCCTCGAGCGTCCCAAACTCGTTTCCCTTCTGCAGTGCAAACGCCGCCCCGCCGACCGTCAAAGTGAGGTCCTTCCCTCCTGCAATGGGGACGATGTTGAGGTCGCCGGTGCCGAGCGTGACGTTCGCTTCGCCGAGGATGTGTTGCGCCGTGACTCCTGGGATGGTGACGAGGGTGTCTGTCATGTTGGGTGGTATGTTCCTTGCGTTCGTATACGAGGATGTGGAAGATCAAGGGAGTAGTGGTGAGAGGGAAAGGTGCATCGACGCGACAGAGGTAGAGTGACCGTCCGCCACCGATGATGTCATTGCCCCTACCGTGGGGGTACGCTCGAGATTAGACGCCTACCTCAACTCAAGTTGAACTGGCGCATTGATGCCGGGGACATGATCAACCATATTTCTTTCGTCAGAACGCACTTGTGAGTGGGATATATTGCACCGAACAACTAGAGTCTGTACAAAGTCAGCACTTCACGACGATAGCATACGAACAGCAGAGCACTCACACAACATGCTTGCAATCTCGTCTCAAGTATCGTGCCAGCAGTCAGCACCTGCGCCGGGCAGTCAGAACGTGAACACGTCCAACTCCACGTCGCCAAATTCAGAGTCCAGAGCTGCAAAGTCCACATCCAGATCCTGCTCAACAGCCCATCAACACCCGCCCTAAAACACGCACTCACTGAACGCACGCACCCGCATCCCGATCAAGTGCTCGTGGTCGATCATGAAGCCCGAGTAGTCCGGCGTCCGCAGCGGCCGCGTCCGGCGCACCATCAGGAACGGCAGGCGCGTCACCACCGGGGCCGTGAAGACCGCCTCCGCCTCGACGGGCGTCTCCTGCGCGATGACGCTCGCGACCGCGTTGTCCGTCCACTCGCGCAGCGGGACCGGGTCGTCCAGCCGTTTCGGGTGCACGTTAAAGTCGTACATCATCATCGTTGCCGTCGGAGCCGTGACCGGGACACCGAGGATCATCGCGGGCAGGATCATGCGCTCCCCGTGCACGTATCTGTCCCCACCGTCAATCACCGGTTCCGTGAACAAGAGAGTGGATTCTCACCTCAACCACTGGAAGCCTCCCATGATCGGCCAGAGGCGCGTGTTGTCCGGGCCCCACTCGTCCCACGCCTTGACCACAGGCGTGAATTCTGCGCCTGAACTCGCCTCAGGCGGGATGTGCGAGAGCAAGTGCGTATTGCGCACGAACAGGTGGTAGCGCACAGTGCGCTCGCCGTAGAGAAGCTCCATCACGTGTAGCCTGCAGTCGGGGGACGTCTCGAATGGGCGGCCGAGGGTTGGTCGCGCGACGAACGGCGCCGAGTGTGTGTAGAACCGGATGGGGCCTTGGCCTGGCTTGACCGGAGGCAGCAATAGCTGGGCAGCCTTCGTCGGCGAAGACTGCCAGGGATCCGGCGGGGAAGCGTCGTTATCCCCGCTGAAGGTGTAGAGCGTGATAGAGCCGCCGTCAGTGGTGGTGGTGATCATGTATGCGCGATTGGAGAGGAAGGCAAAGTCGTAAGCACCGCTGGGCAACCCGGACTCGACACAGTTCTGGACAGGCGCGTCAGTAAGGTCGTGGGATGTAGACAGGGTATATGATACTTACCACGGCAACCTTGCCCGTGCGCCAGTTCCAGATGACCAGCACGGGGTCGTGCATCCAGAAGAACATACCAACCATGTCGTCGACGACTTGGATGAACGCGCGGTCATATGGCGATGACACTGGCACGGAGAGCTCGGGTACCGCTGCCTGCGGATGGGGACGGTTGTCGCTCAGCCTGTGTAGGCGAACCACGATGTTCTGTCCAGCCTGATGTCTGCACGGAAGCGTGAGTCGCAGCTCCCAATCGTGTAGATTCCCCCATTGCCCAATGGCAAAGCAGCGGATACTCACGTTAGCCCATTCGTGAGGACCAATGCAATGAAGTCTTGCGACGGGTCCATGGCAAAGTCGCGCGCCGAGAACCCGATGTCGGGCCTCTCAATCTGCCGTATACCCTCTGTCGCCGTAGGGAGCCGCGTAATGGCCAGATGGCGCGAGCCCCCGAACCCGAATCCTCGCGACGACGCGAACACCCCGTCGACGAGTTCGTAGGCCTGGCACGTCCCGGGGGCGGAGAACGACTCGACCTTCTTCCAATCGAGGTAGCGCCATCTTCTGCGCCTGTCTAGGAGGAGCTTGTAGCGTTCGGAGACGGAGAGGGAGCACCCGGTGCCGTCGACGAGGCCGTCCGCGGCAAGCTCGATGTTGTACTGGAGGTGCACAGACTCCTTGATCGCGTCACGAAGAACGGTACATACCTGCGGAGGCGTTCTACCAATAATCTACGTCCGTGAACAAGTGCGAAACGTACCGCTCGGCAGCGTAAGAGAGACTTTAGATCCAGATGCCTCAGGACCTCGATGCGCAGCTCCTCCGGTAATTGCAGAAATGGGGAACCAGATTGGAGGGTAAACATGTAGAGAGCCTCTTGACTTCTCGTAGCTGAAGTGACAATCGCGTGCGGGAGGACGACGTGGTAGCGAGAAGGATGAGCGTGTAACTTTACACGGAAGCCAACTGGAAGCAGGCAAGCACGCCGCTGAGCGGACGGAGGCGGAGATCGTTGGTGACTCGGTACGCCGGACCGGAGAGCCGACACACCCGATTGACGTAATAGACAAGCGCCGTTCTGCCCGCGTCGAGGTGCGCGCCGCAAGCCATCTCACTCAGCGTCCCCACCCTCGCTTGTCCTCTCCCATAGACTCCACAGCCTGCTGTCGCTCTTACACCGCTCAAGATACCCCTGCTACTACTGCAGCCTGCGTAGCATCCAAGGAGCTTTTTTGACGAGACCAACCACCCACGCGTCATGCCCTCCAAGGCATTCATCGACTTGCCTCGGGAACTCCTCGTCGAAGTGCTCAAACTGCTCGATTACAAGGAGATCACGCGTTGCAGACGGGTACGTGCTTATAACTGCTGTTTTAGAGCCGAGAAGTGGCGAGTGCTATCAACGTTGTCTGAAATCAGACCGGCTCGCACGTTGCAGCTGTTACCAGGTTGGAGTCGCGCCTGAGCAGCAAGTGGCTACTGTGGTTGGGAAAATGTTTGCTGATTACCCATGCCATCAGGTTTGCAGAACATTGAATGGTCTGATCGATGCCAATGTCAGCCTCCTCTACCAAGTCGAGCTCGGCATCGAAGGCTTCGTAGACGGCCCTGCCGGTGGTGTCTGCACATCCGAACGCCTGAACAAGCTGCTCCAGCGGCGTAACAGGTGGCTCACGCTCGACTGGTCCCATGTGCTCGCGCTCACGCCGCACGAGGTCATCCCGCAATCCCCCATGCCGTACGAGCTCCAGGGCGGGACGTTCCTCAATGTGAGGGACCACGCCGGCCTGGTCACTATCAATCAGACCATGCTGCCTAGCGGGTCGAATCCGCACACGGAGTACGCCCACCATGTATTGCAGATGAAGGTGCTCGACATCACGACGGACCCTACACAAGACCTCATCGTGCTGCTGGACATCTTAGGCCGGTACGTGGACTGTACCGTTCCGAGAACGAAGCTGACGTCGGCCCATAGCGTTCACATCTGGTCCTTGTCGACATACACCCCGCACCCTAAAGCAGCTGTACCGCTCCTGCGACCTCAGGGCGTCGTGAACCTCTTCATCACGGCCGTGCATATTGCACACGACCTGATCGCTCTCGTAGAATGGTCAGACTACGTGCGCGTAACAATATGGAACTGGCAGACTGGGCGGGAGATCCTCGTAAGTCGTCTGCGGCATTTTGGCTAAACTCGTTGTCTCATCTCTGTACAGGTGGGCAGCGAGAACACTCTGACATACTTGGCTACTGGCCTTGCCTGGTTATCCCCTCGCGCCTTCGCTCTCGCTGATGCTGCTCGCGGTGAACTGGTGGTGTTCTCACTCGAAGACATCGATTGCGTCTCCCCCACCTCGCCCCAGACTTTCCGCACCGTCCAGCCACACGCGCGCCTACAGCTACCCCGGATCGACCGCGGATGGCACATCTCCCACTTCCAGCTCGACAGCACGCCCCTGCTGGCGCAGCTCCCGCGCGACCGTCCCTTCACGGTTGCAGCGGACGCGCATATAGTCGTGTTCTCGATGCAATACGTAACGCACAACCACCGGCGTGTGTCAAGCAGGTACATGGGCTTCGTGCACAGCAAGTTCCTGTGCGAGTTCCTGTCCGCGCGCAGCCCGGATGGGCTGCCGAAGGTCGTCCGGTGGGCGCATTGGGGTCCGGAGAATACGCGGATTATGACGCGCAACATTGTTAGTGCTGCGTTTGCGCGGTGCGTCCTCTTTGCTCGATCATCCCCGCTGCTACTCACGCTTCAAGTGTGCATAGCTACGTGTACGGTCAGAAGGCCGTGTACACTCGCGCGCACGACCTGCCGGACCGACAGCTGATCTCGGTGTACGACTTCAACGTGCACCCGAAGCGCGTCGCGGCCGCACAGCGCGCGCCAGCCGCCGGCGACGGGGGCATCACGCTCGTGCAGAACGAGGAGGAGCTGATGGGCGAGGCCGGGGACAAGCTCGCGTACGTCGAGGTCGTGGACTGGCCGACGGTGATCCGGCGCGACTCGCAGTCGGCGCTGCAGTGCCACCCGTTCGTGCAGGACGTCGAGAGCGCGCTGCCGTACATCGAGACGAGCCGGGTGGTGGGGATGTGCGCGGAGGAGGGCGTGCAGCGGCCGTGGGCGTCGTACATGATGGACGAGGAGCGGCTGATCGAGCTCGGGCCTGCGGTGCGTGTACATGCCTTGGCTTTGTGGATGCGTGTAGGGCTGACGGCGGTGCAGATACAGGGCGAGGATGGAGTGTCTACGGACAGTGTCCGGGTGTATACGCTGTGAGTGAGGTTTACATGTGTCGTGTGCTATGTATGTTCGGTATGCTATGGTATTGCTGTCGTTTCGATCGCTACCGGTCACTGTATGACCGGGTGAAGGAGTTGGTTTCTCTCCGGACGACTTGGCCTGACTGCATGATTCTGCGCAGATGCGGGGATGGCACGATCGGTGAGTGGTACAACATTCGAGCCGGCGGTAGAGCTGTTCAGTGCCTTATCTCGATCGCTCATCCTATCGCAGCGCTCCGATGCTTGTTTCTTGGGCTTGGTCTTGCGCGTAGCGCGCTGCAAGCCCACAGCCAACAGCTCGATACTGCTCGTTTCCGGTCCTGACAGAGCCCGGCACTTTGTAGCACGAACGACCAGAACACTACACGCCTGTGCATTCGCTCTCCCGATCAAAGCCATTCAGCGAACCGCACAATCCCGCGTGACGCCCGTCCCGAGAGGATGCCTGTCCGATAAGGCCTTGGCGCTGCAGGATACACGGGCGCCTGCGCTCATCAGGGGACCTCGCTCACTTCGAACGGAAGCCGGCAATCAAGCTTTCTCAGTTGACTCCCACCGCAGGGTGTCGCGCGGGGCGCGTTATCGCCCCCGCGCCCGTATATATAGGATTGTATATATGCCCCATGGCGGGGCGCGTACGCGATAGCGGCCGGAACCTCTCCCTCTCCCTTTTCGAGGACCGCGTCAAGCCCTGCTCAGCCAGACTATCAGGACTCGGGAGCATAGATGACGATGACGGACGACTCGATCATCGAAAAGGGCGGGCGCGTCCACACGAACGCGGCGGAGCTCGCCGTCGACGATGAGGCGGAGCTGGCGCGGATGGGGTACAAGCAGGAGCTCAAGTGAGTCTATCGTTCCTGGTGCGAGCGAAGCGGGACTGAATGGGCCGTCGTCTGTAGACGCGACCTGACGCTCCTTCAGGCAAGTCGAACGTCGCTTGTGTCTGGGACACACAAGTGTCGCTGACAGCCGATTCGCTGCAGAACTTCGGCGTGTCCTTCTCGATCATCAGTGTGATCACCGGTATACCCTCCCTCTTCCTCTACGGCTTGGTACGTGCGCTTCGCGGTCGACGCGGGGATGTCCTTCGCTCATGCGTCTCTACTGCATAGAATACCGGCGGTCCTGCCGTCATGGTGTGGGGCTTCGTCGTGGTCGGTACGTGACAAGGAGCCTCTTGGTTATACATCGTCCTCAATGTCCACGTATTAGCATTCTTCACGATGCTGGTCGGTTTGGCGATGGGCGGTAAGTCGCTTCGTACTTTGGGATGCCCTTTGACAGCGGATAAACGCAATACCACAGAGGTTTGCAGTGCGCATCCTACAAGCGGAGGACCGTATTTCTGGGCAGCCATGCTCTCCGAGCCCAAGAACGCGGCTTTCGCGTCCTGGGTCACTGGCTGGTTCAACCTCCTGGGCCAAGTCGCTGTGACCGCTGGTATCAGGTAACGCTCCTCTTCCTCTCTCTTCCAACCAGCACTGACTCTCGCCACCCTAGCTATGGCTGTGCGAACTTCATCTCAACCCTGGCGACGTTCCACACAGACTTTGTCCCGGAGCCGCGCATCACCACCGGCATATACGCTGCGGTGCTCATCGCGCAGGGACTCATCAACACGTTCGGCGTTCACCTGCTCAAGTACATCAACAACGTCTCGATCTGGTGGCACGCAGTCGGCACGACTGCGCTCGTTATCGCGGTGCTCGCTGCAGCGCCTACGCACCAGTCAGGGAAGTTCGTCTTCCAGACCTTCATCGACAACACGGGCGTCGACGGCGTGGGCTGGAGCGAGCGCGCGAGTCCGGCGTACGTCGTAGTTGTGGGCATCTTGATGGCCCAATACACCCTCACAGGCGAGTGTCCCTCGTCGCCATCGTCGCCGGAAGAGTCGCACGCTGACCGACTGGCGCAGGTTTCGACGGGAGCGCACATGTAGGTAACAGAGTGGCGCGACTGAGATGATCGCTCACGCGCGGACGTGCAGATGACCGAGGAGACGCACAACGCAGCGATGTCCGGGTCCATCGGCATCATCATGGCCATCGGGTGCTCCGCGGTGCTCGGGTGGTTCCTCATCCTCGGCCTGCTCTTCTCCATTCAAGACTTGGACGCTACGCTCAACTCTGCCACCGGGCAGCCCGTCGCCCAGATATTCTTGGACACGGTCGGCGAGAAGGGCGCCATAGTCCTCATGGTGCGTTCCATGCGTCTGTGCGGGTGCACTGAGGAGGTATCTCACGGACGCGCGCGCAGGTCATCGTGATCGGCGCCATGTTCTTCTGCGGCACGTTCTCGCTCACGTCGAACAGCCGGATGATGTACGCGTTCGCGCGCGACGGCGGCATCCCCGGACACAAGTTCTTCCACAAGGTTTCGAAAGACAGCCAGTCGCCCATACGCACAGGTCCGTTTCATGGAGCAGTCGTGCGCGTGATTGTTGCTCACACGCCTCCGACAGTATGGCTCGCATGCACGCTGAGCTTTATCCTCGCCCTGCCCAGTCTCGGGAGCTCCGTCGCGTTTTCGGCGGTGACGAGTATCGCGACCATCGGCTTGTACATCTCCTACGGTGCGTCTCCCCCAATGTACCCTCCCTATCCCTGGCCGGCTCACGCCCCCACGTCCTAGCTATCCCGATCGCCCTGCGCGTCGTCTACCGCAAACGCTTCGTGCGCGGGCCGTTCCACCTCGGCGTCTTCTCGTATCCGGTCGCAGTGACGTCCTGCGTCTGGATCGCGTTCATCTCGATCGCGTTCATCCTCCCGCAGGCGAACCCGGTCGACTCGCAGACGCTCAACTACACGATCGTCGCCGTCGGGATCGTGCTCGCGTACTGCATGGGCTTCTGGGTGCTCAGCGCGCGCAAGTGGTTCACGGGCCCGATCAAGCAGATCCAAGGTGCGTCTCCAGGTTCGACGCGACTGTGAGGCCGATCGTTCAGGGCTGATCCTGCGAACAGACGAGGAAGGGACCGTAGACGAGACGGATCGCGCGAGCTCTGAGGTCGTCACGCAAGCGGGCGACGAGAAGAGACCGTAGTAGCGTGCGCCGTGGAGCGTGAACCGACTCTGTAGAAGAAAAGGCCTGTGCGGTTTTGTCTGTGATGTATACTAGATCGACGTGAATGGCTTCCCGTTCCACGAGGCTCTGGGCCGATGGTCACAGACGTGAACTCGGGACGTGCCCGGTTTTCTCACACACACGATCATAGCGGCGAATGGCGAGCCGGGGGAGATATTGGAGAAGTCATTGATCAGCTGCGGTTCTGTGAGTAACAGTGAAGGTACTGCAGCTAGGAGTGACATGCAGGTGAGCGGGCGAGCCGTGCCAGCTGTGGTCCTGCGCCCGCATAGGGGAGTTCGCCATATTACCCTGCCCTACACAGGAATACACCAAGACACTCGCAACTGCATCCAAATCTATCACGTCGTCGCCCAGGAGCTCGATCATGCGTCGCGAAAGCGCACGAAGAAACGGCTCTTGCACGATGGGCCCGGTCAACAGGCGAAGCCGGGCCCCGCCGGTGTTATATGCGGCCGTCCGCGCTGGACGACGGACTGTACACAGCGCCAGATCTTCATTGCATACGACATACGACAAGGATGTGATCATACAAGCTCACCGGACGTCGCTGGACGGCCAGCTGCCGTACCTCACGGTGCAAGGGCTCGCGGAGATTGGTGCACAGGTGGCACGTCGAGCGCGGCCCACTAGGAAGACGGTGCGGTGAGTCACTGGCAGCCCGTTCTCGTTATCTCCTGCCTCCGTACGATGGTCGTTCATGCGGTCTGGAGAGTTGTGAAGAGTTTTCTAGTCGTGGATATCCGGCTGCATCAAGGCTGCCAGCGGAATAAGAGCCGCCAGCAACGGTAGCTTGCCCGCGTGGGGCTAAAGTTTGCAGTGACAGGCATTGCCAATCAGGGCGCACGGTGGGATGGCAAACTCACTAGTACGTCGGACCACGTCGCAGATGCAGACGACAGCAGGAAGCACACTACACCCATACGGACGGACGAGTCGACTCCTCCAAAGACACCCCCCGTCAACGCCTCCATCGCATCGGACGAAAGGACCCATACAGACCTCAGGGCGCAGCGTGCTTCGCCCTCACTGCCCTTCCCGTCGAACGCGAGCACGTCGCCGTACCACGGCCGCCTCAAGGAGATGGCCACGAAGCGGTCGATGTCCGCGCGCACGGCAGTGGTTGACGGCGTAGACTCAGTCGACGCGCCTGCTACGGCAATTCGCGTACCGCCGTTCTGCAGCATAACTCGCGAGGCCAGAGCAAGGTCACCGGGATATTTTTGCGTACTAGATGGGGAATTTGCCACTGCAGTAGCGTTCTCAGGGCCCCGGTGTACTGGAGTCCATCGTTAAGGCAAAATTCACCCGGAGGGATGTGAACATGTGGAGTAGGCTGAGGGAGCGTATGAGGGACGTCACTGGATGTGGATTGCCAAGACTCACGTTCAGGAAGTCAGAACCTAGTTGCGCCACAGAGTCTCTTTCATGCGTCAAGTTGACGGCTTCCTCCCTTGATGAGCCTTCCGACAAAACACGCAGTACAAACTAGTACAAATGTCGTGTCCAGGTCGTTGATGGTCATGGACCCACGCGGAGGATGCCTCGAGCGCTAACCCGCCACGAACTCGCCAAGGCGCCCGGCGTCGCAGGCTCTCACCGCAACGTCCACGTTCCCACTGCTACTGACTCGTTCACTCACGCCGACAAGTTGACGATCTGAGTGCATTGCGTATCAAGGCTATCTCATTTTTGCTGCAGTTTGAGGGAAACGCGAACACTACATCGGCCACATCTGGGAAGCGCCATCATGTCCGACCCCAATGTATGCCAAGGCGTATCAACTCTCCTCCAGATCCCTAGCTGGCTTGAAAATCATCCCGAGCTCCAGCGCCGAGGGATCAAACTAACTCATCCACTCAAGCCGGTCAGTATCGTTTCGCCCTGCTCTCTGAACCAGAGATTGAGGGACAGTGACGAGCCAGGCGTTTGTTTTCCGCACGCAATACTTCGAGGAACCATCGTTCGCCGTCAAGATTTTGCAGCCCGAAACCGAGGAGGCCGCCATCTATGAACGACTTCAACGCGACCCAGTGCCACAAAATCACGTGGTGCCGTTTGAGATCATTGGTGGCGAGCGGCCGCTGCTCGTCATGCCATGTCTTGGAGGCCTAGATAGGCTATCGTACAACGAATGGTCGCTATCGGGGTTTCTAGGCGGCTTCCTCCAGATCGTGGAGGTGGGCTGCCAACTACTGCCTTCTCAGCTCCCCCGCTAACCGCTGAGCTCGTACAGGGAGTTCGATATCTACATGCGCAGAACATCGCTCATCTAGTACGCCACCTCTTTGCGACGTCTGCCCAATTGTCACTGATGGTGATTCATGTAGGATATCTGTCGCGGAAACATCGTTGCGGCGACAGAGATGGAGGCAAGATTTGACAATCGCGTCCAGAACGGGAGAATCTACATCATCGACTACGGTTCTTCGCGCCAGCTAAGCTCAGGACCTGGCGTGCACCCTGCGATTACTCTACCGGGCGCGCAGACGCAGACACCGCTCGGTATGACAACGTTTGACCCATACTCCTGGGATGTATACTGCCTCGGGACTGTGCTTGAGCTCATGGCAAAGGTGCGCCGCTGTATGTTCGCGACGGTCATGTCCTCCGATGACAAACTGCCGTCGTTGCCAGTTCATGTACTACAGGTCCCCATCGCCCCCCTGGATTGTGCGTCGGATCATCCGGTGGCTCTACGGCAACGAGAAGGGCTGTACCGGTGTCTGCCGCTGCCGTCCAACGGCCCATCGAGTGTACACGACGCTCTCTGCGATCCGATCGGTCTCCTATGTCCTCGAGTCGATGGGGAGAATCATCAGTCGTACGCTGCCGGCATCGACGTCTACTGAACGGGATCAGGGTCACGGCGCCCACCCTCCACTTGCACCTGTGGCCTCCCATCGTGACTAATATACCATGGCATGACAGAATGACACAACACGGATACATGTTTTGCGCGGAGGGACATTTATGTACACATGTATAATCGAACAGTTTGATCTACGGCAAGGTTGGTGGGAAGTGCGCGCCAGAGTAGGGGTACATAAGAGATGAAGTGTGGCAAGGGGGAAGAGAGAACAGGAAGGTCGCGAAAGTCGATGTGGCCTGGCTGGCTCTACTATAACATGGCCGTCAGTTGAGCACTGGTCTCGTCACGTATCCGGTGGAGAATATCAGCATACCTAGGCATACGTCACAGCGTCAACGGTGGTCATCATGTACGCCGTGAAGGGCGAGGTTATCAACACGCGGTAGCCTCCAAGGACAGCACGACGGTTGACCGCCACGTCGTCGGATGGGTTATTGACGTACAGCACGTACTTGTACGGCGCAAATTGCCCAAAGCCAATTTGGTATCCGATGTGGTGTGGTGGAACCGAGCTCGACAGGCCCAGTCTCGTGAATTCCAGTGGTCCGCCCAGCCATTTCGTCTGTGGGACGGTATGGGTCATCGAGCCACCTGTTTTGGCGAAGTACTCGTTCGTCACGGCGCCGTTCCGGATCTCTTCCAGGACGACCTCCATGGCAGCGACGATATTGGCCGGCGGAGGCATCGCGCTGCAGCGTGACACGGCGGCCTGTCAGTTCAGCTGTCCGCCAGTAGAGATGACGGTAAAATGACCGTACGCACACAACAAATGTTATGATAGAGTTGGTGGCAGCGGGAGGTCAATATGGTGGTGGGCTGTAGAATCGCACCAACCGTGCTCCGCCCTCGATGCAGCCGATTTATATCTGCCGCACAACCCTCCGGAATTCAGCAACCCTGCGCTGATTCGGGATGGCTGTGCTCCCAAGGCGATTGCCTGTGATAAGCGGAGCTCAAAGCCCTGAATGCGAGCGGGTGAGAACGCTTCGCCCATAACGGTATGGCTGACTCGTGCGGGCCTCCCCGAACGAGAAGGCATGAGAGCGGAGAGCTCCCAAGTGTTGTGTCAGAAGACGCAGATCCTCTCGCGTGCGGTCCCTCGAGTTGGACGAGTGGTGCATGCCGCGAGGCTTTGTTCCACGGCACGCTCTCGAAACGAAGACGTGCGTTCGCGAGATCTGATCCTGAGCGTGGCTTCTGTTCACCGCGTCCCGGGTCGGACAGCGCCAGGTCGACGGTATGATCCGTGCGAAGACTCGGCGAGGTGATTCTCCTGGCGTTCAGGATAGGAACAACCTGCATGTCAGCTCTCGGTGCAGCAGTTATCCAGAACAGGGACGCACGAAACTCTCGGGCATTAGCGACCCATACATGCATTCGCAGGCTATCACGAACGCATGCGAACAAATTCCGGGTTGTACGTCCGCATCGCGTGCTTGCTCGCAACGCTATGGGTACGTATGAAGCAATACGCTGCAAGGCCGAAGTAGCTGTACAACCACTCCCGTTTCTAGGTGCTCAGGTTACCCGACCACGACTCGTCCTTGTCGATTTCCTCCGTCAGCGCCCGGACCTTCTCGTGAATGAGCCAGATTGCCAGTGAGTCCTTCCCGAGCGGGAAATGCGGCGGCGGGCTCAACAGCCTCGAGAACTCGAGGGACGCGTCGGCGGGCGTGTCGGCCTCCTTTCTGGCGCCCGTGAGGAACGCGCCGCGGAAGTTGTAGAGGGGGAGGGCGGGTTGGCGTAGGCGGGGTTCTGTGGCACCATGAGCACGCTCGTCTCGAGGTTGGACACGGACGTCTTGAACGCGCCGGGCTCAATGATCGCGACCTGCACAAGGTGCGTAAGTGAAGTGCGCGATGATGTCGGGTAAAGAAGTGCTTACCTTGATGTTCCAAGCACAGTCAAGCTCTTTCGCCAGAGACTCGCTGAAGCCAGCGACTATGCATCGGTGGGTCAGTAACTCCTACTGACAAGCATCTGGAGGAAACTCATTGGGCTGGACGCGAGGTCACCACCGAGGTGCACACATTGTTTGGATGGGTGATCTAGATGTTGAGAGAAGAGGTTGATGTTGTAGAGTGCATGGCACGCACTACTTCTCAGACGACGTCCTCGTTATAGTCGTCGCTGTCCCCCATGTCGCGTCTTCAGGATGTTGTGCACTTCGTTGCGTATACGCGTTCAGTTGGTCAGTATCTAAGCTCGATGCCCGCTGTCCACTTGCGTATGATCGATTGATACATTTGAAGCCTTGATCTCTTACCTGCCAGTCACAGAGGGATACGGAGAACAATCAGTTGATCCTTCGGCCAGAAAGAGCGAGTTGGGAACGAGTATATTGGGCTGGAGTGAGTGGCTGAGAATCGGCGGGCTCCAGGCGCTTCCTGCAGCGAAAGTCGCCTCGGCAACTGCCGGACCTGCAATTCCGATTCCACAACACTCCTTCTCGCTTCAGGCAAGTAGCTGCTCTGACCACTGCCCCTCCTGAGGAGGAGAACCTTGTTCAATGTTAGACCCTCACAGTCATGTGCTCGCACTCTGCTTGATGCGACCACCACAGAACAGAAGAAAGGGAGTTAGCTATCGCGCGCATTTTCTACGCGCAGCCGGGCAGCTCCTCAGCCTGTCGAACAACGGTCCGAGTCCGCAGAAGCAGTCGACGAAGCAGAGGACGACCCGTTCCTGGATCACAGCTCGCCCACTGCAGCGTCCGGAGGCCTCGGAAGGCATGGAACGGCGCGCACGACGTTCTCGCAGCGGCTCACGTCTCCTGACCCCTACGGCGGCCTGACCGAGGAGGACCTCGCACCCTACGAGATCTTACGCCACAAGTCCATCCGGCGCAGCATCCTCGAGCGGCTTCGCTTTGGCACCCTGCGGCGCCCGCCAGCCGAATACCAGCGCGGCGCGACCGAGGATGACGGGTCTTAGCTGCCGAAGACAAGTAGGTGCGTTGCCGCGATGATTGTGGACTTTGGTACACGTCGGCCTTGCTGGTACTGAGAAGTAGGCGGTGTTTGCCCAACTCGATGACAGCTCAATGTCCACATAGACTGTTGGCCTTCCGTAGGTGCTAGCGTCCTCGTAAATGTAGGATGGGCTGGTATATAACTGTTCCTCAGCAAACAGTCCTTCACGTCGCATCAACCTCAACATACGGACCACATATGATGGGGTGAACCTCCACTCTGAAGCAGAAGAGACGAAGAAACATCCGTATACATTGCTTCCCTCCGAGAGCCTCCCGTGAGCCTCTCACAACTCCCAAATCCAGCGTCCCCGAGCCACTGAGGCACTATGAAACAGCCCACAGCAAGCCGCGAGCCACCCCCTCTTCCATGTCGGGCAACTCATGCTCAAGGTGTGGCGTGGTGCGCCTCTCGCCCTGTATGCCGTTGTTTGCACACAGTTGACATTCCTGGCAAAGAGCAGCCCGTTGCGCCCGCGCCGCTCGGAGAGCAATCCATCAAGCAATCCGCCCTGGATGGCCCCCCTCCTGGGCCCAAGCTGTCCGGTATAAATGGGAGGCGGGCGGGGAGGTTGGGAGCCATCCCCCGACCTCCCCAGACGCGTTCTTCTCCTCCTCCTTTGAGCCGCTCCTCGTCCGCTCCGAGCCACATCCCGCATCCTCCGCACAACAAATATTCCGCTACGCGTACCCGCCGTCATGGACATGACCAGCACGAACGTCAACGTCGACTGCAGTATGGGCCTGGAGGTTCTCAGATTGGTAACAGGCGTATGTGGCTATCCTGCATTCTTCATATCATTGTTTGCTAACTGCCGTCCCGGTTTCCAGCTCTTCATGTGCCCCGTCTGCTGCTACGAGTCGGAGAGGCTGAACGACGTCCAGCGGCATATGGTCACCCATTCAAACGAGCCTCCGTACGTCTCTCGGGTTCCGCTCCTACTCCTCCCGCTGACACGGCAGGTCTATTGTAGTAAATACGAGTGCGAGATCTGCGGGCACCGCATGCACCAGAAGTCGAACATGAAGTCTCACCTAGCCGCCCAGTACGTCTCCTCCCTCTCCCTATCCCCTCGCCCGCTCCCACACTGTCCCCGCCCACATGCTGACCAGTCCACAGCAAGGGCGACCGGCCGCAGAAGTGCCCCGACAGCTGGATCGACGACGCTGGCGTCGTCTCGCCCTGCCACGCGGCGTTCACCGACCCGTCCGCGCTGTCGAGGCACCGCGGCAGGCACCACGGCAAGGGCGACGCGCCGGCGCGCCGCTCGGCCGCGCTGCAGCGGCAGGACAAGGAGGTGTACGCGCTCGCGATCCGCGAGCGCATCACCGTCCCGCAGGCGCGCAGCCGGCTGGGGTTCACGGAAAAGAACACTAGGAGGACGAGGACGAGGACGAGGACAAGGACGAGGGCGAGGACGAGGGCGAGGAAGAGCGCGGCTGCGGTGAAGTACGAGCCTTCAGGCGAGTCTTCTTCCGCAATGGCCGGGCCCTCTTTCGTTGCTGGCCCATTGGACCTTGCGCCCTATCGGTTCGAGCCTTCGCCCCACCTCAAGCGTACCGAGCTTCCGCCTATCGCGTCGATCGGCTCCTTCGAGAGTGTCGGTTCTGTCAAGCACGCGCACGTCGCCGGCCTCTCGTTCAATGCGCCTGCAGCCGACGCGAGCCTGCTCTTCAACAACATCGGCTTCGGTACCTCCTTCGGCGGCGGATACTCCGGCACCTCCTTCGACAGGGCGAACATGGGCTACTCCTTCGAGAGCACAGGCTCACGCTTCGGCTGCTCCCTCGACGCGCCCGCCCCGTTCGCCGCGCCCGCGCCCGCCAGCGGCTGGCAGCAGCACCTCCAGCAGCAACAGCTCCAGGCGCAGAGCTTCGTCGACGTCATGGACGAGCCGAATTTCCTCCTGCCTAGCCAAGTCTCTACACAGTACTTCAGCGCGCCTATGGACTTCGTCGTTCCTACGGGTGGCGATTTTTTTGCCCCCAGCGGCTGCTCGGCGGGCCCCGGCGTACCCCAGCCCGCGATGGGCTGGGGTATGTCTGAGTGGGAGCTCGGCTTCGTGAACCCGTCGATGGCTACCGCGGCGACGTACATGCCAGGTATGGGCCCGGGCGTGAAGTCGAACATGGGGATGGACCTAAGCTTGGGCGCTGGTACGAGCACCCGCACGGCCATGGACGCTGGCGTGGGCCTACCGCCGGCTCCGTTGTCGTCCGACGTGCCCGCGCTCCCGCCGATGGACCCGCTCTGCGGGCAGCCGTCGGTGGGATGGGACGCGTACTACGGGCCGGGCGCGTTCTCAGGCTCGCCGTCGGGCGCGTCCTCGAACGCGTCCTCGCCGTCGACGATGGGCATGACGTTCGACGACTTCCTGCGCTATGCCGCGTGAACGGTGTTCGCGCTCCTCAAACGGGTTCCTTTGTCGATCGCGTCTCTTCTCGGACGCTCAAGTTTTCCTCTGCTTCGCGCATCTCTCCTCCTCTCAGCTCCTGGATCTGTGAGCCATTTCTCCCACGTCTATACTCTCTGCGTCGCGCATTGTGCACTCTTCGTATCCGTTCAACTTGAAATATCCATACCCGCTTCGTTATACTCTCCCGTCAGCATCTTCCCTTGCCAGCTTTGCCCCGCCGGTCTCCGTCTCGCCTTATCTGCCTGAATGCTGTATCCTTATTCCTACTGTACGTTAGATACTCGGGCCTCATAGAAATCAACTTCGTGACCATAAGAGTCTTCATGGAACGCATTTTGGGCCTGATCGTGTGGGCCTGATCTCTGCATTAAGTGGGCCCGTTGCACCACGGGGTATGGCGCCGGAAGCTGTCATAGATCTGTAGTACCAGTGGCTTAGTATATTGCAAGTGGAACATTGCACCAGCCGTACCTGCCAGAACTATACCCCGAGCCAGCGGGCGCAGTGAGGGATCACCTCGAGCTGAAGTTGTACCTGCCCGAGATCAGCTCCCGCACCTGCGCCTCGTACCGTCCGTCCTGCCATCCCTCTCCGTGCAAGCGCGACTGTACGCGGACGTCCAAGTCCTCGAGCTTCGCGCCTAGGCGTGCGCGCGCACGCAGGCAGTCGATGACGGTCGCCATGATCACCCCGTCGTCCCAGCCATATCCCCAGATGGAGAGTCGCTTCAGCTCCGGACACCGAACCCGAGCCTGTCCCGCCCTGGCATCATCCGCCCCGCTGGTCGCATCTGGCGAGCTCGACAACGATTCCAGTACGCATGAGGGGAGCAGGGTGTCGATCTTTGGTTGCCAGTGGAACAGACGCACCGTAGCGGAGATGCTCAGGGACTCCAACTGTGAGAACCTGTCGAAGAGAGGGTCGAAGTCGGTGCGGGTGGTTCTGCGCAGGTCGGTGACGGTGAGCCTGAGAGACTGCAACGAAGTTGGGTATAGCAGCGTCCTCATCGTAACGAATGCTGCGCTCAGCGGATCTAGGCGTGTACGCGCTCCAAAGGAGTCCACTTGCAGGTCTATCTTGACGGGGCCGCCGGAGTAAGAAAGCGTGCTAAAGGTTGTCGTTGCCACGTGCAGCGACATCTCCGAGGACTGTCGCACAGAAGGCATGCCACTGAACTGACGTGGGGTCATGAGCTCCCAGTAGTCCGTGATTGGCCCGGCGTTATCGATGTCGGCGTCACTGAGCGTCCCGCGTAGTTCGACCTGGCCATGGCTAGGGAACTGCACCAGCGTGGTGAATTGGCGGACCCACCCAACCGTATCGCGCAGGATGAGCTTGCGGAGCCGGGGAAGGGAGAACGGACGTCTGGAAAGCGACGGGTGGTGCGAGCTAGCGGCGCCCAGGACATGTGTTATGATGAGCTCTTCGAGCTGCTGTGCATGCTGAAGCGCTTCGAAGAACTCGTCGGCAGGCTGTCGGGAAGGAGACAAGGGGCATTGGATGAGGGTGAGAACCGTGAGACGTTGAAAAAGGGGAGCATCCAGCTGGATTTGGACGCGCTCCAGTTCAAGGTGGGTCAGTCGGGGGAAGTTTGTCGGCACAAACACAACATCACTGCTAGCTATAGCTGCCAGTAAGAAGAAGTAGTACAAGCAGCCATCATCCTGGATGACTAGCTTTGTGAGGAGAGGATATGTGCCTTGTAGTAGGGATGAAGGAGTTGCCACCGGATCACCGTCTGTTGACCCCCGTTTCAGCACCAGAGTCTGCATTCGGCCACAAAGCGGCATGATGTAGGGTAGCACCTGGATGAGTGTTGCAAGGTCGTTAAACGTGAAATGCAGCGGCATCTGGTGAGAACGAGTCAAAGCAAGCTGTAAGCCTTCCGTACGCTTCCGGACGACGATGTGATCCCAGAAGCACCCGTGGGTCAGGATGACATTACGCCAGCGACGACAGACCCGCATGTAGTAGATCGGATTCACGTCAGGGACAGTATGCGGGTCCCGCCAGGACCGAAGCCGGGTGGAGAGGAGGATAACAGCGAGCACCTCGTCGGGGAGCTTGTGAATCCATATGCATGTGAGCGAGTTCCACGTCGCGCCGGAAATGCGGTCGTCCAGTATCGGCTCTTCGCCTCCAAAACGTTCGGTCCAGTCGAAAGTGGCGATATCATCCGTTGGTGTTGACACGTTGCTATCGTGTGGGGCGGCGTCAGCGGTGGAATCGACCCGCGCTGGAGGGCCGCTATCATCCTGGGCCGATTGCGCTTCGTTCCCTGAAAGCTGGCCCTGTTCCGTGAGTCTCAAAAGGCCAGTAGTCAATTGATACAGCACACATTGGAATCAGAGAGATCTATCTACCGGGAACCCTTTTCGCGAACATATCTCACGATCTTGTTGAACATCGCCGATAGTATAGTACGGGCCGAGAATACGCTGTCTAGTACTGTGGTCTGCGTCAGATTGATAGTCTTGTTGCAAGCGAGCTGATTACTGACATATTAGACAGCACTTGCTTCGTCTCAGGCTGTTGGTTCTGCAGGATGGTGGGCGTGGAGGGCGAGGTACTATTTCAACTCCTCGGACACCGCTCGCAAACGCTATCGGCGCTCCTTGGCTGCGCTCTACTAGCGCCGGTTGCAGCGCTAGCGTTTCCCGCAACGTTCGTGAGTATCTCTCATATGCCGCACCCTATCAACATTGTGCAGTACGCTCATACGTTGGAGTAGCATCTGCGACTGATATGCCGAACTGTAATGCTTGAGTTGTCGCATATTCGGCGACGCGTCCAGCCGCGAGCGATGGACCGGTTGGTGAAGTTGGTAACGTAGCTCGCTCACTTTCACCCTGGTGAGTCCGATCATCCCTCATTCACGAATCACAGGTATGGTGAGGTGATCCAAAGATCAGATCCAACTTAAATTGCATGCCCGCGAAACATACATCCATTGGACTCTAGGAACTCACCACGCGCCACACTGTCAGGGTGACTTCTGGCCTGTGCGCGGTTTCTCTCGACCGACCATCATCATCCCCAACAGCTGTGCGCTCATCTGCCTCTCAAACTGGTAGAAAGCAACTATGTTTGCGCATCCCTCAGCGACTACAAGTCTTGCACCCGACTCGCGTGCCGACCAGGTGCCCAGGAATTAGACCTGGTCCGTTTCAGAGACACACTTCGAAGAACCTCTCTCAAACGACTGGCCGCCAATCTCCGAGAAAGAGATAGAGGCCTTCATCAACATTATGGCAGTACACATACCGGCAGATGCTGTCCTGCAACACGCCTACCCTCAAATACTGTCCTACAACATACCTAACCCGCGGACACAGACCCACAACACGGGCTTGAGTATCGCTTTCTTCATCCATCCGGGCAGGATTCCCCGCACAGATCCCGGACTCCTGCTCGGCCCCGTGCTCCTGGTGGACAGCACGTCAGGGGACCATCTGCACTGAGCATCCGCTCACCTCGCGTCCTCAGGTCCCGCGCACTCGGATGCGCACGCATCGCCACGGGTGCACATTATCATTCGACCTCAGCGCATACGGGCTTGCGAGCGTCTCACCGCCGCTCACGGAAAGACATCTGCCGCACGACGCGAGAACACGGTCCAAATTCTAGTACTTGCTGACCTCGAAAGAATACCTACCCGACACCACGTCCTCCATCATCGCCGCATACCGTCTGTCCGCGTCCGCCCACGCCTGAGGCTGCGAGTGCCGGGGCCCCTCGGCACGCGGCTTGACAGTGATCTCCAAGTCCGCCAGTCTCCGCGCGCCGAGCCGCGCCCGCGCGCGCAGACAGTCCAGGACCGCCTGCATGATCGCCCCGCCGTCCCAGCTATATCCCTCCAAAGAGAGGTCCCGGAGCCCCGGACAGCGCGCCGGAACCGGAACCGGCTGTCCAGCCTCGCGATGGCCACCCGCATCGTCCAAGTTCTGCGGGGCGGCGCTGGCGCCAGTGGCAAGAGCTTCTAGTAGGTACGCCGGGACCGGATCAGGCTTTTCGTCCGAGTCGTCGTCGTCGTCGGCAGGAGACGAGACACGCAACACCTCGAGGTGCGGGAACGCGTCGAAGAGACCCTCGAGCTCTGCGCGCGTCGCCGTGCGCAGATCCATGTCCAGGCGGAGCCTCTGCAGCCGCGCCTGGCAGCCTGGGCGCCAGCGCGCCCGCACGGCGGCGAGTACCGTGCTCGACGGGATGTGGACGCGCGCGGGGAGGCGCAGCGTGAGGTCGAGGTCGAGCGGCCCGCCGCCGTAGTAGACGCTGCATGCGTCGGCCGAGTTGGAGACGGTGAGCCCGAGCTTCGCGGCGTGCCAGTGCTCAGGCTGCGCGAGGGGCATGTCGCTGAGATGCTGGGGGAGGAGTGTCCAGGGGTCGAGCGCGTGCAGATCGGTGGCGGCGGCGTCGCCAGCGCTGAGCGTCCCGTCGAGCTCGACTTCGCCCCGGGTGGGGAGTCGCACGAAGGTCGTGAAGTGTCGGATCCAGCGCACGTCGTCCGTCAGGTCGAGCTTACGGAGCCGGGGCAGGTGAACGGCGTGTCTATGGCGCGAAGGGGGGTCCACGCAGGCCGCGCTGATGAAGTCATTCAGGGTGAGCTCTTCGAGACACCGTCCGCATGCGAGCATGTCCAGAAACGCATCGCCAGATATGCGGCGGGAGGGTCGAACAGGACAGTCCTCGAGCGTGACTTTGATGAGGTTGCGGAAAAGATGCGCCGTTGGCTTGATGTCTATGTTCTCCAGCTTCAGGTGCGTCAGTCGGGGATAGTTCTCGGGACGGAACACGAATTTGCGGGAACGCGGAGAACCCCAAGGGATGATGCCGTGGTCCTCAATCTCGAGCTTCGTGAGGGAGGGAAAGACGGCCGCGATAAGAGGCGATAGTGCCATGATTTCGTTTCTGGAGCCCCGTGCCAACACCAACGACCGGATTCGGTCGCGTAGAGGTATGATGTACGGGAGTATTTGAGCTAGGGTCTGCAGATTGCGAAACTTCAAGTGCAATTGCATCTGGCGAGAGCGAGATAGAGCGAGCTGCAAGCCCTCAGTTCGCTTGCGGACGGCTATATGATTCCAGAAGCATCCGTTATCGATAATGACCGCATGCCAGTGGCGACACACCCGCATGAAGTGGATAGGGTTCACCTTGGGCGAATCCCAATCCCGCCAGGACCGAAGGCGAACGGAGAGGAGGATAATCACGAGCAGCTCGACGGGGAGCCTGTTGATCCAGGCGAAGGTGTTCCACAGCGTACCGAGGGACAGAGCGTCCAGTATCGGCTCATCGCATGCAGATAGTGCATTCTGTGTACTGATGGCCTCGGTAGATGTCCGCACGTTCATGTCGTTCGCGTCGGCACCACTGGCGGGCTCTTCAAGCAGCGGTGGAGATGCAACTTGAACCGGAAGCGCTTCACTCCCCGCAAGCTGGCGGCGTCCATATACGCTGAGGAGGTCAGACGGTCAATGCAGTGCTTGCAGGGGAGACATAGAAAGCTGTATACCGCGCACGCCTTTTGCGAACATATTTTGCGATCCTGTTGAACATCGCCGATATCCCCGAGACCCGGAGTGCGACTGGCACGCCGTCTGTAGTGTGGCAGTGAGTCTGTCCTTGTCAATATATGCGCCGATGTCCTCCACAGTTGCAGAGCAGAACACCTCGTGCGCACTAGACAGCGCCTTGGCTGAGGTAAATTGATGTGCGGCGGGACAGTGGTGAGTGCAAAGGATCAAGTGCTGTTTCGACTCCGACTCCGCCGCGCAAGCTACTGGGAGGAATTCGGACTCCGGAGTATCCCCGGCCGCGCTCTGTTCCTTCTATAAGCCCCTGCACTGTATAACCCGTCGAGATGATGACCTCGTAGGACCTAGGGAGCTCCTATAGTATCAGCGATAGTGCCACTGGCAGGACGTGTGGTTTTGGAAAGTGCCAATAGTAGTAACAAGAGAGATACAAGACTGCTAAGCGACTCGGAAAGCAACGAAGCACGCACAATTTATGTAAGGCCTGGCGCGGCGTTCAACCAGACCCTGCAACTTGAACAGGTATCCCTCTGGCATCGAACATGAGCCGTCTACATTCCGGTTTGCAAGCCGCGCCGGGCTAATAGCCCGGGGGCGGCTTGCAATACGCTGGGCTGTTAGTGTGGCTGTGCTTTAGGCGCCCGAGGGAACAAGCACCGGCAAAAGAAAGTAAGCAAAAGTAAGACAAAGGGATTGAACCCGGAGCCTCCGTGAGATGATAGCTGTAGAGTAGAGTTTACCACTATTCCATCACAGCTACATTACTTGAACGAGCATACAGCACTATCACGCGACGGGTTGGCCGGGTACAGTAGGGACTACTAAGGTGTCTCATGTCTGTATTCCATCATTCCTCACTAATGTTACCACAAGTAAGAACATGTGCTTTGGTGTGTTCGCGTTGAGTATGTCCCAGTAGCATGGTTAAGCCCGGATCTAACGGGGGACAATGCGCAGATGCCATTACCTATAGGACATACTTGTGAGCTTCGGTGTTCAAGTATGTGCAGGCAAGATAGTAAAGAGGTAGGTATATTGTCCAAAATTGTGTCAGACGTATTCATACGGTGGCTTAGTGGCTACTGCACGGAAACTCATTGATTTGCTCTCAGCGATCCAGGGTTCGACCCGGCTTGATGTCCTGATTTAATCACTCCTTTTTTTTTGGCCTTCCTGTCACTGCACGGCTGTTTCGGCACACGTAGAACACCCGTGATGGCAACTACATGGCTGGCTAGAAATTTAAAACATCTATCTACTATAAAACATTGGGAAGAAACACTCGGATGTTAGCCCGGAGGTTTGCAAACCGACCCCGGGCTATTAGCCCGGGGGTTTTGCAAACCGGCATGTAGACTCTACCGAACATCCCAAATATTTACCACACCTCTACAGTACCGGCGGTCCCCTCCAATGTCAAATATGAGCACCAAGCCCGCACAGGCCATATCCGAGTCGGAGGGTCCGGGACAAACATCCGAGTCCCCAGCGGTCATCAACTTGCCAACCACTGGCATAGAGTTATCGTCCCCGGCTCTCAATGTCACTGGCAAGCACCACCCATTTATCCCGGACTCAGACATCGCCACACCCATTCCGAACCGATGCTCCATCGAAGAGGCGGCCGCGCCTCCCGAGATGGAGTTTGTTCTGAAACTCGGACCTCAGGCTGATAGCGAGGACCTGTCAAAGGCTGAAATAGTACGGGTCAGTCCATGTCCTCGTCCTCGTCCTCGAACACAGACGCATCTGAGCAGACGCTAAATCTGCCACTACTCATCCGACGTGACAGATCTGCGCTTTGCTGCGTGAAATCCCCGGGCTGGATCCAGACGCGGATCCAGAACTGCTCCAAAGCCCTCACAACATCCCGGTGCAGCTACCGCCCGTGCCCGCCCTCGCGCTCACCGTCGACCAGCCCTACTTCTTCGGCTGGCCTGTCACCCCGGCCTGGCTGACCGCCTTAACGATTTGCTGCACCAACGGCAAGACGGCCTATCCTACGGAGACGGACGCCTTCAACGAGCTCCGCACCCGCTCCGGCTTCCGCTACCTGTCGATCGACCCGGTCGTGCACGGCAACGCGCCTGTGTGGCCGGGGCTGGAGGACCCGCCCCCTGGCGTTGCGGTGTTCAAGATCATCTCGATCTGCAACACGCGCAGGGCGAAGTACTACGCCGAGAGCCGGCGGCCGACGCAGGCGCAGTACGCGTGGCTCGCGAAGTTCCTGCCGGGAGAGCCGCGGTGGTACAGGAGTCTGCTCTCCATGCAGGAGTGGGTGGAGGTGGATGGCGTGCTGGCCACATCGAGGTTCATCATTCCGTGCGGCGAGTGAACGCGGTCGCGCTGCCAACAGCGTGATTCCAAGGGAGGAGGGTGCGCAGCGTGGTGCATTGAGAGCAATGGGCGAGTAGGGGCAATGATTGATTGTGTCATGGACTCAGCGATATGTATTCCAGAGTATAACAGGCATGCGGATTTGTCGTGCCACGATCCACAGACATTGGACCGAGTCTTGTGTACCGCCGCCGCCGCCTCATACGACTCGGGCTTTGGTTATTAGACGGTCCCTCGGAGTAGCGCTTGCATTGAGCTTGTACGTTGCCACTCCGTGAATTCCACGCGCCTCATGAGCGTAGCAAATCGCAGCTGTCGCGGGCTACCGACACAGGTGCTGCTGTCCGGAGATTCAACTTGAAGTTGACCGGGAACGGGAACCGTCTTTCAGTCGGATATTCCGCATAGGTTCATGCGGGTTACCTGGCAGAAAGGGTGCACGCTGTAAGAATATAGACGGCAGGAGAGCTTCGCGATCGCGTGGACATCATGAGCTTGCGAGCGGGAGGAGACTGAATACTTGTCGCGACTGTCACAACCGCCGGATCTGGGTGTGATGACGCGTGGTGTCACGCGTGAGGTAATGCGACTGTGATGCGCCGAGCGCCGGGCAGAAAGCATCCTGATTTGGACGATTTCCTACATTTCGTCGAGGTATGTGGACTCGTTTGCGGAGGGTCTCGACGTCTCCGGCTCAAGTACTCTCTCTTAGGATATCGAACAGCTGCACGCGCAGGATGCCGCTCACCTGGTGCGCAGTCTTGGCGTGACGACGTCTTCTCTCGACTCCCACGATGCCACAGCGTGCTGGAGCAACGTAGTCAAGCCGCACGCGATAGACTCATAGAGGCTTGCTCATACTACGTCGCGTCAGGGAAGGCAGAGTCTACCTCGTCGACTCCGGCAGAGTTCCACTACAGCTCAGTGCTCAGCTCTGGGCCTGGTGCCATCCAACCGGCCATCTCTTCCGAGTCCCCATATTCACCGGCGCGCGGTATGCGCGAATTGGATCCTTACTCACTGGTATACTGACTTGGAACATCCGTGAAATACTAGGCAGAGGTGAGCCCCTAAAACAGAGCCTTCAAGCTGATGTCTCTTGACGTCTGTGTCGCTTTCAGATCGTTCGTATGGACTCCCCATCGCCACCTTGGGTCACCCGCGGTATCACACAACGAATCCTCAGCAGAGAACAGGGTTGGCTGCACCGGTCTTTGCTTCTGTCATTCTTTGCACGTCAAGTCGTTGCGGCTGTTAGACTGGCCTACGCGCTCGCGCTACTCGAGATATATCTTCCCCGAATGCACAATCCGGCATCCGCGTCAAGCCCTCCACATTTATAGCATAGGTCGCGCTTGCCCTCCGCAGGCTATGTGAACCTCTACTAACGCCCGGGTCGGGCTGCCAGCGCAGCGCGTCGAGCTGGAATCGATCGCTGCCCATCGTCTTCTATCCTGAAACACCGAAACACCAATCCGGGTGTGAGCCGCCGCAACATCCCCAGGCTTTCTGGCCCTTCCCCTGAAGATTCAGAGCACGATGCTGGTCATAGTGACGATGGTATACGCGGCCCAACGTAGTTCCGTCTGAGTATACTCGCTCGTGAGCCTCTCAAACCTCCCATATCCAGCGTCCCCGAGCCACTGAGCCGCAACCAAACAGCCCACAGCAAGTCGCGAGCCACCCGCTCTTCCATCCCAGGCAACTCATGCACTGGGGTGGCGCGGTGCGCCTCTCGCCCTGTATGCCGCTGTTTGCACACAGTTGACATTCCTGGCAAGGAGCAGCCCGTTGCGCCCGCGCCGCTCGGAGAGCAATCCATCAAGCAATCCGCCCTGGATGGCTCCCCTCCTGGGCCCAAGCTGTCCGGTATAAATGGGAGGCGGGTGGGGAGGTTGGGAGCCATCCCCCGACCTCCCCAGACGCGTTTTCCTCCTCCTTTGAGCCGCTCCCCGTCTGTTCCGAGCCACATCCCGCATCCTCCGCACAACATATATTCAGCTACGCGTACTTGCCGTCATGGACATGACCAGCACGAACGTCAACGTCGATTGCAGTATGGGCCTTGAGGTTGTGAGACTGGTAACAGGCGTATGTGGCTATCCTGCTTTCTTTATATCATCGGTTCCTAACTGCCGTCCCGGTATCCAGCTCTTCATGTGCCCCGTCTGCTCCTACGAGTCGGAGAGGCTGAACGACGTCCAGCGGCATATGGTCACCCATTCAGACGAGCCTCCGTACGTCTCTCGGGATTCGTTCCTACTCATCCTCCCGCTGACACCGCAGGTCCATTGCAGTAAATACGAGTGCGAGATCTGCGGGCACCGCATGCACCAGAAGTCGAACATGAAGTCTCACCTAGCCGCCCAGTACGTCTCCTCCCTCTCCCTACCCCCTCGCCCGCTCCCGCTCCCACACTGTCCCCGCCCACATGCTGACCAGTGCACAGCAAGGGCGACCGGCCGCAGAAGTGCCCCGACAGCTGGATCGACGACGCTGGCGTCGTCTCGCCCTGCCACGCGGCGTTCACCGACCCGTCCGCGCTGTCGAGGCACCGCGGCAGGCACCACGGCAAGGGCGACGCGCCGGCGCGCCGCTCGGCCGCGCTGCAGCGGCAGGACGAGGAGGTGTACGCGCTCGCGATCAAGGAGCACATCACCGTCCCGCAGGCGCGCAGCCGGCTTGGGTTCACGGAGAGGAAGACTCGGAGGACGAGGACAAGGGCGAGGGCGAGGACGAGGACGAGGAAGAGCGCGGATGCGGTGAAGTACGAGCCTGGAGGGGAGTCTTCAACTTCCGCGATGGCCGGGTCCTCTTTCGCCTCTGCCCACTTGGGCTGTGCGCCCTATCGGTTCGCGCCTTCGCCCCACCTCAAGCGTACCGAGCTTCCGCCTATCGCGTCGATCGGCTCCTTCAAGAGTGTCGGTTCTGTCAAGTACGCGCACGTCGCCGGCCTCTCGTTCAATGCGCCTGCAGCCGACGCGAGCCTGCTCTTCAACGACGCCGGCTTCGGTACCTCCTTCGGCGGCGGATACTCCGGCACCTCCTTCGATGGCGCGAACTTCGGCTGCTCCCTTGGAAGCATGAGTTCCGGCTGTCCCACCTACACGCCCTCCCAATTCGCCTCAGCCGCGCCCGCCAACGGCTGGCAGCAGCACCTTCAGCAGCAACAGCTCCAGCCGCAGAACTTCGCCGACGTCATGGACGAGCCGAACTTCCTCCTGCCTAGCCAAGCCCCCACACAGTACCTCAGTGCGCCTATGGACTTTGTCGTTCCTACGGGTGGCGATTTCTCTGCCCTCAGCGGCTTCTCCGCGGGCCCTAGCGCGCCCCAGCCCGCGATGGGCTGGGGTATGTCTGAGTGGGAGCTCGGCTTCGCGAACTCATCGATGGCCACCGCGGCCGCTCCCATTGCGACGCCTACCAACTCGAATATGTGCTCGTACATGAACATGGGCGCCGGCGTGCAGTTGACCATGGGGATGGACATGAGCTTGGGCGCTGGTACGAGCACCCGCACGGTTATGGACGCTGGCGTGGGCCTACCGCCGGCTCCGTTGTCGTCCGACGTGCCCGCGCTCCCGCCGATGGACCCGCTCTGCGGGCAGCCGTCGGTGGGATGGGACGCGTACTACGGGCCGGGCGCGTTCTCAGGCTCGCCGTCGGGCGCGTCCTCGAACGCGTCCTCGCCGTCGACGATGGGCATGCCGTTCGACGACTTCCTGCGCTATGCCGCGTGAACGTTGCATGCACACCGCGAATGCTTTCCGTCACTGCCTCTCATCGCGTCTCTGCTCCAATCTTCTCGGACTCTCATGTTCCTCTCTGCTTCGTGCATCTCCCCTCCTCTCAGCTCCTGGATCTGGAAGCCATTTCTCCCACGTGTATACTCTCTGCATCGCGCATTGTGGACTCTTCGTATCCGTTGTTTATCCATACCCGCTTTGTTATACTCTCCCGTTAGCATCTTCCCTCGCCAGCTTTGCCTCGGGTTTCCTCTCGCCTTATCCGCCTGCATGTTGTATACTTATTCTTACTGTACGTTAGCTACTCGGACCTCATAGAAATCAACTTCGTGACGCATTTTGGGCCAGATAGGGTGGGGCTGATCTTTGCATTGAGTGGGGCCGTTAGTAAGCCATGGGGTATGGCGCCGGAGTCCGGGATAGATCTGAAGTACCAGTGTCTTAGTATATTGCGGGTGGAACACTCGGGCTGTCACGGCACAGGTCGTACCTACCATACCCAGGCCAGCGGGGGCAGGGAGGGATCACCTCGAGCTGAAGTTGTACCTGCCCGAGATCAGTTCCCGCACCTGCGCCTCGTACCGTCCGTCCTGCCATCCCTCTCCGTTCAAGCGCGACTCCACGCGGACGTCCAAGTCCTCGAGCTGCGCGCCTAGGCGTGCACGCGCACGCAGGCAGTTAATGATCGCCGCCATGATCACCCCGCCGTCCCAGCCATATTCCGAGATGGAGAGTCGCTTCAGCTCCGGACATCGAACTCGAGCCTGCTCCGAGTCGGCCCTGGCATCCGATTCCAAGCCGCTGGTCTCGTCTGGCGAGCTCGACAACGATTCGAGTACGCATGAGGGGAGCAGGGTGTCGGTCTTCGATTGGTCGAACAGAAGCATCGGAGCGGAGATGCTCAGGGCCTCCAACTGTGAGAACTGGTCGAAGAGCAGGTTGAAGTCGGTGCCGGTGGCTCCGCGCAGGTCGACGCTGAGCCTGAGAGACCGCAGTGAGGTTGGGTATAGCAGCGTCCGCATTGTGGTGAATACTGCGCTCGGCGGACCTGGGCGTGTACGCGTAGAACAAAGGGTATCCAAGCACAGCTTCATCTCGACGGGCCCGCCGGAGTAAGAAAGCGTGTTCAAGGTGGTCGATGGCACGTGCACTGACATCTCGGAGGACTGTCGCACAGAAGGCATGCCACTGAACTGACGCGGGGTCATGAGCTCCCAGTAGTCCGCGACGGGCCCGGCGTTATCGACGTCGACGTTACTGAGTGTCCCACGTAGTTCGACCTGACCATGGCTAGGGAGCTGCACCAATGTGGTGAATTGTCGGACCCACCCAACCGTGTCGTGCAGAACGAGCTTGCGGAGCCGGGGAAGGGAAAACGAACGTCTGGAAAGCGGCGGGTGGTGCGAGCTAGCGGCGCCCAGGACATGTGTTATGACGAGCTCTTCGAGCTGCTGTGCATGCTGAAGCGCTTCAAAGAACTCGTCGGAAGGCTGTCTGGAAGGAGACATGGGGCATTGGATGAGGGTGAGAACCGTGAGACGTTGAAGAAGGGGAGCATCCAGCTGGATTTGGATGCGCTCCAGTTCAAGGTGGGTCAGTCGGGGGAAGTTTGTCGGCACAAACACAAGATCGTCGTTTCTAGCTGTAGCTGAAAAGAACCAATTGATGCTGCTGTTATCCTTGATGACGAGTTTTGTGAGGAGAGGAAATGTGCCTTGTAGTAGGGATGAAGGAGCCGCGACCCGGTCGTAGTACATCGATCCCCGTTTCAGCACCAGAGACTGCATTCGGCCACAAAGCGGCATGATGTAGGGTAGCGCCTGGATGAGTGGTGGAAGGTCGTCGAAAGTGAGATGCAGCGGCATCTGGTGAGAACGAGCCAGAGCGAGCTGCAAGCCTCCCGTGCGCTTGCGGACGACGATGTGATCCCAGAAGCACCCGTGATTCAGGATGACGCAACGCCAGCGATGACAGACTCGCATGTAGTGAATCGGATTCACGTCAGGGAGACCATACGGGTCCCGCCAAGACCTGAGGCGCGTGGAGAGGAGGACAGCAACGAGCACCTCGTCAGGGAGCTTGTGGATCCATATGCAAGTGAGCGAGTTCCACATCGCGCTGAGGGTGCGATCGTCCATTATTGGCTCTTCACCTCCAAAAATCTCAGTCCAGTCGGAAGTGACGACATCGTCCGTTGGAGTTGACGCGTTGCTTTCATGTGGGGCGGCGTCAGCGGTGGGATCGACCGACGCTGGAGGGCGAATATCCTGGGCCGATTGCGCCGGTTCCGTCCCTGAAAGCTGGCCGTGTTCCGCAAGTCTCAAAAGGGAAGTCAATCGGTACAGCACACAGGGAAACCAGAGAGATATAACTACCGCGAACGCTTCTTGCGAACATATCTTGCGATCTTGTCGAACATCGCCGATATACCCGAGAGTGCGCCGCCTAGGAGTACTGTGGTCTGCGTCAGCTTGGTAGCCTTGTTGCAAGCGAGCTGAGTACTTACACACCAGACAGCACTTGCTTCGGCTCGGGCTGTTTGTTCTGCAGGATGGTGGGCGTGGAGGGCAAGGTACTATTTCGACTCCGACTCCGCCGAAAGCTACCGGCGCTCCTTGGCGACGTTCTAGCGCCGGTTGCAGCGTTTCCCGCAACGTTTAAGAGCATCTTGTATATCCCGCACCCTACCAACGTTGTGCATATCTCTCGTACGTTGTAATAGCATCCGCGACTGATATGCTGAACTGTGATGTTTCAGTTGTCGCATACTCGGCGACGCTTCCAGCCGCGACCGGACCGGTTGTGTTGGTGAAGAAGTTCGCTCACTTTCATCACCCTGGTGAGTTCTATCCTCATTCACAAGTATAGCGAGGTGATCCAAAGATCATATCAAATTTCAACGGCATGCTTGCGAAATATACGTCCGTTTGACTTGAGGAATCCACTACGCGCCAGGCTGTCAGCTTCTGGCCTGTGCGCGTTTTCTCTCGACTGACCATCATCATTCCCACCAGCTGTGCGCGCATTTTGCTCTCATACCAGTAGACCGCAGCTATATTTGCGCAATACCTCAGTGAGTATAGGCCCTGCGCCCGACCCGCATCATGCTGAATAGGAGCCCAGGGATGACACCTGGTCCGTTCCAGAGACGCACCTCGGAGGACCTCTCCCAGACGACTGGCGGCCAATCTATGAGGAAGAGATAGAAGACTTCATCGGAATTATGGAGACGCTGGACAGAAGAGCAGAGAAGGCGAGGGTGAGTGTTCAGTTATTGCGCCATCGGAGTCGTGCCCCGGGCCGCACTCTACGAGCTGACTTCGAGACCTTCATCGCTTACATTGACGAGTACCTACGTGCGCGTGCGCACCCCATAGAGCCGGACGCCATGGTCACAGAAGAGCGTGATACATCAATGCTCGCCTTGTCAAAGAGACCTGCGCTGGCTTGCGAGCCTGAGCTCGACCGGCACTACGTCTTCGGATGGCACCTCCCCGCCGCGAAGTTCATGGTCTTCGAAGCGAGCGTCATGGGCCTGCACCCGTCTTCCGAGGTGTTTCCAATGTTCGTTCAAGGGTATCCTCCGCGAACGATGGGGATATGCGTAGCTCTACCCCGGTTACGCCGCACCACGACACGAGGATATGGACCTTCGAAGAGCGTGGCACCGGGGATGCACCGAAGGGCATACCACTGCCAGTGCTCTTCGTCACGTCAATCTGCAACACCAGCAGCCGCGCGCAATACTCGGCCTACGCCGGCGCAGTATGAGTGGCTGAAGGGGCTCATGCCGGGAGACCCGCAATGGTTCAGAAGCGCGTTCCCGAAGGAGGGCTGGACAATCATAGAGCGCCTCAGTGGCTTCAACTCACGACTGCGATTGACGTGAGGTCTCCGGGCTGTACCACCCCTGTATTGCACGTACAGTGATATTGCTTCGTAACAAAAGTGTAGCCAGCATGAAGCGTGCGTGCAATGTATCATGGGCCGGTTCTAACGAGCATATGGGGCTGCACGAGTCGAGCAGGTTGTCTTCGCAGCTCATATTCCAGGTCGGAGCGGAATGCGCGGCCCGAAAACAATGATAATCGCGGACTAACGTCCATGAAAAAGCGACTCGGTCGAGTACGCTCGCGTCGGACGCGTCATACCCGAACAGATCGTCGAGTACCTTGAGTCTCATAGCGGTACAGAGGTCTGTTTGACCCCGCGCCTAACCCTGCGCTCGTAATAGATGTTCATCGCCATACGACGCGACCAATCAGAACCAGAGGACATCGGAGGAGGTTGGAGTCTATATTGTCATCGTCAAGTAAGGGACTGACCAAGGTGACTATCGGGACATACCTCGAACCGAGGAGTAACCTCCTTTCACGCCTGCACGTACGTCAACGCAGACACCGTATGCATGGACACGCCGGCGTTCGGCGTCGTCCTCAGGACCTCGTATCCGGCCAAAACAGCGCGGCGGTTGACAGCGGGGTCGTCGGAAGGGTCGTCGACGTACAGCACGAACGAGTATGGGGCGCGGGGCCCAAAGGAGATCTTGTAGCCGATGCTTTGCGACGGCTCGGGTTGCTCGGAGATGCCCATCTTCGAGAAGAGCAGCCCTCCTTCCGGCCATCTCGTCCTAGTCGGGGCGTAGGTCTTCTGAGACGGCGTACGGCGGAAGAACTCCTCGGATACGGCGCCGCTCCTGATGTCATCTAGAATGAATTCGAGTGCGGGAACGATCTCCAGCTGAGGAGGCATAGCGCTGTATGTCATCGTTGGGTATGACAACTGAGGATGCTAGATCTAGCTCACGCACGGCAAAGCTTGTTTTCGGCGAGTTCTGGCCAGGGACAGTTGTGTGGGATGGCGGTTGGAACGAAGAGACGATGTGCGTCCGAAGCTCCGACCTTGCACCCAGTTATATCCGGTACTCCATGGCGGGAAAGAATATAGAATGCGTCGCGCCTGGCGCAGAAGACGATTGCCTATCGATGACTCGCAGTGGAGTGTATTGATTGTCGGATCGAGAAGACGACCGTGTGACGACTCCCTCGGAGCGTCGATGAAGGCTATGATGTAGCAGGAATCTACCGCCAACTATAGTAGTTAGCTTTACTCGTGCTTTAGAGCGGTACCCTAGCATAGAGTGTATGGGCGATGTTAGGAGGGTCGCCTGAGAGGAGTAAGATTACTGCACTCACAAGCCTGCTAGTACTCTCACCTGGTCACGGTCTCGTTGCTCGAAGAACTCTCGATGTCTTCCCTTGCAAGGTATAGAGTCCACGACCTTCCAAAAACGTGCAGCTCTGCGCTCAGATCACGTACGAGGTTGCCCATCGGACGAGGATGTGGTTGAGGTGTAGACTGAGCTTCGATGGCAACGCGTGAGTACAAGCGGTCGCACTGTGTAGGCGCTTGCTATCATGTAGGCGCCCACCTCTCCAGCGGTTGCTGTTCGCAACTTCGTGTCTTCGTCCACGTTCCTCACCGCAACACCGCTGCCCCCGACAGCTTCAGATCGCAATTGAATTGCGCATCAGGCCTCAGTCTAGTCAGACGTGCGATGTCTTCCCAACCCCAACCAGACGCAGACGACTCGGAACGTGTACTAGGTACCCTCGAGGTCCCTCGATGGCTTGAGGAGCATCCCGAGCTCCAGCGACGTGGCATCAAACTAACTCACCCACTCAAACCGGTCAGTTGCTAGCCTGTACATCCTCTGTGTAAGCATCTGACGGTCACATCTTATTGACCCAGAGGCACGTATTCCGCACCCAGTTCTTTGAGGCACCAGCGTTCGCCGTCAAGATATTGGAGGACGGATCCGAAGAGGCCGCGATTTACGAACGATTTCAACGCAACCCAGTACCACAGAGTCACACGGTACCGTTTGAGCTCATTGGTGGCAAGCGACCGTTGCTCGTCATGCCATGTCTGACGGACTTGGATTCGCTACCGTATCACGAGTGGTCCTTGTCGGGGCTGCTAGGCGCCTTCCTCCAAGTCGTCGAGGTGGGACGTGAACTCCTGCTCTCCCATTCCCCCGGCTCACACATATTCACGTCGCTCAGGGGGTCAAATATCTACACGCACAGAACATCGCACATCTAGTACGCCAGCTTCCCATGCTGTCGGTATAACGGTCACTCATCGTCCTATAGGATCTCTGCTTCGGCAACGTTGTTACAGCGAACGAATGGGAGGCCAGAGCCCACAGCAACGTGACAGTCGGGAGGCTCTACATCATCGATTACGGAAATTCAAGACAACTCGACGCCGGACCTGGCGTGCACCCTGCGATCACTCTGCCCAGCGCGCAAGTTCCAACGCCGCACGGTATCACGAGGCTTGACCCGTACTCATGGGATGTATACTGCCTCGGAAAGACGTTTCATGTCATGGTGCATGTAATTCTGTTCTATCCTTGCGCCGGTTACATCTGTCACTGATATACTACCACTCAAGATGAAGTACGCGCACTCGCCCTCACCGCCTTGGATTGTGCGCTGGATCCGCCGGTGGCTCCTCGGCAATGAGAAGGGGTGTACCAGTGTCTGTCGCTGCCGCCCAACGGCCAGGCGAGCGTACTGGGTGATTTCTGCGATCCGATGGGTCTCCTACGCTGTTGAGTCTGTTGGGAGGAACATTGGTCGCGCGTTTCAGGGATCGACGCCTACTCGTGTTCGGATGGAGTAGGGCTCATACCACAACTTATCACCCTATACCAGTGATCTGTCCTTGGCATGACAGGAGACACAGCGCGGATCCTACATGGCCGGTGCGAAGCGAGCACTTCAGTGTATCAACGCGGATGCTGAACGAATTCGATTTATAGCAACGTTGTAGACAACTACGCGCTGAGGTACCGTGGCGTCGTAGACAGGTAATCAAGCATGTCGAAAGGGGAGAGAGGTTCAACTGGCTTGATGAGGATATCGATGACCACCACACCGAAACATTTGAATTCGAAGACGATCGTCAGCTAAGCACTCTCTCAACATCTCAACACGTACTTGGAGGGGAGTGTCTGCACACTTCAGATGTACTCGGAGGCGGCAACGCGGTGCATCAACAAGGCTGAGTGGTGCGTGGTCATCAGGAAGTGGTAGCCTCCCAGGACTGCGCGGCGGTTGACGGCCGGGTTCTCGGATGGGTTGTCGACGTACAGCACGTACTTGTACGGTGTGTGATTCCCGACCATGATCCGATACCCAATGTCGTTCGGCGGATTTGGCCGCGACAAGCCCAGAATCGAGAGCGACAGCCCTCCCGGCCAGTTCGGATCCGTCACAACGTAGGGTTCCTTCTTGGAGTCCCGGAGAAAGTAGTCATCAGACACGGCGCCGCTTCGGATGTCCTCCATGATGCGCTCCATGGCAGCGACGACATTGGTCGGAGGAGGCATAGTGCTGCACACTACCCGTCAATGGGTCTGAAGACAAGTATACTCGGTGGAGCACTATACGCACGCTGGAAGACAATGGCGTTTCAATCTGCGAGCGTAGCGTTGGAAGATCCGAGTGAGTGTAGCGGGGGAAAGTCAAGTCGCGCTCATCGCGCCCCACCCTTGTTGCAGCCTATCTATATCGCCTGGCACCCGACCTGTCCAGAGAATCAGCGAATCACAGCCTATTTGGACGAGCTGCGAGTCCTCAAGGCGATTGCCTAGTGATAACCCAAACTCGAAGCGCTGAATGCGGACGGGTGAGAACGCATCGCCAATAAGGGTATGGTTGACTCGGGCAGGTCTCCCGGAACGAGGTAGCCTGAGAACGACGGCTCCTTATGATATCAGATATCTGGTGTCAGGAGACGCGATTCTATAGTGCGCCATCCTCCGGATGGAGCGAGTGGTACATGCGGCAAAGGAAGCCCCAGTACGCGTCGATCTCCGGCGTGCAAGTCCGGATCTTCTCGCGGACAAGTCACATAGATCCCTTTCCGAAATGAAAGTGCATCTGAGCGTCAGCCTCCTTGCCGGCGCACTAGAGGAGAGCGCGAAGGACCTACTGGAGGAGAACGTGCGACATGTAGGGTACTGTAGCGTCATGACCATCCCGGTCGCGAAGATGAACGCGGAGGGCCTGAATGCTCCAGGCTCAATGATCGCGGTCTGCACAGAACGTGTCAGCTGGATGCGTCGAATAGCGGTCGAGAGACCTCATCGGCGATCACAACCGCCTCGTTGGAGTCTCGCCGGTAGCCAACTAGCCTTCGTGGTGTGTGACAGAAGGCTGCCTCGGCTTGTGCACACGCGATTCCGACTTCCTCAGAGGGGCCTCGCGGCATCTAGCTTGGCGACGCAGATCAGCTCGGCGAGGTCCTACCGTTGTTGTGGGATCGTCATGTGCGGCGGGCTTCGGTAGAGTAGCCACGACTTCGTCAGATACTGCCTCAAAAAATGGCCTTGACTGCGGCGAGAACGACAGTTAGGATCTATGGGCTAGATTTAAACGTCGCGCGGACTCACTGGGCATCAGTCTGAGGCCTCAGTCTCGCGCCATCTGAGTGATTTTCCGCACGTTTCAATATTCCACACCTGAGAGGGAGCCGTTAGTGAGCAACAGTCGAGTATACGGAGGCTATATCCTGTGGTATACCTGTTGCACTTTCAGGAAGAGGCCGAATTTCTAGGCCCGTGAGGCACGAGCAGCGGTCTCGAGTGAGCGCCGGACGGGTTCAGCCTGAGGGAATCGGAGTTCGACCTGGTCACGCCAATCTCAAATATATCAATATATAGAGCTAAAGGAGTCCGCAGCTCGAATCGTACTCCTGTAGATTTGGTGACGGGACGTCGGGTGTGCATGCCAGATCGTGGATTGAGGTTCAGTACTCAGTGTGGAAGGAGCAAGCGCCTGCGTGGCTGCCGCCGAGCAGTAGGCGCCCATGTCGCCGGCCGGCTGTTCGCAACGTCCAGTGACGTTCCTACCACCACCCGACAGCTTCAGGTCTGTATTGCATTGCATATGGTAGCTTTCAGCTGACATAGAGACCTCGTTGATATTGCTTAGGAAGCGTCGTCATGTCTCCTAACTCAGGCGAAGGTGAACGTATACCAGATTTACTCGAGGTACCTCGCTGGCTGGAGGAGCATCCCGAGCTTCTGCGGCGCGGCATCAAGCTAACGCATCCCCTCAAACCGGTTAGGATTCAGCATAGACAAATCCTCCTGGATGAGCTAACAGAGATACATGAGCTAGTGGCAGGTGTTCCGCACTCAATTCCTCGAGGAACCTGCGTATGCCGTCAAAATACTGGACCCCGAATCCGAGGAGGCCGCGATTTATGAACGACTGCAACACCATAAAGTGCCACAGAACCACGTGGTACCTTTTGAGCTCATCGGTGGCGAGCGGCCGCTGCTCGTCATGCCGTGTCTTGGTGGTTTGGAGATGCTACCGTTCAAACAGCTCTCGTTGTCCGGGTTCCTAGACGCCTTCCTCCAAATTGTCGAAGTGGGCCGACAATCACTGTCTTCTCACTTCCGTTCCTGACTTCGGCTTTCGTTCAGGGGGTCAAATTTCTACATTCAATCAACATCGCTCATCTCGTACGCCGCCGTTCCCCTGCGTGAGCAGGGTGGCTATCGCTGACAACCCCACAGGATGTTTGTTTCGGCAACATGGTTATGGCAACCCCATTCGAGGCTAGATCCGACAGTCGCTTGGAGGAGGAGAGGCTCTACATCATCGACTATGGTACTTCACGCCAGCTCAGCTCCGGACCTGGTACACACCCTGCCATCACTTTGCCAGGCGCGCAAACGCAGACGCCGCTTGGTATAACTAGGCTTGACCCTTATTCGTGGGACGTATACTGCCTCGGGAGGCTTCTTGAACTCTTGGCACAGGTAAGCTGCTGTCTATACATATGCCGCTTACAACCGTGTCTGATTCCACCTAGCTAATGTACACGGACTCCCCATCGCCTCCTTGGATAGTACGCTGGATTACGCGCTGGCTCTTCGGCGAAGAAAAAGGGTGTACAGGTGTCTGCCGCTGCCGCCCAACGGCCCGTCGTGCGTACTTGGTCATTTCTGCGATACGATGGATATCCTACGCCACCGAGTCGATCAGCAAGATCATTGGTCGCGCGCCGCGAAGATCTCCGCCTATTCGACAGCACCACGATGTGACCTCTCACACCTTACTGGCCCCTGTGGCATGATACCATGATCTGGAGAGGATCAGCGGAGGATCGGGAGGCCATGACACCGGGTGGGGCAAAGACGCCGAACATAGACCTGGAAAGGTGCGAGTCGGCTTTATCGGTAGGGAGGACGAGACGTGCACGTACAGAGCTGAAGTCGTATTGCAATCAGCCGTTGGTTTGCCGCCGCATCGTCTCGTGAATGACCCGCTCGAGTTCCCCCTGAACAGGAAGTGCAGAGGCCGGCCCACTTTGAGTACCAGGCAACCTCCGCCGCGGCGAGGGATGCGTCAGCGGGCGCGAGGTGAGCAGAAGGCTCCGGCTCTCTCATCTCCGTCACTTACAATAATCATCTTCGCTCAGGGGATCAATAATCTACACACGCAGAACATCGCGCATCTGGTACGCTAGCTCCCTGCGAAATAGGCGAAACAGCCCTCATCGTCCTACAGGACGTCTGTTCCGGCAACATTGTTCCAGCGCACGAGACGTCCAGGTCCGTCGCTGGAGAGTCCAAATCATCACGTCTTTTTCTGATAGAAGGTGCAGCAACGCACTCGACGGCTGAACGCACTTCGAGACCAGGTGATCTATGGCCATCGACGAGTTGGCGGATGCTGGCGAGTCTTCCGAACGACCCTTTGAGTCCGAAGAGGGACGCCTCGCGGAAGATGTACAGGAATGGCGTGCGCTGTCATTTGGCAGATGGCGGCGGCGACGACCTTGTCTCAACAGCTTGCGAGAGACAAAACTAGTTTCAGAGCCAGACTGCGAGACGTGCTAAGACTTCTGTAAGTACACGTGTAGCTATCGCAGGCAAGTTCGACGCCTCCCATCCTCACTTGCCCAGGTTATTTGACCACGACTCGTACTGGTCGATCTCCTCCGTCAGCGCCCGGATCTTCTCGCGGACGAGCCCGATCGAGTCCTTCCCGAGCGGGAAGTGCAGCGGTGGGCTCGACAGCCGCGAGAACTCGACGATCTTCGCGACCGCCAGCGACGCGTCGGCGGGCGCGAGGTCCGCAGGGGTATCCGCCTCCTTGCCCGCGCCCTTGAGGAACGCGCCGCGGAAGTTGTAGACGGGGAGCGCGGGGTTGGCGTAGGCGGGGTGCTGTGGGACCATGACCATGCTCGTGTCGAGGTTGAACACGGAGGTCTTGAACGCGCCGGGCTCAATGATCGCGACCTGCATAAGGTGCGTAAGTGGGGTGCGCGGTGATATGGGGTAAAGGAGTGCTTACCTTGATGTTCCAAGTAGGGTCGAGCTCTTTCGCCAGCGACTCGCTGAAGCCCTCGAGAGCTATTGCGTAATTGCTGTTAGCACTCGATGTATGCGGCGTGCTAATACAGGATACTCACCATGCTTCGTCGCGGAGTAGAAGCCGATCGCGGGCACGCCCGCAAGGCCGACCATCGCGCTGTTCTGCAAAAGCAGCCCGCCTTGGGGCTTGTTCTCCTCCCGGAAGAAGCGCACCGCACGCTGCGATACGTGCACGGCGCCCCAGAAATTGACCTCGAACAGCGGGCGCGACACTTCGTCAGGGACCGCCTCGTTCTCGCCGACAGCGACGTAGCCGGCGTTGTTGAACACGATGTCGACGCGGCCGAAAGCAGCCTTGGCCTGCGCGAAGGCGGCGTCGATCTCTTCGGGCTTCGTGACGTCCAATTTGACGATGCGGAGACGGTCGGATGGGAACTTCTTCGTGAGGTCGTCGAGCGCGGCGGGTTTCCGGAGGGTGGCGACGACCTTATCGCCGCTCTCGAGGGCTTGGATAACAGTCTCGCGACCGAAGCCGGAGGAAGAGCCGGTGACTATGCGTCGGTGGGTGAGTCGGTGTCACTGACGAGTATCTGGAGGAGACTCACTGAGCCAGACGCGGGATGCAGACATTTGCTGGGATGGATGATCTGAGGGTTGAGAGAAGCGGTTGATGTTGTAGAGTGGATGGTATGCACTCCCTCTCGGACGACGTCCTCTTTATACTCGTCGCCGTCCCTCACATCGCGTCCTCAGATTGTTGACCACTTCGTTGCGTATACGCTTTCAGTGGGCAAGTATCTAAGCTCGATGCCCACTGCTGTCAGCGGCCTCGCTGGAGAGGTACGGAAGTGAGACATGCCTGACAAAGACGCTCACTGAGCGGGCAAGCGCCGGTGAGTGGACGGTCTCCCCTGATCTGATCGCTGACTCACACGTCGTTCACCGTGCACTGAGCCGAGGGTCATGTAACCGTCCATGCTGATTCACTGCGCAGGAGCCGTCGCACAGATATGCGAAGGTAGATGGGATTGACCGTTAAGGTGGATTGGCTTGCGGCAATCCCGTCCGCTCGCATATGGTTGATTCGTAGTTTGGGAGCATTCGTCTCTTACTTTCCTGTCATGAATAAATCCAGAAAGATGAGATGATCCTGCGACGACAAAGACTGGGTTTGGAACGAGTGTATTGCGCTGAGTGAGTGAGTGAGTGTCGCTGGAGTGGTTGAGAAAAGGGCGCGCTCCGGGCGCTTCCTGCAGCGAAGGTCTCCTCGGCAACTCCCGGCCTGCAGTGAATTTTGCGAAATCCTGACTCGACCGCTGCGACCACCATGACCGTCAACCGCCTCCTGGTTTGTAACGATAGCGCTCTGCATGTCTCCAGCCTCTGGGATACACAAATGTGGCCTGGTTAGGGACGGGTAGAACAGAGGTACGTCACCAAATAATTTCCTGAGCAGAATGCTACGGCATTGATCCAACTGGGCTTTGCGCCGTCAAGTAGCCTCATGTATCAGTGTTTCCGGAGTGCATTGCATGGGACGGGTAAGCTGTCAATGTAAGTCTTTCCATCGTAAAACTATAGAACTACGACGGGTATCTACTTGTGAGCTACTGTCCACGGATTGCAATGTCGACTGGTCTCAATGATGTCAGCCGAAGGCTGACAGCGGTGGGTGTCTCCATTATAGCACTTCGTCATCTTGAAGCTCGAACCTAGCCCTCTAGATCGTGCCCCTCCTTTCTCCAGGATGTACTCGAGGCCTCCTGCCCATCGGACCTCCTCCTGGGTTCTGCTTCAAGTCCTGGTTCTCTCTGTCGCCGTCTACCCATGTCTGGCACTACCACCTATGTCGCTGCCTACAGCTTCGGGGCTCCACCAATATGCGCGCAGACAAGATGCGATGACATCGACATCTAGCTTCGACTACTGGTGGCCCTATCCTTCCTGGGGAGCCCTGACCAGCACTACTGCGGCTGTGACCTCTGATCCTGGCACTACACCCACTACTGTCGACTCATCAACAGCTACTGTCACAAGCAACCCAATTGCGGATGTCATTACGTCTACCGTCGCTGATAGCACCACGTCTGGGGTCATCTCATCTGCGACTACCAGCACGTCAGACAACTACATCCACATCACCGCTTTACCTCCAGCGAACAGTGCCTCTTCTGTAACGCGCCTCAGGAACTCCATCCACACCGGCCACTCAAAACCGTTCCAGATCGTCTATCTGGCACCTCTCTTCGCCGTTCTGGGTGCAATCGCTGGAGCGCTCTGCACCTGGCTTCTCTATCGCTTCGTCCCTGCTCGGAGCGCATCCCGAAAGAGGGAACCGTCCTTGGAACCGGGCCCGCGCTACACTCCTCCTTCACGCTTCAGGCAAGTAGCTGCTCTAACCCCTGCCCCTCCGGAGGAAGAGAACCTTGTCAGACCCTCGCAGTCGAGTGCTCGCCCTCTGCTTGACGTAACCACCACAGAACAGAAGCAAGGGAGTTGGCTATCGCGCGCGTTTTCTACGCGCAGCCGGGCAGTGCCTCAGCCCGTCGAACAACGGTCCCAGTCCGCGGAAGCAGGCGATGAAGCAGAGGACGATCCGTTCTTGGATCACCGCTCGCCCACTGCAGCGTCCGGAGGCCTCGGCAGACACGGAACAGCGCGCACGACGTTCTCACAGCGGCTCACGTCTCCAGACCCCTACGGCGGCCTCACCGAGGAGGATCTCGCGCCCTACGAAACCCTGCGCCACAAGTCCATCCGGCGCGGCATCCTCGAGCGGCTCCGCTTCGGCACCCTTCGACGCCCACCAGCGGATTACGAGCGCAGCGCGACCGAGGACGACGGGCCGTCCACGGGCCTTGACGCGAGCCCCAGCGTGAAGCGGCACACGAGCAAGCGACGGGGCCACAAGCGCGATTCCTCCGACATGACGGTCGCGGTGGACATGCGCTCGCGCACGACGTCGAGCGAAGACGCGGACGCGCTGTCGCGGCGCCCGGCGCTCTCGCGGAACCGCTCGGAGGCCGTCGTGTCCCCGCCTGGCTTCCGCCTCGTCGTCGAGGATCCCGAGTCGGGCGCGCTGATGTCTGCGCCGCCCAGTCGTAGCGCGAGCCCGACGAAACAGGATGGGCCCGCGTGGGGCTGGAACTTGCCGTGGCAGCCGTCGCCGACCAAGACACGCGAGGGCGACGACAAGTTCACCGCGCTGCCTGTGCGGCGGGACAGGCGGGGCGGCTCCTTTGCGTCCCCCTCGCCCTCTTCGCGGGCGCTCAGCGCGCTCACTGCAGACGACGTCGTCGCGGACGCAGACGATGACAGGGACCACGCTGCACCGCCGCCCATCAGGCGAGTCGACTCCTCCGTCCTGCCCGCGAGCCCGCCGATGGTGCGCTCCCCGCCGCTCGACTCGCAGCTCTTCTTCGGCGCCGTCTCGCCCGACTTCGGCTCCAGCCCCTCGCTCAACCTGCGCCTCCCCGAAGTTCCGCCCAAAGACCCTCCCGCCCGCGCCCGCGCCCGCACCTCGCTCGACGAGAAGCCCGCGACGAAGCTCAGGACGCAGCGCTCCCCGCCGGCGCTGCCCTTCCCGTCGACCGCGAGCACGTCGCCGTTCCGCGGCCGCCTGAAGAAGACGCCGACGAGGCGGACGCCCGCGCGCCCGGTGACGGTCGAGCGCAACGACAGCGCGGACTCGGTCGACGCGCCCGTTGCCGCGGGACGTGGTACCCCTGCGCAACGGCACGACGCGCGGAGCTCTGCGCTCAGCAAGGTCAGCGAGATCTTGTCGCGCGGGTGGGGAGAGCGGCAGGTCGCTGGCACGGTTGGGGGTGCGGGCATCGGTCCCGGGGCGGGAGAAGGGGTACGTGCGCCATTCTTGGGGAGCCCGGAGCTGCTGTCTGGGGGCCCGAGTCTGGAGAAGCTCATTGACGAGGAGGCGCTGAATGGGGTGGGGATCGAGCAGAGGCTTGGGGCGCTGATGGGCGCAAAGTGAGGGACGACATCCGTGCGGGCTTGACTGTATGAGTGATACAGGCGGATTGTACAGCACTGTATACAATGCATGTGTTCAAAAGAAATGATGAATTTTGGTATAACGGCGATGATACAGGGATGGGAACGATCTAGTGGCTACAGTGTGTTCGGAGTATGCGAGTGAGAGGAGGAAACTGAGATGAAGGAGTGTGGTAGGCGTTACTGTGAGAGGAAACCGAGTGGAAGGAGCGTGGAGCAGGACATGACTGGTCCTGGAGAGACATTAAGTAATTAACGTAGAAAGGGGGGCACTAGCACCGGAGCAGAGAGGTGATGAGGATGCAGGAGAAATACGTGCTCGTTAGCTTTAGTTCCTGCGAGTCTTGCGGGGGCTGGAAGACGGGTAGGGCGAACGGCTACCGCTCGCCTCGTTCGTGCGCAGCCCATCCATCTTGTTCCGCAGACGGCTCGAGCGGCGCACCGCGCTCGTAGGCTCCTCGGCATCGACCTTGGAGGTCGGTGCACCTCTGGCAGGGGTACGTGGGGGAGTCTGGGCAGCGGGAATGGCTGGGATGGTCGACGACCTCCGCATGGCAGGGTTGACTGACGTCCTCCTCAGAGCTGCCTGAGACGAAGGGCCCGGGGTTGGTGTCTCGTCGCGGTAATGAATGAGTTGTTCGAAGGGTATCGGAGAAACCTCCTCGTCATCCTCTTCTTCCTCCTTGAGCGTATCCTCCTTCGGGGCGTAGGAGGTCCGCGATCGAGACGGAGACAACATCGAGGAGAAGTCAGGCGGAGGGGCGTTCTCCAGGGGGGACGAGATGGGGATGTAGGACAGAGCGTTCGAGACCGACCCGCGGCCGGTGTAGCCCCAGTCGGAGCTCTGAGAGAAGCTCGGCATGCGGCCGAGGGAGGACTGGCTTGCCAAACGGGCGGGCCGGGAGGATTGGGAGGGTTCGGAGGAGAGGCTAGGGATGGGAGAGCTGCGAGGCTCGTCCTCGAACAACTCCTCGTCGTCTGGATAGGCATGTCTCCATGGATCGACCTCCTCCATACTGAGTCGCTTGTCAGCCTCACTGCAGATATATCAGGTGTGGTGCTCACATTTGATCGAGAGGAGGCTCTCCACGGGACGGGCTCGCGACAGGGTTCAGCTCGGAAAAATGCTTGTAGGCATCGTTGAAAAGCTCGGTTCTGCAAGGGAAACCGTCAGCATGCTGAAATCAGTTAAAACGAATGTTTTGGTGCTCACGCGGAGCGTTGCAATTTGCCATGGGTCACCGCTGGCGGCAAGTAGTCGTCGTTCTCGTTCTCTGTTTGCTTCGACCCACTGCCGATCATCGCGAGCAGTATCAGTCCGATGTGTTTGAGGAATATACACAATGAGCTACTCACGAGATGGAAGAAACGCTATCAAAGCGATAGAGCATGTTGTGTGGAGTGTTGATACGACGGGAGGTCAGGGTGAGGTGAGCGGTGGGGTTGCAGAGCCGATGTTCGCCGGCATGGTTATATGCGGGACGGTGAGTTTAGCCAGCTCTATCAATTTACCACGCGCTTGGCTGTCGTCTTGACAGCAAGCACTTTACAAAGGACTCTTGCATAAGCCGTGCGGACGATTTTGGCGGCCCTATTGTTGGCCGCTTTCGTCTGGCTACCGCGCTCGGGTCACCGTCAGGATGATTGCGGCGCTTCGTATCGCAGGACGACCATGGACCATCCATGCTCATGCCATAGTGTACTTCACGAGGTACACCCGCATAGCAAGGAATGATTTAGTGAGCGACATGGTGATGGTCAATGCGAGAAGTGCAATTGTCGTCGGGCGCCTGTTATCCTGGAGGCGGGGCATGTCCATATTTGGATGGGTGCGCTCTGCGAACTTGGATCGTCCGGCGAGGGCGATGCGGGTCGACGAGCTTCCTCTCCTTCAATGCTGGTCGCAGAATATGGAAGACGTTGTCTGCCTCGCTATCTATCTCAGCTCTCGGGTACATGGCGATCGACATGGCGACACTACCCGTCGCGTTTGACACCAACCTGCGCCACGTCACTCGCAGAAAAGCGCTGCGAAAACGTTGGCTTTGCCTGGCCGACCAGCTTTGACTGTTAGGATCCTTTGTGAATGCACTGGTGCCTCACCAGGCAGATGCTTCACTCCACATCTAGGAGTACTCGTCGCTGAAGGTCTGTCATAAGTTGTCCTTTCATATGCGATACGGGTAGACTCACCACCCCTCCTGTTTCCAGGCTTATCAGTCATCGGGGTCTGACCTAGAGTCGGGAGTCGAGGGTATGGCTGCATGAATTGATTAACCTTGCGGTACCTTCAGGCGGATGCTTCCCTAAATGGCTACGGCACGTCGCTGGTCGCCTTCCCTCGACAGAATCACCGTCCAAGCGCAGGTCCTCCTGGCGAAAGCAACCTTTCACTTTCTACTGCGCTTGGAACCTCAGTCTGTGCCACTGGCTACCTTCAACCAAGAACACGCTATACTTCACAACCGCACGATGCCGGCCAAGCGACGCGACGTGGGTGGGACTCGCTAGTGCGGAGGCCTCCCAAAGCGATCGACGCGGGCTCACATGCCTCAAGCCTTTTCCATTGGTCAGGAGGGACAATGGAACAAGAAATGGGGTATGTCCGATAGGGAGCGCCTGATTTGATCCGCTAATCGTGTCGTTAACGCAGCATCCCCATCGCCCTCCCTCCGACCCGGGCTGTCCAGCTTGCAGCGGCTCCCCCTCCCTGGATCACGGCTAGCAGACACAGCAGCACGACGTTCAATGCGCGTAAAGCGACTGGACATTACGCTGCGGGCATGTGCATGGTCTGTGGAGAGGGAAAAAAAAGGGGGGGGAGGGAACGTGCTCGGAAGACAGGCGCCAAAGCGGCAATCCGGCTAGGCCACGGTACCAGCCCGCTTGGGTCGACAATGGCGCTCTCGCTGTGACTGCGCGCAACACCTGACAAAGGTGGAAATTCTTTGCGTGCTCGTATTTGCACAGGGCGAGGCCGCGTGGACGCGCTAGCCGAGGGCCAAAGCTATAAAGCCCAGCTTTGCATGCCTGGGCTTCCCTCCCACCACCACCTTGTTGACCCGTCCCCTACGTTTAACCCATCGAGCCGCCGGCATCCCGCCGACACGACACCCTCAAGCATATCAGCAAGAAGAGCTCGACACTCGAGCAATAACATTGAAGACCCAACGAGTGTGTGTACAATCGACAAATCGAAGACCCGACGATAATCTAACAGTTCTAGTCCCGTCTCAACAACTGCAGCTCTAACAACGTTCTTCGACCCAGCCATTCGCCCGACCATGTTTTCCCCCCAACGCCCAGTTATCCACAAGCGGAGCCCCCACAAGGCGCGCCCGTACGGCCAGACGAAGCTCCCCGAGTTCCACCCGCGCAAGGCCTACCCCGCACCCCCGCCGACGCCCTTCGACCTCCGTGGCGTTCGCCACGCGCAGATGCACCAGCACGCCCCGCCCACGCCGGTCACGCACCGCCGGCGCAACGGCAAGCCGTACTCCGAGGGCACCGACTACCCGTCGCCCGAGGACTTCAAGAAGATGCACTTCCTCGACATCGGGCCCCCACCGCGCAAGGGCAACCTCCCGCCGCGCCTGGTCGGGAACCAGATCTACATCGACTACGACGACGCGGCGCAGCCGCTCGTCGACCAGCTCAAGGCCAAGGGCCCGCTCGACGAGGAGGCGCAGCGCGCCCTGCAGACCCTCGCGGAGCTCCGCTTCCGCGCGATCGGCCGCGAGGCGTACCACCGGCAGGCGGAGATTATCGACGAGGCCATCGCGGAGGCCCCCGAGCGCATCCGCAACATGGAGCTGCGCGCCGCCGCGGCCGCCAAGCTGCGCGAGAAGCGCGAGGAGAACGAGAGGGAGCGCCAGCGCGAGCTCAAGGAGAAGCGCGAGAAGGCGGCGCGGGAGGAGCGCGAGCGGCACGAACGCGAGGCGCGCGAGCGCGAGGAGCGTGCCCGGCAGGAGGCGATCCGTCGCGCGGAGGCCGAGCGGAAGGAGGCCGCCCGGCGTGCGGAGGCTGAGCGACAGAGGGCCGTGCAAGACGAGGAGAATCGGAAGCGGGATATGCGAGCCCGCCGGCGCATACAGGAGGAGTTGGCGAGGATGGCGAAGCAGAAGGAGGAGGAGGCCCAGCGTCGGGAACGGCAGCGCATCGAGGAGATCCACCGTCGCCGCATGGAGGAGCTCGCCGCGCAGAAGCGGCAGGAGGAGGAGGCGCGTCTGCGCTTCGAGCGCTTGAACATCTCGCGCGAGCAGCGAGACTGGGAGGAGCGGGAGAGACAGGAGGCCGCCCGCCGCGCGGCCGAGGAGCAAGCCCGTCGGGCGCGCGAGGAGGAGGAACGCCGCCGGGCACAGGCGGAGCAAGAACGCCTGGCGCGGGAGGCGCGGGCGGCACAAGAACGCCTGGCACGGGAAGCCCAGGAGGCGCAGGAGAAGGAGATGCGCGAATTCTGCGACCTCTACGAGATGAAGTGGGCGGCGCTGAAGACGGATCCGAACCTGCAGAACGTCGTGCGCTTCCACGAGTTCCCGTACCCGGTCTTCGTCAAGCACCTCACCGACCCCGCGGAGATCACGCTCGAAGGGGTGCGCCAGTTCCTCTTCCACCCGGCTCGCGCCGCCATTGCCGGGAAGACACCGCGCGAGATCCTCAAGGTCGAGGTCATGCGCTGGCACCCGGACAAGTTCGACCATGCGATCCGCGCGAAGATGGTCGAGGAGGACTGGGAGCGGACGAAGGAGGCCGCGGGCCTCGTCGCCCGGTGGGTGACGAGGCTGATGGCGGACTCGGCCTGAAGGAGAGAATCCGCGACGATGTTGTAAGATGATTTGGCTTTATGATATGCGTCTCTGAAGCCCTAGATGTTGTATATATACCACCGCTGTAGCATAGCATTCTCTCTCTCTCTCTCTCGCAGTCGCGCACTCACACACTCGTTCGTTCCCCTTTGTTATCCATTCACCACACTCTCCTTTCGTCTCTTCCTTATGTACTCGAGGTTATCAATACATCCTGACACGCAAACGAGCATGCTGTCCCCACAACTCCGCGATAGCATCGACTAAGCTTCTATGAGCGCTGCGCCTTTGGCATGGCAATGTGTCTTTGTTCATTCCGGACATTCAAATCAGATATTCGCTATTCTACACGCAGCGACCTAAGATTCATTGGATGTCCCGGATCCTATTGGATTGTGTCTCAAACCGAAACAGAAAGTGTCTCTCGAGTTCCACGCGTTGGGGCTTCGGTGTATCATCTTCCGTGAGGAGTGTGGGTGTTCAAGAGACGCCGCCGACCTCAGGACACAACTTGCCAGTGGTCCCGTACAAAGGATTCAATAATTAAAGACCATTGCCACATTTTTTCCATCTACGCCCCCTCATACTATACTATGATCTTTAGCATGCCTCCTCAGTGTCGCCCAGTGAATTAGAAATGAAGAGCCGGCTAGAAGGCAGACGCACGCGGCGATGACTACGCTTTCCGTTTCTGGAATGGCACAGAGCACAGCCACAATCTCGTTGACTGTGCGCCAACTTGATTCCTTGAAGAAGCGTTGACACTCGGGTTAGTACGAGTCTCTTGTCTTTTCTGACTGTTCGACCCACAAGCTGTACCGTACGTAAGGTCAGTAAACACAAGCAGGGAAAGAATCTGCGAGCGGATGCGGGCCGAACCCCGACAATTATGGAAGGTGCTCGCACTTACATCGGGGTGGGGTCGATAGGGCATGACGTCATCTGTCGGGCCAAGAGAGAGGAGTTGGCCTGCTCCATGGCGTCTTCCTACGTCGCCGCCCTGGGCACACACGTCACCGCCGCTCCTGGCCATTCTGCAGGTATATAACCCACCCACGATCTCTCGACTCCGCACCAAACACACATCCGTCTCTCATCCCATCACCACACCACACACTTCACGACCTTTACGTTTACGACCACCTACACATCTTCACGACATGGTGAGTCAACTCGTACCTTGCTCTGTGTACATTACAGGTGCTGACCGCCTTCGTTCGTAGGGTTCCATCGTCTCTGCCATCGGTTCCGGCATCAACGCCATCATCTCCGCCATTGCGGGAGTCATCGAGACCATCGTCTCTGCCATCGTTACGGTACGTCTACTCCTGTCTATGATGAAAGAGGAAGTTAGCTCAACTTTGCACCCCATATCAGGTCCTCGTTACCATCTGGGATGTGATCGTGTCCATCCTATGCTGCAGGTGCTTCAGCCGCAGAGGCACCGCAACGACCGGCACAACGACCGGCAGGCGGAGAGGATTCGGCCGTCGCAGGGCGGCCGCGACCTACTAGGGTTGAACGCGCCTGGACGGATGCACGATTGCTGTAGTATCAGTTAGCAACGATACCCCGTGCTTGTAGCTATATCCTAAACTCATCATAATCCATCCGCGCGTCTGCTTGTACACGATATGTTCTTGCGTGCTCAGCAATCATGCCGACGCAAGTCAAATTATCGGCAACGCGTTCCAGCTCGGGAGCTCGAGGCAAAACCTTGATTATGGTTGACATCTTTGTTTGCCTATCCATCATGAGGTTGAACAGGCCGGGCTCTACGGTCGCGACCTGAACGACCGTGTCAGTTATATGCAAGATCTCTACGGGCGAGCGGAGATCACCTCAACCTCCTCAGCAGGGCCCGGATCCTTCGCGAGAGCCCGAATGCGACGTCGACTGGGCAAAAGCGGCGTTGAATTCTTGGACTTTATGACGCCAGGCCCGATAATGTGTAGCCGGTCGCCGCGCATGGGTCAGCCGGTCAGTGCCTCAGGGACACATCCTCGAGAGGTGGCCGAGCGCTGCGGGGATGTATACATGACGAGAGGTTTCGTCGCTCGTTTTGCGCGGGTGCCGTCAAGTTGTCCAGGTGGTCCCCGGCCGCGCCTGCTGTTCATTTCGTGATTCGCAGCAGCGCCCTCATTCTGCGGGCTCCGAGTCTATATCCTTCTCCTGGACCAACAAGCCTCCCCAGTGAGCTTCCGCGCATCAGAGCCTCGAGCGCACGCAACTGAGAACGGTAAACATACCAAGTCCAAGCTGACGAGTACGGCGGAGAGCGGGGATTCACACGCTACCACCATGCGTGGCCCGTCGCGACCTCCTCCGCCGGCACACCGGTTGCATTGGCAGATTTGCTAAGGTTGGCTTCCTGCGGGTGAGTATGAAACAGATTGCCCGTAGTAAAGCTCCCGCCATCCGCGGTGCCGCACAGCCCCAGGTCGCAGTTCTCGCAAACCGCCACCATCGCGCTTCCTGAGCTTTCAGCGACGCTCATTCGCTGGACCAAGAGTGCGGCGGCAGCAGAGAAAGGAAACGCGGGGAGGCTGCGATAGGAGGGAAGCGCATATAAGAGGTCACCGCTCGTTCGAGGCAAAGGATACGCCTTCTGACCTCCGGACCCGCCAAAATGCGCTCACCTCTTCGCATGCTTGCGCTGCTGATCTTCGTCCAGCTACTCGTCGCACTTCCTGTGGTGAAAGCGGCCCCTACGGAGGACACCAGTGAGCTATGCTTGTGCATGGTCGCGCGGCCGAGCACTCACCTCAATGTCAGAACCCGAGTCGGACGTCAGGACGGGCCTCCAATGGCTCTCCCGCCGGAGACGCGTCATGGTGTGTACCTGTACTGATATTACAGTGTACTTCCTGACCCCATGTACAGATGATGGCCCGGCGTCATGGCGAGCTGGCATAGCATTGATCCTTCCTACGAAGAGAAATAGAAAAATGGGGCATAGCACTATAATCTGGGCCTGAAACATATCATGTTAGCCTGCGTATAAGTAGATGGAAGAAGACCCTCACCGCAGTCCATGGAACGCATACTGCGTCTCGTCCATCACGGTTCTCTTGTCGACTTGCCCGCCGCACCCCACTCCGTCACGGTAGACTCCCGCAGATTCTATCCGTCGCCTGGTACATTGCACGCCAGCTCAAGCAGAGCAGGATCGGGTACGCGTCCCCGGGCTTGGTGTTCGACGGGTGCTGGGACGGGTCGAGAAGGTTTTGCCCGCCGGATGAAGCGCACGGAGTGTTGCGCGGGCGGCCTCTTGCGCTATGTACCCGGTTCGGCGAGGTGTTCGCAAACGAGGTCGAGGCAGCAGGGCTAGTGGAACAAAAGTAACAAGATCGTGCTCGCGGTGTGTGCCGGGGTCGACTCAGATGGAAACCGGCGGCCCGGAGGACATGAGCGAGCGCGCCCCGCACGGAGGAGACGTTCAGGCCGTGGTGCATGCTGCTACTGAGAGGAAGAGGGCTCGCACTCGCCGAGGAATTGTGTACTAACATGCATGCGGAGGATGGAACGAGGATAGTCCCAGTGATAGGCTCAGGCACTGGTGACTGTGGTCGAGCGAGGTTGGTGAGCTTGCAGGCCAGATTCATGCCGAGAACTGCCAAGTGGTAAATCACAGTGCAGAGCTCTACATAAAGTAACAAAATCAGCGAACGAAGAGAGGCTGTTGTGCGAGGTTACTTCAGGATTCCAATCTACCGAGCGAGGCCGAAATTCGATTGGGCCGGCCTGTTGGACTCGAGACTCGAGACACCCATATGTATTTGTCCGCATTCTGTGCAGCGAAGAGGCCGCCAGTATCACCCTCATACTTTACGCGCGAATCACAATCATTCGGGTTCACGAAGATGCAGCAGGTAGTAGTACGAGCTCAAGAGACTCGGAGCATGCTGAGAGCTTCCCGACCCGAGGTCCAGAGGAGTCATGCAAAGTCTATCTATAGCAACTACAAAGTAGCCCAACGCAGGTCCCGCTTAGCTCAGCTGGTAGAGCGCGTCACTAGTACCCCAACAGCAGGAATACGAGATGACGAGGTCAGTCGTTCAAGTCGGCTAGTGGGAATGTTTTTTGTTATTCCTTCGAAGCTCCGCGCGCGGCCGCTGCATTGGGCGATTTCGAGGATACCATCCGCCGCAATTGCCCATGCTATCCAAGCCGATTCGTTCGATCATGATGTCTTCAAAGTACACGGATCTGGATTTTATCGTAACAACGTACATATTACGCCGAGGCCAGGGTCCTCCAGCCACCGAAAACAAAGAGTAAACGACAACAAGAGAACGCCACGAAGGGAACCGAACAAGTATCCACAGGGACCGAGAGCGGCGCAAAAGCCGCGTCTCGCATTACAATAAGCAGCAATAAGAACAACATCGACGTCAAAACTGTCCGCGAAACCGACCGGGAGCAAGCGCAGGGTCCATCGTCCAGGCGACGCAAGAAACAAGGGAGGCGAACATAATAGCGGAGAAGAGGGGAAGGCGGCCACGGCGGCTATGGTGGTAGCCGCGGCGGTAGCCAAATGTCTAGTCCGGCACGGAAGCAGTGTACGAAAGTAAGGATACCGGAGAACGGGTACAGTACCGCAGGGAAGGGTTCGAGTCCGGGTTCTACAGGGGAGAGGGGAGGGAAGCGTGCGCCAGCGCCGGCCCTCGGGTCGGCGCATTGACCCCTTGCTCCTCCCTTGCCTTGGTGAGGGGAAGAGTCTCGGGTCGGGTGCGCGCCGGGAAGGGCTGGCGCGGGAAGTCCGTCATCGTACATGATGCATCGTTGCCGAACGTCTTGTCTCGTACATCGTCGTTTATCGTCGTGGCCGCAGGCGTTTCTCGTCTGCGTGTTTTCTTCGTTTCGTGGGCGGGTCGCGCGTGGGGTAAACGGGGGGTCGGAAAGATAACTCGTGCTCAGTCGCTTTCGAGGCTGAGCGTCTGCGTACAAGCGGAACGGGATGAGTCCCTTCCAAGCGCTGCGACGAGATATGGCCGGTCGGAGCACTTACCACCTCGTACACAACGTCATTCGGGTGCGCCTGATTGTACGCGGCCACATCGCCCGTAAGCACCAGCGCGCCATCGCGCGCGCGCACAGCTACACGCGTCTTCGGATGCGACCCGTCAGGGTTCACCCAGTGCGCTACGTTCAGCCATCGCATCAGCCACCGCACAAGTTCAGAACGCGCACGCGACGCAAGAAAACGCACCGGTGAGGGCCTGTGTCGCCGCGTCGAACATCCAGATCGTGGACTCGGCCCCGGCCGCAGCTGGCCGTGCGTGTGCGGACGCTACACAGAGTTCGCGTTAGTACGATGTTTGGGCGGAACGCAGGGATCGGGGACACGATCGGAGCGCGGACGGCTCTAGCGCTCGCACCACCGCGCGTCATGTTGCCCGCGGAGGCTCAGGTGTCCTCGGGGAGCGGGCGACTGAGTGCGGCCGCGGCGCCAGGCCGCCGCGCGACGGACGCCACACGCCTCGCGCGACATGTACCCATATACCGCGGTGCAGGGTCGCCGCATGTAGGGCGTTCAGGGGAAGGAAGGTTGTAGTTTAGACTCACTTTGTTGCACGCTGTTGAGCGCGACCGCACTAGGCGCGGAAAACGCAGAAGCAGAAGCGCAGGTGAGCTACCGTCCTCGTGAAGTGTGCGCGCGGCCACAGAGCGGGCGTACCTTGGGGAACCGGCGCCGAGTGCGGCTGTGCCCGCTGCACCGATGAACGATGCTTCTTGCGTAGACTGGGTGTCGGTCTGGTGGCATCGAGCCATGTCAACATCTGTGGAGAATATGCCACCAAGCCAAACAGGATGGACGCACCGTTACGGTCGAGTCGGCATTTCCGATGCTGAACAGTGTTCTCGGGCCAGATGCCGCGAACGCGACGCGCGCACTGTCTTCGTCGCTGCCAAGGGTGCTGTTGCATAGCACGGACGCACAGAGCATGGCGATAGATGCAGATCAGGCACGGGCGCACGCGGTAAGCGATGCTGCGATCGGGGACGAGGATGGATTGTAGGTCACTCACACACCGGAGGACGAGCTCCGCACATATCCTACAGGAACATTGGTCCCAGCGTAACGCGCGACGATACGACCGGAGTACGGCGTCTCAACCGCACTGTAGTATCGCGCGCGATGAGTTCGCTGCGATGCTCGTAGAGTAATAGGCGACGTACGGTCGGGTCTTGGAGTAGGCGAAGGGACTTGCGCTCGGACTCGGCGCAGTGCGCTTGACGTACGCTGGCTCGAGTGGGCTGGTGGCGGTAGCCCGCTTGTAGGTGCGCGGCGCGCGCGGGGGCAGGCCTACGGCGAGGCGTTGGGCATTCGTCCAGAGAGCTTGTTCAGGCCCGCGGAGGGACTTCACGCGGCGGGGCGACTTCAGGTTCCGGGGTATAGTCAGGGCAGAGGCAGGAGAATGAGCGACGAGGAGACAGATCGTGAGCAGGAGAACGGGGAGGATCGAGAGGCTCCGGAAGAGCATCGCGGGCGGTCGTTGGGGGCGTGAAGGAGCGGAGGAGCGGAAACGCGCGAGGAGTCTAAGTCAACGAGGAGCAGAGTGCGAGCAGGGGGAGAAACGGACGGTGCGCGATGCACGCCACTTTCTATAGCGTGCATCGAGCCCTGGCCGGCACCATAATCAGACATGGGACGGCCCCACGAGGAGAATAATCTAGATCACAAAAAGCGGGCTCGCGGGGAAGGCACGCGTTGGCCCCGCGCTCGGATCAGCCTTCGATTGAGATTAAAGGAGAGGATTCGCCGAAAACGGCCACGCTTTTTCGCTCTGGTCGCAGAGACAAGACGCCGCGCCACCGCATTGGGGAGGCATTGAACATGGCATTGAAACGTTCGATTACCTCCGATAGCTTGCGGCAGTAGCAGAACCTTCATGGCCGGTGGTCCCACGCTTGGGCCCTCGACGTGCAGCGCCGGTATGGACATTGCACGACCACGGCACAGGCGGCATGTTGAGCCACTCGGCGTCCAAAAAGGCAATCGAGGAGTTTTCCTCGTGTTCTCGTGTGCTAGCGTGCGTCTAGAGAATGCCTGGAGCAAAGAAAACGGCTAGGACGTCAGTGCTCAGGCGCCGTCCGGCACGCAGCTGCTTACAGCAGCCGAGGATGCTCGAGGTTGAAGGCCTAGCACGTCGAGCTGGAGAACGTTCGAGAGCTCCAGTAGGCTGCTGAATTGCGCCAATGCGAAGGAGGTGGGAAGAGAAGGCGAGACGCCGGTACACGAGGCTGCTGGACGGCGAATGAGGGAATTTGCTCCAGGAAATCCATCATCAGAATCGGGGGCAACGGTCCGGGACTTAGCCGCGATAGCGCTAGCTGAGATTTGAGAGTGAACATAGGTGGGTGTAGATGGTTGCAGAGAGCAGATCAACGACCACCGCCATATGATGTTGATGCGAGTCGAGCGGACGGTACTGAGGAGTCGGGAGCGTCGTGGATGCGGTAGCGGTGACCGTGTATTGAGTGAAAGCGCGTGCCTTGTTTCGCAGCACGTGATCGAACGCGACGCGACGCGGTACTTTCGGTAAGATGCTTTGAGAGCGTTCTCGTCGTATTTATGCTATAACAGCGTGCAGAGATCGAGACCTGTAGACCATATTAGGTGTTTGTCAGAGTACTGAATGTGGAGGAGCGGCGGAACGACCAACAAGATTGTCGTTCGCTGTATCGGACTTTGCGTTTGCCTCACTGTACGGCAACTTGAAGCGCCTGGCATACATGGATCGATGGGCCGCGAGACCCACTCGGGAATGATCCGACGTAATAACAGGGCGAGTAACGAGTGCTTTGGCCCTAATCCCGCCGAGTAGACGTCGCATGCGGCAACAGGCGACCAACGGTCCTCCCGAGGGCCTCGCCAGCGTAGGCGACCCATCGTATCGCGGAAATCACCAGGTGCGCTCGACGGGCCGTTGGACGACAGTGACATACCCAAGTACATCCCCTCTCCTCGCCGAGGAGCCAGCGCAGGATCCGGCGCACACACCAAGGAGGGGAAGGCGTGTCCCTGTACATTATCTGAAAACGGCGGAAATATCTCAGTCTCAGCCGCGGGCATAGACAGAAGCGCACCTGTGCCATGAGCTCTAACAGCTTCCCGAGGCAATAGACGTCCCACGAATGAGGGTCGAGCCTTGTTATACCGGATGGTGTTCGCGTTTGCGCGCCCGGCAGGGTGATGGCTGGATGTACACCGGGTCCGGAGCTGAGCTGCCGCGAAGTACCGTAGTCGATGATGTAGAGCCTCTCTGCCTCCAAGCGACTGTCAAATCTGACCTCGGTTGGAGTCGCCATGACAATGTTGCCTCGACAGATGTCCTGGAGGACTGTCAGTGATAGTCGACCTCGCAGGGAAACGGCGGCGTACAAGATGAGCGATGTTCTTCGAATGAAGATATCTGACCCCCTACACGAGATCGGAGGTTAGAGAAGGAATGCAGCCACAGCGAAGGGCGGCTCACCTCGACGACTTGGAGGAACGATTCTAGAAACCCGGACAATGACCAGTCGTCGTACGGTAGCATCTCCAAGCCCGCAAGACACGGCATGACGAGCAGCGGCCGCTCGCCACCAATGAGCTCAAATGGTGCCAAGTGATTCTGTGGCACTGGATCGCGTTGAAGTCGTTCATAGATTGCGGCTTCCTCGGTTCCCGGCTCCAAGATCTTGACGGCGAACGCTGGTTCCTCAAAAAACTGAGTGCGGAATACGTGCCTCTGGCTCCCACTGTGAGATCACAGCACTACAGGTGTACTATACTGGCTAGATACTAACCGGTTTGAGGGGATGCGTGAGCTTGATGCCACGTCGCTGCAGCTCGGGATGATTCTCAAGCCAGCTGGGGACCTCGAGAAGATCTGACACAGATGTGTCTTCACCCGGTTTAGAAGACATAGTGGATGAAGTGTTCGTGCTTCCCTAACCCGAAAAGTTGAGATAGTCCTGATGCACACAGAATTGAGAACTGAGGCTCGCGGGGCGATAGGAACGTGGACGTTGCGAACAAACACTGGGCGCCTGCGATATTTGCGCCACAGCTAGTACAGGCGCTCGCTTGAGCCAAACAATATGCACGCTTCGTCCCGCCTGCTTCTGAACGACAAATTGCCAGGTCCTCTACATGGTCTTCCTGACGTGTCTGTCGGCCCACACTGTCTCCAGAAATACCTCCCAAACCCGCGGATCAACCAAGTAGACCTCCACCGCCAGCAAGAGGGATTCAAGCGTGCGATCTTGAGCTGGAGGGCCGCGTGGAATGCGGAGCTTCCGGTTCACTCACTTCCCGCCGAGATACTCCTCGATATCTTCGCGTATTTCCTGGAGCCGTTACCGCCTTTGGATGACCTACCATTGCCACATACACGGGCTGGATCACTCGGCAGCTCGTCGCTTCAGGATTTCAAGTCCTCCGGCGCTGGAACACTTCACGAATCACGTTCTGCACTATTGTTGAACCTCGTGCCCCTTCCTCATCGCCATACTGCACTCACTTGTTGGCTATGCCAGCCCGAGCGCGGCGATCAAAGTTCTAGAGATGCACCCTGGCGCAGTGCGTTGTCTGGCTCTTGAGCACCTCAGAATCGACGGTTGGGGCTGAGATACGAGCGCCCTGGACGAGGTCCTAGAATGTCTGCGCCTCCGGTTTCGCCTGTTGCTTAGGCCCCTTGTGCAGGGGCCGGCGCTGCGCCCGCTCCCGGGACGCTCTATCGCGCTCTAGCGCGACGGCGCCGCACATGTGGGCGAGGAGGCGTGTCGCGCCCGGGAGTCGGTGGCACTTCCTGCGTCGGCGTCGCTGCGTCTTTCTGCGCTACCAGCTTGCCGCAGCGTAAGAAGTGCCAGAGTTGACGCGGATGACTCGGTTCGAGGAGCATGAGTTGAATCTGCGAGCATCACCGCGGTCAGAGCCTGCAGCAGCGAGGTCGTTTTGACTAGGGCAGAGGAAAAAATCAGTGGTATTGTGTACGTGGTTCTGCTGCAATGATAGTTAGCTTGGACGAGAAGGGGTAGAGTACGCAAGATACGACCAGCTAAATGGAAGTGAACACTGGCACGGACACTGTTTCTGACGTCCGACGTGAATGCCAGCCTTTCACTGAGGACGTTGCACGGGTCTGGACCCAGAAGACGGGTACAGCCATGCTGGCAACCTCCTGGAACTTTTGGTAGCGATAGCGAAAGAGCTCAGAGAATACCCCCAAAACTTGGAACCCAAGAGCATCGGCGTCGCGGAGGGATTGCTAGCGGCATGATATCTGCTGTACGGATATAACACGTAAAGCGTCAAGATATTTCTTGTGCAGTAGCTGAGGACTCACCGGGTCTACCCGTTCGTATAGCAATGGTGACCGTTGAAGACAAGCCGCCACCCCCGGATCCAGGCAGATTCGGAGAAACTCACCGCGACAGGCAACGTCAAGATCTCGCATCCTGTCCAGCACGGCTGTGTGCCGTTCCAGAGGAGACGTGATGAGAAAAACGATAGTAAACACACCAGAGTACACGAGCGAGAATAAGTGAAGATGGTACAGCACGCAGATCCAGCATTAGCTCCTTCATGTCCCGACTACCACGCGCCACCACCGAGCTGTAGATTGAGCGGTGGCGTGAGGGGAGTTGGCCCTTTATGATTATACAAAATACGTACCTGTTGGAGATGAGCGTCGATCGCGTCGCCATCTTCCATGCCATGCTGCGTTACACGAACATGGTGAGCGGGGAACATGGAAGATGGCGTGTAGGCGACGCACCTCTGCAGGAGTCTCTTCTGGACGTAGCCTCTGCCCTCCATATGTGAACTTGAACGTTCCTGTGGAGCTTTCGCTCAGAAAGGGCGCTCGATAGGCCGATGCTTCTACGCACCTGGTTCCTTCCCGAACCGTTTCTGCGACGTTTCCTCAGTCAACGACCCACACATGCATACAACCAACACACGCACCTCCGCCGCCTCAAACAGCTTCTTGAACGGCATACCGGGCTTGACCTTGACCGTGCACGCTACGCGACGCGTGCGCCAAACGGATACGCCGAGGATACATCCGGTCAGCGTCCCGCGAAACGCGCCTGGGCGGCCACTCACTTTGCCCCTCGAAGTCGACCACGAGGTTGATCTTGGGCTTCACGTCCTCCTGTTGCTGCTCTTCCGTCATGTCTGCGTGCGCGTCCTGGGTCTCAGTGTAGCGTGGAGGGAGTGTGGCGGGTCGCGATGGAGGGCGAAAACGCGGTGGCCCGCGCGCCGAAAGCGCGACTGGGGGGTGGCTGCCACCGCGCACGTGGGCATAAAAGCGGGCGCTTGTTCTGCGGCACTTGCCGAGGCGTGCGGATGTGCCTCTTCGCGAACTCGTTCACTCGTACGGCGACCACATCCATGCCGTTTAGTTCTAGACCTCTTGATCTCATCTGTTGAACAGGTACAAACGCTGAGCATGCGTGACAAGGAAGTGCATCGCTCAGTGCACGAGCCGACTCGGGTTGCACATCGACTGTCATACCACGCGCAAGCCTCGCGACATGTGGTGCTTGGCCAACGGGTTGGCTTGCACACGTTTCAGCCACGGCGGAGATAGCTATTGTGCAACGATTTATACCGTGATTCCACGCGTGGCTCTCTACGTGCTCATAGCATGCTCAATCCGAGTGGTAAGGCGGGGACAAGCTGGAGGTACGCCTACACTACAACATCTGACAAGCTTGATAGGCCCATTCTAAATGTGCCTGGTTTTATGAGATGCGCATTGTATGTTGCGGCGTGTTCACCTGCGGATTGCAGACCTTCTCCCCCTCCACGCCCAGTCGGTCAGGCCTCCACCGCACGCCGGCAGACTCATGGCCTCCACCCGCCAAAGTGCTGCCCTGGATCACCAGCAATGTTAAACGGCACTCTGTCTCCCTCCTCACAGAATGCCCCACCTTCAAAGCCTCAGCATACGTCTCCGCGGCCACCGCACTGACAAGTCCACCGCCACCACCTCTTCCTCCTCCTCGCATACCTTCAAGCACTTCTTCTTCGGCCGCGAACGCAAGTTAGATTCCACCGACAAGAGCGACAAGACACGCAAATCGACAGACAAGATGGGTAACGCACCGAGCGATATGAACTCCCGCACGAGCAGCCCGCGCCAGCGGCTGGCCCAGCTCGCCCGCTCTGCGACGGACACCGCGTCTGTGCGCTCTGCGAGTGCCATGCCGGGTGCGGAGCCGCCTACCCCCGCTGCCTCGACCCCAGCACCGTCGCCTCCCCTCGAGCCCTGGCGGTCGCCTTCGCCAGAGACCGAAGTCCGTGTGCAGGGCTACGACGTGCAAGACGTCCCTCACGTCCTGAACCCTACTCCCGCCGAGGAGAGCGACATCGGGACAGGCCTCATGCCTCTCGGCGGGCCATTCCAGGCGGAGGAGTCCATTCCGCAGTCAAAGGCCTCGGAGAGCGACGCGCAGGAACAGGACACCGGTGTGTACCAGGACGCAGAGTCGCAGCCGGAGCCAGAATCCGTGAAGACGCCGCGCGCTGCGGTCATGTCCGAGGAGTCCCTGGCTCCCGTCACAGAAGAGGAGCCGGAGCACGCTTCTCCTCCCGGCCTCGAGCACCACACGGCGCACCACGAGTCGCAGGCGAGCGACGCTACGGTTGTTTCTTCGGGATCCGGGGCGGGAAGTCCGGCGGGCGGAGAGTGGACGCCGGGGACGTACGTGCTCCTCAACGCGCGCAGCGGCACGGCGGTGGACATGTCGGGCGTGGACAACAAGACGCTCATCGGGTACCCTATGCACGGAGGGCCGAACCAGCAGGTACGTATCGTTGTCTTCCTTTGGCGACGTTCACTAATGTCCATATCTTTAGTGGGAGTTCATCCCTAGCGGACATGGCTACGTGATCCGCTGCGTCCGACGCTCGAAGGAGGGGCACGCGCTGTATCTCACCACCGAGGACGGCCTGCGCGAGAATGCTGCCATCGTCGCTAACGCGTACCCGGTCAGCTGGAACGTGGAGCAGACGGAGGAGGGCATCAGGTATGATCCTTCATGAATTGCACGGCATCTTGACTGACTATATGCTCCCAGGGTCTCGTGGCCGAACACGGACTTCGTCTTCGCCCTCGCGGAATCCGGCAGCAAGACTCCGGGGACAAAGGTACGCACCTCTCCCAGCCCCCAGTGCAGAGACGCGCCTGACGATCCATCTGCGCTACAGATCCACCTCGAGCGCCACAAGTCCGGCGAGGCCTCGCAGCTCTGGCACTACACCCGCTGCGCTCCCGCAGACGAGCACGACAAGGAGGTCGAGGTGCGCAGCGCGCGCGCGGTGTCGCCCCCAGCGACGACCGAGACGGTGTCGGTCACGGAGGAGCGCGACCACATCACGACGACGCGGACGACGACGACGACGACGATCACGACCGTGACGGAGGTCACGAGGATGCCGCGCTGGATGCTGCTGCACGCGCGCCCGCAGGCGCAAGCGACGTCGCCGAACAGGCGGAGCATCGGGTACAGGTTAGCGTGAGCGGGCTCTGGGCGAGGGGAAGGGCGGTGAGTGTTGTGAAGTCCATGTTGGACGTTTGATTATGTATTTCTGGGCCGTGAAGCTTTGACCTTCCGTATTCTGTTTTCACCTCTAATTCGTTGCTTTTCGGCTGCCTTCGCACACATGTCTACGTATGGACCAGATCATATGCTACCACATCCACGCTTCCCGTTCTGCTTTCCTTCTCAGTGTTGCCTTACGAGTTGTGTACGATATTCAGCAGGACGTTGCTACCCTTTGGAAACCCGTATCTGTATTCTCAAACGTACTCTAGTGGCCGTGGACCCGTCCGCCGCCTCGTCCCAGCCGGCGGCCGTTGGAATCATGTTGAGCATGTAACAGAGACGACGGGGGCCGAGCAGCCCGCGCTGTGTTGGAGTGTAGCTGAGCGGCGCCCGCGATTCATGGCGAACCGGTTAGCAAACAGTACCTCGGATGTGCCGGTGAATGAGTATGTAAGTACGTCCACTTGCGTGCCCCGGCTTGGCCGCAGTCCATCCCACAGGCGTTGCACTGCCACTAACTACGCCGGCAGAGACAAGGCCCGAGGTTACTCCCCAAGAGTGTTTCTTGAGCGCACTAGACCGCCGGTTGATATGGTTGCATGAGCGGTCAAACTCTGTTTTGCTGAAGATTGGATTTAGAGAGCAGTGGGGTCAGGAGAGAAAGCTTGCATGCAAGGTTGCTGTCCATGAAGCCCTTCAAATTCAAGTCAGAGCTTGCCTTTCCGGGACGGTTGTGCGATGGCTGTGCTCAGAGGAATGAGTGCGCTCGGCGTCTCTCGGCGTGCGACTGCTCGACCCTCGACCTCCATGTCCCGTTCGTCTCATCACTCGTTGGCGTATATTTCTTGCATTCAAAAGACTTGGGTGCACTCCCGCAATGGCTCCTACACAACCTCACATGTTCAAAGTCTTCGTTCTGTTCTACTAAGTACTGGGCAGCTCCGAGTCTCCGAGTCCATGTCCGCGGAAACGCGGACGCGACATCAACCTACACAGCCTGACGGATTGCCGATTCGTCCGTGCATGGCCTGGGCGCGTAAAATGAACAGGGTGTTCAAGCTCTCTCTCTGCTAGCGCGTTACAGGGTGAATGTCACCATCGAACAAGACCTCAATACACTGGCAGCAGCACTCTGAGCTAAACTCAGGACAGGCGAACAGCATAGAAATGGTTGCTGCCTATAAGATGTGGTCTCCCATACTCTCTCTGCTCCAGCCTAATTGTGAGCAGTGCAATACAACTGCGGATGTCGCTTCTGATGCTCGCTTCTCCCCATACACCAGGACACCGCAAATCGTCAAAATGTATCCTGACGAAAGGAGTAACACTTGGTTCACTCACTCACGCGGCGAAGATGCCCGCATTCAATACGCATAACGGGTAAGTCAGCGTGCCCGTAGTCCCGTCCGTAGCCCCGCCCGCACGTCGACATACCCGACGCTAGCGGCGCTAACGACTCATTGTCGCAGATCGTCGCTGCCGGTCGGCGTGACTGTTAGCACGCAGCCCGCGCTTGCGATGGCATATAAAGCGTCCAGCAGACACTGCAGTGGACTCAACAACTCGGCACACGCCTCTTCTACAACCTCCTGACATCGCGATGCTGTTGCAATTGCTGGCCCTGACCTCTGGGGCAGCGTTTGCCGCAGCTGAAGTCCTGAGCCTGTCGGAACTTACGTGGACCTTGCAGAACGCGGAGGGCAAGATCAACGTACCTGCTCAGCAGCCGTCCCAGGTTCACCTCGACCTCAAGAACGCCGATGTCATCACTGAACCTCTGCTGGGTATCAATGGTATGTAGCTGCCCTTCTACCCTTCCGATACACGCGTTAACGGATAACGTGTAGATTTCAGCCTACGGTGGATTGCCGACGAGAGCTGGACCTATCAAGCAGACTTGAGCTCCGTCATCGCCCAATATGCGCGGGCAAACAACAGGGACAAGACGCTTCTTGTGTTCTACGGGATCGATACTGTCGCCAATATCGCAAGTTACCCGTTTATTGAGGGTCGTTTCCTTTTCTGATAGTTGGATCACAGACGGTGGCTGGCCATCCTGTCGCATGGGTCAACAATCAGTTCCAGCAGTATGTCTACGACATCACAGACTACTTGGCATCGCCCCTGGGCGACGACAACACTCTCAACATCGCCTTCGAGTCCCTGATCACCTACGGCCAGAACGTTAGCTCCCGCGCAGACGTGCTGCCGGAGCTCGCAATCGACGTGCGTATATGAACGAGGCCGCATGACGTTGCCCACTCAACCTCCTTTGTGCAGTTTGAATATCCTAATGTACGCCAGTGGACGCGGAAGACTGGATCTGATTTCGGTTGGGATTGGGTACGTCGCACTCACGCTTGAAGGGACAGAATTTTTTTGCTCACCCTCTCCAAGGGACCGGCATTTGTGCCGTCGGGGATTTTCAAGCCCGCCTACTTGGTCACCTTGACAAGTTCCCCGGACTTTACGGACCATGCTCCCGTCTCGCACCCTCTCCTCGTCTCGCAGTCGAACGGCATCTTCATCGAAGAGTCTGCCCTCGAGATCTCGAAGGTCGGACAGAACCCCAACGTGCGCCCCGACGAGTCCGCAGACTGGCTCGTCAACGTAACGTTGGCCGTTCGCTCTATGCGCGCCGATCCCAATCCTACCGTGACCTTGTTCATCCCCGAGCTCAATGTCGACTCGGGCCCGCTCACGATCTCCTCCATCCCTGCCGCAACGAACGCGTCCACTTCCGTGACCGCTGCCTTCACTGTCCCGAATGGCCTGCCGGAGCGCTGGTTCCCCTTCACCCACGGAAACCCGAAGCTCTACAACATCACCGTTACCCTCAACGTCGCTGGGCTACCCGCTGCGTCGTACACCACTCGGAGCGGCTTCCGCACAGTCCATCTGGTCCAGGAGGCATACTCTCAAGAAGACGTCGATCAGCGCGGCATCATTCCTGGTGACCAGTGGCATTTCGAGGTCAACGGCAAAGCCATCTACTCGAAGGGCTCCAACATCATTCCATTCGATCCCTTCTACTCCCGTATCACGACCAACAAGGTCCGCTGGATTCTGGAGAGCGTCGTCGCGGGAGGACATAACATGGTAAGGCGCGCTCGACTCTACGCCGTCTTCTTCGGGCATTGCTAACTATGTCCGCCGTGACGGCAGCTGCGCGCTTGGGGTGGAGGCATCTACCAGCCGTCGGACGACCTCACCGGCGGGTATGACTTCTACTCCATCTGCGACGAGCTCGGTATCCTTGTCTGGTCTGAGCTGATGTTCTCCGACTCGACGTACCCCACCAACGACTGGTTCTTGGACTCGGTCGAGCGCGAAGTGCGGCAGAACGTCCGCCGCGTGAAGCGCCATCCGAGCAACATACAGTGGGCCGGCGGGAACGAGCTCGAGGTCATCTTGCTCCTCTTCAACTCGACCACTGAACCCATCGATATCGGCTCGATCCATCTCAACGGCTCTCTGGACCCGCGCTACATCAATGACGTGAGCGAAACCTCTAAAAGTGTGGAATATATCGGCTAACATGATTGTGCTTGCAGTTCTTGAAAGTTTTTCAGGGAATGCTGCACGACATCGTCTTGCAGGAGCAATCATCCGTATGTGCGCCGTTCTGCAGCGTCGATCGCATCGTCTGATACATTCCGATAGGTCCCGTACACCGCATGCTCGACGACAAACGGAGTTCTGAGCCTGGAACCATACGTCCTGAGGATGAACAACGTCCTTCCCGGGCATATCTACGGCAATACCGGTAATACGTTTTGATCACGCTATCTGTAATCCCGCTCATTGTGCATGTAGAGTTGTACAACTACGACACCTCGCAATCGTTCAACTACAGCACGTATCCTGTGTCCAGGTGAGTCGCCTAGCTAACACCCGTCGATCGTCTCTTAACAAGTTCCTCACAGATTTGTGAACGAGTTCGGGTGAGGACTAGGTGACGTGTCATCGACGTCATATATCGTACTAACCTTTCCCAGGTTCATCTCCATGCCTTCTTTCTACAGTTGGGAAGAAGTCCTCGAATCTCCCGACGACTTCTCCTTCAACTCCACCGTCGTTGTGTCGCGCGACCACCATCCACCTGCGCTCGGCCTCGACTGGCCGAACCCGCTGGCTCCCCAGGGCCAGGGATTCATGACGCTCGGCGTCGAGCGGTGGCTGCCCACGCCGGGCACGGCCGACTCGAACCAGACGTTCGCGCAGTGGTGCTGGAGCACCCAGGTATTCCAGACGATGTTCATGCAGTCCGAGATCGCGTTCTACCGCCGCGGCGCCGGGCGCGGCGAGAACAACCTCGGGGCGATCGTCTGGCAGCTGAACGACATCTGGCAGGGCACGAGCTTTTCCGCGATCGAGTACTCCGGCCGCTGGAAGGTGATGCAGTACGGGCTCGCGAACATTTACGAGCCCGTCATCGCCTACCCGTTCTGGGTGCCGGAGACGGAGTCGCTCGAAGTCGCAGTCGCGTCGGACCGCCTCGAGGCCGTCGACGGCACCGTGCAAATTACGTGGTATGATTGGCACGGCAAGACACTCAACGCGACCTCGCACGCGTTCACCATTCAGAGCCTGAACAGCACTGTGGTTCACCAGTCCCAGGGCCTCGACAGCATCCTCCCCTCTGGCTCTAAGGCAGAGGACGTGTGGGCGTTGCTGAAGTTGACCGCGACCGTCGACGGCCAGACTGTCACGCACGAGCAACAGGTGCGTATGATTTTATCGATGACCATTACGACGCTGACAGCCAGGGACAGTTCGTACCGACATCTCTTGCCAACTCGAACCTCGTCGACCCTCAGATCAAAGTGACACACGGGGATGACCTTACTTTCACCCTTTCCGCTCAGGGCGGCGTCGCACCTTTCACTTGGTTGGACCACCCCTCTGGCACCATCGGCTACTTCGTCGACGCTGCGTCTGGCAAGCCGCTGAATGGCTTCTACCTCGTCCCCGGCACTGATCGCACCGGTAAGTTGCTGAGCTTGCACCTGCTGGAGTTGGGGCGGCCGCTCAATATCATCTCCGACAGTGCGCTTCGTGCAATCTGCGGCGCTGTCGACTGTTGCGAGCCCTTCGCCGTCAGACTTCGTTGTCCGTTCTCTGTGGAACAACACTCATCTTTAGTCTAGCTCCGTACATGCACGCACGCACGCCGCGCTTTCTTCCTTCATGAAGCTGACGTCGTGATATGTTCCTTCACTGGCACTCTCCTTTCTCCTCATACTACTCTCTTAGTACGCCTCCAATTACTGGCGCTCCAATCCTTTCCTGAGTGGACATTCATAACACCTCCTCCTTCCGGAATATGCATTTTGGCTAGCTCAATCGATTAATATTGTATTGACCGTCATAAGTTTCATGCCGCCGCCCCTCACACACTTGGCGTATGCGTTACTTCGGTGTCGGTAAGCGCGCGCTATAGATGCGGCGAAGCAAGAATGTTTGACGCCGGTCGATCTCGGGCTTGACTCCTGCCACCACTGTGAATGTTCTTGACCCGTGCTCTGGGGCTCAAAGGCTGCTCTAAAAGACTACCATACGCTAGGAGTGCCCTCTCGACTTCCTGTGGAACAATTCGCTTGCAGACTAGTCTTCCAAAGCGTCTCGCATATCGGAATCTCAGTGGCCTACATCGAGACAACGCCTGCAGTGTCTCTAGGATTATCGTGCCGGAAATGACCGGGAAAGACGCTCCTAAGACATCAGATGGTATTCAGGGCGAGTGGCTGAGGTATGTGCTCCAAGTCCTGGAACCTTTCCGTCAATTGAACGGCGGCACTTAGGACAGAGTTTCGCCCCTCGCCAAGCTCGCGTCCCACTCTCGATTCTTCATGACACTGCGCTCGCAAGCGGACGACTACCACTCTCTCATCCTCTTCCGTCTGACCCCGGGCCAATTGCCGGAAGGTGGAGAGGTTGGCGTCAATCCTGCACCTCAAGACCTGAAGGACCAGATATATGTCATGGAGGCCAACTGTCCGCATCTCGGGGCGGATATGTCTCATGCAGAGATAGAGGAGTGTGATACCGGAGTCGTCGCGGTTTGCCCGTGGCACAGGTGCGTCCGACAACCTCCAATTAATGTGGCAACATCTGCTGAATGGCTCGAAGGTACGACTTCGACCTGAAGACGGGGCACAGCGAGACGGGCTTGAAGGCGTGCACGTACGCTACGGATGTTCGCGTAGACGACGATGGGACTGAGTACATCTGGGTCGAGACACCAGAAGGAGGCGCGAATTGGCGTCTAGTAGAGTTCAGACCGGTTTCTGAAGGTCAGTCACAAACATGTATGCGGCGAGTTAACCGAAACGGTGCTCAGACATAAACGTTGTAGAGTTCGCCGACCCTCCACCCCCTCCACCCGACCTTTCTCATCTCTCGATATCCACCCCCGAGCCGAAAGAGCCGGAGCCCATCGTCCCACCGGAGAATCCACCGACGACCCTGATCCAGTGGGCAGTCCTCATACTGAATACCGCGGATCCCATGCTAAAGGTATGCGACTCTGCTGTCTCGTGAGAATGTCGGATGTTCATACCGGTGCAGGTGCAACGTACTAGGCATGCCGTGCAGCTCTTCCGCACGGGTCAGCTAAAGTCCATAGGACACCGTTCGACGAAGGCACCAAGGCCGCCGGATGTCCCTCCGCGTGAAGAGCTGTATGCGCGAAATACGGTCGACCCAGGCAAGTTGGCCCGCAGGAAGAACAGGGCGGTCATGTTGCACGCGCTGGCCAACATCGAGCAATGGGCGTAAGTACACAGTGCCTATCTACGGCTTCGCTTGTTGCTAATCCCTAATCCGCCAGAATTGACCTTGCGTAAGTGATCTGTAGTATATGCGCGCCGCTTCTGCTGAGACCTCTTACTCAGATGGGATATCATCGCGAGATATGGCCCGTCGCACCCCGACCTTCCGCCTGCTTTCTTCGCGGACTTCACGAAGATGGCGCTCGATGAGTCGAAGCACTTCTCCCTCCTCACCGCGCGCCTCGCAGCACTCTCGCCCTCCACGCCCTACGGCTCTCTTCCCGTGCATGCCGGGCTCTGGGAGTCCGCGCGCGTGACGTTCCCCTCCCTGCGCGCACGCCTCGCGATCATCCACCTCGTGCACGAGGCGCGCGGGCTCGACGTGAACCCGGGCACGATCGAGAAGTTCCGGCGAGCGGGCGACGCGGACAGCGTGCGCGTGCTCGAGACGATCCACCACGACGAGGTGACGCACGTCACGACCGGGCACCGGTGGTTCACCTGGGTGTGCGCGAAGCAGGGCGTCGACCCGGTGCAGACGTTCAGAGAGGAGGTCAAGCGTGGGTGGAGGGGCGACGTGAAGGGCCCGTTCAATGCGGAGGACCGGGAGAAGGCTGGGCTGACCCCGGATTTTTACGAGAATCTGAAGGGCGAGATGGATCATGGGCGGGAAGAGGGGGGACAGCCGCAAGCGAGTGTTGGTGTGGGGTACGAGGGAGCTGCCAATTAGCGGGCATGAATGCAGGTGCGTTTCGCTCTACAGCTCATTCTACCCCACTCACACATACAATCTAGTTTTTATACGTTGTTTATGACCGTGCCAATAGTCCGACAGTCTCTCACGAAACATCATGTATGAGCGGCGATTACCACTCCCCAGGTATCCAGCACGCAGTATTTCAACCCCTAAATCTATGCCCGGTAGCGCGCTCTGGGCCTAGAGACTGGTTCGGGGCGGTCATCATATCAGGCCCCGGGTACACACTTCAGCTGTCCGAGCGCAGCTTCATTGCGTCAGAGAACGTCGGCCAGTTCAAGTCTCGGTCTGCTCTGCCACTTTCGAGGTCGCTATCCAGCGCAATGGGCGGCTCAAAGATGGTGTCCGCCCGCGCGGCGTAGACATACGAACGGATTTCACGGGTGCTCCGTCGTGGTAGCCCATAGCGCTGGCGGAGGGTGGTCGACTCATCATCGTTGGAGATGCTGTGTACAGGTTTCCCGAGATGCATATATGCAGTGTAAGTACATCACTACTACTTTTGAAGTCGTTTCCGACGCGTTGAGACCTCGTGTAATGCCACGTGTGGCCGGCGGCAATCTGATTGTGTGAGAGCGATTGAAGACGATCCCATGCTGCGGCGAGAGCAGCGGCCAGTCCTTGTCGGCTTGTCTCCGACGACCGTCAACACCATCCACCAAAATGTCGCCTGGACCCCAGTGAGTTTGCAGTCCTCGCCTTGATACTGAAACCCTGTCCTCACAATGTGTAGTTCCCTCGCGCTGGGTAGAACACCCGAAGACGACCTGTCCACGTCACCCGGCGTGCTCTTTGACGAGAAACTGCCTGGACCGTTGTACGGCCTCCCCGGCGTTGATGTCCACACATGCTACCTTCCACTCACCTGGAGAGCGATACGGAACGCGGAACTTCCGATTCATCGTCTCCCCGCCGAGGTCCTCCTACATATCTTCGAATACTTCCTTGTGAGGGGCCATCCAATGCTAGGCTACGGTTCGTACCCGGTCTTCCAAGAACCCATACGCCCCTCAGGCTGGGCGCCCCTCATGGGCGTGTGTCGCCACTGGTGCGCGCTCATCAGGACTGCCAGCCGCTTCTGGAGGGACCTGGTCGTAAGCAAGGACACTCGTCACGCATGGATCGACATCGTCCTTCGCCGTGTAGGAACTGCACCAATCGGCGTATGGATCAAGACGCCATACCCCAACGTCCAGCCAGTCCTGCAGGAGCTGATGAAGCATCGCGATCACATCGAAAGCTTCAACTATAGGAGAGCAGACGATGGGCCGGTTGGCCCGGCTCTCCTCGAATTCTTCGGATCCTGCCCCTTCCCCATCCTCAAAAGCCTTCTGATTGAGCTCCACGAAGAAGTGTCGTCACCTCCCGAGGTGGGCATCTTTCAAGGGCCGTGTACTCAGCTCGAAACACTGTCTCTCCATTTCACTGCGGTACCCTGGACGAGGTCGGTCCTCGCCAATCTGAAGACCCTGACGCTGTACGGGTGTGTGCCCTCGATGTCATCCACCCTCTCTTTCGCGGACTTCCTCGAGATACTCGAACATGGCCAGCAACTCGAATACATAGCAATCGTTGAATTCCTCGACGCCATCTTGCACCCTCAACCCTCCGACTCCCACACACGAGTCGTTACACTCCCCAAACTGCGCCATCTCATCTGTTCCGACTACCACGTAACGCTCCTAGTCACGCACCTTCTTTCTCCCAACATCAGAGAGTTCTCTCTTATCAAACTCGTCGACAATATCGACGACCCTTCCGCGACGTACGCCGACATGTTTCCCAGCGGTCTCACATCCATACCCTTCTTCTCAACCGTAACCTCCGTTCGCATCGCACTTCGCGGCACGGAACACAACATGAGCTCTTCAGACTCCTCTCTGTCGTTCTGCGCTTGGGGGAGCGTGGACTGGTCGCCCGTGATGGAGCGGCAACTGCTGCAGCTTCCGACCCTGCTGAGCTCTGCGCTGACAGAACTATCCATTGTGGGCCGCTTGACGGATATCGGGTGTGCGACTTGGGACGTCGTTCTCGACTCTTTTCCCGCCCTAGAAGCGCTCGAGGTCGACAAATTCAGCGATGCCATCACCATCATCCGTCCCCTCAGGACCCTCGCAGCGCATTCGAGTAGCGGCGCTGCAAGCGCGGACAGCGGGTCGGGGGGCCGCACCGGGCCCATCCGTTGTCGCCATCTCAGGCGACTCAAGATCATCGTCAGTGAGTGCGCGTGGAGCCCTACATCCATGGAGGAGCTGCTGGAGTGTCTCGAGTTCCGAAAGGCGAACGGGGCGGCGGACTTTTCAGGCAGCGGCTTGACCTTGGGTCAAATGGGCAAGGGCACGATTATGGCCGTATTCAAAGTGTATGGCAAGCGTTTGAGCGCCGTCACGGCCCAAGCATACCAGCTGCGTCCATGATGTTGTCCTAGCTATATGCGTGTCCACCGGTTGCGCCAATCTATATCTTTGTGCATGCGCATCGTGACCACTGACATCTCGCCGACCGTCACCATGTATGATGCGGTTGGCAAGGAGGGTTAATTATACGACGAACGCGGCCAAAATGCGGCTCATGTCCATCCCGATGACGGCCCATTTGTGCATTTATGGAGTAGGCGTACAGCGCCGAGGTTCCCTTTGCACTGTCCGACTCGCTCCGTGGCACCGTCTACACGTCTGACTCCCGCAGGTGCGCACTCCAGCCCTCCGCGTTCGCCTCCATCTCATCATAGAACGCCACCCAGTCCGCGCACGCACGCACCCCGCCCGCCCTGTCCCGCTCGTGGTCGCGCCGCAGCGCGTCGGGCGGCTCGAGCGCGACGTCCGCCGCGCACAGCGTCGACATGCGGAGGAAGTTCAGGCAGTGCGCGAGGTGCGCCGCCTGGTGCCCGCCGTGCCAGTGCGCCGGCGGGGCACCGGTACCGGCGCCGTCCTGCCCCTGCGCGAGCGCCTCGCGGTACGCGCGCATGCAGTGCAGCTGGTGCGTGACGCCGACGACGAAGAGGCGGGCGTCGCGTCCGAGGTGCACGTTCCCGTCCCCGACGGTCGCGGTCGAGAGCCATTCGAGGGCGGCTTCGGGGGCCGAGAGAGGGTACCGCGCGCTGTCCTCGATGGTGAGTTTGACGGCATGACGCGCGGATGGGAGCGGGAGGCGTGGAGGGTAGTCGTCGTCGCGGAAGGCTATGAAGTTGATATTAACCAGAATCGCCGAGGACGGTAGGTGAGTCCTCGTACTGTAGTGTGAAGGCGGAGGAGTACGCGCTTTCGCGGCTCCATATGTCGCTCGGACGTAGATGAGGTCGAGATACGCATTCAGAGCGGCGAGGACGACGACAAAGGCGTATGCTACGCGACGGGACGACATGGGGTGCTGTGAGAGAGGTGTCGGTGAGCGATACCACGTCGTATATATCGCTCCAGCTCACGTCGTCCAGTTCTCCGAGTCCGTGATGAGGCCGGGTCGGGAACGCGCCACCAACCACCCGCATGCATGTGCTGAGCGGATATGAACGGTCCTCGGAGGCGAGCCGCTCGTGTGTGGCAGCGCCGCGATGGCAGCGCGCCGTACTCCTCGTCTGTCCGAACCCTCCGACGAGCATTGTTGCGCAGCCGCAGTGTGTGGGTGCGGCTTGACCGCAGGCTGGTGCTGCGGATGGCACGGAGGCTGAGCGATACAATTACTCAGTGGTTTGCACGACGGAGGGCGGGCATGGGACTCACAGCCTGTGGAAGCGTAGCTATTGCCTGAGGCGGCGAGAGCGCACCATGGCTTACATTCATGACTGGGGTTTGGTGATCCTTCGGCCTCGCGCGCAGGTCCGTTCCGAGTACTAGTAACAGTGTGTACCTCCTAACAACATCTCGCCGTTAACTGATGTCTGATGTCTGACGGTGACAAGCCTCCAGAAGCATGAGTACTCATCGGATCGCGCAGTTGGGGGAGCGTTCCAGAGGCGTCTTGTGGATGCGCGAATCTCGAAGACAAGGAGGACTGCTCGTTGCGCGCCCGCGCCATACCTAGCCAACTACAGCCTCGCAGTGCGCGATACTTGGTCCTGATGCGCGGTCCGAGATCGTCTCATTCTCGCCCGCATATACTGAGCCGAAATGACTAGATTGCGCGAGATTCAGTCCTGGGATGTCGCCAAGTAATGATACATTCGATGCGGAACCAGGGTATACAAGACACAGGCGGCCGCCGCAGGGCAGCCTCCTCAGATGGTCTGATGCTGATACATGTAGACACCTGTCGAGCACACCGATTAACCCCATGCAAACGAATCAGCGGAACGCACTCACCCCAAGTCGTATTCTGGCTGGACCACACGTCCACCAAACAATCCGCCCCCGCCCCCGCCTCTCCGCCCGGAGCACAGGCGATCTCGAACGTGTGCAGCGTGCTCCACGCGCACGGGAAGCGCGCGACCTGCGTCTCCTCGCCCGCGCGCGGCGCGACCGTCGCGACCTTCTCCCGCACGCGCGGCCGCGTAGCGTACGAGAGCGCGCGCACGTCGAGCGGCTTCGGCGCGTCCAGGCGGAACACGTCGAACGTCGCGTGCGGGCTGAGCCGGAACGGCTCCGTGCTCTCGATGCGGTCGTCCGCGCCTGGGAGGCGGATGACGAGCGCGCAGTCTTCCATCCCGAAGTCGATGGTGCGGAACTGCGCGATGGTGTGGACCTACGAGGTCGGAAGGAGCATCTCAGTCTGCGAACTCAACTGGCAGGCGTGCGGGTGTTTGGGAGGAGACACTCACGTTCTGGGAGACGTGCAGATGCTTCTCGTGCGGAGAGAGCGTTCCAAACGCTTTGATGAACACGTCGTGCTCGCCCACCGGCGCGCGCTCGTCCGGGCGGTCAGCGAAAACCTGCGCGACGACGCGGGGCGTGTTCAGGATGGGGCCGATGCGCGATGCGTTGACGATACCCGAGTCGTACAGCTCGGCGAGTCCGTAGTACGGGTTCGCGAACTCGAGATCCGCCGTACCCACATCAGCGTATACGGTCGCCATAATGTGCGACATGTAGACGAGCGTGAGGAGGTCAGTGAGGGTGATGATAGCGAGCACTACGAGGCCCCAGGTGAGGGCCCACCGGCGGCGGTTGGACTGTTTGGATGCGTGAAGAGTTGATTCTTCAGTACCATAGGCTGTTGGGTGGGGTTGCCAAGAGTGCCTGGGAGGCGATAGGTCCCGCGATTCGCATACCTGGCAACTGGATCCTGGTACTGCGATAAGGTGCCTCTAACTCGTAGGAGTCCCGGTCTTGCAGGAGAGACGCGTTCTCTTCAAGAACGCGAGTGTTTCCGGATGGCATGAGAGTGGATGGTTAGCGGGATGGCGGGGAGTGGTATCTCGAGATCGGGGGCGGATGCACGGCAGTCGTCCACAGACGAGGATGGCCTAAGAGGCGTTCAGGGCACAGCCTGCAGGAGACCTTTGTACTGGCATGTCCGGGCAGCCACCGCCCACTCTTCTGAAGAGACTGGAAAGAAGCCTAGTACTGGCGATCTGCCTGGGAAAAGAAGGTGCTGTGCAAAGGCGGCGGTGCGCTGAGCGTTTCGTTGTTCAATGACGGCCTGTGCTGAGTTCTCGGGACAAAGACACACCTGTGCGCATACAAGCTTCTACCATTCAACACTGTGCAACGACATGCTGTCATGTTCTTTGGAATTGTCGTGGTGTCCGCGATCCGGTGGCCCGTAGATGATCGTAGAGCCACTATGGCTGGTAGCGGTGTATGCAGGTTCTCGAGCCTGAGGTCTCAGACATGTGCCGTGACATCTCAGTTGCAGATAGATATGAGCAGATAGATTGGAAGCTTGGGACATCGTATACCGGTGAGAGTAGGACTAGTTGGATTGGCGTGAGTAGCCCGAAGCTGGACTTGAACAAGGTTCACCGCCACGCGCTTCCACGTGGCAGACCATACGGCTGCATACGGACATGGTCCTGAGCTTGTACCACCGAATACGACCGCCCTCGCATTCCGGGAACAAGACCGACATCGCTCCACCCGTAAACCAGAGCCTAATACCGAGGGCTGGGGTGCATCCTGATGGCGGATTTGATAGTTCCCTGGCCGGGTATGTTGTGTCATGTCACCCGTCGAGCCTTCATATCCTGAAGTATCGTTGGTACTTGGTTTTCTCAGATTCTCCTGGATCAACCAACTGGACGACTCAAAAACCACACTATGGCAGTAGAATGCTGTCCGCGCTGGTTCTACCAATCGTCTAGTAAGGTAGCGCCCTGGTTGATGACACATCTGACGTTGCTGCAGCTGCATTCAAGGCAAACTTCGAAGCTCTTGTCCCGTCCATTGTGATACTTTCTCCAAGATTTCGGTTGAGCTCGGTCGCACGATGCGAGGAGACTGATACACTGAAATCACAACCGTCCGCGGACGCGCTCCTCATCCTATGCTGCACTGCACCGCTCGGTTCTTCGGGATCCCTCCAGCTCGGCCACTTCACAAGCATACAAGGTGCACTGCGCAGATGGTCTTCCCTCGCACAACCTCTCCCACTAATTTGACATGTCTCCCTCGAACCGTTTGGAGTCCTTCGCGGTTGTGCTGGTGCTAGCGTTGCTTTGCTCGAACTTCGTCTACAAGCTCGTCAATCTCACCCTACTGTACCACCTGCCAGCCGCCGAACCCCTAAACGGTATGCTGCTCGTCCCATCACACGCGAGCACCCCCCATTAATGATATGATGGACGCACAGGAGGCGTCTGGAACGTCGAGCGCAAGCCCGTCGCCTTCCAGTTCGACAGCGGTCTGCACTACGGCCTCAACGCCTCCGCCGCGTGGAACGCACTCGTCCCGGGCGACGGCCTCATCCACCTCGGCCCGCACCGCGAGCCGTTCATGCCCTCGATGTTCCACCAGCTCCGCTGCCTCGACGTCATGCGCGACCAGCTCACCAGACCGCGCGCGCAGCGCGAGGAGCAGCCCGCGCGGCACTGCGTGAACTATATCCGGCAGATGATCCTGTGCCGCGGGGACACGCACCTCGACCCGTACCAGTACCCGTCGAACGTCAGGCCCGTGGACGCGAACCCGATCCGCCGCTGTGTAGACTGGCGCGCGGTGTATGAGGCGGTGGAGGAGAATCAGCGGGAGTATGCGGAGGGGGCTGCGGCGGGCAGGGTGACAGGAGAACTGTGATGGACGGTACGCTGTGGGTGAAGCTCATGTTTCGGGTATTGGTTCCGTTGACTGCGGTAAGGGCGTACGTTCCCGTGTTGATCTATCTGGCTCATGCGTTGTTTTTCCAGGCCGCTCAGTGCGCGTTGTACACTCCTACAGGCGCCATACTCTCACATTCAATCTATCTATCTGACCTCTACAATCATACAACGACAGCAGTACATACACATACAATCTATTCAATCGCTCGGGCTGGGGCCAATTGCCATCACACGCTGCGCACGGCCTAGTAGCCCACAGGTAAGACGTGCTTCGGGTTTACTCCCGCTCGCCGTGCCGGCTGTCTATCATCTGTGGACGAGTCTCAACACTCCGTGAAGATTATGGATGACTCCGTTACGTACCGCGATGCGTCCCTTCTGGCGAGCCACTGCGCGTCGCTGCCATAATCCGGCTTGGGTGCTACTAAAAGCTGGTAAGCACTCAACATTTCACGCGTGCAGACACCCTAGCTTACCGACGTCCTCGGAAGGTGCTGCCTGCGCAGCAGGAAGCGTCATGAACAAGGGGACAAGGAGGAAAAGCGCAAGCAAATAGTTCGGAGGTGAGCGCATCTTAGGCGGGTTCGAGGATTTCACGGTATGTTCTGCGCCTAGGCCCGTTGGCGAGCAGTTTTATACACCGCGTCGCTTTTGCAGGGTCTCCGCATCCGCCCCAGCTCAGTCTGCTGCGACAACCACGCTGGCTTGAGCGAATTAGCTTCGCGCACAGGGGACTTCGCCCTGTGCGCGGCCGCGGATGGTTACTAGGGTGCGGACGGCTGTGCGATCCCGATGTCATACAGGACCCGAGATCGACGACTGGACGGCCACCTCCTGAGCCGCCCGCCGACTGCGCGTCCTGCGTCCGGTCAGGCGGAGGTCTGCGGGCAGACGTGTTCAGAGACCGGGTGCGACACGTCCTCGACGACGCTGCTCAGCAGGGTTAACGTTGTACCACGAGGTGAGGGAGCTCGCGCTCGACGTGGTCGTCGTCGTGTTCGAAAACGTCATGGGATGCTGTGGTGGTCATTACAAGACCATTGGGACGCGGTGATCCCGATGAAGACGGTGGGACTGGGATTTGAGCGGGCGTAGGGACTGGTATCCGAGTCTCACGATGCTGCGAGAGCTCGGCGTCGAGGCTGAAGAATGCCATTTTCTGGGGAGCATCTAGATATCTCGTGATGCTGGGGATCTTGAAACTGTGGGGGACACCAGGGAGACAATGTTTCATGGTGACTCGTAGATTCGCGTTCAACTCGGGTTGAATGCCATCGGCCCAGACACCTTCCCAAGTGGGCCCGTCCACAACGTTGGTCGTTCCAAATGATAATCGTTGAATTGTTCGAGAGTCCAGCATATGGCACATTCGTGCTCTTCTGTAGCCTACCCCCGCGGTTACTTGCTGGAGATGGCCGCGACCGTGGTCGAGTCGTAGCTGGACAATGAGCGCACGTCAGCTCAGTGCGTTGGTGGTGCTTATTACTGGAATGCCAGTGACTTACCCAAGATATGCGCGTCCGGGATCGTAAAAGGTACTGGCGAGCCGTGCGTCAGCGGAGTCGAGTGATCGCAACACGGCATGCAGTCGCTCACATATAACCACGCTTGCTGTCGATACCAAGCTTCTCCTTGAGGAAGGCGAAGAACGCCTTTGAGTACTCCTCGTTCGCCTCGGGATTGATGTTGCCCAGGCTCGTCTGCAGATACCGACGCAATCAGAACGGCGGCGCCAGAAGCACAGCGCGAGTGGATGCGTACTATGTGGAGGAGGAACGCGGGGTCAAACGTCCCAGCAAACGTAAGATGCTCGTGATGGACGTATGACACGGATATGTAGGGCTCCGGCTTGTTCAGGGTTGCGGCCGCGAACTGAGCGTGCGGATGCAAGAAGGTCCAGATCCCGTTGTCAGTGTCTGCGCCGTCCAGGGAATGTGCACGCCCACCTTGGAGAACTCAAGAACGAAGGCCTTGGCGTCGGGAACGACGACGTTCGTCTTGAGTTCGAGAGCGGGCATGATGGCGATGAGTACAGATCAGGACAGCGATGAAGGACCTATTTATCGGATTCGGCTGGGCTCCGGGACGCTGTCGCGGGGTCGACCGCGCAGTCGCCATACAGCTGTATGTTCCCTTGCGTGCCTCGTACAGTCAGCGCAGTGTAGCATGCATAAGCAATGCGCACGCGACCGGTATCCCTTGGCATTCACGTTAGTCACTATAGCGGCGGTCATTGAAGTCTGGCTGTGCGAGTCGGAGAGCGGGAGCACGTCGTCGTGGCCGGTGGCGGTGTGGCGGACCGGAAAGGCAAGGAAAGGCGCGCAGATGACGCGACCTCACGCGTGCGGGCTCACCACAAACTTGCCTCGCGACTCCCATCATCCCTCCAGGTCGATTGTGGCTGGTAGTACGGTTGGAGAGCACTCATTGTTGCACTCCATTCGGTGAGTATGTTCCAATGTCCACACGAGTATAAACCCTGATGTAGCGCGTTTTGCTCGAATTGGAGTTGATCGCGATCTTCTATATGTGAGCGTGTGGTGGCAACAGCAGGACTTGCCTTCGACAATCATCAACGCCGCATCCAATATGTCTTCTGAACGCCATCGGTGAGCATTTAGGTTTTTAACCAATGCTACGGAACAGTTGACATCATGTATCGTACGGGTATCGTGTAGAAGACACGAGGACGACCCGCCTCCGTCACTTGGCGTTCTCTTCGACGAGAAACTGCCGGGTCCCTTATACGGCCTTCCCCCCGTCGATGACCGCTCGTATCGACTCGGGACGTATCCTCGTCCGATGACCGAGCAAGATCTCCGAGGCCAACGCGAGAGGTTCGAGCTCGAGTTACTGAGCTGGAAAGCGATGTGGAACGCGGACCTCCCGATCCATCGCCTTCCCGCCGAGGTTCTCCTGCAAATATTCGAAACCTTCCTTGTATCGGTACATCCTCCGGACGTTGTTCCGCCCCAGCGGTCTTTCTTCATGTCTGAGGCACCCGTGCGTCCCTGGATGCTCCTCATGGGCGTATGTCGACGCTGGTGCGCCTGGATTAGGAACGCGACCTGCTTCTGGAGGGAAATCATCGTGACACCGGACACTCCTCATGCCTGGATCGACGCCGCCTTGCATCGTGTAGGCTGTACCCCCATTCGTGTCGAAGTCACCTCGGCGTACGGCGTTCACCCGGTCCTGATGAAGCTGGCGGAGCACGGCGATCACATCGAGATTGTCAAGTTCTCGAGCGGCGTCTCGAATGGTCCGGATAAGCTGGCTTTCCATGCATTCACCAAATCCCTGTCCCTCACTATGCTCAGGAGCCTCGAAATTGTGCAGGACTCTGAAGCGTCGTTCCTCAACCTGCGCGTCCTTCGAGGACCCTGTGCTCAGCTTGAATCATTGTCCCTAGCACGATGTTCACTGCCATGGACGAAGTCAGTCGTAGCCAACCTGAAGGTCTTGTCTCTGCGCGACTGCCGCCTCACGAAGCCGTCCACTATCGCTTTTGCGCACTTCCTCGACATACTTGAACATGGCCAGCAACTTCAATATCTGCACCTGGACGATTTCCTCTCGATGGCTGTGCACCCTCAGCCATCCGTCCCCCTCACGCGTTTCGTAACACTTCCTCACCTGCGATATCTCACCTGCCACGACGTTACCGCCGATGTAGTAGCACACCTGGTTGCGCACCTTCATATTCCCGAGATTGTAGACATCGATCTACTGGGAGAATGTAGCGACGACCACACCAACACCTGCTCCTCCTTACTTCCTAGCGACCTCGCACGTGCGCCCTTCCTCTCGACCATATCTTCCGTTCAGCTCGGGATCGGGGATACGGAAAACTACATCTCTACCTCCCACCCTATGCGACTCAAATTGACCCTGTGGGTGCCAGGAGCGCGTTGGGGACCCATGACAGAGAGGGCGCTGCTGCAGCTCCCGATCCTCTTCGGTAAAGCGCTGACAGTGTTGCACATAATGGCCGACGTGAATGATGTGACGCAGGAGACGTGGGGCCTTATATTCGATTCCTTCCCGTCGCTGCAAAAACTCGAGTTCGGACGACTGGGGGAGGATCTCCCCTCCGCCGCGATACGCTCCCTAGCGGCCCCTGTATCATGGACCGACGGTGATGCAGGCGGATCGGTCCGTTGTCGCAAGCTCAAAAACTTCTGGGTCGACGGATGGAAGTGGGACCGCGCGGCCTTGGAAGACGCCCTGGAATGCCTCCTCTTCCGTGTGGCCAGCGGTGCGCCGAAACTAGAACTAGTCGACTTCTCGGTAGAAGAGTTAGATTCTGAGTCTGCAGATGCTGTCCGGGAAGAGAACCGCCCACGGTTTAGCGAGGTTGCTGAAAATTTTTGCTTCACGGTTTCAACCTGGAGCTAGCTGTGGCGTCATCGCACTCTCCACCTCGTCGACACGCCCATCGGAAACCAACTTTCATTCCAACACTCTGATCTTCCGTCCGTAGAAGAGGTCGGTCTTCGTCATCTCGCGCTGTACGAGCAGGTATTGACTAGTATCATCTTCGTCAACAGCAAACCTGTCCGACATATATCTCCCTCACGCCGCATCGGAGCCCGATCATACACCGGCCGACTCGACCTCTGCGCTTTCGATTCCAGTCTCACTCGCCCTCAGCACTGTCACGCCCACCCCCCGGAACACTGTACGTGTGGCTGGGTAACCGGCAGGTCTCCGTCTCCGTAATACAACATGTATCTGTGCATCATGCCCGTGACTTTTGCGAATGGGATGTTCGGAGGCGCCGCCCCAAAATAGCCTTGCGTTCGCGTTCCTTTCGTGCTACTCAGCGATCGCCACTCGCGAGACGGTGCGTGCCCTCGCTGCCGGCATCATGTACACGGGCGATCGGGTGTTGCCAGATTGTATCAAAAGGAAAAAGGACGGTTCGCCGACTTTGCGCCATCCCTTCTTCTCCTGGAATATCACTCCTGCTACTAGCGGAGGGACATCGTACGGCTCAGACTGTATCTCTGTCACGCGCACGCCGGTTAACCACAAGGGCACCGCCATTGCCAGTGAAGTGCCTGTTTGTCAAGTCGCCAGGTGTGTATCGTATAATGGCGGGCTGTCCACCAGCAGTGGCACTCGCTGACTCCGTGACTCGAAGATAGTACTAGACCCCCTTGGCATATCTATCGCAGTTCACCCAGATACTCGCCGGCATCCTCCATGGCCATGGTCACAGTCTGTAAGCCTCACGAGGCGCGGTTGGGCAACCATATCTCCTCTAGCAACCCCAGCCAGATACCGCAAAATGCCGCATCCCTGGCTCTCTCGCGGACCTCTCTCTGTTGTAGTTCGCGCGAGAGGAGACGAGTAGAATAGTAATGAATACGAGTGCTACGAGCTCAGCTAATATACACGAGTGTGAACTAAGAACTATAGTATGAAGCGCTAGAAAGGGTACAATAGATGAAAGGTATCAAAGTAAGTAAAGGTAAGTAAAGCGTATCAAAGTCCGATAGTAAATACAAAGTCCGTTATCAGTCAATGGCCGTTATCTCCAACACTCCCCCTCAACTCCGCGTCTGATAAGATGCCGAGTTGTCTCCTCAGCATATGGAACCGCTCGCGCGCGAGAGCCTTCGTAAACAGGTCCGCCACGTTATCGTCTGTCGGGACGTACGAGAGCGTGATTGTATCTGACTCGACACATTCACGAATGAAATGATGTCGAATGTCGATATGCTTGCTCCGCGCATGGTGTACGTTGTCCTTCGACAGCGCTATCGCTGATTGATTATCAGCGTACAGCTTCGTGGCCTGCTCCTGCGCGAAGGTTAGCTCGGCAAGCAATGTACGCATCCAGATGGCGTGTCTGGCCGCGTACGAAATCGCCATGTACTCAGCCTCGGTCGAGGACAGAGCCACAACGGCTTGCTTCTTCGAGCTCCACGCGATGACGCCACTGCCGATCAGGAACGCATACCCTGAGATCGATCTGCGATCGATCGGGTTGGCTCCCCAATCAGCGTCCGAGTACCCCTCGAGACGGAAGTTGTGATAGTACGCTTGTGCGCGCGGCTCCCCCTTGCGCCCGTAGGTGATCCCATAGTCAAGTGTCCCCTTGAGGTAGCGGAACACGCGCTTGACTGCGGTCCAGTGACTGGGGCCTGGGCGCGAGCTAAACTGCGAGAGCGTTTGCACAGCGTAGCTGATGTCCGGGCGTGTGCCTAGCGCCGCGTACATCAGCGTACCTATCGCCGCCTGATAAGGGATGTCCTTCATCTCGGACAAGTCGGCGTCTTCTGGCTCTTTGAGCAGCCGGACATTAGGGTCCATTGGCGTGCTCACAGGAGCGCAGTTCTCCATGCCGTAGCGCTTGAGCGCATTCTGAATGAATTGCGTTTGGCGCAGTGTGATCGAGCGGCCAACTCGCGAGACTTCAAGTCCGAGAAGCAGTCGGGGTTCCCCGAGATCGGTGATCTTGAAGTGCTTGCGTAATCCGGCCTCGAGCTCGGCTTGCAACTCCGGAACGTCCGCCGCGCAGATCATGTCGTCAACGTGAACGCCGACTAGAATTAATCCGCGCTTGGTTGTTCGCACGTATACGCACGCGTCGGAGTCTAGCCGCGTGTACTTCAGCTCCTCTACCAGTACACGGTTGAGGTGCTGGTTCCACTTGCGGCCGCCTTGTTTGAGCCCGTAAAGTGCTTTCTGTAACTTGAGCACTTTACCCGATCCGTCGTCGTAGCCTGGTGGCTGACGCATAAAGATGACCTCGCCAAGATCTGCGTTCAGATAGGCGCCGACGACGTCAAGCTGCCGCAATCTCATTCCGCGCTCGGCCGCGATGGCCGCGAGCGTACGCAGGGAATCCATACGTACTACAGGAGCGAATGTCTCGAAGTAATCCAGCCCAGGGACCTGGCTGAATCCTTGTGCGACAAGACGCGCCTTGTAGCGTATGATGCGCCCGTCTGAGTCGCGCTTGAGGCGGTATACCCATCTGCACCCGATCGGAGATCGTCCTGGTGGCAGATCGGCAACCCGGAAAGCGTTGAGTTGCCGGAGTTGCGTCATTTCCTCGTCCATGGCGCGCTTCCACTCCGGCCACTCCGGCAATTCCTGAGCCTCTCGCAAGTTGTGCGGCTTTGTGCGGCTCGTTTGCGGACTCGGTGGTGCCCACCAACGTGAGGACGCACGCAATGTGTGCCTCGTCAAGGTGCACCTTTTCCCCGGTGTCTCCGTAGCGCTTGTAGTCAATCCGAGCTACCTGACGCAGCTGCCTGCCTCCCGCCATCGGGCCGGCGGCGACTTGCTCAGGCCTACTCGACGACTCCCCCTGGACCGGTGGTGTGGGCGCTTGTTCAGGTTCGCGGCTCGTGGCGTGATCTCCGGCCCGCTCGTCCGACTGATCGGGCCTCCCCGATCCACTCTCCCCCTCGAGCGGTGTCGGAGATATGAGGTCGTAATCTTCGTCCTCGGGTTCCGTCACGCGTTTGGGTACAGCGAATATAACGTTGCGTGACTTCCCGATACGTCGACCCGTCTGGTCATAGTAGAGCCACGCCTTGCTGCCCGGAGCGATCCCGACAAAGTGCATGGGCTGCGATCGAGGGTCGAGCTTCGAGCGCTTCTGCGGTGACGTCAAGACCCAGCACTTCGTTCCCCACTCCTGCAGATCCCCCACGCTCGGTTTCTGACCGGTCCAGACCTCTTCTGGCGTCTTGTCCTTCAACGCTCGCGTCGGCAGGCGGTTCTTGAGGTAGGCGACGTGCGCGACAGCCTGCGGCCACAAAAATTTGGGCAGCCCAGCCGCGATTCGCGCTGCGCGCGCACGATCGAGCAGTGTTCGATGCAAGCGCTCGGCGATTCCGTTCTGGGCGGACGAGTCAGGCGCGGTCGTGTCGATCTCGATCCCCTCGGCGCGTAGATAGTCGGTGAACTCCTTCGACACGAATTCCCCTCCGTTGTCGAATCGCACCTTCTTGAGTTTGCGCCCGAATTTGTTCTCCACCAACGCCTTGTAAGCCTTGAAATGCCCGAAAGCCTCTGACTTGTGCTTTCCGAAAGCGATTTCCGTGTGTCTCGAGTGCCCGTCCGTGAACGCCCAGAAATACCTCTCGCCGCCTAACCCCAACGTAGGTGCATCCCCCCACGTGTCGATCACCGTCAGATCGCCGATCTCCCCGATCACCGTGCCTGACGCCTTCGCGTATGACGCCTTCGTCTGCTTCCCCCGCACGCACGCCTCGCACTGGTCCTCCGGCGGCTCCGATTCGTCGACGTCCATCCCCTCCACAAGCCCCTTCTTCCACATCGCGACCACCGTCTTCATGCCCGGGTGACCTAACACGCGATGCCATTCATTCAGGGTACGCTTGCGCTTTGGATGACTCACCGCCGCGGCGCACGCGACATCGGATGCCGGCGCTTCGATCTCCCCCTCGATCTGGTAGAGAAAGTTTCCCACCCGCCGGCCCGACCCGTACACCCGGCCCTTCTCGTTCCTGAGTCGGATCTCCCCGCCGTTCATCTCGACCTTGTGCCCCGCCGCCTCCACTCGCCCGACCGAGAGCAAGTTGTACGGTACCCCTGGCGCGTGCAGAACGTTCCGTAGAGTTAGCGTAGTCGGCTTGCCTTCGTGTATTAGTCGTAGCCGAATTGATCCCCGCCCGAGAATGGGCGTCGTTCCAGCGCCGTGGAGTGTTCGCCCGGGGGTGCTCTCGTACTCGAAGAACGCGCGCCGCTCGCGCGCGACATGCGCGGTGGTGCCTGAGTCCGCGATCCACGCGTCATCAGTGACCGCCGGAAGCGCGATCTCACCTGGGTCCTGCGCGGCGATTGCGGCGCACGAGTAGTCGGATTCTCCATCCGATTCCTCCGCCACCATCGTCTTCCCGCCCTTCCCGTTCCGATCGCCCTTCCGTCCTCCCTTGTCGCCCCCCTTCGAACCTCCTCCCGCCGGCTTCTTCTCGTGATTCGGACAGTCGCGCTTTAGCCCCGGCTTGCCGCACTTGTAGCATAGCGGGCCCGTCCGCCTTTGATTCGCCACAAGCGCGGTGTCCGACGTCTGTAGCCGCCGCGCGTGCTCCCGAATCCGTCCCTGAACCTTATCGGCATCGCCGATCTCGTCATCTCGGAACGAGGCGGCGAACGCCTGCCAGGACTCGGGCAGTGCCACCAGCAACATGATCGAGAATTCGTCATCAGGCACCTCCCGCCCGAGACTGGTGAGGTCCTCCCTCCACTCGATCATTTGCTGCAGCCACTCGTCCAAGTCCTCCCCGTCCGAATACCGCGCCGCCGCGAGCTTGCGTCGAACCTCGATAATCTTCGCGAGACCCTTCGTTTCGAAGTTCTTCCTGAGCTTCTCCCAAGCGTCGTGGCTAGTGCGAACGCTCCTGATCAGCTTGATGACGCGCTTACTGACCCTTAATCTAATCGCGCTAAGCGCCGTCCGGTCCTTCTCCTCCCACTGATCCATCTCCATCTGCATCTCCTTCGTCACCGTCGCTCCCTTCTCCGCCGTGGGCCTCGTCAAAGTCCGATAGTAAATACAAAGTCCGTTATCAGTCAATGGCCGTTATCTCCAACACTCTCGACCTCAATGACCTTCCCGACGACATCTTACTCGAGATACTCGAGCGGGCTCGCGATATTTACATTGAAGACCCATCATGGGAGAACACGGTTACCTGGGCAAACCTTCGCCTCGTCTGCGCACGCTGGCACTACCTGACCTCGAACCCGGGATTGTGGCGAGTATTCTGGGCCGGCTACTCCGCAGAACACCTCGCGTTCTTCCTCGCACGCTCGGCAGGGGCCCTCAGGACGATCCTCTTCGCGGAAGCAGAGGCGCTTCAAATATGGCAGTGCATGCCGTTGGAGTCCCATCTGCACACGCTGGGATCGCTCACCTTCGACATGTCCGGGAACCGGATGCCCCACGAGTGGGCGCCTTCCCTCGTATCGTTCCTCGGACACTCCCTCCCTGCGTTGAGAGAGCTCGAGGTCGCGGTAGACCATAGGCATATCGACCACTTCCGCGACCTAAGCCTTCCCCAAGCTCGCTTTCCGCATCTTGAGCACCTCCGCCTTGGCGAGCTTCCCCCACCGCTGGACGTCTCGGGTCTCCGGACGCTTCGCCTCGCCGGGTTCGCACTTTCTATGAACCTCTCCGTGCTTCAAGTGCTGGAGAGTCTGCAACGCTCCCCCAACCTCGAAGCGCTGTTTGTCTCTGGCTCCGTCCGCGCGTCGTGGGTTTCCCCTGGATACCCAATCCTCATCCTTCCCCGGCTTCGCAAACTGTCGATCCGCGATGCGGCCCCGGAGGCGATCGCCTTGCTCCTCACGTACATCCAGGCGCCGTCAGTTGCTGAAACGACGCTCGCGGCAGTGGTCCCGCAGTACGGCATCCACACATTCTTCACTGTTCTCCCGCCGAACCCCTCGAGCGTCCTCCCGTTCTTCGCCTCCCCTGTCGCGGTGGTGCTCAGTACCGGACACGAGCTCGACCGCACGGACTCCCTCGAGGTCCGGTCCGCCGATCGCCGCATCCACCTCAGCGTCTTCGCCGAGAAGGCCAGCGAGAACGAAACCACCCCAGCGGAGCCATACTCTGCAGCCAGCATGCGCACCATGCTCGACGTACTCTCCGGCACGCGCGTAGCGCAGCTCACCATACGCGGCGAGCAACGCTCCCCGGCGCACTCCTGGCAGGCCGTGTTCGCGTCCGAGTCTTTGGCCGACCTGGAAGTGCTGGAGGTCGAGAGCGCTGAGATTCCGCGGCGACAGGAGGGCATGTGGGAGGGGCTCGCGGCCGCAAGCGCTGCCGGCCCAGGGACGTCACGCTGTCCGCACCTGCGGCGTATGCGCGTCGGAGGCACCTTCGCGCCGGAGGAGAGGCACGGCGGCAACCAGACCGTCCCGACGATGCTGCAAGTTCTCGGAGCGCGAGCTGCAAGCGGCGCGCAGGTGGCGGATTTGGTGTTCGTCGACGACCACTGGGACCAGAGCAGGACTGAGGAGCATCGCGCACAGTTTGTGGAGGAGTTGTCGCCGGTGGTCGAGCGTTCGGCATTCAGGCGCGAATATGTCGTCGGGAGGTGATTAGGCACGGTCTTGTACAGTACCAGGCGTTACCGTTTCGAGCTTCGGTCTCGATGTGGCATACGATCTCGCGCCGGTATGACATAGGATCAGCTTGATGACAAGATAGCCAACGCAAGAGCAGATCAACTGATATATAGAAACTAATTGCACCCACAGTTACCGGCCGCAGACGCCCTCACAACCCCGCACGCCCCGCCGCGTACCGCTTCGCGTCCGCGTTCCGCCCACGATAAACGTCCGCCCGCCATCAGTACAGGCATCACGGCCCAGATTACGAGCACGAGGAAGAATAACGCGTCGTGGATGTTCCCCTTCGTGTCTGCGATCAGACTTACGGCGAGCGACCCGAAGAACGACTTCTGCTATGCTCGTGTAACCCAGAAAGCGATAGGAACGGGGGTTGCCGCTGAGAGCATATCGGCGCGCCTCCTCGCCGGGCATAGGAGACACGCGCGGCCCTGGAAGCGCCGTCGAAAGGTCCCTAACGTAGCCCAGTGTTTCAGCCTCCGGAGTCGGGTAAATATCACAACATGGGCACTCACGAAGTATACCGCAAGAACATATATCTCCGCCGGGGCTTTCAGCCGACCAAACGTAACGCTGCCCCTCTGGAAACATAGGCAGCCCGAGAAAACCTAGGTACCCATCAGCCGGAAATGGCGGAGGCCAAGTGAAAGTGCATACCAACGGACTTCACCAAACGGGCAAAACCTCAAGATCAACTGTCTCAGCTAACTCTTCAAACCGCTCGCGATACTCCTCGTCCAAATTCAGCCGGTCGGTCCGCATTGTAACGCGTATATCGATCCGGACGTGGTCTAGCTTCCGTGCCCCGCTCGTCGCCCGAAAACGGAGGCATTGTAGGACGTCTTCCCAGGCCGTCCGACCCCACCCCACACTTTCGACTTCGAGCCGTCGAAGATTGCGACAACGCACAGCGTGGGCTCCCCGGACGTCTGCCACGCTTGCGATACCGCTTGCATGCGCTCCGGGAGCAGCTAGCGAACGGATGGCCGCGACGGAGCCGTCGCGCCCCTCAAATGTATAGGTCATGATGTCTTCCAGCGCCGGGAACGAGTCGAAGACGAGGTCCCAGATCGCAGCCGGAACTCCGCCCAGTCCGCCAACGATCGTCAACTGCGTCAATGCAGGTCCACAGAGAGTCGTGAGCTCTCGCAGACTCCTGCTGATCACGCTTCCCCAACCCGTGGTGCGGCCTCGCAGAGATAGGCTGAGCGTGATGGGGAAGGAGGAGCGGATGCGGTTTTCCATATCACCGATTGACAGGGACACAGAGACTGTTGGTGCCAGACCGGGTATGCGTGGAAGTAGTGATGAGTAGGTAGCAGTGGGGTCGTCGTAGCCCTTGTATTCTCCAACAACATCGAGCTCCTCAATCTGGGGAATACGAAGGTGTGTGACCAGGCACCCTACATGGGCAAGAACGTCGTGGCAAATGAGATGGCGCAGATGGGGAAGTGTTCCGACACGCTCGTGCGGCATGGAGGGCTGAGAGCACAGGGCGGTGGAGAGGAAATGTTGGAGGCGTAGGTAGCGGAGTTGCTGGCCTTGTTCGAGTATATCAAAGAAGTCGGTGAAGGACATATGTGGTGTCGAGAGCTGACAGTTCGTCAAAGACAAAAATTTTAGATTCTTCAGAACTGACTCCGTCCAGGGAAGAGAGGTCCGCGTCAGAGACAGAGCTCCGAGGTGAGCACAATGACTCGTGAGGATGTGCACGTCAGTGGGCGACACCGACCGAGGCAGTGAGATCGTCAGATTGTTGAGGATAGAGAAGGACCGGGAAACGAGGAAGACTTGAAGAGCGAGGAGATCCAGGAGATTTCCTGAGAATTTGAACCACTCGATGTGGTCGATATGCTCCGTAAGCTTCGCCAGGATCAGAGGGACGTCGCAATCGGATGCGATCTCTACGCGAAGTGGAGCACGGCCCGCACGACGCAAAGCGAGGTCGATCCACGCCTGCGGGGTTGTCGGCAATACGACGATGTCGCTCCAAAAACGCCCCGCGTTTCTGATCAGGGCGCACCAGTATCGACACACCCCCGTGAGGGATATCCAAGAGCGATTGGGTGCTCTCTTTAGGGGGGACGCTTGGTGCAGCAGTGTTTCTGCTGAAAAGGCGGGCATGCGCAAGTGCTCGAATACGTGGAGGAGTATTTCTGCGGGGAGACGGTGGATCGGGAGATCTGCGTTCCATATCGCACTCCGGCTCAGCAGCTCGAGCTCGAACTTCTCTCGCTGGCTTTCGAGGTCTTCGTCGGCCACCGGACGGGTACACGAATGGACAGGAAGGGCAGGTAGACCGTATAGCGGTCCGGGCAGTTTCTCGTCAAGCAAGACGCCTGGTGACGAAGACAGATTTTCTTCGTCGTTGCTGCTGCTACAAGACGAAGCCGTACTGCGAATTAGAGGATCATCTATCAGGACGACATGGAAGGCGATTCACTGACCTGCGTTCAGGCGACATCTCCACGTTTGGTGATGACTGGTGAGCCTTGATGACGGTCAGAGACAAAGCCTCGCTGTCGCGGCCACGGCACAAGATCGTGATCAGTCATCTCTGATCAGACTGTCGGCCACGTTGAATTCATAACACGCACTCGACGACCCTGGCCAGGCGCCTGAGACGTCTGTCCGACAAGCCACTCTGCTAGACGGCCCTCGTCTGCGAACGTTTGGCCTCGTCAACGGGGAAGGCGTGAGCACAACATTGTAGCGTATTACCAGAGCATAGATAGCAGATCCAATGATATACACACACAACTCGCAGCTTCATAGACAACATGAGCTCACCGGCGGCTAACACCCTCACAAACCCACACGCCCTGCATACCGCTGCGCGTCCTCCCGCCCGCGCTCGACGTCGACCGCCATGAGAACCGGCACCGCAGCCCAGATCATGAGCACGAGGAAGAAGAACGCGTAGCGGATGTTGCCCGTCGTGTCCGCGATTAGCCCCACCACGAGGGGCCCAACGAACGAGCTCGACTGTAGAGCACAGAAAGCAGCGTGAGCAGACTGGAGACGGGCGAAAGGAGGGGAGCGACAGACCTTGTCGGTGATGGAGAAGAGCGCGTACCAGCGGGCTTCCTCGCCGGGTGGGATGAACTCGGCGTAGAACGCGCGCGCGTAGCCCTGGAATGCGCCGTAGACAGAGCCCTGCAGTGGCACGGCATTTCAGTACCCCGATTCAACCGCATATAACGACATGGACACTCACAAAGTACACCGCGAGAACGTACATCTCCGCGGGGGTCGTCAGCCCGCCAAACTTCACGCTGCCCTTCTGGAACACGGGCAGGAAGCCGAGGCAGCCGTACGCGGGGATCGCGGACGCCATCGCGACGAGCACGACGAGCACGTGCAGGTTCGACCAGCCCGCGCGGCGCTGCACGGCCGGCCAGACGAGCGAGCCGAGGATGCCGGCGGTCGGCGTGAGCGCGCCGATGAGGATGAGCGAGGAGGGCGGCATGTGCAGCGTCGTCTTCCCGAAGAGGAGCGCGGTGGAGGTGATCGTCGTGAAGCCTACAGGTCGCCATCAGCGCGAACTCACAGAGAGTGTTGAAAAAGGGGAAGCTTACCGTCTGAGAGGAGGAACCAGGCGGCGAGGTAGGTGAAGGTGTTGCGGAGCTTCTTGATCTCCTTCCACCTGAGCATCTGCCCCAGCCTCTTCCAAGCGCGGACGATTTCGCGCGACATGCTCCACTTCTGCTCATCCGCCGCGGCATTGAGCGGTATACCGCCACTGTCGCCATCTTCTTCCAGCACGATTGCCGCTTGGGGGACAGAGGAGGCCCCAGGAAGCCACGCCGCAGCTGGAAGAGAGAACAACGCCCACCAGATCCCGCTGAGCCCGATGGCAAGACGGAGAGCGTCTGTCGAGCCCTTCATCGCTCGCACAGGGATGAGTGCGAGGAGAAGCATGACGATCCCTGCGGCATACCCCAACGCGATACCTTGCGAAGAGATGCGCGAGGTGGTCGTAGATAGCACTTTGTCATGTTCTGCCTTCGCTGCTCGAGCGCTCGCATGCGTGTCGTCTTCATGCAGCCCCTGCGACAGCAACGGCTGGTGCGCTTCCGACGCGCTCTCATCGTCCGTAGGATGTTGCGGCTCCGCGAATACTTCTGACGAGCGCGCGAGCTGAGCGAGTTTTGCGCGTGCCTCGACGACCTCCTGCGCGCCCTGGGCGAGAGTGGGGATATATGCGTTCAGCGCGACGATGGAGGCGCCAAATCCGACGTTTGCGCAGACTGCGAGCAGGGCCACTAAGGGCCACACTGGTGAAGACGAGGAGATGAGGAGGAAGAGGATTGCAGAGACCGAGCCTAGCGCAGCAAACGCCAGTAGAAGCTTCTTGCGGTGGGGAGCTATGAGGTTTTCAACTCTTGCGCGCCGAGTTCAAAGAACGGGAAAGGAAGACTCACGATGGTCCGCAATGCCTCCCATAGAGATGACAGTGAGGGCCTGAAGCGCGACCGATATTGAGTAGACATACAAGCTGCACCGAGCATCCTCAGCGACTTTGCGAACGCATGTTGGCGTCCACATACCTGAAACTGGCACTGTCTATCCACAGCCAGCCTAGCTTGACCACACAGCGTGCATCTTCGATGCTAGATGGAGACTCGCTGGGCGTAGCCGTATTGCATGGTTGTGTCTTGTCCGGTAGTAGATATCCATTGTCTCTGAGACATCCCGGATTGAGCGTACCTGCCGCAGAATAACTGCACGTCGCGACGCACCTTGCGAACTGCTCAAGGCAGATGGGGAGGAAGAGAGTCAAGGACACGATGACGAACACCTCACTTGCCACCGCTGGTTACCGCCAGTTGCGTCAACTAAGTTAAAGCATAGTGACTTACCTCGCGAATGCATAGCTAAACCATCCTCTCAGGTGTCTGTAATACTTCTGCTTGTCATATCGAGGCAGCTCGAGAGTGTTTCCCGTCATAGTTGCCAGATGTAGTTAGGACTGTTGTGCGACAGAGGTCGCCCAAATTACTTGGCTGCCGCCGCTTTGTATGCTTATGAGGAGTTTACTGAGACGTAAAGGTTCGGAATCAAGGCAGTCTCATTGGCAAGGAGGTTGTGGTCGTTGATAGGATGCTCCTGAGGAATGCGGGAATACGAAGAGATGGCGGTCGTACCGCACTGAGCGCAGAGCGCCTGAGACGTAACTTGGCGCCTGTGGCTCGGCTGATCATACACGAGGCTACGGAGTCACGTTACCAACGCCTTCCGCAAAAAATGCCACAAAAAAGTCCGAACTCATGAAGTTCAGGGGATCCGCAGAAAAAAATTGGATGTAGTCCAGTAGCCCACCGCGAGGGTCGAACTCGCAGCCTTCAGATCACCCGCTAGTAAGAGTCTGACGCTCTATCCGATTGAGCTAGGCGGGCGATGATGTTTATTTTACTGGTGTAAATATAAAGTGTTGGATCATTGTGTTTCACTTGATGATACTGGGGGACCCGGACTTCTCTTGAGCCCGGGCCTTCTCCTCGCTGCATCATAGACAAACGACACCATCCGAATGCTGGCCGGAACTGGGATACTCAAGCTTCGAATATGCAGATTGCGACTACTCGTACACATAACCACCGTCAGGCGGATGCTACCGGATACTCGTACAACACCCTATGCTTCAGGGCCAGCGAAGTTTGAATCTGAGATCGCACAGAGACAACGGCATCGGAAGCAATGCATCAGTTGTGGTGCTTCACGGGGTTCGGGCTCGGCTTGAAGTTCTTCTTGATGTACTCGCAACTCTTGATCGCAAGCGACATCGCCGTGAGCGTCGCTGCAAGGCCGATGTCAGGAATGGTACGACGGCAGCAGGAGACGCGTAGAAAGGCAACTCACGGTTCGCGGCGTACGCGGTCGGGATGTTCCCGCAGCCGCCGAGGAAGAGGTTCTTGAAGCCGAAGACGCGCGAGTCGGTGTCGACGCAGCACTTGTCCGCCTTCTCGTCGAAGCCCATGCGGTGCGTTCCCTGCGAGGTCGATGTCGTGTCAGTGTATCTAACGGTGGTATAGGTGTTCCGCTTACACCAAGGTGCAGAACCAGACCGGGCTCCATGAACTGCGGGTAGGACCCGGGCAGGCTGTAGGTCATCCGCGTGAGTACACTGACTACGAGTGCGCTGAGGCGAAGGGACTCACAATCCACCGATCTTCGCCGACATGACGCACATGTCGCTGTTCGCCCACTCATGTCAGTATCGTGCCACTCAGCAACTCGCTGCAACAGACGACGTACGTCATCATGTCCTCCGCCTCGCGGCCGCCTGGGAAGCGGAAGTCGAACGTCGGCTGCGGCAGGTTGTACGCGTCCGTGATCTTGTCCGAGAACCACAAGACGTTCTCCGCCCTGGGCTCGGTGCGCCCGAAGAACCGCCAGTCGACGATGAGCCGCGAGTCGATGCTCTGCTGCACGGCGCCGTAGCTGCGCAGTGCGCATACGTGTGAGTGTCGAGTATCAGCTTGTCATGCAGGCATAGCGACTTACCTGAAGGCATCGCGGTGAATCTGAACGGGTGGATGAGAGAATGAGCAAAGAGGTAGTACACATGGGATAGCGACTCACCTGGGTGTGCCATGGGTGCGTTGACTGGAACAGCGTAGTAACCTGCGGCTCTGGAGAGGGATAGCACGTCAACCAAAACCCCCCCAAAGCCGACCCACGCGAGACTCACCAGGGTCCTCGAACGGGATCGGGAGCGGGTCCTCCTGGTGGCGCATCATGTGATTCTTCACCTTCTCGTTCCACCAGTCCGGATGCTTGTTGTTCGCGTCGCCGGGGCGGTACGTGACGCTGTACCCAGGCTCGCCCGGCTTGCCCACGATCGTCATGTCCGCCTTCACGCTGTCGATGAGCTCCGTGCTCATGACCGTCTGGCAGAAGACGAGCGTCTGCTCGGTGATGTGGGTCCCCAGGTACGGCAGCAGCTGCGGCGGGTTCTGCGGGTCAGGGCGGCCCAGCTGGCCGAACCCAGAGTTCGCGAGAAGCTACGGGGGAAACGGGTGAGCACCGAGGACATGCGGTTGGCCCGGTCAAAAAAGAACGCTATTGACGCACCTGGGTGTTGTGCACAGCGCCGGCGGTGAGGATGTACACGTCCGCCTTGATGAGCGTGCGCTCGCCCCCGACGAGGTCGCGCACCTCGAGGCCCTCGATCTCCGAGTTCGCATCGTTGCGCACGACGCGCTCGCACGCGACGGCCGGGAACAGGTTGAAGCGCTCCTTCGGCGCGTCCTTGTTCGGCCGGTTCTCGAGGTCGAACACGGTGTGCGCCGCGCTCCACTCGACGAACGTCGGGCTGCGGCGCGTCGCCGCGAGCGGGATCTGCTGGAAGTCGCGCACGCCCTTGTACTCCTCCTGCAGCTTGTGGAGCACGAGGTTGTGACGGATCGATTCCGCGAACTGGTCCGTGCCGGTCTTGAAGTACGACTCGGCCTTGGTGTAGAGCCTGTCCCACTCGGCGTCGTCGGCCTTGGCGTCGTTCTTCACGAGTAGCGGGCGCTGCAGCTTCTCGAAGCGCGGCGTCGCGCATGTCCCTGGGGCGTCCGGGTCAGGTTGAAGAGAATGACAGCTGAGGGGAAGAGCGCTTACAGTGCGTGGACATGCCGCCGACGACGCGGGTGACAGCCTGACCGCTAAGGTTGCGCAGTGGGTCCTGCTCTGGACAGGGGTTCAGCGGGGACTGTGCGGGCGAACTCTATCGCGGGACGTACCTGGATTCGCGCCGTTCCGGACGAAGAACGTCGAAGCTTGCCAAGACGCCGGGCTGAGCGTGTCAACGACCATCGTGTTGACGGGCACCGAGACGGGCATGAGTTGTCCCTGTAGTACACATGGAGTGAGCTGATTCGCCCAGATCGTTCAGCGAACGTCGCACCTGGATAACGCTAGCGGTAGAGAAGATGTCAGTACCGCTGTAGAATCAATGAGACGTGGACGATGCGTACTTTACAAATTTGTCGATGTTCTTCTGGTACTCGACGGTCTAGTGAATTCAAAGTGAGCGACTGACGGCCAGACAATCGAGCGGATATTCACTTACATTCTTCTTGTGTGCGCCGATCTTCAAGCCAGAGTCGCTGTGATGTTCATCAGCCACTGCTCACAGGCTGGATGAATCGGGTACGCGAGAATCAATTACATTTCTCCGATCTCGAACATGGCGACATTGTAGCCGGCCTCGGTAAGCTCACGGGCGAACGTGCACCCAATGGGCCCAGACCCGACAATGGCGATATCGTACTTCGTCTCCAAACCCTGATGATGGTGTCAATTCGTGATCCTACATACGGGCTCGATGGAGAGACGGCATGCAGATACTCACAGGCGGCAGCTGACCGGGGCCAGGCAGCGGCGGGAGGGAGTGTGTGGCGGCCCTCTTCGCCGCCTTGCTCTTGAAGCTCGTCCTCGCGAAGCTGTGGAACGGGTCGCTCGGGCTGGTCGACATTATTGCAAAGTGTGAGTGTAAGGCGAGAAAGCTGGGGTGCCTGTTCGCTGGGTCAAATATGCGAGCGCACCCAGGACGATTTATACTCACAGCCATTGGAGAGCGAATGAAGGTATTGGAGATAGCTAGGCGTCCGGCCATAGTCATGGGCCCTGTGCCACCGGCAGTAGAAGGGCTTCTCTGCTACGGGAGTGCAGGGAAGGTCGCCAATCCGGGGTAGGGTGACCAGCTGAAGAGCTGTTCCCGCGTTCGAGACCTGGAGTACCTTGACAGTTCGACAGGTCCCTTGATGCCGTATACAAAGGTGCACTGAACGCTGATATGAGCAGTAAGGATACTACTCCGCGTAGAGCCCTCCAAACCCAAGGGATTGTTCACGGTCCGAAAGACGGTGCATCTCCGACAGATCAAAATACGAGCCACTATAACCTGGTGAGGCGTCGAGGTCCGGTAAACCCTACCATCGGTAAACCCTTCAGTACGGAGCATTGAGCCCATGGAGGACGTAGGAAGAGAAGATGCCTCGCCTGTGAGAACTTACGCAATGCCTACACCACCGAGCGCTCGGCGTCGCGCCTTGACGTTCCCCCTGCACGAACGAGGGACTAGATGGTTTCTTCTGTGACGGCCGGCAGGGCATCTTCACAGACGAGGCTTCCCATGACTTCGAGTTCGGGTTGAGTTGAGACCGCGTCGATATCGGGGCTGCCCAGGTTCACCGGCACAATCTCACCGTGCTGACAGCCTGTCTCCACTCCAACACAATCCAAGTCATCTGAAGTAGCGACGCGGAACATGCTCTTCGCAGCTGAAGACTGTCATAAGGTAAGCTCTAGCCAATGATCCTCAGCACGTCAAGTACAGCGCCGAGCGATCCTTCTTGACAGCTCGGGAACTCACATGCACTCACTACAGACCTTGGGCTTCTATTCACGTAATGCTCCTAAAAACGAGAAGGTAAGTGCAGGACTGAATCCGGGATAGAATCTACATGTATGAATACCTCATCCAATCTCAACTGCATCCAGCTTGGTCGCGTGAGGAAAGAAGAGGAGTCAGGCCATATACTAGCCTAGCACGGGAAGGCCTTTCCCAAGTGAGTGTTCACACACAGGCAGTACCTGCGCCACCGGCCGATCGCCGACGAGCTCTTGAAATCCCGGCGGTAGGAAGTGCAGTACGTCGGCACCTTCATGGACAGCGCGAATGGTGACGTTCAGGGGAGGAACTTCGCTGAATCTCAGACCTTGGACTTGGCCGGGGCTCAGATGATGTCGCTTCTCCCTGCAAGCTCTTCACCCATCTTCGTGCTTCTACATCACTTACTACGGGTGAATTACCTACAACGCAGCTGTAGATGGACAAAGTTAGCGCTGTGAAGACTTTTGCATGCGTGAGGGGCGATTATACGAACGACCTGTCGAATCTGCCCAAGTCCGGATCATTGTCCGCATAGGTACTGCACGCCGCATATAGGGAAACAAAGTACTTTTGGGCAGGGTGTGCATGGCACGCCCTCCCTGCATGGAAGTGACCGTCACTCCGGCGGCAACCTTGGGCGCTGGATGTCCGGAGCCAACGCCCCCGAGTCGACGTAGCTTCATATGACCGGCGGCGGCTGTCGAGAAGCGCCAATCTGATTGTGAGGATACGTATCAGTGTCACAGTATGCTGCCGCGCTAATCCGATGAGAAGTTGAAGGGGACCTTACTACGCCGTGACGTGCATACGTAGACGACGCGCACACGCCGCATTTCTCGTAAGTCGCTGGGTCTCCCACCTTGCTGGTGCGCGGAGAGGCGTATCATCCTCATCGTCCTGGTTATTCAGTACGGTCCTGTAATGCAGCCTAGGCACTTGGGTGCAACAGTCTCAGGACGTTAGATGTCGTCGCAGGCACGTTCATTGAGTGTTCGAATAGGACCTGCGGCGACACGGCTCAGTTCGTGATTCTCATCTGCCAACTTCTTAATGAGACAGGTCTCATTTGATCCATTGAGGGCGCGATGTCCAGCGAGCGAGAGTCAGAGGAGAAGAGGTACTGAAGCATCACAAGTATCACCATTCGAGTCTGGCGAGTAGGTGGTTTGGCGCTGGCCACCACGTGGGCGGATTGAACTTGGTGGCACAGCTGCGGTCCCGCTGCGTGCTATTCTCTCTGCGACTCGATATCACGGCTTTGGACCACGGAATAGATGAAGTCTTCCGCGATAAATCTCAGAAGTTACAACTGCCCCTCACGGCGGAGTAGGATATTTTTTTCGGCTTTTGAGAGGTAGGAGCCTAGGTACTTACTCGGACTTGGAGCTCTTGCGTGATCAACTTGAACAGACTGTATCCTGTCACGCTTTAGAGTCGGGACAGCGATGCCCGGCACGAAGGCTCGGGCGTTTCGACCCCGCTCTCTTCAGAGCTGCCAGTGACATTAGGTCTCTCGGAAGACTCACACCTCAAACACAATGTATACGTGCATTTATCAAGTAATCAGCTGCCCTACGCCCTCCGCTACTATCTGCCGTACCACTCTCCTCCGTCCACTAACACCTGAGAACTGCGTACGTGTGAGCCAACGCTATGACAATATGATCGCTGCACAACATTACCTCTATGTCACGATCCCGGTCATGCGTCGTTGGGGCAGCGACCGTTGGACACCGTCTAGAGGACGCAGGTGTTGCTCGACGAGCAGAGGAAAGACTTGATGCTCGTGCCCGTGTTCACGTCCTGGCAGCCCCCGTCCTCGTTCTGGAACGTGAAGCCCTCGCCACCAGTGGGGCAGCCGGCGTCCACGAACGCAGTCACGCAGTGGCTGCCCGATCCGCCGTCGACCTGCACAGTGCGTTGTGGTTGTCAGCGCCGTCGAGACGCACGGTAGTAGCGTAGCCGGGGAAGGGAAACGGGAAGGACGTACGATGAACGAGTGCCGCCCGGTGAAGTCGTGGCACGAGCCGTCGCAGGGCACGTCTAGCCCGGCGGAGCCGCTGCAGGTGTGGGTGTCGAAGGCGGTGATCCCGGCATAGGCTGCCTTGGGGGAGAGCGCGAGCACGAGTGCGGCGGCGGCGTAGGCAATGGTCGCGGTTGAGAACTGCATGTTGTAGTGCTATGTCGAGTGCTTGCGTCTGCGAGATGAAGCTGTCGTCGGTCGACTTGCTGGTCCTTTGCCTGGCAAACGATGCAGCATATATACTGAGGTCTCCGGCCTTTCTCGCGGCTAAACGCGTGTTTGCTGCTGCACCGGGACGGTCCCCAGGAGTATAGGCGAGGTTGACCTATAATTGTCGATGTGTGCCGCCTCACTTCTCGACATGTAGCTCTCGGCAAGGGAAGAGAGCGCTCAGGCGTCTTCCGATGTTTCCAGTATGTCGGCATGACGTTGCGACGGTCTGTGGTGAGCGAATCGTGAGCGGAGTGGAGTCAACGGGTACAGCATGTTATGTGCGCTCTGCGTGTACAGTTCCGAGTCAGGTTGCAGTCCGGTTGCAGTGCCTTTACGAGGGTACTTCCTTCGTAGAAACTATTGAACACTAGCATAAAACCAAATTGCCGCCGTCAGGCTCAGGTCGCATGCGCGCGTATCTCATTATATCGTAGCACGTACCTCTGCGAGCCTCAGACGAGCACCAGAGATCCTGCAAGGCCCCTCGGGCCTGCCGAAATAGCTCTTGTTCGACAGTAGTTGCTCCTGAATGCGTCCACCTCCCGCGCCAGAACCGCATGTCTGCCGAGGTGGCTGGAAGTTGTCGAAGGCGGCGTCCCGAGGCGCTGCCGCGCGCGCCGTAGTAGAGCAGGGCCCGAGTCCGCGAGCGGCCGCGTACATATCGAAGAGGCACCAGCTGGACGGCAATCTTTGGGGTGACGTCGCGGACGCACTCTCCAACCGGCCAACACCCTCGGCTTGTCCGTATGTACTGAGTAGACTCAGCCGCTTGTGTCGGGACCCGGGATCGGACTCAGGCTGACTCGGAGAGGGGAGGTTCTAGTTCTGAGACGGACCGCAATGATCAGTAAACAGGCAAAACACGGGCCTCGACAAGACACCACGCACGACCATAGAATGGCTCTGACTGCCTCCGGCGGCGTAACACCGGTCAGTACTAATCAGTATGTACGATGCAAGTTGGTCCAACGACTCGGATGTCAACAAGCAGCGTGCATGGGGACGCATGCCAAGAATTGGATGAGCTTGATTATGGGGGTGGATGTCCAATAGGCCCTGTGTGAAGACTGCACAGTGGGATTGGAGTAAAGTCCGTCCGAGCAGGTGTCGAACCTGAGAGAGGCTCTGCTTGAAGAGCGCAGAGGGTACTACTGTAACTCCGCCACGTGGCTTGCTACTACGAAAGGCCCTCGGCAGATCCCGAAATGAACTGGAACCTCGCCCACACTGCAGACTCGCGACCTCATCTTGGAACTGCGCCACATAGCTACATCGCTGGAATATCAGCACGTAAAGATACCGCCAGGTTCTACCGCGCATAAACACAGGCTGATGATAGACTAATGCTGCCAGTCATTGCAGATTTCGGCCGGCGCTGACACGAAGAAAGACCAAACCCGGACCAAGACGGTACAGCTGTGTTCGCTCCGAGTCGGCAGCCCTTGGGCTGCCTTTGTAGGACCAATACATCAAAGTGCATAACAAGGTGCCAGTGGTATTTACAACGTCGTCACTAATCACACCCGCTACTTATCTCAAACCCCTTCTGTCTTTCGTCGACATCTAGTGAGGCGTGCACTTGCGTTAGTCGACCCTAAACAATCATAACAGCTGACAGATCTAACCTTCCAGTCACAGACGTTCTGTCATTTGCACGTTGCCTCCGCGGCGCTGGTGGGACACCGCTCAGAGGATGCAAACGTTGTTCGGCGCGCACAGGAACGACTGGATGTTCGTGCCCGTGTTCACGTTCTGGCAGCCGCCGTCCTGGTTTTGGAACGTGAAGCCCTGGCCGCCCGTGGGGCAGCCCACGTCGCGGAACGCGGTCACGCAGTGGCTTCCCGACCCGCCGTCGACCTGCACCCAGTCATCGTCAGCGTTGTGGGGCGGGACAGGGAGGAGTGACGTACCCGGAAGGAGTGGCGGCCACCGAACTGGTGGCAGGAGCCGTCACAGGGAACGTCGAGCCCGACGTCGCCGTCGCAGGTGTTGCCGCTGAAGGCGGTGACCCCGGCATGGGCTGCCTGAGGGGCGAGCGCAAGTACGAGTACGGAGGCGACGTAGGCGATGGTCGCGGTGGAGAGCTGCATTTTACGGTGGTTTGTCGAGTGTCTGTGCGTGCCAGAGAAGGTGGTTGTGGGTTGACTCGCTAAATCTTCAGTCGGCGAGGTTGGGGTATATATACTGAGGTTAATGTCCTCGCTTGACGCATATTTGCGGCTGCGCCGATGCAGTCCCCAGCGTCTGTATAGATGTCCCTTACCATTCGGGCTCCAGGCCTGCCGTCTGTTCTTCTTGCTGGTCTAGTTTCTGCGGCCGAAGAAGTCGTTCGCGCTTCCTGGAAATGTTTCCATACAGTCGGTCCGACCCCGCTACGGTCTCAGGAGGCGAACACATGGGCGGCGACTTCGTATTCAGGCATACTGCGTCCGGTGCTGGGTTGCAAACTATGCAGGGCGGAACTTTTCCGGGAAAGGCATCCATAGTAACTGTTGCGGTGGCCAGCCCATCCTCGCGCGCATTATCCGCTGAGAGCGCGTGCCACTACGAACTTGAGTTGCAAAGTTTCGACCCCCGAGGCCGCCGGACGCAGGCTACTCAAGAAACATCCGCTTGACAGAGGGAGCTATCACATCTCTCTTCCCTGCCAAACGTGCGTCACACGAGCGGTTTGCCGAAGCAGCCGATGACTCGTTCGGAGGGCGTCCCGACTCGTAGGGAACGCTCAGGCTGCCGCCGCATCGTCTGATCGTTATAAGTACAGCAGACCGTGTGTCAGTGAAAATAAGCCTCATGCGTGAACATTTACTTCACCTTAGATTCATCAATCGTGGTCCATAGCACTGCGATTTGAACAAGCCCGGAATACTAGGCATATCGTGCAGCGCCGTAACTGACAGTGTCCCAGTTGCCGAGTTGCAGTCCGGCTCGAAGTCTCGAGCATGAGCACTTGAGTTCCTGTGCCGAGACAGATTATACTGATGTTCGCAAGAAGAGGCCTGTCAAGCTGCACGTCCACATGGCCACGGCGCAACAACATCCGGGCACCCGGAGGAACACAGTCGTCAGTAATTGAGTCATATGTGAGCGACGAGCTTGGCCGCGAATGTTCGATGCTCTCACGTTTGACGTTCAACGTTCAATATCGGCTTCCGTAGCATCACGAATGCGATCTTGCTACCGTGGTCATTCGTCTTCAAGCTTCAAGGGTCCGATGGTGAAGGTCGTCCTCGATCCTCGGCTCACTCGAGTTCGTCCGTGCCTGCGATCCGGGAGATGCCGGGCAAAGGTTAGAGCGTTCTCTGACAAGCGCCCACGGCTTGCACGAACCACTACCCACAAGCGTGGGCGCGAGCTAGGCTCTGTCAATAGCGCTCAGAGGCAAGTATAAATCTGCTCTACACAGCTGTGTTCTGACCTTTGCTACTCTAGAATGGGGGGGAGTAACGCAGGTTGAATGGGGTACCAGCAAAAACCTCTGTATGGCCGCTGTCACGGTTGCCGTGCAACCACAAGGTCGACCGCCTGCTCTAGGTCAAACCCGAACTGGTGTTATCCCAAACAGCCCATCATAACGCGCCGGAAAGAGAACTACAGCTCCTCTGGCTCCGCCCCGGACAACATCACCGACCTCCTCTCTCTCACGCACACAGCCCGAACATGCGTGTGAGTTCCTCACACGCTCAAAATTCTCCCTTGTATACGCAGGTAAAGTCGACTGTGCTTGTCCTATGCAGTCCAAATCAGATGCGCTGATTTGACCGCAGCCAGCATGTGGGTGATGGCTGTCGCACATCGATGGCACAGCTGCGGGTCCCGCTCCACAGAGTCTCTTGCTGTGCGGGCTCCATCCTCAGTATACACTGCGCCTGAGAACTACCGCGCAGTCCCCGGTTCAGATGTTGTTGTATGTCTCCCCCTTCGTGCTCTTTTTGGCTCGCAGAATCGCTGACATATCGAGCACAGGGATTTTGGGGCCCCGGACGCTTGTTAAACTGCGTGTGCGTAGACGGTTCATGATGTCACTACGGTACATCCACTCCTTTCCTGGGCTGCGGAGGGCGGTTGCAGAGGATACATCCCTGGTTCCAGCGCAAGTGGACGCGCGCACGGTTTGCTGAAATCAGGAAATGTGCTTGTGAATCTGCCTGCCACGCCGTCATATATTCGTAGAGTTAGTTCGATTGTTTACGCGCTGCGGCATATACGTCAAGCGCGACAGGTTTAATTGACGACTGGGGAGGACTTTGCTTGTGAGTACCTGGCAACGCAGAATCTCACTTTCCCTTACTGAAGCGTCTCCTCCCGAGAGAAGTTTCATGAAGTAACAAGTATTGAGACCGCAGTTCCTTTCACCCTTCGCATATATACCCTCATACTCGGTGGATGCAAACCGCACAAATTCATCACACACTCGACCACAACTTCTTCGGACATGTACTTCCCCACAGCAACCATCGCCTCCCTCGCCTCCGCCCTCCTACTCGCGCTTGGCCCACAGGCAGTGCGTGCCGGCATCGCCGCCTACAGCGATGGGGCCTGCGTCGGTCCCATTGGGCGTGACGTCCCCTGCGACGGCTCGTGTCATTCATTCGCAGGTCGGCACTCCTTCAGCGTACGTTCCTCCCGCCCGAGCTGCTCAGCACGCCTCTGGTCTTAGCCGGCTAGTACTGTGCTGATAGCTGACGATACAGGTCGACCCCGGGAACGGCGACCACTGCGTGACCGTGTACCGGGACGGAAACTGCGGAGGCGAGCGCTTCACGTTCCCGAACCAAGGCCACGGCTGCCAGAACGTCAACACGGGCACGAACATCCAGTCGTTCAGGTGTTCCGCGAACAACGCCTGCGTCTGACTGCCGTGATCCTTCAAGTTTGCTTGCGCGGTGTACACGCTTCCAAGGTAGCGAGGCTCCATCGTCCGATTTCATGACGTCTTCAGTGCGCTGACTCGCCTGCGATTGGACAGGCGTATCCCTTGCGAGCTGCCGCTGAATGACGACGCAATTTACGGGCAAATGGGTGCGTACTGCTAGCCCAGAAATTGTGGACCTCTCTCTGACTGCTTCGTAGTCCTACTAGTAGTATCAATTGAAGATATGATTATATTGATAGCCTCAGCCATAGTGCTACGCTCTCCGCATGTGCATGACCACGCTCCCTCCGTCTCTTGTAACTCTATGATTATGCGTCAGCGGTGCTGCGCTATCACGAATACCGTCCGGACTCACCTGAACGCATCAAAGCGGCGCGACCCACGTCAGACCAAGCAGAAGTTGGTCGGCGCACAGATGAACGACCGGATGTTCGTGCCGGTGTTCACGTTCTGGCAACCGCCGTCCTCCCCCGTGAACGTGAACATGCGGCCCTCGGCGTCGGAGGGGCATCCCTCGTCCTCGAACATCGTCACGCAGTGGTTCCGCGATCCGCTGTCGACCTGCAACGGACATGCGTAGTCAGCCAGACGCCCGCCGAGCCTGAGGAAGCGCGAGCGCGGCCCGGATGGAAGGGGCGTACACGGAAGGAGTGGCGGTCGTCGAACTTGTGGCAGGAGCCGTCGCAAGGGACGTTTAGCCCGACGTCGCCGTCGCAGGAGCTGCCGCTGAACGCGGTGATGCCGGCGTGGGCCGCCTGTGGGGCGAGGAGCACGAGCGCAGAGGCGAGGAACGCCATGAACACGGTGCTACTGAAGAAATGCATGTCTCGGCGAGCGGTAGACGGGGCTGAAGGGATGGGCAGGGCGAGTACTGGTCGATGCGCACGACCATCATCTACTAACATCCATGGTATATATAGTGAAGGCATCGCGCCGAGGATTCTGGGTGAGTATTGGGGGGTCAACTCACGCCCATCCTCGGTCGTCGATGACCTACGACGCATGTCGCCCAAAGCTCAAGGAGTAATGTTGGCCCTGACACAGGTGAGTCGCTGCGGTCGCCTCTAAAATAGTGAGTTCATCCCCGGGCTCTGACTCAGAATAGGAGCTGAAGACCTCTTGCCGGCCGTCACATCAGGTATTGAGACTGAAAACGCGGTGCGGCCGCGTCTATAGGCATCTCAGTAGGCACCGAGCCCGCGAGTCGGCTGGTACGCGCAACATGAGCACGGCACTAACTCGGACTCGCATCCTCAAGACGCTGTTCCTGTGGGAGATGTGTATAGTGCATTGCAACGGCCCTACGAAATCAATCATGAAGACATCGAAACTTCAACTGACTGCCTACCCTCCGAATGTGTGGGCATCTTCTCCAGACTACCACGCCGCGAGGTGGATGACGCTCTCGCGCAGTCTCTGCTGGTAGCCCTCCCACGCGCCCTCAGGCTGCTCCCTCACCATCACCACATCGAAGCCGGAGCTCAGCCGCAGACGCTCCAGCTTCGGCGCCCCGCGCGCGGCACGCGCGTGCAGCCACGCGATGACGCTGTCCACCGCGTCCCGCGTCCACGTCCACCCCTGCATCCTGAGTGCGACTTCCGCGAGCGCAGCACAACGGATAGAGAGCCCGTCTTCTCCCGCGCTTCCAGCGGCGGGAGCGGCGATCGGGGCGGAAAGCGACTGGAGAACGTGCTTTGGGAACGCCGTGCGATACGTCGAGTCGAGCTCCACAGTCTGCAGCATCGGGAAGGAGTCGAAGAGGAGCTCCCAGGTCGCGAGCGAGACGGCGCTCAGGCTGCCCTCGATGGCCAAGCTCGTCAGGCGTGTTCGGCCGAAGGGGAAGAAGGCGGGCAGCTGCCGCAGACCGCGCTCTAGCCACGCGTCCCAGAGTGTCGACAAATTGCCGTTCAGCTCGAGCCTACATGAGCCACCGGTGGAGAGATCCCACTGCAGGACGTTCTCCGTACTTGCGACTATGAGGCGCACGGAGGTGGCAAGATGTGTCACGTGGGCGACGTGGGCGCCGTTCTGACTCGGAGGGACCACGGAGGCATAGGTCGTGGAGGGGTCGTTGGCATCGCCGCACTCCGCGTTAAGTTCGAAGTCGCACGCAGTGCGGGTGCGGAGATGCGGCACCAGTCGGCCTATGTGGAAGGAAGTGTCCCAGCACTCGAGGAAGGATAGCTCGGGCAGGGACACAGCACGTTCGAGTGGAGAGGGATTACAGGTAGACACTGCGGCGGAAAGGAAGTAATCGAGTTGAAGGTTTTGGAGTCGCTGCCCGTGCTCAAGAACGTCCAGGAACTCTGCGAGAGAGATTGGCTGGGTCGATAGCTTGCAGTCCCTCAGAATCAGTGTTTTCAGATTGGCAAGGATCGGGTTCGTCCACGGCAGGGAAACGTGTGTGAGGATGAGAGTTTCGAGGTGGGGGCAAACGTCGGGGACGAACTCCGTAGCACGCAAAGACGGCCTGGACCCGTCCGGTGAGTCGATGGTGACCGAAAGCTTGTGGAGAAGAGGGAGGAAGCCGCCGAAGAGCGGTTCAATGATGTCAGCATGCGAAGTGTGGATCCTGAGGGAGGCGATATGGTCGATGTGACCTGAGAGGAGTCGTACGGCCGCGGGCATGTTGCATCCGCGAGCGAGCACCACCGTCAGCGGAGACCGGCGGGAGCGGTGTAACGCGAGCCTTGACCACGACGATGGGTTACCGTAGACGTCGATTGTACTCCAAAAGGCGGGGTCGCTCCGGATGAGAGCGCACCAATGTCGGCAAACGCCCATCAAGAGTGCCCAAGGCCGGTCAGGCATCTTCTGCGTTCCAATTACGGTGGGGATCGGCCTATATGGCTCGAGGAGGCACTTGAAGATGGCCAGAAGGATCTCCGCCGGGAGTGTGTGGATCGGAAGATGAGCGTTCCACTTCGCCCTCAAGCTCACTAGTTGTAGCTCAAAGTGCTGGCGATGTGCGGCGCGATCTGTAATTTCCTCTTGTCCTGATAGGGGGGCCGAGAGGTGGTGAACGTCAATCCCGACCTCAGGCAGGCCGTACAAAGGACCTGGCAGACTTTCGTCCAGCAGAATGGGAAAATACGACTCGGAAGAGCTAGTATGGACTCCTTGCTGGCTATATCCATGATGTCAATCATATTTCCCCAGGCCGTTGTGCGCATGGGGAGGGTATGTAGTACTCACCTGTAACCATCCTGAGAGCTGTCGGAATCCAGTGAGCGGCCGTTATCAAACTTTGAATCATCCCCCAAGTCATTCTCGTAGTCAGAGTGCGCCATCCCTAGCGTCAGCAGAGACGGTGGAGGACAAGGCGGAGGTGGCTCAGAACGCAGCTCTCACTCAACCGGCAATTCCCGCGTCTATATCAGAGGCGGCAAGGCTCACGTTTGTTCCTAACTCTGCAAGAAAACAGCTGTTTTACAACCTCAGCACATATGTCTCAAGAGAATAGTGTCTCTGTCCGAGCGACGGTCACGGTGCCATCTCCTGTGTTTCTTACGGCGTTCCTGAACAAATGTACAGCGCGCGCGCGCCCAACATCTCCTTTAGGCTTCCTCGGCGACCAGCACAGCTCGCGACTCCTTCCAGAGGACGTTCCTTTGATGTATGTACCACTATCGAGTGGCGGAGTAAGCACATCACAAAGAACTACCGCCGGATTTTTGTGGCGATGTATGATCCCATGTAGGTCCCTCGCGCTCTCGCAACGGGAGCATCGCAGAGCGCAAACCCATTGAGAGCGGTGGTGCAGAGATGCGAGTAGGGGGATCCTGGCGAGAGGCCATAATATAACTGTACAAAACTAGTACATGGGGGACTCCAGACCAATTCACGTAGATGGGGGGTAAGCTACAATGTATGTATGGGTGCCCGCTCCGCCCAACCGGAGGCGGCGACGACACGACACGACACGACGAGACCGGACGAGAAGCCTATGTGGAACGAGACGAGACGGGGCGGGACGGAGGCGAGATAGGTTTCTGTATATCACAAGGGCCGGCGGCGCAGATCCGAATCGAACGACCAAGAGCGAGCCTGTATTATCCTCCCTTCCTAGAGTGCGTATATCATCGCGAGCGGCGGGGCGGGCGCGAGCACAGCTCAGCCGCTGATGATGGGCGCCGCCATGTGGTATTGGTTGAAGCCGGCGTCGAAGCCGTTCGGGATATGCTCCTGGACGGACGGCGGCGACTCGGGCCACGTGAACCTGCAGACAGCACGGTTAAGCACCCGCGCAGGAGACGCGACGGGAGAGCGCGACGTACCCGGGCATCATCATGTCCTTCCAGTAGTTCGGGTTCGCGAGCGCGTTGAGCGGGCCCCACGACTCCTCCGGCTGCTGCACGCCGATGAACTGGAACGAGTTCTGCCCGTTCGCGGCGGTGTACGACGGCTCCATGTCAAACATGCCCTCGGACGGCAGCGACGAGTCGGACCCGGTGAACGACATCGGGCTCGTCGCCGTGACGTTGTCGTACACGCCCCCTGCGGGCCCCGCGCCGTGCGCGGGGTACTGCTGCTGGGGCGCCCCTTGGCTCGACGATCCGGTGGACTGGGACTGGAACGAGTTCGAGGTCGAGGACGCGGTGGAGGTCGAGCTGTGCATGTTCTGTGCCTGGGGCTGTGAAGGAGGCCCCTGAGAATCCGAAGAACGTGAACTCACCGCCAGGTGGCGGTGCTTCCTGAGGAGCCCGTGAAGGAATCGCGAGTGCAGCGCAGGGGTGTGGCGTTCGTCGATGGCGATATCAGGGGACCGGAGCGTATCGATGAGGCGGGTGATAAGGTCGAAGATCTCCGTTTGCGTTTCTGGGGAGACGAAGCTGGAGAACTCTGGGCGGAGCAGCTACACGGGTGTCTGTCAGTGCTTGTGGTTCGTTTCATGATTGGGTCATACATACTTTGAGGAGGAACGCAGACGCGAACGATGCAAACACAAAGTGGGCTGAAAGGACCGGTCAGTTAGGCATGTGGTGAGATGCGAACGAATGCTGTACCATCCGGTGAAGTGCGCATATAGCCAGAAGGCGCTAGGGTATCGATCAAGGTGACGATAACGGACTTGGCAGACTCGAAGCACTGAAGCAGATGTGAGCAAGAAAAGCAAAGATCGGTAGGCAGCATAGAAACAGACCTTATCCAGGAAAAGCTGATCCTCTGGGCGGAAGCCGCGCTTGAACGCCTGCTGGAATCCGAACGACCACATCACCAGTCTTGAATATCCAGTGAGGCTGCAGTAGTGCGGATATGTCAACAGATGAACGAGTAGCTGGGGACCGGCGATACGCACAATGGTAGCAAGGAGGCACGGAACTTGAGGGCAGTGTCTATATCGATAGCAGTGAGCTTCACCGCCTCGCGCGACGTCAAGGAATAACGTTTACCTGTCAAGTCAGAGTCGCGTTGGAAGCGTTCCGACCACTCCTTGAAGTACGCCATCAATTGTTCATCGTGGTCGATGATGGAGGCGCGGAAGTCAAGGTTCTACGGAGTCGTTAGCGTTGTGGACAAGAACACGCTTTGGGAGGTCCGCTTACCTGGTTCAGCCCCGTCGGCGTGTCAGGATCCGAGTAAATCTCTTCGTGGAAGTGCGACATGATCTTGAGCATCTGGGTGTATGCAGACGTGCCGATGTTGAACTGTCCGTGTTGTGTGCGTCAGTCACCGTGAAGACCGATGATAGAGGAAGGATACGCACTGGAGCATTCAACCGCGACCGCTTGTACCAATCAGCAGAGTTACGAATGGTGCTATAAGGCATCGTACGCTGAGTATCGAGACATCGCGCTGATCGCAACGATACTCACTAGTCCTCCTTGATCGTCGCGGGCTTGCCGAACTGCGTCGCCGTCGACCGGTCCAGGTTGTAGCACAGGAGCCACACGCGCTGCTGGTTGACGAGCTCGCGCTCCTGCGACTCCGTCTTCGGCTTCACGTTGGACACGACGTGCAGGTTCAGGTCCGTCGCGATCCGTATCGCCAGCCCGGTGTAGAGCCAGTTCCGGTCTTCCTCCCAGCGCCGGGCGGGCACGCCGTACAGGCTCATCAGGAGGTAAGCCTGGGCCAGCTCGACTGACTTCCAGCCGTTCAGGAGACCCGAGGCGGCGGCATGCTTCGCGAAGTGCATCGCGATGGGGTAGATGTCTGACTTCTCCTGGTAGTACCTGGAAGAGATCGCGCAGACTTTGCAGGCATCTGAGTATTGTTCGTAGGCGCATGTACTTCAGCTTCTACTCACTGACGGTGAAGAGGAACGGGCAGCGGTTGAACGTCGTCGCAGGGGTGTGCAGGGCGGGGTCGAGCATGTCGCAGTGGATGTTGATCTTGTCGAAGTAGCTGCATCCGCTGTCAGTCTGGCTATATGCGTCTATACTGGTATGTAACTTACATCTTGAACAGCTTGTCGACGTCGTCTGGGGTGACAAGGCCGTGCACCAAGATCTCTGGAGGGCTGACGTTCTCAATCATCGTCTGACGAAGCCCGAGGTTGAAGGCAGGGCCTGTCCCGGCAACATGTGAGCACACATGCATTCGCTTTTTCTCAGTCGCACTCACCAGGCTCGAAGAACGTCTCGTTCGCAACACCCTAATAAGCAATATGATATCAGTTTCGCATCATTCACGCGCATGAACTCTCCAGCAATACGCACAACATCGTCGTCCGACGACTCGTTCTCCTTCGGCTTCGCGCTGGGCTTCTTGTGCCGTCTCCTCGAGTTCTCCAGCGACAGCTTCGCGAGGAGGCCGAGCGGGACCGTCTGGTCCGGCAGCGCCTGCGGCTTGTCCTCCGCGTCCTTCAGCGGCTCGTCGTCCTCGTCCTGCTCCGCGCCGCCGCGCTCCGTGAGCTCGTTCGCGCCCGCGTCCTGCCACTCCTCGTCCGAGTCCCCGCTGTGCTTCTCGCCCGCGCGCGAGTCGAACTTGAACGCGTGCACGCCGCCGGAGCCGCCCGCGGTCTGCACGCTCGCCTGCAGGCGGTCGAGGAACGCGATCACGTTCTGGTTGTTCTGGTCCGTCGGCGACGTCGCCATCCGGTACGACGCGATCGACATCGGCGTGGCGAGGTACGGGTTGTGGATCTGGGGAGAAGCGGCGCCGCCCGGCATGTCAGCATTGCCCGAGAGGCGCGTCACGGCCGGCAGGCGGCCTGCGGCACGGTCTGCAACGTGCGGGCGGCGTACCTGCTTGAGAAGCGACTCGATGATCGCGTTCTTCTGGCGGATCTGGGCGAGGAGGTACTCGCGCTTGCTGCGGCGGGACAAAACGAATGAGTACCCATCCTCTGACAGCTCGTCGGACGAGAACGAAGACAGGCTGGAAGACGACATCACGGGCGGCGGGACACTGGCTGCGCTTCGCTCTACAGGCACGCACGCGAGCACACACGGAGGTCGGCGGGAAGGGAGCCCCGCCAATGGGCGGCGCCCGGTACTTATGGGTGCGGCTCGCCAGGCCCGCCACAGCCGCTGAAATGGGAAGGGACTCACTTTGGCGCATTCCGGGGCTTTCTGCCCTCGACGATGCACTGATGTCCGCTTGACTTGCAGCGCTTGCACGTGTTCTCTTCTGGCGGGAATTCGCACCTCATCTGTCGCACCGCCATAGCCCTCGATCAGCCTCCGTCAGACAGCAGCCTCGGACCGTGCTAAACGCGGGCGTGTATCGCCGCGCAGAGCAGGTTCCTGGAGCGCAGATTGCAGGGAAAACGCACCTTCAACTTCTTGCAATGCTTGCACGCGCCCGGTCTGCAGCGTTGCCGCCATACGAGCAGGTGGACGTCGAGCACGGGGAGTGGCGCAAAAGCCGAATAAGCGCCGGCGATGTGATAACGCCGTGTGCAGCACACGAACGGGCGAGACAAGTCCCGGATTGCAGTTCGTCGAGCGCCGATGGAAGGACGTGAAGAGGGGACCAGAAGGAGGAGTTAAACCTGATCAGTGCCCAGCGAGAGGTCCGGTAGCGGGGGAAACTTACAGCCGAGCCGGAAGCGAATTTTGACCTTGCGGTGGCGGCACACTTACTGTCATGTTCAGTCCGGCAAGCGGAGGTTGCTCGTCATCGGATTGGGTGTCGCTGTCATCACCGTCCTGGATCTCCTCGCGCTGACGCTTGGCGGCGGGCTTGCCACCTCGACGTCCTCGCGAAGCGGCCCCAGAGGAGTGCCGGGAGGAGGACGAATGCGTCTGCGGAGCGGATGGGCGCTGGGGAGCATGGGAGGAGGCTGACGAGTATACGTGCTGCCCATCATCCGTGCCACCGACGGAGGGCGTGGAGACAGACGAAGGCAGATTGGTGAAGTCGGAGTTCGGGGTGTACGTCGTGGCCGAGAACGGCTCGGGCTGGTACTGCTGCACGAAGTTGTACGAGTTATGGTGCGCCTGATCGCCGGGGCCCGGTATGACATCTGGATTGACAGATGAATAGAAGTATGAGTCGCCGCCTTGCGCAGCACCTTGGACGCCGAAGGCCTGCTGCTGATGGTGGGGGGACTGCTGCGTCTGCGGATACGATCCCCGCGGTGGCTCCGGGATCCTGACGTTGGGCGCAGAGGGCGGGTAGTTGACGGCGGGGCCGGTGCGACGCGAGATACGGGGCATTCCTCGCTGAGGTCGATCGCCTGGCACGGTCTGTGCGAAGTGGGGGTCGTAGCTCGCGCCCTGATCGCCTGTGGCGTACGACTCTGGCACGAAGTTGTAGCGGTTTTGAGTGGGAGGGGCAGCGGAGGGGGATGTCTGGATATGATGGAGCTGGGATTGCGCTTGCTGCTGTGGGGGCTGCTGCTGGAAGGGGACCTGAGAGACATTACCGGGCAAGCCCCCCTGGGCTGGATAGGTGTACTGCCCGTTCTGATAGCTCTCCACCCACTGCTGGTAGTCGAGCCCTTCCGGAGGGATGGCCATGCTGGGGTCGTAGAGGGAGGGGATCTGGCCGATCATGGGAGTCGACGAGGACGGCGGGTGCGTCCTGGGGAGACCTGGAGAGTGGGCAGGGAGGAGAGCGTCGGCGACGTCAGGGCACTGGAGCGGACGGCGAGGATGAGGCAGGACGCACCGGAGGTGGGAAGATTCGCAAGGGGAGCTGGGCCGGCAGGCTTGTATGGAGCTTGAAATGCAGAACAATGATGCATCAGAAATCCTTCGCCGCAAGCGCCTACGGCAGACGCACCTCCGGCTTTGGTGGATTCCCCTTGGGATGCTGCGCCGCCGGGGGACCGACTGACCCGTTGGGAAGTGGACATGAAGCTGTCAACGCAGACACGAGGTTTAATACGCCACCTGCAGCCCGAAGAATCAGGGGACGCGAGGCGAGGCGGGGCGAGATAATCGATACGGCAGTGGCAGTGAACACCTTCGCGGACGCAATCCTTGGCTGTGCCCCCGTCCGTGTTCCTAGTGGATGCGAAGAGGCCGCAGGCAGTACGAGCTGTGCACACTAGAGCTGGTTATAGCGTCGCGTGGGGCGAGGGGGGGTGCTGCACCGAGCGAGAGGGGACGAACACGAGGAGAGGACAAGCGCTCCCGAGCCCGAGGATGGTTCACGCCGGCGCCGATGAACCTTGTGCGAAGAGACGCCGCGAAGAGAGCACGTCGAGCTGCAAACGCCAGACACGCGAGCGCGAGTTGTGCGGATCTACGACGGGCTGCCCGGGGTTCAGTGATCGTAGAATGCAGGCAAACGGACGAGATGATATTCGCCGTCCACGTCGTTGGGCGGCAGCTGGATTATAACGGCTTGCCGCGAGCGCGCGCTTGCGCCATATATTGCCGGCTTCAGTTCGCGTGGCAGGTGCACTTAACCCTGATCCGACTGCTTCAGCGCATGCGTCGTCGACTCCGAGGACGTTGGGACCGCGATACTTACGCGAGATGGTGGTCGTCGACGTTCAAGCTGCTCTCAGTCTCCGCGCAACGCGCCCGAGCCCATCTGGATTCGATCGGGCCCGATCGCCTTGCCATGTTTCCGGGAATTTAATTATATCCACCCCCAAAGTCTAGATTTATACATCGCCCCCTCTTCAGGCAACACTGCTAGCAGCTGCATGTCGTTCGGCTTCGCTGTAGATCCGACACAGAGCTCATCGTATCTTCTGCGAGAGGCTCACCGACCATGCTGGTGGCATTCAAGACCAGTGCACTCCGAATCTGATCGAGAGCGAACCAGTGCGCAGGATTCCGATGTCGATCGATGCGGATATATCTTACTCCACCTACGCGGATGCGGGGTAAGCACGATTGCTTACTCGTGTCAAGCAAGATGCCGAAGTCCGTATAGTGAGCATATCGCTCTTGTTAGACTCTTGAAGTCCTGTGTCAATGAAGATGCCGAGCCTCTGCTTAACCACTAAGAGCATCTCGCTCTTAACGTCTACATTCCGCAGCACCGCGTTTCATTGCACCTTCGCGAGAGCGGCGCGACGGGCACCGGGCATGACGTCGTGCGCGCGATGCAAGCCTCCTTCTCGCGTGCGCGGACCCGGAAACGGAATGTGCGAGCTCGTTTCCATGGGGCCGAGGCCACCGCGCGCGGGCACACAAAGGACATGGGACCTTCTTGAGGTCGCGCGTGAAGTGTGGGCTAAAAGAGGATGTGGCGTTCAGTTAGATTGAACTTTGAAGTGGAATCTAGCATGTTGCTGGACACAGACTGCGCGACAAGTAAAGTACGACGCAGTTCCGTAAGTTCATACTTAGAAAGACATTGCGCTGCCTTCATTGAGGGGTCTACACCCCGTATATGCTTTAGACAGATCATGCTGACGCAGTACCGCTATTGAAGGACTCGGATGCCGTGAACGTTACATATACTGAGCCAGTGCCCCGAACAAGCGTGAGTGAGGAGGAAGCCGGAACGCCCTGCAATACCGGGCTCATTGCCAAAGCACACCGTGGTACAGAATCTCGCTCAGCTGCCGAGGAAAGAACCAGGAGACGGCAGAGAGTATTAGTAAACGAGCGAGCAAGTGATGGTGCCCAGACCTCCTTGGTGGTGAAAGGCCGCACGCGTTGCTGACTCGGAAATCTCTGTAATGAGCTCTTTAATCATCTGGAGACACATCAGCGCGGCGTACTCTGACTCACCGCCATGTACAAGTCATGATTCAGCTAGGCAGATGGCCTGTAAGCCTTCATTCTCGATAGACCACGAAACTCCTCGCTGCGATAGGGCTCGGAGAAAATTACTTGATTCGACGACAGTCAGCGTCGGGAGCATTGGGAGGTTGAAATAGACGGATACCGCCAGGCTGGGTGCTTGATCTTTTGATAATCCACGGTATTTCGGACTAGCATTATCACACTGACCCAGACAATCGCCATCAGCAGCAGCGTCGTTGATGCATCTCAAAGAAGGATACGGGCGCACTTACGGCACGCACCGATATGTCCTTCCCAGCGGGCGGTGGCGATGTCCGCCACACCAAACAGCCCGCCAGATCTAACGAATTGCATATAAGCGAGTGCGCACGAAGATCATCAAACATACGTACCACGCCGGGCGCAGGGAGCAATGTCAGACTTGCGACCTTCTAGTTCCAAGTCTGCGTGCTGAAACACCACTCGCCGCCAGCGGTGCCAGACCTAATCACGGCGCACATGTGCTCGGGACCCTTCCCGTGTGAGAGCAGCCGACCACAAACACCGCGGGCGGGGCGTTCCTTGTTCCGCTATAGCAACCACGACAGCTGCGTTCGCGCGAGTCGAGGACGCTCCGGATTCGGTGCCGGGATATTCCGCCGCATTCACCGTCTGCGATAGGTACCCGAGCGTGCGGTAAGCACTCGTAGTGCCTGTATGCAGGAACGACGTCAGTCATGCACATCCAGCGAAAGCCCGTGAAGCACCCGTCGTACCTTGCACGACGTGCGCGAGCGGCGTATCCAACAATGGTAGCAGTACTCACGGGCGAGCGCCCCGGGGGTTGTGTGTCGCCGGAACGACTCAAGACTGATGGAGGGGCGAAGAAGGCGCGCGCGGGAGATGCACCCAGCGCGCGCGATGCACACCCAGGGAATCGTCACGGATGGGCCCCGCGCGACGCATCGGGGCGATCTGCGCAGTGCGCAGGGCGGCCGTCCGTTCGTGATGATGAGGAACGTGTTTGTTGTAGCAACCGGGCGGTATTGTGCTTCGTGGCATGAAACAGGGAGGGCGACGACGGTGGACTCTGGAGACAGTCCGCGGGAACGGGCGGGGCGATTGCGGTGCATGCGCCGCGAGGTGCGCGACCTATCGAAGCAGGGGGAATGGAGAGAAGTTGTCGGGGAGGCGGTATGATGACATTGCCTGAGTGTTCAAACGTTCAGGAGTCGCTGGTAGCGGGCGTGAGGGACAGGAAGCTACCGTAGTACTCGGGTATGTTTAACTCATGCATGAGATCCGTACCGCCCGAGATCTGTGGACTTACGGTGGCCTTACGTCCGCTTCTTGATTGCGCCATGAGTACTTCTTGAGGGGAAATCTTCCGGAAACATGACGGTTTCTTGGGCCACTGCTCGGGGATGTGCGCCGGCCTGTTGATTGACTTGGATTCGCCGCTGCGGTCTGGGATGGTTCTATCCTCAGCTCTGGCGGACGTGAGGGGTTTGAGTGTCGCTGAGCGATTGGTCAAGGGGAGGAACACAGACAACGCAATACGTGGCGATCTTCAAAGTTGCATGAAAGCAAGGACAGAACTGGACGAAAGGGCGCTTAACTGCATAGTCTGCGACATGTCCTCGGACTCCTAGCTTTGCTCCCTTGCTCATTTCCTTGTACTATTGCAGGCAAAAAAACACAGTCAAGTCGCAGACATCACAATTTATCTTTTAACACGGAAGAAACGTTTGATTTACATCAATGCTGAGATTCACAACGTATCATACACAGGCTCGTACATCACTACAGGGCATCTGCTTCAACAGGCACGTAGTTCGACAACGAAGGACAGGAGATCGGACCGCAATACTCATACAAGGAGATAACAGGAGACGGCACATCTTCAACAAGACCTAAGTAGCCAGAGCGAACGTGGTGCGAAGCGCCGGGATCGAGGGCGAGAAGAAGTACTCGCCGCCCTTCGGGACGACCCACTGCATCGGCAGCGAGAGCGGGCCCCCCGGCTTCCCCGGGTCCACGCCGTTGATGTTACGGATCGAGTCGTCGGTGGTCTGCCCGACAATCGCGTCGAACCCGGGGTCGTTGGGCTTGCCGAACGGAAAACCGATGTTGTTCGCCCAGGCTGTGTGCGTGGCTCAGACGTCAGACGGGATAGTAGACTGCGAGAGATTAGGAACCAGACTGACACTGCTGAATGAACTGGAACCCCTTGGAGAGGTCGCTCTGGTAGCACACAAAGATGAGTCCTCTACGGAGCGCACGAGGCATGTCAGCCGTGGCTCAGTATCTTGACACCACAAATGCTACGCACCGGCCGTTCGCGGGGTTCGACACGCCGGAGGCCGCCTCCTCGGGCGTTACCTCTGGACCGAACTGAATACCACGACGAAGGATGCGGTGATGCTCAGTGATGGCGCTCGGGAGGTCCGCGCGGGGATTCGTCTTCCGCGTGTGCGCCGCATACGGGCAACGCTCCTCGCTGTTCGGGTCGTAGCGGAAATTGTCGTTGCGCGCGGGGTCAGAGCCCATGGCAGGGTCGTCCTTTGTCGGCGTGACATCAATCGGCGCACCTGCGGCAGACAGTCAGAATCAAGTATTGTAAATCAACGGATGTTGTGACATCGGTAGGCGCGAAAGCGGACCAAACTTACCGCTCTTCCACCGGCCCACAAGGCGTGCACCGAGGAGCTCGCTGCCCTGCTCCGAACTGAGACCGATTGCCTTGATGGGGTTCCGCTCGAGGAAGGTATTGAACTCCGGGACGAGCTGGAAGAGGTAGCGGAGTGCGAGGAAGCTCCCGTCCACCGACCACGAAGGACGGTCTTTCTTGAGGTCGTCGCCGTCACGGCCACAGAGGATGATCCCCGGCCGGATCGTCTCCTGTCCAGGGTTTGGGTTCGTGTTGATGCCTTGCACGGCGGGCTGGGAGACAGCGTCGAGGAACCCAAAACTGAACAGACATTAGAACGTATTGATGTGCAAAATGACGATGGCACATACTGCTCGTGGGCGTGGAGGTCACCTGGCCGCGCGGCCCCTTTCAGAGTAGTCACCTCGTGCAGCAGCGGCTTCTGTCCAGCGGGATTGAAGATGCCGTTGACGGTATTCAGCACCTGCGCGATGGTGCCCTCACAGTCTCCGGTCATGATGATCACACCATGGATCGTGCCCTTGAACTCCGGAAGCCAATCTGTAGGGACGAACGCGCCGTTCACAATGCCGCCCTTGTCTCCCAGGTTCTGAGTGTCCTTCAGCTGTCCTTGTGCGAAGACAGGGTCACGAATGTCGTCGGTGATGCCCAGCTGAGAGACACGAGTAAGGCGGACGCACACAGGCAGGGTTCGGGCATGCGTACCTTGGTCAGACCAGCTTGGGTGAAGGCGATGTTGATGCCGGACATCTTGATGCGCTGCGGTGCCTCGCCCTGCACTCGCATCGTAGCCTTCATATGAGCGATTTTATCGCGGTCTTGCTCAACGTGGTTGGTCGTTGAGATGAGAGGGAGGAGCGTGCTGAGGGCCTTCCGGAAGGCGGTGACGTCGTCGCCGATGGTAAAGAGGAGGTGGTGTTCAACCTTCTTGGGGAGACCCACGCTTCATGAAGCGTTAGCGGCCCTACACTAGGCGCAGACAACGGAGTGCTCACAGGATGTCTCCTTGGACATTAGCTGGATCGAAGGGCGGGACGTTGACTGTCATCGTCGAGTATAGTGGCGAGCTTGGGGAGACCTCTATGACAAATGTATGGCGGTGGGGTTCGACGAAGAGGGAAAAGTCACTCTCGCCCCCTTTATATGTATCGCCGCTGACGCAGAATCAATGTCAACTGCAATTATTAGGTTATTGTGTCAGGACGCGAGCTCTGCCGACGCACCGGTGGCTTGCATCTGCCATACCATGCCGCGCATAGGAGTGGGGACGTCTTTCTACAGCTCCGGGGTGTCGACAACGAGCGTTGCTTCTGCGCCACGAGAAGTATGCCGGTACTCCTGCAAAGCATGAACGCGCAAAGTACCCGTGTGGCATGACGTTTGCCTCCTCATTTGGGAAGATCTGACTCCCTCACGAAGAGCTGGGAGAGTTCAAAGGAACTTCGCCGTTTCCTGAATCGATTGTCGACCCGGCGCGGAGGAGAGTTGGCGGCAGAGATGTGACGCGCCTACGATATACCCATGTCTGGTATGCAGCGAGCGTTCGAGCGGCCTCGCGTGCCTCATGAACGTGTCAGTGCTTGACATGTATGGCGCTATGGATGTAAGCGAGAAGCTGCGAAGCGGGGCCTTCCCAGCGATCTCTCGCATTCTGGGTTTTGAGGTCAGGGCAACCGCCGGGTGTGGATGAAATTCGAAAGGACTGCGCACCCGGGTACGTGCGGCCCATGTTGACGGCGAAAGCTTGGAAGTTCAGGAGGCTGGACGTGTGATGCTCCCGTTGCGAGACGGCGTACCCGGTTTGAGAAGTGTTGCAATGCGCCACAGCTACTAACACCGGAGCACTTGACATACCGGCGGTGCCCTCGCAGGAGCTCGATCGTATGCCACCGGGCGGGATCTGTGGAAATCGGTCTGTTAGATACTTCTAACAAAGTCGGATTGACGGCTCACATTACACATGGCCTCTGACGTCTGGAAGACTGAACAAGGCCACCTTTTTGTGTCCTCACATCTGACTCGGACGGTGTTTAAGATTGTGCACAGCTGGGCAGACATTTCCCTGTCAATGGCTGCAGTAGCAGCACTTGCAGGCCACGTTCCCTCGTAGAATTTCAGAGGGGCTTTTGGAACCGATGCAGGTTTAGGGGTGTGTAGGCGGCCTCTGCAGTGCTCGCAAGGCAGCGGTTTGCAGGCAAGTTGCAGTAATACGGGTCCTCTGGCCGGCGGCCCGGCGTTATCGGGCAACTTCAGGTACAAGACCACGTGGCTACCTCGGCCTTTGCCGAACAAGATCGAGATCTCACACACCACGTCCACCGTCCGTGGCCGCGACCTCTCGACGAGTCTCGTGTCCTCCACCCTCCTGCGCTTTGTCCTCTGTCTCCCTCGGCTTGTTTTGCAACGTAGTGCTCAACCAATACAGTGACTGAAGGATACATAAATGAGTGAATTTCTGCAGAAACTCGTGGAAGGGAAGATAGTAAGTCAACATGTCTCCCGCCATTGGCAGTATACTCATGTCGAATGTAGGACTTCGAGGGGCAGAAGCTCGTCGAACGAATCGCGCGGGATACATTGGCTGCGGCAACTGTGAGCTCTCTGTGGTACCGACCGCGTTTCGTTCGCTAAGAAAAATGGCACAGGTCACATCGTTCGTTGCAGGATTCGCTCTGCAGTCGTTGCGCGTCACCTTTGGGTTGTTCGCGCTTTTTGTCGTGGCCTTGACCGTGGTAAGTGCACAAGCCGTTGCATACTCTGGGATTGCTGTCAGCGCGGGCGTGAAGCTGTTTGACGACGACGACAACCGGTGTACTTGAGCAAAGTCAGTGGTACGGTCAACTTGCAAGAACGTGTCGCACGGTATCCTGCATGCCTGGCCTGTTGAGGGATCGCACCCAGCCACGGCGGGCAAGGTGCGACAGCCCCTATGTGCTACAGTCGGGGTATAGCCTAGACGAAAGGCTGAAAAGGATGCGATAGCCTTAGATCAGGCTGAAAAGAACGTGATAGTTTAACGCCTGCTTTGGCTATCGCATGGCTGTAGCGGCATGTGGATTTTGGCCTTTGTCTGCCGTGACCTCTCTATGCATTGCGGGCCCGCCCGATATGAGACTCGTTCACAGCAAGATTCTAGACCACGTCTTGCCTTCGCTGTATACATGACATCACTCATTCTCTCTTTCCAGGTCGTCCTACCTCCGTGGCCGATGTTCAACCGTCACCCAGTTACGTGGCTTCCAGCCAAGGAGACTAAGGTCGAGTGACGGAGCATGATGTAAGGTTCCGTCGCCCGTGAGTGTATTCTTGCTCCCCGGTCAGACCGCAGCTCATGTTCCCTCCGTTCAGTATATCCGTTGCCTATGGCGCATGTTGCGCCGCTCGTTCCCTCACCATGGGAACTTAAGGAGGAGCAGAGTTGGACCTGATGACCGCTTCAAGCCCGCTGGCGCATGCCGTGAGATTGCACCGAATTTGAGAGATCTCCACGCACACGGGAGCGTCGCCCTCTGCCACGTCCCCTCGACCCTCTCGAATAATACCTATGATACCTCACTTCCGGACTACTGTACAACACGTATTTAGAGTCGCTACGCCTGTTCCAATATATTGTGACCACTTGAGACGTTTGAGGCACGGAATTATTGTTAAGGCGCTCAGCTAGCGGAGCGCGGGCACTAAACTCCTCTGCCATCAACCTCCACCACCGTCGTCGACAAAGTCCCCTCCTTCGTTCTCCTCCGTCCTCCACGTTCATCACGGCCGCTTCTGCGGGTTCATGTCGACGTATCCCTCCGGTTTAACGTCCAAGGAAGGTTCAATAACGCCCTCTCACGGGGGAATGGTCGCTGGCCCCGAATACGACGTGCCCATTACCCAGAAGCCTATAGCTGCACCAACGCCGGACCGAGAACGGCAGACACCCACCATGGACCGCACGGAGAGGACAGAACGGTACGCGCCGTCGAGGTCGTCGTCGGCAGCCCAGAAACCCCGGCCGGTGTCGATGCCACCTCAGGCGTACGCCTCGCCGACGAGCACGGACCGCGATCAGAGGCACGACGACAGTCGCCACGGACGCACCGAGGGCGGCTCGTCGAGCAAGACACGCAGCGGGACACGGATTCTGGGAGACTACACGCTGAGCAAGACGCTGGGTGCGGGGAGCATGGGCAAGGTCAAGCTCGCGCACCACAACATCACGGGCGAGAAGGTGAGCGGCCGCCGCCAGAGTGCTCATCTGTCCCCGAGTGTAACGTTGGCACCAGCTCGCGGTCAAAATCCTGCCCCGCGTACCGCCAAGCGGTTCGGCGAACGCCCCGACGTCGGAGGCGGCCGCGAAGCAGGCGTCGAAGGACGCCTCGAAGGAGATTCGGACCATTCGCGAGGCTGCGCTGTCCATGCTCCTCCACCACCCGTACATTTGCGGCATGCGTGAGATGATCGTCCACCAGCACCACTACTACATGGTCTTCGAATACGTCAGCGGGGGTCAAATGCTGGACTACATCATCAGCCATGGGCGACTGCGGGAGCGGGTCGCGCGCAAGTTCGCGCGGCAGATAGGGAGCGCACTGGACTACTGCCACAAGAACAACGTGGTGCACAGAGGTGCGTCATGACGACATCTATGAATGGCAGGCGTACTCATGCCCATGGGAATCTGCAGACCTCAAGATTGAGAACATTCTCATCTCGCACTCGGGGAACATCAAGATTATCGACTTCGGGCTGTCTAATCTGTACAACCCTGCCGATCACCTCGCGACGTTCTGTGGTTCATTATACTTCGCCGCCCCCGAGCTTCTGAACGCCAAGGTGTACACCGGTCCGGAGGTGGACGTGTGGAGTTTCGGTGTGGTACTCTACGTGCTGGTATGCGGCAAGGTGCCGTTCGACGATCAGAGCATGCCAGCACTGCATGCGAAGATCAAACGAGGTCTGGTGGAATACCCCGTCTGGTTGAGCGCAGGTACGTGGTTGTTTTCTGATGACCGCCCTATTTGTCTGATTGTGCATTAGAGTGCAAACATCTACTCACGCGCATGCTCGTTACCAACCCTGCTGCACGAGCGTCCCTTACGGAGGTGCTCAGCCACCCTTGGATGGTGCGTGGGTTCCGCGGCCCGCCGGATTCCCACCTGGTCCACCGCGAGCCTCTGCGCGCGGACGAACTCGATCGCAGCGTCATCAAGGGCATGAAGGGGTTCGAATTCGGGACTGAAGAGGAGATCGAGCAGAAACTCATCGAAGTCCTCGAGTCGGACGCGTACTACCGGGCCGTGCAACATTGGGAGCGGAAACGAGCGACCAACGGGCGCAATGGACACAGTCGCTGGGGCGAGTCGTTCTCCAACTCCTCGCTCGCCATCTCGCACGACGGCAGCTTCTCCACGTCGACATCCCGGCTCGACCAGTCTCCATCCAAGAAGGCGAAGCGTTTCTCCGGATTCGACTTCTACCGCCGCAAGCTGTTCTCCCCCTCGTCCTCTCCACCAACGACACCGATGGCGTCCCCTCCCGGATCACAGTCCCATTTGTCCAACTCCTCGCTGCTCGAGACCCAGCGCGAGCCTGCTGATCCGACATATGGCTTCCACCCGCTTATCTCGATCTACTTCCTTGTTCGCGAGAAGATGGAGCGGGAGAAGGTGTATGGTCCGGGCCACTTCGCGAGCTCCCAGCTCTCCTTGGAGTCGAGCTCGCGACAGGACGCCCTCTCTGGCGACGCCCCTGTGCAGCCCCCTACCTCCGCGAAGCAGCTTTCTACTCCCGCTGTTCGCAAGCGCGAACCCCCGATCACAGGCAAGCCGGACTACAGCATGCCTCTTCCTCGCCTCCCTGCACCGGAGACCTCTCACTACTCTGGGCTCTCGTACGACGTTACCCCAGCAACGCCCTCTCCCACCGCATCTAGCTTCCCGCAGCCTCGCGCACGCGATGCAGCACTCACGGTGCCTAAGCGGGGCGACGGCACGCCATCGAACTCCCTGCCGCAGTCGGTAGCCGCCACGCCCGCGCGCATGTCGATGTCAATGTCCATGCCACGCCAGCCCGCCAGCACCGCGCATCGCCGCAGCCACAGTCTCAGCCAACGTCCATGGCACGGGATGTTCGGCTTCGGCGGGCCCGACGAGGTGACCGAGAACGGGACGGTGCGCTCGCGCAGAGACACCCTCGAGCCGCCGCGCACCGCTGGCCCCGAGTTCGGCACCTTCGCGGAGAAGATGGAGGCGCCCCGCGAGAAGGAGGAGGGCGACAAGGAGGCGGAGGAGGAGCCGCGCACACCCATCATGCTCGCGGCGGGGGCGACGCTCGTCCGCAAGTTCGGCAGCCTGCTCGTCGGACGAAGCGACGACTCGCGGCGGGCGGGCACGCCCACGAAGCGCGGGAGCATCCTGAACAGCTTCGCGCAGCCGAGGGCGTCGACGGAGCCGCCCGAGCGCGAGGAGCCCGAGCGGAACGGCGTCAACGGCGCGCAGCACGCTGCGGCGGAGGACGGGCGCAAGAGCGGGTCTCCGACGCCCACGGGCACGATGACGCAGAGCCAGAGCCAGCCGGTGGGCTCGATACACAGGCGCGCGGCGACGATTCTGGACCCGCAGGGGCGGTCGAACCGCCACGAGCGGCGGAGCAGCACGGGGGCGGCGCTCATGTCGGGGGTGGGCGGCACGATCGGGCGGCATCGCAGGCCCTCGACGGGCAACTCGTATGGTGCTAGTAAGGCGCTTCCTGACCGGTTGTTCGGCCGGATGGACGAGGAGGAAGAGCATGCTGAGCATGCCGAGAACGAGGACCCGCCAGGCGAGAACGGCGTCGATGAGGCGCCGAAGGGCGAGGAGTCTCAGGGTGAGGAGAAGGACTTCAAGCCGGTATATCTCAAGGGCTTGTTCAGGTACTTCTTCGTTAGGTAATTCGTTTGAGAACGGGATCTGACTGTGCTACCAGCGTCGCGACCACGTCAACGAAGTCTCCGCAGGTCATCAAGACGGACATCAAGCGCGTGCTCGACCGCATGCAAGTGCAATACCGCGAGACGAAGACGGGCTTCGAGTGCATCCACATGCCGTCCATTGACGTGTCTTCCATCCAGCCCCCCGCGGCGGCGAACCACCAGAAGCGGCCGTCGACGAGCTCGCACGAGGACAACAAGCGCACGATCACGAAGAAGGGCTCGAAGCGCTCGTTCGGCATGCTGGGCAGGGACCGCGAGCGCGACGCGAAGGACAAGGAGCTGCCCAGCCGGCCCTCGGGCGGCACGACGCTGAGCACGACCGCGAGCAGCGCCTCGTCGTCCTTCTTCCACGTGTCCTCCAACGCGCACACCGCGACGGTGGAGGCGGCGCGCTCCGACACACTGGAGAACATGGGGGCGGCCGAGGAGAGCATTCCGGTATCGCAGTCGCCGAAGGGCAAGAACCTGCCCCCTATACCCCGCGACTTCGCTGCAAGTCCACAGCCCACGTTGCTCTCGCCGCTGCCGACCGGGGAGGTGGACCACACTCTGTTCGAGACCATCGGCGCGAATTCTCTCGCCGTCAGATTTGAGATCAATGTCGTAAAGGTACGAGCACCGACTACGATCTCACATTACCACAACTGACGCTCGCTCTCGCCCCGCAGGTGCCGTGGTTACCGCTGCACGGCATCCAGTTCCGAAGACTGAGCGGGGACGGCTGGCAATACCACATGTTGGCGCGGCGGGTGCTGACGGAGCTGAAGCTATGACCATCGTTTCGACGGGTTCGGGCGCTCCTCTTCTTTGTTTTGAGTGTTTTCTGGTCCGGATCCCGGCTCTCCTTCGACTAATCGCATCGTAGTACAAATCGCCCCCTCCCCCTCATCCATACACTCGGTTATTTCGCGCTTTCCCCCGCCTGCCCGGGCCGTTCCCGCACTCCAACTTCTAGTACGCGGCGCGCGTCCAGCACGCGCCCCGCCCCCTCCCTCCCTCCCTCCCCCTGGGCCCGGGCTAGAGCACCATGTCCCTCCTTCTGACGGCTCGGGTCGCGCGCTTTGCATATGCTGCTGCTGCTACCTACACCAATAGTTCTCCCCACCTGTACGACTGCTATACCATCATGGATCTCCGGAGCATACTCTCCGTTCCGTCGGGCGCACCGAACACTACTCCTGCCGGCTCTTTTTCTCGCGAAGGAACAGCAGCCCTAATACTACCCATGCATCGCCTCCCATGTGCCCCTTGTTGCTTGGCTCAGGCGTTCTGCGAACATGCTCTTGAGTGCTGTGACCGAAGGCACTCGGAAGGCGTGCATGAGCGCTTGGGGGATTCGGCTTTCTCCGGAGTCGTACTGTGGAACGTCCTCCGGGTCCAAGGCCTCTTTGAGGCTTTCGTTCCGCTCCTTGAGTTCTTCATCTCGCATTCGTGTTCGGGTCTTTCTGACGAGTGTCCATAGCCCCAAAATATTTTGCTGGTTGTCCTTGAGGCCGTGAGGAGTCAAGTTCATCACCACAGCTTGAATGGGCTGGCTGGTTTTCTCAGACTCCGGGGTAGTCCAGGCACATACCCCACGTCGAATGCATGAGCCACCGACGAGGATACGTTCGTCGAGCCCAGCCAGAGGGCCCAGAACTACGCCAATATTTTGGGGCCCGCGAACTGTATCGACGAGCGCCATTCGGTTCGCCCGACAGGCGCAATGGATGCCAGAGACGTGCATGACACGGCTTCTTGACAGCTTGCCCAGTGGTCGCCTGGATCGACGCGCGCACAGGTTCTCCGGCGGTTTTACGTTCCCGAGACTGGAAGATGCTGCGCATTCAATCATGGGTGTACGTAGCAGTCTACAGCTGCCCTTCGAAGACTGTGCAGCTATCACACTTCTGACCGGCATCACCTACGCCGCGGTCTTTCTGGTTACAGGTGCGATTGTTTCAAGTACATATCCTTGTTGATGGGACTCATGCCAGGCCGTAGGGGGACGTTCTGGTCTGGTGAAATGGGTATGTCGCGTTCAAGTCACCCGCTCTCGCACAGGACACAAATTAGAATATCCATAGTGCGTGGCATGCGTATCATAAAGACGTGCATTGTTGCCTCCCTGACCGGAGCTATCGGACGTCATATCCGCGACTTCTCTGTGAAGCGCATTGCAGGTCTGTCGTCCTGTGGGGCCTCCTTCGATGCACCAGGGCAATGAATCTCGTCCTTCTCTTCCGGACCCCATGGATCTCTGTTGCTCGATCTCCCTGGACCTCGGAGCATGACGACAGGTCGAAGACGTGGAGAGCCCCAGATGAGGCTCCTGGCCCACAAACCATCGAATTTCAGCCGCTTTAGGCCGCAAGAACTTTCACCGAGCGTTCTAAGTTCATGCGGCCCACCAGACGGAGGGGTATCAGGTATCGCCATCGGGCGTTTCACCCTTTCACCTGCCCCACGTCTTGACTTCCGTGAACTTACATTGCTCGACAGAGACTCCAATCGCTCTACGTGCCCGTCAAATCGCTCAATGTCATACCGGCGAGAAGGTGTCTCCTGCGAATATTCGCCTCCGTCTCCCGCGGATTTTCGCTTCCCCCTCCTGCCGTCCCAGACCTCTGTCGATCAGGAGAGCCTGCTGGGCAATATGATGACGTCGGCGGGCCTCTCGACGAGTACATAAACAGCCCACTGGGCTTGCAGACCGCCATTGACAAGCGAGTCGACTCCCATCTTGACTACGACGCCTCTACAGCAACACGACCATGTTCGTCAGACACGACGATCCTTACCGCGACTTCGTCCATTCGGCCTGGAAGAGCAACTGTGCTGCGCAGGCCTCCGGGGATGCCCAAGAGCATCCGGCACCGTTGCCTGGCCCCGATGTTCCACACCATGTGAGTTTTTTGTTTTGTTTTCTGCGCATTTGTTTGGATTCATCGGCTCGACTCCCGTAGGGTATGGAAGGTCACTACGACGTCGTCATCGTTGGATCCGGGCCTGTCGGCTGCACGTATGCGCGCGAGCTCGTCCAGGCCGGCTACAAGGTCGCCATGTTCGATATCGGCGAGATGTGAGTGGCTCATGAGTGCGTAATGATACGTCACGAGTATCTGCTGATTGCTCTGTTAGTGACTCGGGACAGAAGATCGGCTCGCACAAGAAGAACGTGAGTACTGAGTACGGTGATTTAAGAGCAAGGGTACTAACACCTTTCTCAGACTGTCGAGTATCAGAAGCACATCGACGCGTTTGTACAGTTCGTATGATCCCCTACCAGAAAGGCCGTGCCACTGACCTCCGATCCCTTTGGTGTCTAGCGTGATTCAAGTGAGTACCCGGGCCATCGGCACTGACCGTGATACTATTGGAAGCTAACCCGGCGATGCAGGGTCAACTTATGCCAGTTTCCGTCGCCGTCAACCAACTCGTTGTCGACACCTTAAGCCCTGGTACTTGGCAGGCTTCTAGCCACTTTGTCCGCAACGGGGCCAACCCAGGTATGTCTTTGCGTGTGTATTGTCCCAATATATGCACTCACTGTTCGTCATCCAGAACAGGATCCCTTCCGCAACTTGTCGGGCCAATCTGTTACGCGCGTCGTCGGCGGCATGGCCACACACTGTAAGCGCATCCGTGTTATTGCACTGTTCTGCGCCATCTGAACATAGTTGGACACCCCCAAGGGACGTGCGCGACCCCCCGCTTCCATGCTCAGGAACGTCCCAAGCTCATCCGGGGCAACGATGCCGCCGATGCTGCAATGTGGAACTGCCTTTACACCAAGGCCGAACGATACATGAAGACAAACGTGAACCAGTTCGATCGTTCGATCCGCCACAAGCTCGTCCTGGACAAACTGGAGGAGTCTTACATCGGCGAGCGCAAGTTCCAGCAGATCCCGCTCGCGGCGACCCGCCGCAACGAGACGTTCGTCGAGTGGAGCTCGGCCCACACCGTCTTCGACCTCGAGAACCGGCCGAACTCCGCCGCACCGAAGGAGCGCTTCCATCTGTTCCCTGCCGTGGCGTGCGAGCGCGTGAACCGCAACGCAGAGAACACAGAGATCGAGAGTATGAAGATCCACGATCTCATTTCTGGGAACCGCTACACGATCAGAGCGAATGTCTTCATCCTGTCCGCTGGCGCCGTGGCCACTCCTCAGGTACGCAATCCTCGGCGGATCCACATGGACGATATATGCTCAACATCATCTTGCCTTCAGATTCTCGCCAACTCAGGCTTCGGGCGTCTCGGACGGCCGGATGCTTCGAAGTCACTGCCGCCGCTGATGCCCTACCTGGGATCCTTCCTCACCGAGCAGACGCTCACTTTCTGCCAGACCGTGCTCAGCACCGAGCTCGTCGACAAGGTGAAGGCCGACATGACGGTGAAGGGCAAGCCGGGTGACCCGGACTACGAGGTCTCATTCATACGTGGCGACCCTCGCAACAAGCATCCCGACTGGTGGAACGACAAGGTGAAGGAGCACATGATGAAGCATCCCGAAGACCCCCTCCCGATTCCCTTCGGGGACCCTGGTGAGGCTTCATGGGTTTCCTGGTTTCCTGCGGTATCTAATAGCCGTCAACTCGTACAGAGCCGCAGGTCACCACTCTGTTCCAGCCGGACCACCCGTGGCACACCCAGGTACGAGGTCGTTGATGAATCTCTCGCCGACCGCTTTCTCATCCGCTCTTAGATTCATCGTGACGCGTTCAGGTGCGATGACCATCGTCAACTACAAGCTTCGCCAGTTGTTGCGACTGACTCATCCATCGCGCATACAGCTACGGCGCGGTGCAGCAGAGCATCGACTCGCGGCTCGTCGTCGACTGGCGCTTCTTCGGGCGGACGGAGCCCAAGGAGGAGAACAAGCTCTGGTTCTCCGACAAGATCACGGACGCGTACAACATGCCGCAGCCGACCTTCGACTTCCGCTTCCCGGAGAGTGTAAACGACGAGGCCGACCGGATGATGACGTGCGTGGCACTGTTTTGACTCGTCACCTCTGTCTGGACGCTGACTCGGCGGCATATGCAGCGACATGTGCGTCATGTCTGCCAAGATCGGCGGATTGTGAGCATCGTCTATGTTCTTCGATGAGGAGGCGAATCACTGACCCAGTTTCCTGCAGCTTGCCTGGTTCCAACCCCCAATTCATGGCTCCTGGCCTCGTGCTGCACATGGGCGTAAGTTTGCGCAGCCGTGCACTCTACCCCTTACCGCCGCGGCGCACTGACGAGGATGCTGCAGGGAACCCACCGCATGGGCTTCGACGAGGAGAAAGACAAGTGCTGCGTCGACACGGACTCGCGCGTGTTCGGCTTCAGCAACCTCTTCCTCGGCGGCTGCGGGAACATCGGCACTGCGTATGCTGCAAATCGTGAGTCGCCCGTCCTCCGAACGCGAACCTCAGGCGTGACGGCGCTGACGCAACCGTGGCTCTGCAGCTACGCTTACCGCGATGGCGCTCGCGATCAAGAGCTGCGAGTACGTCAAGCAGCACTTCCGCCCGAGCGCCTTCGATGTGGAGCCGACGGAGCCGACGCGCTCCGCAGAGTTGAGCGGGTGTACGTGCTGCTGCGCCAAGGTTGGGAACAAGTGAATCCGCCCGCGCGTATGAATGTCAGAAGGTGGAAGAGAAGCAAGTGTACGATTAGCAACGATGATGCATGTGTTAAGCCTCCGACAGTCCAATGAAGTGTTTCGAGAGTATCCATCTGCTTTGGTCGGATATGGAGTACTCGACTGTCGGTCGCGCTTTCAACTGACTTGACAATCGTGGGTGCACACGGGGGACCATCATCAACGCCAACCCTCGGGCCTTAAGGCCTCAAACTCAAGCGTCCGTCTGATCTGTACTCGAGTTTGATAGTGCGATTACACCAGTCGCTCCAGTAATCTTACACTCGCTGCCGTACTTGATATTTACATCCTCTCCATCGCGCTCGCCGTTTTGTCGATACCTAAACCCAAAATGTGAGCCTGCGTCAAAGGATCGAGGAAGTTCCCGTCGTTCAAGCCTCACCTACGATGCGGACGGCCGCTGCCGCTCAGACCAAGCAGATGTTGCTCGGCGAGCAGATGAACGAGCGGATGTTCGTGCCCGTGTTCACGTTCTGGCACTGGCCGTTCTGCTCCGTGAACGAGTACTGCCGGCCCCGGTCGCCCGCGGGGCAGCCCGCGGCCACGAACATCGTCACGCAGTGGTTGCCCGACCCGCCGTCGACCTGCAGCGCGTACTCGAGTCAGCGCTGCACAGCTGCTCCAAGAGCGCACTCCGGCTGAGGGGCAGCTGGGCGAAGAGGGGACGCGGTAGAGAGAGAAAGAGAGAGAGAGAACGCACGCGGAAGGAGTGGCGGTCGTCGAATTGGTGGCACGAGCCGTCGCAGGGGACGTTCAGCCCGGCGGCGCCGTTGCAGCTGCTGCCGCTGAACGCGGTGATGCCGGCGTGCGCGGCCTGCGGGGCGAGCGCGAGGACGAGCGCAAAGGCGAGATAGGCGACGGTGCTGGTGGAGAAGCGCATCGTGGGCTGCTTTGTGGCTTTGTGGCGGATGTGCGTCGATTGGGAGGAGGTCGCTGAGGGTCGGCTCGCTGAGCCCTCCCCAACAGCGCGTTCACGGTATTTATCTAGAGCGGGAGGGGTGCTGCTGCACGCCTCGAGTTAGGCTAGAGCGTCGTGCGCGGCGGCGCAGAGGTCCCTCGTGCAGATCGGTGTTGACTCAGTTGACAGGGGAGGATCGCGGTGATGCGGTGCATGCCTGCCGCGAGCCCTCCGTCGTAGCAAGCCTGACCGCTGCCGGCGGCGGCGACTACGCCCAGATCCTCGTACGGAGGCACGCATAGTATGCCTGCATCAAATATGCGTCTACTCGGATGCTGATCGCTGTGGGGACGCCAAGAGGGTAAGCAAAGCAGCAGGAACAACAAACTAAGGCACAGGATCACATTACGATGACCCAGTCCTGGGCGCCCGCACATGCTGGTGATGCTGATCCTTTAGCAGCCGCTCGGGACGTCTTCGGGAGGAGTGGGTGCTCGCCGCCTGTGAGCGCGAGCTTAATTTAAGCATTACCAGTCGCAGCGCTGTTCCTTGGCCCCTGCCTGACGGTGTGATGTCTCACCTTGGTCGAACTTCGCCGTAGACACGACGTCTTTGGCCCAGCGGATATTCGGTATCGTGTATCTTATCAACACAATGGGCCCGTAGTGATAGTGGATGATCATTCTCAGAGCGTCATGCGGCGATGGGGAGGAACACGAGTGTCCGTGCCTCGGTTTGCCGTGCGTGCCTTGCTAGCGGTGCTGGCTTGCCGCCTCGCACGACAGTGTGTCTGTTGTGTGGAACTAATCAGTCTGGTATCGCTTGCGACAATGACTCAGGAATATGAGCATACCGCGCTGACAGCTCTGGCTTCATACGAGGTACGCTTGCGGCCCGAGCACGACGACATTGGTGGCAGGGCTTGTCTTCAGTCCTGCTCGTCGAACAACATCTATGTGCTCTCAGATGACTCCGACTGTGATCGGACGAAGTGAGGGCTCGGTTTCTACCGAAAGAGACGAACGTTGATCATGGGAGTGCTCCCCGTGACCACCGGGACTAGGTGGGGAATATGCGTGAAGTCTCATAAAACAGTGGTGCGCCGCAACTGGCTCGACTGCCCTCGAGATCGAGAGCGTCAGCACACCCTGGTCTTCACCAACGTCCGTGCTGTAGACACATTAGTGGAGCAATGTGGGACGCATACCATAGATTGGAGTACATGCCGCGACACACGATTCGGATCCTAGCGTTGTGGGACAAGCGCCCGAAGCCACTGAGTCGGTTCATCGGAATCAGGTCGCGTAGTGTCCGGGCTCTTTGCTCAAGCTCTTAATCTGCCTGGCAGCTATTCCTGACGGCTTGAGCCGAGAGAGATCGGAGAGAAGGATGTATGAGGCTGCGACAGGGCCTTCTATGACGCGCTGAGTCCAGCACGGCTGATGGCCAGTGCGTGTCATGAACGCGCTCTGCGGCTTATGGTATAGTTAGTACGACTATCTCCTAGGGCACGAGCGATGGTTCACGTACGTTCATGACCGCACACTTTATACACTGGCAATGTCGTTGAATCTTCGCATCGGCGCTACGGGATGTAACTGCACCGCGCAGCGTATGGTTGACCTGCCGAAACCTCAAAGAACCCATACCTATGATATAGCACCCGCTTCCGGTCTCATGCGCTAGAAGTCTGAAGCGTCCGCCTGCGAAACGCGGTGCGTACTGCACACATCTTCACGGTTCTAGCCGAGGCTGTCAAACTTCGCCAGCGTGTATTCTTGGAGGCTGTTCATTGGGAAGACAGCGTGAGTAACGTATTCCCGGGACCCACAAATAGGCGGCTCACGGGTCTGCGTCCTTGATGCTATATTACACAAGATATTCAGTTGTCATCCGTCACGGAAACCGAAGTTGTTTCCTCAAGTTTTCTCCAGCAGATGATGATGACTTCGTGCAAATGGAGTTGCTGCAGCGGATATCATGGTAGAAGGCGGTCGAAGAGGTCAAACTGACAAAAAGACTTGAAGAGAGGGTGAGACCGTGAGAGTAAAGTCAGCACAAGTCCGACAACTCCGAGAAGCGGATGGGCGCCTCTGCACTCGCCTACTGCTTGTCCTCGAACTTCTACTTGACACCTAGTCCATGCTTCGAATAGTGGCATTGACCCTCAACAGATGCAATTCGTCCGCTCTATTGCAGAAGATCCACCCCTTGCCGAACGAGACCGCAGCAGTATATTTTGCTGCATACATGCCGCGTGATGTTGAACTTCGCAGCGGTCGGCAGGCTAATTCATCCAGACTTACCACAGATACTCGTTAAGGGCGATCTGTGCGAGGTAGCTCTCTATATAAACTGTGCTCTCTAGTAGAAGGGATCGTGCAACTTGCCCAGGACCGACTTTCCTAACAATCCCTCCACCCTCGTCTACTACTCGTCGAGCTATGCACTTCGGCAGCACCACGACCGTCGCGTTCCTCACCTCCGCGCTTTTACTCCTTTTCCCGCGCGCCGCTTACGCAGGCATCACCGCCTTCAGTGGCAACACCTGCGACGGCGATGTCGGGCTCGACGTCCCGTGCGACGGCTCATGCCACCAGTTTGACACTCGCCACTCCTTCCGCGTACGTCCATTCCCCTCCATCCGATGCGCGTGCAAATTTGCTCATCAGCATGTCTCACTGTATCTGCCTCAGGTGGATGGCGGGTCTGGCGCTCACTGCGTGACCATGTTCATAGACGAAGGGTGCCCCGCCGGCGCCGAGGGCCGCATGTTCACATTCACCAACGAGGACGGCGGCTGCCAGAACGTCAACACGGGCACGAACATCCAGTCCTTCATCTGCTCGCCTAGCAACATTTGCCTTGTCTGAGAAAGTCGGACTGATGCGGCGACAATACGCGAACAGGTCGGAGTGGATGCTTCGCAGGTGAGGCTGAAGGATGGTGCTGATGATGGTCTTGCAGCGGCTCACGCTTCTTTGCGTAGGTTCTCGGAGAGTCAAGGGAGTATGCTGTAGCATGTGTGGCAAGCGTAGGGCCACGGATGAGGTTGCCAATACGATCACAGTCTCCTCTTCGAACCCTCCTAGGATCCGAACCTCGTAACAGCTTCATCACTTCAGAGACAGCGAAGTGGACACACATCGCCGTAGTATTCTTCGCACTTGGTCGACAGAATACAGGGCGCAGACGCCCAATCACTGACATCAACAACGGACGCCAGTGTTACTGTAATTCAACACGGACGATGCAACTCGGACCGCACCGCATCGCCGGCCGAGGGCTTGACCCTTTCGGCGGGAAGCATTCGCATTCCCATGATCATCGACGAGGCAGTGGCCCAGTCGCGGGTCTTCGGGGAGAAAACTCAGCATAAATCGCCCCGGACTCGTGTCTCCCCATACGTACGAGCTACAAGTAGACAGCGCTCAGAAAACTAAACCAAGACTCAGGTTCAAGGTGCTAAGCGCCGCGTTCAGTATACACGGGAACTGCCGGTGGCGCTCCAGCTGGATTCGAGCAGCGTGTTTTGAGCCACTTGTCCGTGTCCTTGACCGTCCTCACCACCGCCGCTCACGATGTCCGCCGACTCCAATGATGAGTATGTGAATGGCTCCGAGTCCGAGCTTGACCGCTCCCTGAATCCCGACGAGTCAAATGCGAATCATAGGTGATCAGACCTCGCCACTGCGTGTACAATGCCGGAAATTGTGACTGACATAGCGAGTGTAGCCTGACGGTCGTCCATAACTACCAGGGGAAACTCGAAAGAGCTCACGGTACGGCTTCCTCAAATACCGCTACATCGTCCAGTCCCGCGCCGGCCATTCTTCTGGACGAACGCCTTCCCGGTCCCCTCTACGGCTTGCCTGAGACTAGGATCGGCATTCAGCACTTGTCGGCTCCCCCAACAGCTCAGCGGAAAAGGGCTGATCTCGCCACGCAGCGCCAGCACTTTGAGCTGCAGCTGCTGAGCTTGAGGGCGAAATGGAACACCCAAGTCCCCATACACACTCTTCCGGCCGAGGTCCCCCTGCTCACCTTCAAATATCTCCTCGAGCCGTTGAAGCTGCTCTCTCCCAATTTTGCGACGACGAGAGTGCGATATCCGTGGGTGCGCCTGATGTGCGTGTGTCGGTATTGGTGTGCTCTCATCCGGAACGACGCCGCATTCTGGAGCACGATCGACGTATACACCAGCACATCGTGGATGGATATTGCACTACGGCGCTCTTGCAGGTTTCCGCTGAAAATCCGGCTTTCCCGCGACTGCCACGTGGACGCGGCCGTACCACTCATCGCGGGACACGCTGATCATGTCAAGTACCTTCAGATCCACACCTCGGATGCTCGACTGTGCATTCCCTCTCCTTGCCAGACTCGCAGTCAAAGTCGACTTGCCCGATGAATCTAGAGCCTCCCCGCGTCCTATCGAGTTCCTCAGTGGCATCTGCCCCCACGTCGAATCACTCATTTTCATGCAAGGTTTCTCCCTGCCCTGGTCGACGCCGCTCCTAGTCAACCTACGATTCCTAGAGCTGAGGGGCTGCGAACTATCGACAGAACCCATCAATCTTATAGAGTTCCTCGACGTCCTCGAACATGGCCAGCAACTTCAGGACCTGCAACTCGATCTATTTCTCTCATCCGCACTGCCAATCCAAACCTCTGTGTCACCTACACGTCTCGTCACGCTGCCCAAGCTGTCGTTCCTCACATTCCGCGACTCTACTGACCACATTGCGCGCTTGATTCCGCACCTCCGCACCCTCAGTGCTTGTACCTTCGAGCTCTTGGGACTGTGCAGCGGCGACAACGACTCGGACTCCACGTCCTTTACCTCACTGATGCCTCCGACGGGTGCCCATGCCCTCCACATGCTATCTCCCGCCACGTCCGTGATGATAGAAGTCATTCAATGGAACAACATCGTCCGGTGGGCCCTTCTGGTCGTTCATGCCCCCCCCCTCCCCGTCGCTCCGTCGCGGTTGACCAGTTTGACCGTCTGGGGAAACCCGGGCAGCGTCTCGTTAGCGACCTGGAACCTCATGTTCGACTCTTTTCCGACGCTGGAAAAGCTAGAGCTCGAGCCGATGGACGGGCACGCCTTACCTGATAATTTGGTCCAGCCGCTATCCACCTCGGCTGTATCCAGGAACGTCGCAGGCGGGGGGTGTTCCGTCCGGTGCCCCGCGCTCGCGGAACTCGAGATCGCGGTGGAGGAGCGGTCCTGGGAGCTGGACGAGGTGGAGAGCGTCCTCGCGTGCCTGCACTCACGTACGGCGAACCGGGCACCGAAGCTCAAGCGTTTGAGACTGGGTCTTGAATTCGGGGTGAAGACGGGTTGCGCCACGGCATTCGCGAATGCTACGCAAGTACTCAACAATGCTGATAACAACAAGGCAGTTCCACATATCGCCCGCCTAGCTCAATATCGGATAGAGCGTCAGACTCTTACTAGCGGGTGATCTGAAGGCTGCGAGTTCGACCCTCGCGGTGGGCTATCGGAAGAGCATTCTTTTTGGCCCCAACGCCTCTAGTGAAGTACGCACCTCGTAGTGCTATGGCCACTTCAAATGGTATACTAATGACATGATGGCATGCGCCCCCCGGTGCTGACGTCCCGCATAGGTTTCATCCCACGGACTGGTCCTTGTATGACAGTACTGTTGTACGATTGCGCGGACCCGAGTGCTTGCGGTACAGAGAATTCATCCAAAATCCTAGTAGTGTTACATGACGAAACTAACGATACGTCCGAAGTACGGAAACAGTCCAGTCTTCAAGCCATCAGATGTAGAACATACACTCCCTCAAGTCCGGATGGATACCGTTCCCCCACATCTTCACCGCGTTCTGGTACACGCGCTCCTTCTCTGCCTCCCTATCCGCGGTCCCTCCGCCCGCGACGGAGGAGCGGTCGTCGGTGAGGTTGAGCAGCACGTTGAGGTAGTCGCGCCCCCGCTCGCACGCGATGTCGGCGTAGTACGCAGCTGGGACGAGGCTGACCGCCTTTGTCGCGCGCGCGTACAGGTAGCTCGCGGTGTGCGTCCCCTGCTGCAGCACGTCGGCTTGGTAGCGGTTCTCATCGTACACGACGGTGTAGTGCGTCGGCCGAACGTGCCCCTGCAGCCCGTTGTGGGCCTGAAAGAAAACCAAAGAGGTGAGCAGTGTGTCGACGAACCGTTTTTCAGTTGAACCACGAACCTGGAGATAGAAGTCGAAGTTGTACACGTCCGTGATGCCTCTGTCGACGACCGTGCCAGGGACGGTGTTGCCGTTGTTCGTCATGTTGGGCTCGCCTGGTGCCGTAGGCCAGAATCGTGCGTGGTGGCGCTTGCCGCAGATTGCGATGGTGAGAGTAGGCTTGTACGGCGCCTTCGGGGAAATCTGCTTGAAGGCGGCGAGGATCCGCGGAAGTTCCTCTTGCAGCACCAGGTGGTACTGACCCTGGTCGCGGGAAATTGCATCGCATCAGAGATGAGAAAATGAAGAGTCAGCGAGAGCTACACTAACCTCTGAGACACCGTCGCGGTATACGAAGACTCGCTCCGGCAAGCGCTTATTCTTCTTCTGGTAGACCTGCAGTCGCTCGATCGTCATCTGCGTCAGCTTCTCCACCATCTGATTCCGTGATGAGTCCCAAGTTCGAACAACACAGCCAGCACCGACGTCGTACCTCCTTGCTCTCCTTATTCCAATCCGGCTTCTGCAGGCTCAAGCTAGCCGGGAACTGGACGAAGTTGTCGTCGACGCTCGCGACGACCGCAGCGATGCTAGGCGAGCCGGGGATGCTCTTCGGCCCCGGGTGGGTGACGTCAATGCCCATGATCATTGTCTTCTTCTCCCGCAGCCACTTCATCGAGTTGTCGTCCAGGAGATGGTTCATGCCGCCCAGCTTGATGTTCACCTTCAGGATGACGTTCGAGAAGTACTGGTCCTGCTTGTTCGGGCGCGCGTCGCGCGCCTTGTTCAGCAGCATGTGTATCGTCTGCAGGCCCATGTCGATGTCGCCGAGCTTCTTGATCCCTGGGTAGATGTACTTGTCGACGCCGGAGAGTAGCACGAGCACGAAGCTCGGCTTCGCGTTCTTGTTCAGATTGTTCCGCAGCGTGTCCCGGATCGCCTCCAGAGCGCGCTCGCGATTCGGGTCGTCGCGCGGCGGGGGGAGTGACACCGTGAGGATCTTCGGCGGCTTGTCCGCCCCGGCAATCCCGCTCGACGCGCACTTGGCGAGGAACGTCTTGAGGAACGTGATCAGCTGTGGGTCGCTGGCGTCCCGGAACTCGTCCCGCCGCCCCTCCTGCACGAGCAGCACCGCCCAGCTGCCGATCGTGCCGCCCGCCTGCAGCTTCACGTCGACGATGTTCCAGCCGGCGTTGCGGATCTGCGCGCGCCCCGCGCGGTAGCTGATCCCCGGCGCTGGGAGCACGCGGCTGGGCACGACTGCCATCTGTGGGTCGACGCTCACCCCGAACGCGCCGAGCGTGGAGGAGACGCCTGGGCGGAGGCCGAGCGAGTCGAAGCCCTGGTTCACGATCGCGTTCCCGTTGAACTCGGGCGGGTTGCATGCAAAGCGGATCATGGAGGCCGTCTGGTCGCCGTCGAGCTTGCCGCGGTACGCCTGCCCGGGGAGGATCTCGCAGATCTCGGCGGGCATGTAAACCGAGCGCTTCGGGTTGTTACTGACGTTCACGACGGGGAGGTCGGTCGCGTGTCGCAGAGTGATCTTGTGCTCTAGGGAGGTGTAAAGCGTAGAAAGAGTGTATTTCGGGAGAAGAACTTACTGAGCTTGAAGAATTCCTCGACGGTCACCTTCCGCCCGAATTCCTCGCAGTCAAAACGAGCATTCCGAGCGGTCAGGTTCGTCATGATCTTGAAGATCGTGCTCTTCTTCGTGTACCCAAGGTGCTTCGTGGCGACTTTCAGTCGGTCCGCGAACGTCGCGGGCATCCCATGACCAGTGTCCCGCAGGAACGCGAGCATCGCTTGCGCGAGGTTGCCTGGGGTGTAGAAGGCCGTCATGCAGACGTTGATGTTCACCATGAGCTGTTTGTACATCGGCCGGATGGACATGAAGAACCCGCGGTGGGCCTCGACGCCGAGGGAGAGCCTGAAGTTGTCGTTTGGGGAGGGAAAGAAGTATTTGGTCCGGCTCACGCGGACGCCATGCTTCGACGCGTAGCTTTGCACCACAAGGTTCAGCGCCGATAGGTATGGCTGCGTGTCGATGTTTCGGTGGTCGGGGTTGCCGTCCATGTAGCTGAGCGACAGCAGCATCAGCACGGCCGGTTTACCGAGACGGGAAGACTTAACTTACTCGTTCAGCTCTTTCATCTTGAGCTCCCGCTGGAACTTGATGTCCACCGTGAAGTTGAGAGCATTGGGATCGTCGGCTTGGTCGATCTCGAGGTATCGGACATCGACGCTCAGCGGCTGCGGTAGCTTCACCGCGGACACGAGCCTCTGGCTACGGTCATGGGCGACATGCTGCTTGTAGTTCGCAAACGCGGCGCTCTCCTCGACGAGCTCGAGGATGCGGAAGCGCCTGTCGCCCTTTGCCTGCGCCTTCGGCGAGATGTCGATCTCGTACTCGTAGTAGACCGCCGTCTTCGGCAGTCGCACCGCGAAGAAGTTCGTCCTCAGCACCCCGGGGCGGCCCAGCGTGCCGAATCCGGGACGGAGGGGCATCTCGGGCTGCAGCCGGACGCTGCGGAACTTCTGTATGAGCTGGTCCAGCTCGCCGATCCGGGTGTCCTGGGCAAGGGGCTGCCCGCTGGCAAATACTTGCGCGGGGCCGCCCCCGCGAGAGCCTGGGCCACCGCCGCGACCGCGGAATCCACCACCAGAAGGAGGTCCGCCTCTGCCAGGGGAAAAGCCGCGTCCGCGTGCAAACCCGGAGTCGCTCCCGGGGGCGGATGGTCCGGGGCTTCCCCGACCTCGAGAGGGTGATGAACCTCTGCCTGTACTGCCGGGACCTTGTCCAGGACGAGGTCCTCGGCCTCGCGGAGCACCACGTTGACTTCCACGTCCGCTCATAGTTTGGCTTGATGGAGTGTATGGAATAGGTTGTAGCTAGAGAGATGTGTTGAGTAGGGAGAAAGATAGGGTGAGGACGTCACGAACCTTGCCCACGTTGTACTTATAGGTCGGTCCCTGCAGTGTGTGGTACGCTGCGGTAGGGGTGCAACATTACATAAATGAAGCTGCGGAAGCGCCCGACTTCAGGTGCAACCGAGTCGCGCGGAACCATTACCGCAAGCTCGTGGGTAGACGGTAATCAATGTGTGGCTCAAATATGAGACTATAGAGATGTTGAGGCTAACGTGAGCAAGACGTTTCTCGACATATCATTTCGAAAGACACCCACCACTGGCACGATTTTGGGCAGTCTCTTCATCTTCTCGTATAACCTCGGTACCTTGCAGCACAGTGCGAGATATCACCGTAGAGGGCCTACGCGTGAGATGATATACCAAAGTTAGTATCACAAGCAGCTGAATATGCATGCTGCATCTGTGACTAGGTACCTCCCGCAGGCGGAGAACTACAGCTGCAAATTCCCTGGCTGTCCAACGTCTGCGACGTATGCTGTCGCGGCCGGGTCTTCAACGGTCAACAACAGTATCACACACATAAGTAACACAAAACTACAATCTACTTACCCTCTCACCCGACACATGTGCCCTGACTCAGTTGGAGCTGAGTAGAGATGACCTTCTCGTGTTCGCTCGTTTTCATACTCGACCTTCCAGGTGTCCGTTGGCCAGATTAAGGTAGTCGTTGAATGCAGCAGTTCAGATGTCGCCGAGCCCACTGGCCCAGGCAACTTGCATAGGACGATTGTGACCGGCCCGAGTCGGGGCTCCTGCAAGAGAATTCATACATGGAGTGTACGAGTTAGATACCTAGAACTGCTTTCCTCTGACACAGGGGTAGCGTGATATCGCTACGAGGTATCGGTGTAGACTTTCTACGACTAGAGGGCGGGGAGGATATATATGAGATGGAAGACCAGGAAAGAAAACAGTTCGAACTTGCTTTGCCTTTCCTTTGCATGGAGCCATTAAAGCAGAGTAAGAGTATTTGTAAGCTCGTTCTGAAAGCAATATATCTAATAGTAGGTGAAAACAAGGAACCTCATAGTCCCCGAGAGCAATTATTGAAACCCCGCATGTACTCCGAATCCCACTGAGCGCAGCAACTCGGCGCGACCGCTTACATCCAAACTCCTGCTTGCACTCAATCTTCCTTTTCCTCTTCCAACCTACGTCAACGCATGTCTCATAGAAAGAGAAAACATCGGCAGCACGAGAACGAGCTACACACGGACTATAGTGCACGACACGTCCAACCAGATCTATCGCTATTCGTCCAGGCTCATGAGGCAGACCTGGTTCGAGGGCCTCAAGCTGCTGCTGCTGCACGTTCACTGGAAGTCGTACGTCGCGACGAGAATGGGAAGACCGTACTGGAGCCTGGGGATGGCTTGATCAGGTGGAACGGTGGCGGGAATGCTGCGCATACGGATGTGGAGGATCACCTTGAGCTAGGACGCGAAGCTCCCTCGAAACAGATGGTTGAGCAGGGAGGCTTCTGGGTCGACAGGTATGCTTCCACGCTTGTGTATTCGGTTGGCGATGTTGTCGCGTTCGTGTGTGGAAGATGGGCTGAGCACGAACGAGCTCGCACAGGGCATGCGTAGTACTGATTGCAGTCCAACGAGCTGGACTTGCCAAGGAAAAAAGTCCCCGTCATACTTACGTGCAGCGATGGAGCTTCCCAGTGTCGTCCCAAGCCCAGAACCGCCCTTGTGCAGCGGTGAGAGAGGATATGAAGCTCGGAGACACATGGGCGCGGGCAGGCGCTTGTTGTCCCGTTTCCGGGGCCCAACGACGCCTCGGAAATACTGGATACACTCTTTCCTCTGGTCCTTCCAAGAGATCATGCCAGCTTAGGGAGCACACGTTTCTATGACGTTTCCGAGAGAAGAAACACAGAGGAAGAGGAGATAGAGTCTTATTTGTGAAACCCGTCCCGTTTCGGGGAGCGCTCTAGTACGGGTTCGCTCTCCTCTGGACACGCACTGTTGAGCCTAACTCAAGCTACCTCCTCTAGATACGACGCGCGACTGCTTCTTGATGCACTGCCGGACTTTCCTCCTGCAAACTTGTCTGTAGCGGAACCCACCTCTCCCGACGGCTGGTCCGATTTGCCCTCCGACGCCGAGGACACGTTCTTCTTCTCCCCGCAAGAAGTCGAGGACTACCGCCGCCAGAAACGGCGGCGCGTCATAGACGAGGACCGTCAAGCACGCCTCCGCGCGCTGCCCTCCGAAGCCGGCGACGAAGACGCTCCCGACGCGGATCCTCGCGCGGGATGGGGCGGAAGCGATGAAGAGGTACCGCCCGCACTCGCATCAGCAGCCAGTCTGTATCGCTCACCGTGTTTTGTATCTGTGCATAGCCAGACGAGGCTCAGCACGAGCTCATGCGCCGCACGGCCGCGCACGTCCACGCCTCGCCGAATCCGGCCCAGCTCGAGATGCGCATCCTCGCAAACCACGGCGCCGATCCGCGCTTCGCGTTTCTGCGCGGTCGATGGTCGCGCGCGTGGCGGCTGACGAAGGGTAAGCTGCGGCTCGAACTCGAGGCCAAGAAGGCCAAGGAGAAAGAGGCCGCTGGGATCGGCGGCCTTGCAGGGTACGGTGACAGTGATGAAGACGACAACAGTGCGGGTAGTGGTGAAGAAACCAAGGAAGCGGACAGACCTGCGGAAGAGGTGGGCGACCAACGCGCCGAGAATGCGGAGGCGGCCGCCTCCGATGACGCCCTGAAAGCTGCACGACGCGAGAGAGCACGAGAGTGGGCGGAGAAGAGACGAGCTGCCAGAGAAGCTGCAGAGACACCCCGGGAGAGTAGTCCATGAGCGTATCACACCCGAGACCGTAAGCCGTTTCTCCGTCCAAGCGGTCGTTTACTCAGTCGCCGGATACAGGATCTAGATACCTACAATACATCCCATGCTCATACTTCCTTGCTTTCTAGTCCTTGCTCGTGTCGCGTGCCATACAGTAGAAGGTCCACTCGGCCCAAGGAGACTCAAACTTTTGTCGTCCGCGTTCTTCCAGCCCGAGTTTCTTGTACACCGCGACCTGTCAAGCCATCCGTCAATTGAGCAAGCGTTCGCGCGTCCAATCGCGTGACTACGGACGTTACTCTCGGTGCCGGTGAGTAGTGCCATGGTTGCCCCCGTCGCTTTGGCCTGTCAGTGAAGCGAGTCAGTATCGTCTCCCGTTGTTCTCTCAGTCCAACGCGGGGGCGCGCACCTTCTCGTGAGTCAAATCAAACAGCGCGCGACATACGCCCTTCCGCTGGTAGTCCTCGCGGACCATCGCGAACCAGCAGAAGTAGCAGTCGAGCTCCGCCTGTGCAACTCGTCGTCATCAGCCGCCAGCCGCGCGAACACAGGGGAGCCCTACGTTCTCGATCCCGAGCGACTCCTTGAGGAACTTCGGGACGACTTCGCCGTTCTACAGCGCCAAGCGTGTCAGTGGCGTACGTCGGACCCGTCTACCGTGGCACTGACCACTCGCATTTGGAACGCGCGCCCCTCCTCGTCGATCTGGCCCAGGAACTCCCCAAAGCCCATCTCGAGCTGCTCCGGGCTGCGAAGTACACGCGCCCCGTCAGTCTCCCAATCTCGCTGTTCACACGCGGTTTACTCGAGGACGTACGTGTCGAACGCAGAGCGGCCGGGCGGCGCCCAGATGGTGAAGCCGACGAGCTCGCCGCGCTCGTCCTTCGCGGTGTACAGCTCCCCCGAGACGAGCGCGAGCGGCCGGATGACGGCGCGCGCCATGAGGGGCGCGAGGTCGTGCCGCCCCGAGACGGCTGCCGCGAAGGTCGGTTCTGCGTTACATATTTGCGCGTTTGGGATGAGCGGTGGTCGAGGGAAAGTGTGAAATGTGCAGGCGCGCACCCTCTTTGCTCAGGTGGATATACAGCTGTGCGGCTGCTTCGAGCGTCTTGTCTGTTCATCGGCGATTTACGTGAGTTGCGCTTTATGTCTATGCAGAATATACCGGCCCTCACCGTCGGGGTTCTGCTCGTACTGGACGGTCACATTCTCCGGGAGAGCGGGCATGTTGGCGCTGTAGCTGCTCAGCGCTGAGTCTCCTGTGATCGCACGGGTGTTGGCTGCAGATCGAGTTGGACGCGAGCACTACAGGACGCCACGCCGGGCTGTTTATGCTTCTGCTGCAGGAACGCATCAGCAGCTGTCGTGATAGAAGATCACGCTGGGTCAGCCATGTGCACGCGCGCGCCGTCGGGCTGCTATCTCCCGGGATCTTCCCAGGTGCAGCACGCAGAACGCAAGGCTCCAGCCTCTTTCTGAGCCGTGGACTTGTCTGCATTTGTAGGTGTGCTGCATTCCTAGGATGCGTATGGGGCGTCATGCTGAGCGCGTGTAACATTCAATTGATACAGAGAACATAAATATCGAGTCCATCCGGCAGAGCCTCCAACAGGACGCATATAGTTACGAAGGCGATGTTGGGCTAGGGTCCGGCGCGGACACGCCAATCCTTGACTTGCGAGCGACTCGGAGGCGAGCGGCCGCGGACATCCCCGGTCTCTACCTGCACAGTGAACACGGGTTAACTTCGTACATTTCCAACGCCAGCGAGGAGCAGCAAGCTCACCTGTAGCCTCACACAGGCGTCAGGATACTAGAGCCATGCATTATCCCCGTGAGTGCCCCAGGTCATATCTGCACGCCGTGACAACGGACGACATCAGCGGCCTACTCAGTCGTAAGTGCCACGCAAAGTTCACCACTCACCTCGCTCCACCGAGTCGGCAGGTACCGCGCGCGCGCCCACCACGGCGAGGCCCGCGACAAACGCGAGGAGGACCGTCCAGTTCACGGCGAGTGGTCGGAAGTGCATGGCTAGATGTAAGTTGGGAGTATGCGGGTGCTAGTAGGCGATCTCGAGGAGCGTGCTGAGCCTAGGCTGGAGTGGTGGGGGTATCCGACTTGGTACGACTCCACGTCACTCCGTGTCGAGGCCTAAGAGCCCTCCACGCCGCGGATTTTATTTGACTTGCAGGTAGACATGCTCTCAGTATTCCTGCTCGAGCGACCGCAGCGCACCGCTATCATCTCGCCCGCGACGGCGTGGATAGGGTGCCGTGCCGCTGCTCACTCGCGGTGAGCGGGCGAGCGAGGGAATATCCTCTGCGAATTGGAGTTTCCTGCTGATCTATGATCTTCCCGTCAGCGTAGCCGGCGGGCGCAACAGCACTACTTTTGCGAGCCTGTCAGAGGGCACTGCTCTTCTACGGCACCGCACGTATAGGTTGTTCGGCGTCGGCGGGAGCGATGGCAGTGCGCCCGACCCACGTTCATGCGAATGAGGACGTGTAGGCGTGTAGCATCGCGGCAGCAGCGCAGTACCACGAGCAAGAATAAGGATAGCGACGCGCCGGAGGTACACCTTGCCTGCACCACTCGTAGCATCTGCTCCCCAGGCGCTGCTACGGCCTTGCGCGCGATACTCACTCCAACTGCAGGCACTGCGAACGGCTCGACACCACACAAGTCGTGCAGTAGTTGGAGAAGTACAACTCTTCCTGCGTGCGCGTCAGTCCAATTCGCACAGAAGGTGACCGTGTCGTGGTGCTTACCGACTCGCAATCTGCCGCCGACCGCATCATCGTCCACATCGACCGCACTTCGAAGCTGATGCACGTCGGCGATGGACGGCTAGCACTAGAACTGGCAGGAGTTAAGCGGATCCGCGGATGAGTTGGCAATCGTCACCTCGTTCGCGGACTCTTGCGCATTCGGGACCACGTTAGCGCGACGATTTCCAAAAAGGCGGCAATGCATGCCGCGGTTGAAGGCACGCTGAGCTGGAAATGCCTGCCCGCAGAAGCAGTATACACCGCAGAGCGCGCCTTGTCGCTTCCACAATTCGAGGCGGAGGCAAGGACGGCCGTCGGTCGGAAGAGTGAGAGACGAGGACCGTGCCCTAACTTCATACTTGATTTTTGGAGCACTCTGCAGAGACCGTCACTATAGTCTCCTGCTGAGTTTAGTTTCATTAGTCGCGCTCCTTTTCCTCGCCAAATGGGACTTCTCCCTCGGGTCCGCAGTAGCGCTCCCGCGCAGGCACGAACAAACGTCGACTCCCATCGACACTCCACTGGCAGTCTGGCACACGCGGACACAACTCCGAGTCCCTGCTGGCACACGCACTCACACCGCCAGCGTCCCGCGCGAAGTCGGACGGAAGAGCAAGCAGTTCGCCTGGACCGCCCGCGTCCGGTATCCAGAGGACCAGAACCCTCAGAGTCGTGACAGAGCGGAAGATGGCAGGAAGCGGCCAGTGGGAAGGAGCCGCAGCGCGGCAGGACGGCAGGACGTACGTGGCGCGTAGAGCGTGGAGGACCCGTCGAAGGCGCGACGAGGGAGGGCCTGATGCTCGAAGCATATGGGGGCCGCCGCCGCATTGACGCCGCCGTCGCGATCGTGCGTATTCTTGTCCATCTGGAGGGCGCTCGACGCGACGCCGCCGACGTCGCCGTCGCCATCGCCGTCATGGGATGCCACTGGCCACACGCCTGGCGCCACGGCACTTCTCCGTCGCGATGCGCACGTCATCGGGACCACGACCGTCTTCTGTCGCTCTGCAGGAGGGCTGGTCCTGAAGGGTGTACCGTATGTGCATAGAGTCGCCTCCAAGTTGAATGTGATTACAATGTCCGGTATGGTATGCGGGTGCGCGAGGTATCCTAGTGGTACACAGCAAGTCAATGACAGCGGTCAGTCGTACAAGGGGCGCGAACCATCCCCGTCGCCCTCTCTATCTTCGCAGTCGCACTACTTCCAGAGTCCATATGCATTCCAGCCATCAGCTGCTACGCGCGGTCTCACCCCACTCATCTCCGGGAAGTCGGAGCCAAAGTGAACGTCAAAGTCAAACCTTGTCCACCGAACCCAGATCGCGCTGCGACGAGCCCGCGCGGCTGAGCGTGCGCAGGTGGACGGGGTCCGCGGCGGTGGTGCCCGTGTACCCGGAGGTGAACATGGACTCCTCGCCCGCGGGCGTGGTGAAGTGCATCGTCGTGCGCGTGCGCGTCGCGGCCTCGCGCGACCACGCGTGGCCCATCAACACGCGCAGCACGATCATCTGCGGGGAGATGCACTGTGCGGGGGAGGAGTAGAGCGTCAGCGGGGCCGAATCGACGCGGGGTGAAACGTGGGATGGGGGGAGCAAGGAAGTAAGGGAGAGGGAGAATGGAGCGAGGAGAGAAAGGGACGCACGGTGAACATGACGTATATCGAGAGGAAGAGGATCGACGTGGGGCTGTTCAGCCCGAGCGACACGACGTACGCGATCCCGAAGAGCGTGTACGGCAGCGCGGACTCGACGACGAGCGCGACCGCGCCCGTGTACGTCTGCACGACGTCCGCCCCCAGCACGCCGCGCATCGTGCGCGCGAGCCTGAGTATGCGCGCGCAGATGAGCGCGGAGCACGTCACGTTGAGGCCGATGACGACGGTCGAGTACGCGAGCGCGATCTGCGCGGCCTGGCCGACGAAGAAGTCCGCGTTCGGCGAGCCCGAGACGTAGCAGGTGAGGATGCCGAGCGCGGCGGTGGCCAGGTAGAGCACGCCGGGGAAGATGATGATGCGCAGGTCGCCCCAGATGACATAGCACCTGTAGAGCTGCGGGGGTCCGCGCGTCGGGAGCTGTCGACCTGGCAGACAAAGAGGACGAGACGCACCAGAAGACCGTCGCTCATGAGGTTGAGCACGATGGACGCGGCGCTGCCGAGCGTCTGGTACCACACCGCGGCGTTGTCCGCGAGGTACTCCGCGGAGCCGCCGGGGTAGTCGGAGTGCACGATCCACATTTCCTGGCCGAAGACGGCCTGCACGGCGACGTAGATGGTGATCATGACCAGCAGCGCGGTGCTGAAGTAGAGGAAGGGGCGGCGGTCGACGTTGCTCTTGTCCTTGCCGGAGAGGATGAGGGAGACGCTCGCGAAGTAGAGCACGAGCTCGACGCCGTAGAGGATGGCGTTGAAGTTGTTGCCTACATAGTAGCAGTTTTGGAAGATGGCATTGTAGTCCGCCATCGGGCGACGTCCAGCACGGCGGCGGAGGTGGGGGATGCAGGCAGGAGCAAGAGCAGGCTGAGGCGGAGACCGTCGGAGGGGCCGTCGCTGGGGAGGCCTAGTAGTGTAGCGGTCGTATTGACGCGGACCGCTAGCCGAGCACAAGGGTCCTTATCTGTGATCTAGTCGCCGGTTAGTTCTCTATTATGGGCATCAGTCTCCCATGGACGTACGTCGGCCGCGCTCCCTCCGGTCCAGTTCTCACAGCTGTCGCGGCCTTTCTGACCGACCATGCGCAGCCGTCACCGTCGTCTTCTACGGTCTCGATGGACTGGGGAGCAGCGGGAGAGGATGGCAGCCGGTGGCGCTCACAGACAGGGAAGGCTGGCCTCGTGTCCGTTGCGGAAGTCAATGAGTTCTCGTGAGTACAAGACCGCTGCTAAGTATAGGTGTTCGGCTACGTAGAGTCAATATGGCGGTTCAGGTGAGGAAACGATGTACACGGATGCACGTACCCGGAAGATGCTCGGCCCTCGTAGCTTGTCGAATGTCAAGCTTTCCAATCCAACGCACCTCCATGATTGATGCTAGAGCTAGCTGAACCTAGTGGTCGGTCCATCATAGCTCCTTGGCCATGGTGGGGCATTCACAGCGACCGTCCGACTAGTACTGTGGCCCGCCGGGTGAGGAGGGGTTTTGAGATGAAGGCTAGCGCTAAAGAGAGCGAAGGGTCTGCGTCGTTGTCGTAGTCCGATGCGATTCCTGTTTTATAAGGGTAGGAAAACCGATCCGCTATCCGGATGCAGCCAATCCTTGGCGATTGCCTCCGATCGTGGCGACGCGTCGTCGGTTCACGCGAAGGGCGCTTACACGAGGGGCGTGATCGCGTTTCGTCTCCGCGCTCTCAACAGTTTCTCATTCTCACTCCAGCGTCGACAGCAGTCTTTGCACAGGTTCGTGACGCCAGTGTTCGGAATCGAGGAGATATCCAGGACAACTTGGCCGACTGCGTAATGATGCTAGTGCTGCGTAGGAAACTGCGCCCTCGCTCACTCACGCGTATGTAAAGGGCCGTCCAACTTCACTCGTCGAATGCGGACGCCGCAGGCCGCAGTTTCTGCACGCGGTACTAATGCCCCAGGGGATGATGCTCCGCCGGAGGCGTTATGCTGCTCTTACGTGGCGGGTGCCGTAAAAAGACGCGAATGGATGGATTTGACGTCCGTAGCCCTGAGCTGCCACAGGTTACGATGAACTTGAAGTTGCCTCGACGGAGGGCAATGCGAGTGAGCAAGGAATGTAAGTCAAGCTGCCGGTGGAACTGAGCATACTACATATGGTCAATGGCAGCAATTATCCGATTACGGCCGGTAGCAGGGGAAGACAGTAGGTGAGAGGCAATACGCGCGTGGACTGAGCGAGAGGTTCGAGGGGGGAAGGTCAACTTCAACGTGAAGCAGCCGCCTTCATATACAAGAACGAGGACGGCCCCGCGATAGTTCTCGAGATCGGTGCTCTGCCACTCGACCCGCTTCGATGTAGACACGTCAGACATTGACCTCGAATGAGCGGAAAGAGTTGTAGCGATACCTACTCGGGGTAGAAAATGGCCGTTTCGGGACAGAACCTCCCAACAGAACTTCTCCGCCACCGCTACGAGACGTCCCCAGGCATGTTCGATTGACATACCTGATATCGACAATATTGTCGGCGCGTGCTCACGTGCACGGGGGGTCTCTTGTTGCTGACCGCATACAGCTAAGCCCCGAGTATCCCTCCCGTTGGCAGCATGATGCTAGTATGCCGCGCTGTAATTATCCGTTTCGAGGAGAGCTACTGCACGCCAGGAGAACAAGTAAGCGGGTCTAACCCCGCGTATGGCGCGGTTATAGGGAACAATAGAAACTGGTACCGACGAGAGTATGGCGGCGAGAGCAACACCTAGACCAAAGCCAGCAATATTGCTATAAACAGGCCCTCTGATACACAAGAGCACAAAAGCAACAAGAACACTCAACGTCTATATACATACACACCACATCTCCCCCGTACATCCCAATCCTCTTAAGGCACTCAGCATATTCTGCCTGGCCTCCGCCGGGGTGTCTCAGCCCGCGAGCGGCTTCTCCCTGATGTAGAACGAGACGACGACGGTAGTCGCCGAGAGCGCGACCGTGAACCAGAACGCGACCTGCAGCCCGTCCTCGTACGCGCGGATCACCTTCTCGCGCACCGCCGGCTCGAGCTGCTCCAAATACTCGAGCGACTCGCGCACTCGCTTCACAATCTGTGCAATGCTCCCCGTTAGCATTGTCGAGCAGAGGCGTGGCAGAAACAGGGGAGGGAAGGAATACGAGAGGAAGTATATGAGCGGAGAACGCACCTCGTCGACGTTCCCGCCCGAGAGCCGCGCGCGGAGGCTCTTGCGGAGGAAGTCCTGCGTGAGCGTCGTGCCGACCGAGAGCCCGATGACGGAGCCGAGCGAGCGGAAGAGGTACGAGACCGCGGTTGCGATCGCCTGGTCCTCCGGCCCTGCGTTCGCGATGAGCGAGATGAGCGTGCTCGTCAGGCCAGAGCCTGCCGATGCATCACTGGTAGTGAGTTACACGAAAACACGTATGAGGGACGTGGAGACGCACCGTAGCCGAGGTTGTTCGCGCCAGAACCTGCGTCCAGGGGTCAGCCCAATACATGAATGAGGGGGCGGGTATGCGCACCGATGATCAGCCCGAGGAGGGAGTACCGCACGACACCCGTAACAAGCGCGACGGTGACGTTCCCCGCCAGCATGAGCGCAAACGCCACTACAGTCAACACATAGTACCTCCCCGTGCTCTGCATGATCAGCCCCGTCACCAAACTGCCCGTCACACCGCCAAAGATGGTCGGGAGCAGAATCAGCCCGACGTCGCTCGCGCTCGCGCCCCGCACCGCCTGCAGGTACAGCGAGAGGTGGTACACGAGCGTGATCGCCGCCGCGCTCGAGAACAGGTTGCACAGGTACGACGCGAGCAGCGCGCGGTTCGCGACGATCCGTTTCGGCGCGAACGGCTCGCGCGCCCAGCGCAGCTCGACCGCCGCGAACGCGAGGAAGAACACGAGCGACGCGGCGAGGGAGGCGACGGTGAGCCGGGAGTGCCAGGCGACGTTCCCGCCGCGGTCGAGCCCGAGCAGGAGCGTGAAGACGGCGAGGACGAGCGTGGCGGCGCCTGCGAAGTCGATGCGCGCGAGCTTGGCGCGGACGTCGCCGGTCGTGGAGCGGGGGAGCTTCAGCCCGAGCCCGACGGAGAGGATCGCTAGGGTGGTTAGCGGGACTTGGATGAGGAACGCCCTGGAGGGTGGGTGTGAGGGCTATCTGGGAGACGGCACGGTGATAGGATACACACCATCTCCAGCCGATGCTGTCAGCAAGGAAGCCGCCTAGCGGGGCGCCAGTAGCTTGCCCTGCTGCAAATGCGATGTTTCCGAAACCTGAGGAACGTCATATTTCAGCTGGAAAGTGAGCATATACAAAGTGGTATTCGACATACCCTGCAGCGTCCCTCGCTGCCGTAACGGTGCGATATCAGACATGACTATGGAGGCGACCCTGAATTTCAAGCATCTTAGCAAGGCTTGCATGGGATCTTAGTATACAGGACTCACGTCGTCATACCGCCTCCGCCGATACCAGCGAGCGCCCGCGCGGCTACCAGTTCAGTCATGTTGCGCGCGAGGCCGCAGAAGAGGCACCCTAAGGCAAAGACGGTATACGCAAAGATCAAGCAAGCCTTCCGCCCGAAGATATCGCTGAGCTACACGGAAACGTCGCGCGTGAGTCCCGATTCTTGTAATATAATATGACGGTTCGCCCCGCCGGCAGGTTTCACACACCTTGCCGTATAATGGCCTGAGAGATTATCGTGTCAGAACGTGGTGTTCCCTCTGGGAGAGGAGAACGTACTGGAAGCTAGCCATCGAGAGCATATAGCCGGTCGCGATCCAGCTCGTGTTCTGGAGCTGTTCGAACTGGCTGCCGATGGACGCGTATGTGGAGGTGACGATGGTCACGTCCATCGCGACTAGGAAGATACCCAGGATCATGGGTGCCATCTGTGTTAAACACAAGTATACGGCATATCAGTACCTAACCAATGAAATGAGATATGAACCAGCTAGACGGCCTCTCTCCCTTCCACAGCACGGAAGAGAGGCCGTCTCTGTACATTTGATAGCATGGGTAGGGAACCGCACGGTCGGGAGGGCGTGTACCCGTGATTCTCGAGACGCACCTGCGGGTATACCACACGCCGGTGGGCTAGGTAATACAATGGGTAATCTGTGTGCTCTGTAGTGCATTACACCTCGTTCGCAAAACGCAATGCGATGTCGGACTCCAACGCCCCCAGAGCACCGGCCAATCGGTCGATACCAATGGCTTGAACTCGGGGGTTACCCATACCCACGAGCCCGAGTTGCGGGTTCGTGGGTAGGGTAAACCTGCGGGTCGGGCTGGGGTAGCTGATACTTACCCGTAGGTTACCCGTGCCGTTCCCTAAGCTGCTGCATGGGCGTTTGGAGAAAGTTAGCACTTACAACCGGGATAAGAGATATAGGATGCTTGTGGGTCCCATTCTCTGTATCTGAACTAGGCAAGGTTTGCGCAGCAAGTTCATCGGTGGAGTCCGCATGCGCATTTTCTAGCGCAGGTACGCTGGGGCCAGGATGCTTGGCAGCGATATCGTCCGAGGCAAGCAAGGGCGTCCTTTCTGTTGCGGAAGCAGCCATTGTAACTACCGGTCGGAACTCTCTGGGGCCCCTGTGAATGTTCGAGAGGACGTCTCCTCAGTGTCGACGCCGATGTTGGCTGAGCTGGTGAACGTTCATGATAACGTTGGCGGTTGGATGTCAAATGGCGAATCACCGCGGCGGATGGCGTCAGCATGCTACTCACTTATAAATTTGCAAGAGAGGTTACTTATAGTCCGATATGGTGTAACGGCTAACATTACCGCCTTTCACGCGGTAGCTCGGGGTTCGATTCCCCGTATCGGAGCTGCAGTCCAGAAGAAATTTTGTTTTATTTCCATTTTTGCAGGACACGAGGCAAGGACTGCTAACAAGGATAACGGTATAAGAAGTGTCTCTGGTTATCCTGCCAGAACACCAAGCCCCATGATCGATGTATGTGATACTGAGCAAACATTCCACGCGCTTGCGTAAACAGAGGAGGGCCGCGATGAAGTGCGTTAGCGCCCGTCAGCAATATCTGTGACGTGCTACCACGAGTCCAAACCCAACAACACCATGCATACAGTGTAATTTCGAGGTACACATGGTAATTTCATGATGCGACTGTTCTGCTGTATTTTGGCTATTAACCTCTATGGTCTACGAGGCTTTGTCGTAGCGACGCTGGCGTACCCGGTTGACCGCTGTTCCCCTCGGCATATAAGACCGTGACCCCATCTGCACCCTCATAACCAACAGTTTTCGACATGGACACCCCGCTTCCTGACTAGCGAACACGCGAAGGGATCCGCTCAGCAAATTCACCACTACAAGTATGGGCGAGTCTGATGGAGCGCGGCTTACCGGAATGCCCGGCGACGCTGTTCTGCTCCGGGTCACCGCAGTCTGGCGCGAGTTTTGCGTCCGTGGTCGGCGCCGCAGAGGCGATCTGCGTGCAGACGGCGAGTAAGATGGCCACTGCGAGGGCGAGGCGACTGATGTTGAGGGAGGTGTGCATGCTGTTGCAGTGGACGGGCTAGACAGTGTGGTTCATTTTAATCGGGTTCACGCTGACGTTTTATACCCACAGCTCTTTCAACCTGGGACTGTCGCGAATTTCTCGACATTCCCTAGGGCCCACCTATGTCCGCCTGTCAGGGCCCTACTCGACCAAAGTCCTCCGGATGTTCTACGGTGCTTCTCGCGCCGGCCCCGTACGTGGACGTACGAGTGTTGGGCAGTACGACAGGTATGATCCCAGATGGCATCTCGACGTTGGGAGAGTCCATCAGTTGCATCCACACCGGCTGGATACGTTCAAGTTGACGCGATAGACGGTCCTGTCATCGAGGCATCATGTGGGATAGGCATCGTCACCTGCGTCAGATGCCCGTTCTTGATGATGGAGTGCACCTCGAGCTCGTTGCATGTGGTCCGTGCACAACGATATGTCAAGGTCCGCATCTGTCGTCTTCGGTGACTTCACACAAGACAATGGCCTGAGGTACGCTCTCAGGACTTCCTCTCGGTGCGTGCGATACAATAGTTACATCCTCAAGCCAAGAAGTACATGCCGCACGGTCCATATCATACAGATAGCGTCTGGCTCCGAATGTCAGTAGGCGTTAGAACACACGCGGAGATCCGCAGACATACCTATCCAGGTCCTGTACAATATCTACAGAGAGGACGATCTGCCGCTGCCGCCGCGGTGTCACAGCCAACAGTTCTCGATGTGGCTCTCGCGCTTTCCAGCTACCGCGCGCGCACGGAACGCAAGGTTCAGCGATGGCTTCTCCTCCGACGTCAGCGGAAAGAACTCACCAGGGTTCGTGGTCGGGACGTCGGCTTCGCAGTTGGTGCCCGGAACGGGCGCGGGCGCGGCCGAGGCGAACGGCGCGCCGATGGCGACGGCGGCCACCGCGAGGACGAGGAGCTTGTTGAAGTTGAGGCTGAAAAGCATGGCAAGGACGTTTCACGCGGGTTGGTACGATGTCCAATGGCCGCCCTCTCCCAATTCTTTGCGCCTTTTATATTATTCTCGCTAGATGATGTGGGGCGAGCGGGCGGCGTGTCTGATCGCAGCACCAGTAGTCATCGCACAAACCTCCGCCGCACCCGTACGACTCGCCTGTGTATTATCCAGCGCGTGGACGCGTGGACACAGCAATATTTGCACACATCCCGGCGGACGGAGGGTGCACCGAACGGCTCCGTCCGAAACCGAGCAGAGGACGGATCACTGGCCGATCCCATCCCCGGCCGCCCAAGAAGTCGGCCCACCGGGTTTCAGCTGCCCATTTCGTGCTGCGAGCGCACCGACGGGGATATTGTTCGCGGCGCCCGCAGATCTGTTCGCAGTATCGATATCGCCCGAGAACCTGGAGGAGCAAGGCGACTCACAACACTCGGCGCAGCAGCCGTGTCCTCGAGAGAAGCACCTCGGTGAGGCACCATCGACATGCGCGCCTTCTGCATCTCTTGATGAACGTGCAGACGTCTGCAGCGGACGGACGGCGTCCTGTGCGGAAGTCGGTGGACGCATCATACCCGGGCTCCGTGTGGGAGCGCGCAAAAAGGCGCATTCGCACCGTCAGATAGGATGACCTCCACGAAGGTGACGGCTTCGCACGCGTCCACGCGCGAGGACGACAATCGTACATCGCGCGCGGAGCGGTGTCGGCGCGTATTCCGCCATGCGGCCGCGGTATATCTACCCGGGCTATGCACTAGTCCGCTCACATGCTATGCAGCGGGATCGTCGTCCATGCATGACTCGGATGCCGCCGCGCCCCTGAGGGTGATGCTGATCCGCAACCTACTATCGCCAACAGTGCGCTGCAATGCGTCCGAGGGGAGATATCAGCATGTGTTGCCAGAAGCGCTGCTGGCTGCCAGTTGAGTCAAGAGCTCCAGGTCTGCGTAGGTCAGATCTCGAGACCCTCACTCGGACCGAAATGGTGGGTCGCTGGAGCTTCGTGGCTGATGCAGGTGGCAGTTGACAATCGTGAGGTGTTCCGGACGGACGCAGTTCCGTTTCCTGCAGACGACCGAGCTATGCCTTCCTAAGCGAGGGATATCTCCTGTAAGCGCAGCCCAAAGCTTACCTGGCAATAGAGAGTCGGTGTGATTTTTCGCCGTGTACTGTTGACTCGCCCGGCCTGCGGGTCGGCTCTATAGAGCGACTGCATGACGAGTGCTATCAGGGACGTTTGCGCATTCCCGGTTCGGAAATACGGCTAAGTAAATCCACCGAAGAAGAGAAGCCGCGCAATTGGCCGAGAAGGCAGTGGTACTTGTGACCCGAAACGTACCAGCCAAGTGTAGGGAGTCTATTACCCACTGGTGACGCTGTCAAAAGGGGAAGGACGTAGTCAGCTCGGTTTCTCCGTTCAGGAGAACGTATGCATAATCACCAGACGTGCAACCCGCGGGCCGTGTATGTTTGTTCCGTCCCAATAAGCGACAGGCCCTCACCGACTCTGCCAGGTCTGGAGATGTTCCCCAGCACCCACGAGCGCACTCAAAGAGTCCACTGGGACTCTTGCGCTGGCTGTCGCCGTCGTCCGGATGTTTCGCCGCGCGCCGCCTTCTGCATGATTGCGTTCTGTACCGATGAGCACGGCCGGTTGACCGAATGAGCTTCTGTGTCAGCGCCATGCAGCGGCTTCTATTCCTCGGGCCTGACAGTCGCGGTGAGTGTAGTGCCGAGCATAAAGCGCAAGGGGCCTTGAGCTCTCTGCTGGCCCTCAGCACCGATCTGCTACTCACTCTGCGGACCTGGGACCTCTCGAGACATGCGTTACTTTCAACTCATTGTGGACGTCGTGATGCACTCTGTGATAGCCGCGCTCGTTGGCTCGGCGATTCTGGGAGTGGGCGCTTTGCCAGCGGAAGCTGAAGGTCCGTATCGGTACAGCACCTCATCGTCCTGAATGTGTGGAGATTCTGCAGACTCGCAGCTGACAGACTTCGTTCTGTAGCCGAGGCACTTAGCCCTCATGAAGACCTAGGATGGCTGTGATCTGTAAACGGATGACAGTAAGTGACAAGTGTCGTATACCGCCGCAAACTACTGACCAACGGGGTCATAAACTAAGAGACGCCATTTCTCAGAGGAGCCAACATAGGTGCGGTCACGTAGAATGCAAGCAAAATCCGAGGGAGAGGATAGAATGACAGGAGATGTTGAGTGGACACTGTGAGCTCGATCGTCGTCGACGATACTACTGTATTCGTTAGACTGCGGTACACGAGCCAGGATTATGGGTTGAAGTTGGCTTGTGTCAGAAGGAATTGTTTCGCGTGCGGCCAAGTGAGTCTAGCTTGGAGAAAGATCATGAGCGGAAAACGCAAGCACCAAACGCGACTTTGCCATCGGGTGTATGCTGTGCTAAGAATGTGGCACATGGCCACGTGGCAAAGCTACTAGCTCTCAAACCTGTTTCCCTCCGCTATACAGTACCGGGATGTACGACCGTCTGCGCCTCCTTTCCTCCTCGAAACACCGACAGTCATAGTCCAGGAAAACATGGTGGTCACATCGTGACCCAAAACCTCATGGACTCGAACGCGCGAAACATCATGCTTCCCCAGTGAGCTTGCCAGGTACCCGAGTGCAGCGAGCAGTCAACGCAACGCTCCCTGATTATCAACATACAACGTGAGGTCCACAATTGCACACGAGTATATACAGAAGAGTCTATGGGTAATTCTACATCGGACCTAGAGGTCTTCGTAAGTGATTCTGCGAGATACCCGAACTCACGGAGTGAAGTTGGGCCTACCTCGATTCCCGATGTTCATGTCTACAGCCAGACCAACTCTTCATGGGGCCCTACGGCCGCAGTGGCAGCTGCCTCTGCTGCAGAGAACGTATCAGCTACTGAGCTCCCAGAACCGCGAGATCGGTACCACTTACCTTCAGCCTCAACGGGAAGGGCAGACGTGCCCGTCATGGCAGCGGCGAAGAAGACCGCGACGAGCGCAGAAACGGCGAAGAAGCGCATAGCTGAGAGGTAAAGCTTCGGTGGGGCGGGTTTCGATCGTTTGGAAGGAGCGAAGGAGAGAAGCGTCGATCCTGCTGGGTCCGAGGAGAGGAAGCCCGTGTCTTTATACTGTACATGCCTCCGAAGGCCCGAGGCTATACCCTCAGCAGGAGGCCCGGGCGGACTCCGAGTCTGCATGCTCCAGTCCCCCGGCCGTCTTCGCGATGCAGAGTCCGCGCGGGCTGTGGCCTGCTGTGCGCGAGGAAGCCCCCCGGCGGGCGGCCCCTGAGGTATGTCCTTCAGAATCTCCAGATGTGCCTCGTCAGCACGGACTCTGCAGTCCCACGAAATAACCGCGGCGGGCTATGTTCACGAGGGCCGGACATGCGGATTTCGTGCATCAGCTGCCCTCTTTGGCGTGCGTGGATGCCGTACTATGACCCAGCCGTACCGCGCGCTTCGGATACAGCCAGGACACGACTCCGCAGGCCGCACGCTAGGTCGCTGGCGGGTGTATCAGCCGCCCCCCCAGGCCCACGCACTCAGCAGCTGCAGCTGACGCGCTATAAATAACGCACCGACGTTCACACCATCCGGAGCCGCAGGATCATGCTTCCGACCTTCCATTCTGTCGCGTTCTGCGGTTGTATCAGAAAGTGAGCAATCGGGCTGTTCAGTTTTCGCAGAAACGGGAGGCCGCCGCGAACCGCCTCGTCGCGGGAGACGATATCTTCTGGCCGGCTGCGGTAGCATTGCTCGAGCTCCGACCATGACTCTGCCCCTTCAATCGCCGCGCAGAGATCGTTGATGTGCGCGGGCCCCTGAGCCGTCTTCTCCAGCTCCTGGCAGCACCGTGTGCCTCTGGCGTCCCATCGCGGCCTCATTCGATCCGAGCCGCACGCGGAACTGTGTTACCCCTGCGCGCGCAAGAAGATGTCAATGTTATACTCGTGCCGAACATAGAAGACCAACGTCACCTCTCAGATCTCAGGCCAGAAGAGACGAACCCCATCATGCCCCTCGATACTGGGAGTCCTTTATGACAAGGGATATCTGCCCGGGGCCTGCCAAGCGCGAGTTCGCCGGATATCCCGACATGCAACGCTGGCTGTGACTCGGTATTGGTGTATCCATGCGGATTCCGGAGAGCCTGCGGCCGCGCAGACATGGGTAATCTGCCGTCAGCGACGTGGGATGCATCAGTTTGCCGCCATGCAGTCCACTCTCGAGCTACGCACGCTTGTCCAGCGGGTCGGCGGGGCGCTAATGTATACCTGGTGTGCGCAAGGTCCGTGAGCACTCTGCGTACATGGCACCAGGATACGCGGAAAATCCGAACGCCGTGAGTTGACGAGAGATTCTGACTATCCAGGTCAACTGTTGTCCGGTTAGCATCCATAGTACGGCAGTTCGCCAACGTACACACAGGATGTCCCCCGTAGTTGCGTGTCTGTATCCGACGATCCTGAAAGGAAACCAGATTCAGGGCGAAGAGGGGACGCAGCGTAGAAACGAGAGCTCACCCATTATAGTCAAGAGCGCCTCGAGACGCATTGAATACCATTTGCCCTACCGTTCTCCGGAAACTCCTCGCATCGCGCGCACTCGAGAAGAAGGCTCGATGCTGATAAATAGCGGTCACGATACGTACTGGCACAAGAAGTCGACCTACTCCCTCAGCCCACCTCCCTCATACCATTTCCTCTCACCATCCTCTCAAAGCTCCTTTTTCTCGGCAGCGATCTGCTTCCCCGCCGCGACGCCTTTGGACGCCTCGAGCGCGCGCAGGCGCTCCGTGAGCGTCGGGTGCGAGTGGTGGTACGCCGAGTACAGCCAGTCGACCCACACCGTCGACAGGTTCTCGACGTGCAGCGTGACGAGCGCGCGCGCGAGCCGGTCGCCCATGTCCGCCATCTTCTCGTCCTTGAGCTGCGTCTGCAGCTCGCACGCGAAGCGGTCCGCCTGGTACTCGAACTTGCGGCTCACGGCGTTCATGAGGATGCCGACGACGGCCTCGAGGGGGGTCAGCAGCATCTGTGCGCAAAGGTAAATGGTGTTGTACGATCTCAGAGGATAATGTAAGACGCACCTGGTAGAGCAGGAAGGCGACAATAGTCGGAGGCTTCACAGCGACCTCGGGCGGGAAGTCGAACGCACGCAGGAGCGGCGGTGCGCGGAGAAAGGCGGGGAAGAGCGCGAGGATCGTGAAGATGTGGATTTGCGAGAGCAGGAGTAGCTGCGAGGGGTGCATGTAGTACCAGTGGCCAAGTTCGTGCGCTGCAGGCGAAGCGCGTCAGGTAACCCGAAACATGAGACAAGATAAATAGGCGTACCGAGGACAGCCTCGACTTCCTCGGGCTTGCTCTGCTTGATCAGCGTGTCGAAGATGACGATGTGCTTGTTCTGCATGACGATAGGTCAGTAAGGCATGAACCAAGGCGCATATATGCTCACAAGAACATACCCCAGGGAGGCCGAAGAAGTAGGCATTGCTGTGCGAGCTACGCTTCGAGCCGTCGATCTCGTACAAGTGCTTCAGCGGGAACTTCAACTTCACAGCGAGTTCCTCAATGCGGGTTCGGAGCTCGCCGGCCGGAAGCGGCGAGAGCTTGTTGAAGAGCGGCTGGATGACCGTGGGGTACAGGACGACCATAGAGAGCTGGAAGATGAGCCTGGGTCATCATCATCAGCGGCTGTTTACGAGTACCTGAAGAGAAATACACACAAGAAAGCCATGAGCCACGGCACGAAGCGGTTGCCAGCCCATTTGAACACGGAGAGGAAGCCAGCCAGGAAGGGTGCGCCAATGGCGAAGCCAATAGCCCAGCTCTTGAACAGGTCCGTGATGAAAAGGGAGCGAGTGGTCTTGTTGAAGCCGTGCTTCTCTTCGAGCACGAACGTCTGGTAGTAGGATAGCGGAAGAGACGGCAAGCTAGACACGAAGAACAGCGTGAACGCGAAAGCTATCGATTGCAAGATCTAAAAGAACATGTTGTAAGCTCCAACAAAGCTCTGAGAGCCAACATACAGAGCCGCGTGCACGGGTAGCGTGAACGCACCTCGTATTCCGGCCCGTAGCCCAAAAGCGCTATGATCTTGCCACCAATTTTCCAGGACCATGCCATGAGACCATATTGCAGGAACACCGAGTCGACAATTTGCTTATAGATACCCGAGATGAGCGAGAACTTCGCCTTATCCTTCCCGTATGCCTGAGACTTCTTGAACGTATCCGGCTTGAAGTGTTCGGCAAGTACGGGTGGGGGCTCCGTCTTCGAGTACAGCGGGAACTGGCGCAGTCTGCGGCCAAGCAAGTAGTACTTTAGCCGCGCACTCTCATGTAACTTCAAGGACACGAGACATACAAGAGGTAGGACTCAAAGAGGCAGACGCTCCATGAGCAGACTTGCAGGTAGAACTTCCAGTCAACCGTGTCGGTTGCGACCCACGCCAAACGCGCCTGCACCGCGTCGAGTCCAGTGTTCAGAAGGTCCAGTACGTTTCCGAGCATGTTGAGCGCGGTACCGTACACGGCGAGCGCGAGAGAAGAGGACGACGTGGAGGGCGGAGAAGGAGATGCGCGCGTCAACGTTTGCGGGGACGCGTCGCTGGCACGTCCCGGACGCCCGGCCCGTTCGCCAGATCGATCGACGCTCAACACTGTACGCTCAGCGCTTAATCCTCCTCGTCCTCCGTCCACTCGTCCGCGTGCAAGCTGGTTCGACTCTGTCTTCTGAGCCTCATCTTCACTGTCGAAGGCTTGCTGCTGACTTTATGTCCTTTTGTAACACATCCTACCGAGGAGATCATCTCGAACTCAGGAAACTCGAAGTTACTCTGTGATCTTGGGCTTGACAGAGCGCCTGGGAGTTGGGTTCGAGCTGATGGCTGCCAGACAGCCAGTGCCAGACTCCGAGTCTTCGGCCGACAATTGTACTTACTACTGGTAGCATACGACCGCTCATTTTGAATACTGTAACAGCTCACTCTGGGGAGAACTAGTGGCACTCCATCTCTTATTCTGAGCGTATGCTTAGCGTCGCCAGTAAGGATGAGCACGCGCTTCGAAGGGACATGCGGTCTCGTCCTCAAAATCCATCTCACCACCTTCTGGGTTTCCGCATACAGGTACTCACTGCTTCACCGTTCAACGGGTGGTCGAGCCACACCGTTCAATGTTGTGGTAAGCAAACAACTATACGGTGCAAGATATGATCCTTGCACACTGCCTTCCAAGTAGCTATCAGTCCACGACATTGACGATGCACAAGGACAGTACGCGAGCGATGCAACGAGCGACTGAACTCTGCTCCCCACCCCTAACACCCATGTCGCCTCCCTGGTTCCTGAATTTCCATGAACTCCTCCGACGCAACACCGTATCCCCGAGACAAAACCGCAGCATGCACTACGCGCTCGCTATCATCCTGATAGTTGCGGTCAGCCTCGCGAACCTCGCCGTCGACCTGGTGTTCGTACGACATGTGAGGCAAGTAGCGGTCGCGCGTGACCCGCCTCTGACAGAGTACAGTGAGTCTCATCTCCACACTCGACATACGGAGTACTAACAGCGTCGGACAGGTTTCATCGAAGATGACTACCCTCCGCGTCTCCCGCTCTTCAACGCACGGCCCTCAGGCGTGGTGCTCGCACTCGAGGAAAGTGTGCGCTACGACCCCGCGCACCTCGAATCGCCTCTCGAGTGGGCGTCCGCGAGCGCAAACGGCGACGCCAACGTCCGCCTCAGCCCCCTCCATCGCTTTTTCAACCCAGCCTTCTCGTACGAGCTGCACTGCCTGCGTGTCGTCGTCACGACACTGAAGAGGGACGGGCAGCCGCTGGCGCCAGGGCGGGAGCGCGCGCACGTCGAACGCTGTCTGAACGTTTTGCGGCAGTTTGCGCTGTGCGATGCGGACGCGACGCTTGAGCCAGCGGATGCTCTGGAGAGGGACTTTGCGAGAGAACGTGTGGGCGGGGAGCGGAGGTGCAAGGACTGGCCGGCGGTGTACGAGACGATTGCGAAGAACTGGGAGGATTGGAAGCAGACTCAGCAGACGATGGAGAATGCTTGATTCGTATACAAGCTTATCACGCCAACGATATCTTGTGTTTGACATGGGGTAAATTCGCTTGCATCGTGTTCAGGTGTAGTGGTATAAGCACAGCATCGACGATCAATACCGTCGTTTGCAACAGGTGGTGATTCATTCAATACAACGAACACGCGGCTTCGATTCTCAAGCATCGTACACCGGCTCTGTTTCGACGGTCTTCGTCAGCATTGATCCTAACCGAGCATCGTCCAAGTTGCAGAGACCACCCACCTCCACTGCATGACCCGCCACCACTTACAGCCAAATCAACTCCTTGTGCTTGTCTGCGGCGGCAGTAGCCGTCGCCGCTGCTACAAGACGCAGGTTAGCCACATGAGTTTCATCTCGCACCGGGTGCGAGTCTGCCTGAAGTGAGTACTGACCTTCTGCATCGACAGGGAGCGCGAGAGTGCCGATCATGACGGTGGCGAAGAAGATCGTGGAGAGGGTGGAAACGGTGAAGAATCGCATGACTGAGAGATGGAGGCAGGGATGGGTGCTTGCGAGAAGTTCTGTAGAAGAGAATAAGAGAAGCTCCAGTCCTGTCGGTTTTGAGGTGAGGAAGCCTGTCTCTTTATATATGCGCGGAAAGCTTGAGGTTATCTGACCAGCAGGACATCCGTCAGACACTACTCCGCTCCGCCCCAATCCACTCACCGTCTCCTCTTTCGCGACACAGAGTCCGCATCGACAGTAGCCTGCTGTGCTTGGAAGCATCCTCTCGTAAGCTCTGCAGATAGCGTGCGTCGAAGAAACCGGTGCTGCGATCTCACAAAATGTCCGCAGGCAATCATTTTCGTAAGAAACGGGCATTAGAATTGCTGTTCTCTTTGACGTGTATGCCGTATGCTCCTGCAGCCCCGCTGATGCGGTGTCCTTGGCATTCTAAGCACCTCTGGTAATACGGCGCAGGCAGATGCGCTGATGCCTGGGATCCGACGTCGCTGCGATAATATATCAGCCTACGTTCAATCCTACTCGCAGACATGCTATAAATAATACTTCTACACTCACACAATTCGGAGCCGCAGGATCACGCTTCCGACCTTCCACGCCTTGCAGGCTGTGGTAAAGACAGATAAACGGAGACTACGCCTTCGGAGCGGACGTGCTACTGTTCGCAGCTGCGAGCAACGTACCCCATCCACTACAGCACCGTGTGCCTCGGGCGTCCTGTTCAATGGTCTATCTATCCGCGGACCTAAGCTGTGATCAATCAAGCAAGATTTCAGTATATTCACATATATGCCGAACAAGAAGGATATCGTCTCCCTCTTCGCGCTGCCCCTCGATACCGGGATGTCATCGTGACAGGGATAATACTCGTAGTACGCCATGGTCTGCCAAGTTGGGCCTTCCTGGACAGCCCGACACGCAACAGGCCCTCGGCGTCCTACAGAGACGGCTATGCGTCTTTGTATTGGTCCCCACGGCCTAATAAACGCATGCATTCATACGTGGACATCCTGCCGCCAACGTCGTGGGTCCCATCAGCTAACGGCCACGGTGAGGTTGTCCAGGCAAGATGTACGCACGGTTGTCTGATATATTGACGAAGCGCGGATGGCAGCGTGTAGGAAGGAGGCATCATCACCACGGAGCCCAAAGGTGCCACGCTGGATATTCGACTCGTCGGAGGGGATGCGTCGGGCACTCATATTCCGCCGCTCAAAATCGCACTAGCAACACCGAGCTGTTGATCATCTGAGTATCGCCCTTGACCTCAGCACAGTCGACGACTGGTCGCTGGAAGGGCTGCGTGTAGTCCCGATGCTCCGGCTTTTGATCTGCTGTTCAACACGCGGAGTCAGCAATTCTTTCGCATAGACATATCAGGAACCTTGACAAGGACAGACTTATAAATTTCTAACGTTCAACATGGACAATTTTGACTTTCTCAGGCCAGGACCTGCTTTCCCTGATGAGCGTGGCGAATGGAAGATGTGCTTCTCGGAGCAGTTCAAGGAGCAGTTCAAGTACGTCTGAAGCATTTACAGCATGCTATCATACCCGAAGCATGCGACAGGAGACGGTGGAGGGAGGACAAGGAGGCACGCTCACCAACTTTATGCTCTTGAACACATATCGGATGTCGGGCCGCTGGGCCGCTTCCACACGGCGTGTTAGCTAATAGTAGCGCCCGGCGAGCTCGAGGTCGAACACGATGGCGGCGTACACCATGCCTTTCTCTGCTCATCCACGACACTGGGTGTTTTCTATTTTGCCCACCATCTCTACGCCATCTCTGTTGAAGACCGCTTGCTAGGTGTCGATGCCGCGCGCGGAGGCTTTTGGCGGGTCCCAACTTCGAGTCGATGTGAGTCTTTGAGACGAAACGCCTTGTGCCATCTTCCCTCAGTTTTGAGACCTTGGAGGAGATCTAGACTGGAGTACAAGACTTGGGCTGCAGGTTACATGATTGCCACGGTTTGTCCCGTCTGTGTCCTCTGCTGCGCAAGTGCTCTTGGGATCATCAAGCTGACGGACAAGGTTCCTCGCGGAAGTCGACCACCTGGTTCTGCTACGGGCGATGCTTCTGACCGTCTTCCTGTCCTCTTCTGCTTGATGGCGTCTAGGCGGACCTGATAAGGCCGCAGAATTGCTTCCTGCTCCTGTAACTCAGTGAACTCTGCGCTGTTTTACCCACCTCGAGCTGCTTGTCATTGTCTGCCCTCTCTTCTGGTATCTTCTTGAATATTGACCGCTATGGCGCCTGCTGGTATCACTTTTGAGCGTGTCGAGAACCCAACAGGTAGGATCAACACGCAGCCCCTATTGGCTTCAGCTCACGTCCCGCAGAGAGTCTCGCCCAAGAAGCCACTGATGTCTTCGCCGGACTCATGGTCGCAGGTAGCCTCCCTTCATGTTCCCTCCACGTCGCGCCTTGATTCATCCCCACCGCCCACAGATCCGGCCGCGATCGCGCTCGTCGCGGGCGACATGAGCCTCCTCCCGTCTCTCGGCGGCGTGATGATCCGCGCGCTCGCGCTCACCCCCGGGATCGCAGACCTCTTCATCGCACGGAACGAGGCCGGGGATCTCGTAGGATACACCCTGTTCTCCCTCCCGGGGCAGCTCATCCTATCAACGTCAGCGGCCCGCTTCCCCACGCTGACAGTCATGGATTCTGACGAACAAAATAGCCCGGAACAGCAGAAGCACGGCTTGTTTGAGTTCATGGGCAAACTCTCGCCCGAGGGCCAGAAATACTATCCCGAAGTCGTCAGTAGCATCGCTCCCGGGCACGCGCGGTACCGCCGTATTCCAGCTACTCACAGTAACGCTACGCGCAGATGGCGAAGGAAGTGCCGAAGGCGAACGATGAGGCGCTCGGCATTGAGGAGGCCGAGCGCAACACCTACTGGTGCAACTTTGCGATGGTCCGCGAGGACCACCAGGGCAAGGGCGTCGCAAAGGCCCTTTTCGAGCTCGCCACCAAAGAGGTACGCCCCCGACCGTCGCCCGATCGTCCACATCCTTCCTGACCGTGCTTCCGGACCAGGCGGCAAAGACAGGGGCGACAATGGCGCTGACCACGACCAACATTCGCAACGTAAGTCCCCGCGCTCTCCGCGCGCCCCCTTTCCGCGCGTCCCTGTGCGCTCTGCGCCCTGTCCCCTGCAGGGACGTGCGACGACGGCTTCCGTGCTGACGCGGGTGCTTCCCTAGGTACCCATCTACCAGAAGCTCGGGTTCACGCTCTGCGGCGAGAAGATCATGCCGTCGCCCTGGGTCGACTGGCCGCTCTGGTTCTTCAAGAAGGAGACCAAGACCCCGGACGCATAGGTGCATCGTGGGGCTGGGAGCGATGGACAATATGCCGGTGGAAGCGGGCGATCGAAGTTCGGAAGGCATGTGCTGTTTTGGCTGTACGAAGAATGTAAGAGTGAGCAATCCCTTATCGGTTTCGCGTGCCGGGTGTCGCTGGTTGAGGGCGAGCGAGACTCGGCTAGGTGCGACAAGGTCTCGGACGCTATGAGCATGCGCATGCTCTCCCGCCGTACCCGCGATCACGATGCGGACTGCGTGCTCACCAATATCATGGGTGTGCGTGGTCTTCGGCGCCCTGCCCCGGCACCTCCCGCACTCCCGTTTGAGCATCAGAACCCGCGCATGATATTCGGTGTGATATTGTTGAATATATTCCAGCCTGAGCCCGTTTTCTCCAGATCAAACGATCAAGACGAAGAACCATCCACCCGGGCTCAGTCTCGGGCTGCAAATCCGCCACAAAACATTGCAGATACCGGAGGATGTGCGTAATACGTCCTTCCGGCTCAGATCGAGTTGCGGCCATGTCTCGCATCGCGTAGAGTCCTCGGAGCGTCCTATAGCATCCCACGCGCGAGTCGCACATATCAGCAGTCCGACATCAATCAGAGAAGTCGAAGATGTACATTCACGCACTGGCCGGACTCGGAAGTCACATACGACATCCAACACATACAGCACTCCCATATCCACCGTAGACCCCGGGCGCTCTGCTCGCCGCCACGAAGCCCCGCCCAAAGACACAAGCGTCAAAGCGTGGGTGTGCAATGGTGATGCTCGTATCACCGCGCGGCGCGCGGGGCCCTGTGCAGCTGCCAGCATTGCCTCCTGCATACCTGAACCTTCGTGGCGCACCCACGCCCACGCTCGGTCACGAGGGTTCGAAAAAAAAAACATACGCCGCATCCCATCTGAAGGCGACATGTAACAGTACGGACCTCCCGGATCTCTTTGTTCCGCACCTCCATCGCTTCTCAGACACACTGCATAGAACGTACCGTTTTCATCCTCCAGAAACCGTGGGGAAAGGCTTCTTTTGTCAGGGATCTTTCTCAAACTTTCCCCGGCCAGGAAATTCTGCCCAAAGCGAGCCTTTATCAACTGTGAAAAGGCTATGATGCCTTTTCCCATGTGATGAAGGGGCCACTTCTCGCCTTTTTTGATCATCACACCACCCTTTTCTGGCCATGAAAGTCTGCCCAAACCACGTCGGAAAATGATGAATTTGGCAAGCCTTTCTCCGGCGTGGAAACGGTCATTTCTATGCAGTGACAGGTCCCTCCTCGACAGGCTTCCCCCGCGCCAGAAGCATGTCCTAGGAAGGGGCGAGAAGCGCGGTACCCGGCCGGCGCATCTTACCGCTGAATCTTCCCAGTTTTCACGGGAGGCGGAGCCATGGCCGGCGCCGGCGGCGAGGCTCTGTCAGGGTTACGAGGAACGTACCGAGGACTCCGGGCCCGCGCAGGCTGCCCGTGGCTGGGGCTGAGGCTCTGTGGCCCCGAGCGGGATCAAGGGGGGATGCGACGCTTCCCCGCAGCCCATTGCTGTGAGATAAACTACCACTGCTGCTGGGCGACTCGTCCGCGCCTCGGTTCCCTGGGCTACATAGGACGACGACGTGCAGAACGGACCCCGCGAGCGTTGAACGCCGGACGCTGAACACATTGAACGATGCCCCGCCGCGACGCTGAATACGAGGTGCTCCTCTCCGAGGACGTCGACGACTCGGAGGGGTCCCAGACGCCCCCGCCAGCAGGTGAGTGGCCGAAGTCTGCGTGCAAGCGTGTCCTTCTCTAACGACGTAGGTTCAGAGAAGACCTGGCACCCCAGCTCACGCGTCCCCTCTTCTTCCTCATCTTCTTCCCACCTCTCACCACTCGCACTCTGGCTTGGGGCGCTCGTCCTGCTCATCGCCGCCACGGACCTCGCGGCGGTCGCCTACACCGCGCGCCTCGCCTCGACGGTCTTCGCGCCCAAGCTGCAAGACTCGCTCGCGCACCTCGAGTTCGCAAGCCCGTACATCGGGCTGAAGGAGCTCTACGAGTCGGGTCAGGTCAACGCGTCCGCGCTCGAGCCGCTCACGATCCGCCCGCGCGTCTCGGCGCAGGTGTTCGTGAACGAGCCGGATCGGAAGGCGCCGCGCGGCGAGCACGACTACTGGCACGAGACGTACGGGATGATGTCGCCGAACGAGCGGCGCCTGCGCGTCAGCCCCGACGTGAGTACCCCTTCTCCCCCCCCCTCTCTCTCATCCCCCGCGCAGAAGTGGGGCGAATGCTAAACGAACCTCACACGCAACAGGTGCACACTATCGTCCAATTCCGCGCGATCGACTTCGGGATGGAAGACTGCCGGCTCGTGCTCACGCTCCCCGCGCTCAACACCCCGCTCGAGGCCGGCGCGTCGCTCGCGCTCACGCCCGGCTCGCGCCTCGAGCTCTTCCACCTCGACACGCACCGGCGGCCGCTCGACGTGCAGGCGCTCTCGTACCGCACGCGCCCGCGCGCGCAGGGCAGCGTCGGCGCGGTCGCGGTCGAGCGCGCGCTCGGGGGCGACGCGGAGGTGTACCGCTTCCCGTGCGAGTGGGCGTCGCTGCACGCGTTCGAGGTGCGGTGCGTGGAGGGGACGGAGTGCGCGCTGGATGTGTGGTCGAGCCATAATACAACGTATGGTGAGTGGGTGGGGTGGTATTGCTATGAACGCAGGCGCTGACTGTTTTGTGTGTAGGCTTGAACATGATCCAGCACCAGACCATATGATGGGATAGGATAGAAGAAGCTTGTATGATCGTCTTGTGGTACAATGGTATATACGGAGATATACTCCGAAGTGTTGTAACAGGTCGAGCGAGGAAGGGCTCGAGCAAGCATTTGAGTCGTTCATTACAACATCGTAGTAGGTAACAGCAGTACAGAACGCGCAAGCGCGAAGGCGCCACTCGGACCCAAGCCCAAACCCAAACGAACAACAGAAGAAAGCAATCGTGAAAGTGATAGATAGGAAAACGTCGCAGAGCCGTAACAGCATGACTTTTCGTCGTCGCATCCGAGTCGTCAACCTCTCCCTCATCATCATCATCATCGTCGTACGCCCACCCCTCTCCGTTCACGCCATATCCTGGACAGACGCGAGAGACTTCTGGTCCATCGTCGACGTGCCCTCCTCTGGGGCGACCGTCGTGGTCGCCGTCGCCGCGCCGCGGCCCGCGCCGAGGTTCTCGAACTCGAGCGCGGACACGCTCTGCGCCGTCTGGTCCTTGGTCCATGCCTGGCCCGTCACGACGCGCAGCACGATGAGCTGCGGCGAGATGCACTACACGCGTCCCCGCATTACCTGTCAGCACTACCGCCCTCACAGGAGCATCACGCCGGATCGGAGACCCAGACGAAAAAAAGCGGACGCACCGTGAACATGCCGTAGAACGCGCCAAACAGGATCGAGATGTCGCTCTGCAGCCCGTACGCGACGAGGAACGCGAAGCCGGCCATGCTGTACGGCAGCGCGCTCTCGACGACGATCGGGAGCGTGCCCGTGTACCGGCGCGCGCCGCGCCCGCGGCCCTGCGTGTCCCGCGCGGCCTCGAGCGCGCGCCCGAGGTGCGCGAGGCGCGCGGTGATCACGCCCGTCGCGATGATGTTCAGCGCAATCGTCGTGGTGTAGTACGCGACGCCGAGCTGCTGCGCGGTGCCGACGAAGAAGTCTGCGTTCGGCTTCCCGGAGGCGTACAGCTCGATGATCCCGAGGGCTGGGCGGCACCAGGGTGAGCATGCGGAGGTGGGGAGGGGCGAGGCGGGGCGGAGGACGTACCGATGGTGGCGACGTAGAGGAAGCACGGGAAGGCGATGACGAGGTAACTTGTCCAGACGACGTACATCCGGTAGATCTGCCACACAGAGTTTATTCGCAGTCAGCTCCGCTCGTCGCGCAACACTGCCGCACGCGGGTGGCGTAGCGCAGTCCACGAAAATAAACCCGGTAACAGTGAACTCACGAGGAGCGCGTCGCTGAAGAGGTTGAGGATGACCGACGCGGTCGTGCCCATCGTCTGGTACCAGATGTCCGCGTTCTCGATGAGGAACTCGAGCGAGCCCCCGGGCGAGTCCGCGTGTACTATCCACATTTCCTGCCCGAACACGGCCTCCGTGGACATGTAGATCGTGATGAGCACGAGCAGCGCGGTGCTGAAGCCCATGTAGAACTTGTCCGTCCGCGTCCACTGCTTGCGGTAGTTCACGAGCGCGTTCATCGTCAGCCCGTACAGGACGAGTTCCACGCCTGCCAAACAGACGGCGTCAGCACATGGTCGGACCGCAAATCAGGGTGCAGCGTGAGATGTGCAGACCATAAAGGATCGCATTGAAGTTGATGGCGAGGTAGTACGCGTTCTGGAAGAGGGACGACATGGTGTGTACGCTGGAGGTCCGCTGCTGAGAGTGAGACGACGAATAGGCACGGCGCGCGACAGAGAAGCACGGGCTGGAGCTGAGATCAATGCGAAACCGCTATATAACGGACGAGCGCGTCGATCAATAACGGCTAGTGCTGGCGGCTGTAGGAGGACGTGCCTGAATGTTATGCCCCAGAGAGCCGCCACGAGCGCAAGAGGTGATCCGATATGTCTTGTCCGTTTGTCAACGCCAACGGTCGTCAGACAGCGACGTAGCACGCTATTGATAGCAATCCCGACGCGTGAGCGACTGAGGTGCGAGTGGACGAGGTGGACGACTCGGACGACGTACACGGCCTCAGAAAGCGCTGCGATAACCTGCTGGGGGACTGTGCCTGAGGCCAGGTCGGGGAACGCTCGCGGCTGAGCGTAGATATTGTCAACGATACCGCAAACTTCCGTCGACATGCGCACTCCGCACGTACGGTTAGAGTCGGGGATGCTGGAGCTGGGAACAAGGCCCTTGCGCTTCTATCATGTTCATCAACGGGATGTTGTCCACGTGCGGCCACAATCCAGGCACGCGCACCTACAAGGATGGCGGAGACAATAAGATGAGCAACACTGAGACCCCATGGAAGGCGGAATCCTTGAACGCAAGTTCACCATGACTGCATAGCGACTGGACACCGAGTACTGAATTGAATACTGAGCTCTGGTGGGAGATGAGCTGAGCCTTGCTGATTTTTCCTGCGGACAGAGGGCGTCGGTGAAAGCCTGGGACCGTATGTCAGATGGCGAGGAAAGATGGCGAAAGAGGAGATGGCCCGCTGAACCGCCGCCGCCCGATCGAGCTCGGACCTCGAACCTTCAAGGTACAGAATTCCCTTTCGAGGACAGATCCCATCTCAGATCGTGACAGATGTGTACGTACACATGTGACCCTTGTCACGGGCGCCGCGGAAGCATTTGCAGTGGACCGGCGGCTGGGCCGGGCACCGAGCGCCGCCTCCGGCCGGAAACGCCGGCGGGGTCTGCAGCTGTGCGCCCTCGTCCGAATATCAGTGTCACGTCGAGTTGTCCGACCATGTAGAGCACACACCGACATTAGTACTACTCGTCGCCATGATATCCCGCCTGCTCGCCATTGCCCTACTCGTTGTCCTCGGCGCCCTCAACGTCGCCATCGACTACTCCTTCGTCGAGGACGCGCGGAAGCTATTCGCGCGCAGGCCTCCACCCCTATCTCACTACAGTGAGTTCCCAGATAGACAGCCATGAGCGTACGGACAGGGAGCTGATGCAGGGTTGGCAGCGTGGCTCGAGGATGACGTCCCCGAGCGCATGCCCCTCCGCAACGCGCGCCCCCACGTCCTCATGTCCATCGAGGAGAGCGTCCGCTACGGCCTCCACGCGCCCGAGTCCGACCTCGAGTGGCTCTGGACGTCGACGCCCGACGACGGCGGGAACGTGCACATGGGGCCGAACCACCGCTTCTTCGTCGTCGCCCAGACGCACCAGCAGCACTGCTACCGCCGCCTCCGCGCCGCGCTCGACGAGCCGGGCGTCCCCGAGGGCGCGGTGCTCCACCACGCGGAGCACTGCCTGAGCTTCATCCGCGAGATGACGCTGTGCGCGGCGGACCACACGCTCGAGCCTGGCGATGCGTTCGCGAGGAACTTCACGGCGGAGCGCGTGGGCATCGAGAGGGAGTGCATGGACGTGGAGGCGTTTTACGGGACGATGTGGAGTCAGTGGAACGATTGGCTGAGCTTCAAGACGCAGCTGGCGGAGGCATAGGATGCATATGAGATGCACTATACTCATTGACATAGATATGTATCTGCGGCCTACAGCCATGTCCGGCGCGGCCAGAGGCTCGACTTACTTGCGCCCAGTTGTAACACATATTAGGGATTACCAGCGTCTTCCCGTGGCTCCGCCCCGGGTTTCTTTCCTGCCCGCACAACAGACTTCAACTGTCTATGCTTCTCGTCAAGTACGGTACCAATGTACTTTTTTTGTCTGGCCTGCTGGGTGTCCAAGGCTGCCAAGCCGTTGACCCGCACGCTCAGTCAGGATTAACGACTGTCCGGGCGGGTGAATGACACAATTTAGGTTAATGAACCTACAGTATATCGGCGCGGCCAGCTCGCGCGTGTCCGGCTTGAGTACACCACCTCCCGTCCCCACCATAATTCCCAACCTATGCATATTCTTGCGCACTTGAGAGCACCTCATGAGCGCTCCTCCGAACACCACACAGCCATCGAAGGAGGTCGTAGGTATGGATGTCGAATACTTGGTACCAGAACGCGGTCAATCAAGCGCCCGAACGTGGTGCAAGCGCGCGTCGCGTTTAGCGTGACTGTGCTCGCCTCTCGAGTTGTACAATCCAGACTCTTTTCGGAAGGTCCAATGTACATGATAGCTACCGGTAGGGCTATAAAGAGATGCCGCGAAATGCGCGAACGCATTCGTACGGCGCGCGTCATGCCAAAAAAGGCCAAATACCGTTCATGGCAACTAGATTATTATAACGGATAACGGTGCTCTAACGCTTATTGCTCAGTAAGATGTACTCTTCGGATCTACCAACTACAATTTGGTGGGCCTGTGGACATATACAAATACACTATGAAACGGTCGCTGTATGCGTGCTTAGACGAGCGGTCAGTGGGCTATAATTGACACTGTCGGAAAGTGGTTGCTGCATTCCTGAGAAACGTGCGACCACAGGGGCGCGTTATGATAAACAGGGAGACAGCTAAGACTGAGTGGTACATACTTCGGACGTATGCAGTAAAATGTAGGTACTCATCTTCTTCCAGTGACTGGTCCTAACTTCAACCACACACGGCGGTGCGGTAGAGAGTACACTTCCATTGAGGCAGTAAAGAACGACACACAGACAAGTAGTATGTAGTACACAGCAATGATGGCGCGCATGAATGCATACACGCTGCAACAAGTGGAGAAAGAGAGTGACGGTGACGACTATCTACATAATAGCACAACAACAGCAGCAACAGCAACACAGGCAACAACCCGAGAGTCCATCCCAAGCCCAACTTAACTTAGCCCAATAAATGCTTAAAGGCGCAGGCATCATCCTCACCCACGACGGCGAGCACGCGGCTCTCAGACCTTGCTGTCGACGCCAAAGTCGTGCGAGGACGCGTCCGCGGCGGACATGCTCTTGAGCGCGATGCCCGTGCCCTCGCTGCGGTACGTGAAGCGCGTCGTGGACGCGCCCGCGGACGTCGCGCCGGGCCCGGACACGAAGCGCGCCGAGCCGACGCTCGAGCCCGCCGCCGCCTCGCGCGTCCAGCCGCGCCCCATCAGAACACGCAGGATGATCATCTGCGGGGACACGCACTACAAGGAGGACGAGACGTTGAGCAGCGTACTCACACTACAGGGACAGCGATGGAGAGAAGACGCACGGTGAACATGACGTAGACGGAGAGGAAGAAGATCGAGTACGGGCTGTTGAGGCCGAGCGTGACGACGTACGCGATGCCGAAGAGCGTGTAGGGCAGCATGGACTCGATGATGAGCGACGCCGCGCCGGTGTACGTGCGCGAGACCTCGCGGCCGAGCGTCGCCTCCATGCGGCGCGCGACGAAGAGGATGCGGCTGCAGATGAGCGCGGAGCAGGTGACGTTCAGCCCGATGACGACGCTCGAGTACGCGAGCGCGATGTCCGCGGCCATGCCGAGGAAGAAGTCCGAGTTGGGCGTGCCGGAGACGTAGCAGGTCAGGATGCCGAGGGCTGGGGCGGAGGATGGTGGTCACTGAGGGGCGCGGAGTGGGTAGCAAGACCACGAAACGTACCTGCGCTCGCGAGGTAGAGGATGGAAGGGAAGATGACCACGCGCCAGTCGCTCCACACGACAAACGTGCGGTAGATCTGCACACCCGTCAGCCTTCAACACAACCCAAACATCCTGGAGGAGACACGCACCAGAAGCGCGTCGCTCATGAGGTTGAGCACGATCGATGCGGCGCTGCCGAGCGTCTGGTACCAGACCGCGGCGTTGTCCGCGAGGTACTGGCCCGAGCCGCCGGGGTAGTCCGCGTTCACGATCCACATCTCCTGCCCGAACACGGACTGCACGGCGACGTAGATCGTGATCATGGCGAGCAGGCCCGTGCTCAGCCCCAGGAAGAGCCGGTCGCTCCGCTTGCTGCCCGTGCTCCCGCGCTTCTGCAGGATGAGCCCGACGCTCGCGAAGTACAGCACCAGTTCAGCACCTGGACGGGGGGAGCATGAGTATCATCAGCACAGATTCGCAGACAGGCAGTGCCAGAAGGCGGGAAGGCGGGGTGGTGGGGAGGTGGGAAGGCAGTGAGGGGTGAGAGAGACGGAGGACAGGGACGCACCATAGAGGATGGTGTTGAAGTTGTTCCCGATGTAGTACGCGTTTTGGAAGATGGCGTTCGGGTCGGACATGGCGGCACCTTCGATGTGTGGGTCGGCGGCTCAGAAGCACTGCCGGAGCCTGCCCTGGGCCCGCTGCTCGCGTGGGACGCGCGACCGAGCGTGCCATACTGGTGCCTGCATCCGGACGGCCCTCGGCGAAGACGGGATCTCTGATAGCAGAAGGTCAGGACGCCCCCCGTCGGAGTCTGATGGGAGTCGGCGGCATCGGCGATCCAGATGGGCGTAGGACAGCGCGCTGATGGAGATGTCCCCCGTATGGGCTGATGGTCGACATTGATAGCAGACGTATGGCGGACTTGAGTAGCATGAGAAAGGCTGGTGCAATACGCTGTGAGCCAACGCGCGATGAGGAGGCGCAATTCCAACGCCGCCGCCCGACAGGTCCCACAGCGGACTGCGTCAATCTTCCTGGATGATGCTTCTGATACCTGCTGGAGCATTTTGAAGGATGTCAGATAAGCACGACATAGAATCCGACGCCGCCAGCGGAGGAAGTCACGTTAACGCGCTTCTTGGTCCGAAAGTCATGAGGCACCGGAGCTCCAGGACTTACCTTGAAGACTCAGCTGCGCGCGATGCTGTAAGTCTCCAGGCCCTACGGACTCACCCCGACGATACTCAATGCGACGGACCATGCCTGTTTGGCATTCAGGGAGGTATCGGCACTCCCCTTTCGTGATTTTAGCAATGCGACTCCCATCGTATCAGGCTTGTCGCGTAGAAACCTTTGGCAAAGCGACCACTCCAGTAGCATACCTCCTAGCAGTCCAGGCTGAATCAGCGCCCAATCCTACAGGACAGCCTAGACGTGGAGGGGCATCACAATCGTGAGTACGGTGCCTCGATGGATGAGGGGACGACATATTTCACTCACACATATTGTCAACGACTTCAGACAGACGGATTGAATGGTATGATAGGACCCTGTTGTTCCTGAGGAACCCGTGGACATACCGGCGGAGAACTGGGCTTGAAGGTACGCGGTACGGCGAGTTGCAGTGATGCTATATCGCCGCGATGTTGCAGGTCGAAGGAGCGTAGGACCTGTTCCTATGGACTAGACCGATCGAGCAAGCAGATCCGCCGGGATGAGGAGACGATCCTCTCTGCAAGGTCGCCTTCGAACAGTTTCTGACATCGCTTAACTGACGCGCAGCCAGGGGAGGGGGTTCGCTGCGCGACAAGCGGCAGACATGATCGACACTATACAACACCATGACATTCTGAGTGTGGCCACCAGGACGCTGCTAACCAATAGGTTGCAACGTTGATGGGTCTAGCGATGTCCATCGCTATGTCACGGCCTTCGAGGTGCAATAGGACGTTGATTTCATATCACAAGAGATGGTATACTGAGCTCGGACACTGTTGAGCTGTCGCACAGAAGGCCATGGGAACGTCTGCTCACCGTCTTTCTCTACGATAGCAGCAACGTTGAGTTGCGCAGCCGCCCTACAAACGCCGCGTACTCCCTCTGATTCTCCTCCACCTTCTCGTACACGGCCCTCCAGTCCTTGCACCTCCTGACCGCGTGCGGGTGCACCGCGCGCACCTTGTGCGGGTACTGGTATGGGTCGAGGTGCAGGTCCCCGCGGCACAGCAGCATCTGGCGGAGGTAGTTCATGCAGTGCCGCGTCGGCTGCTCGGAGCGCTCGCTCTTCGGGCGGTTGAGCTGGTCGCGCACGACGTCGAGGCAGCGGAGCTGGTGCATCATCGACACCGTGTACGGGGTTTGCTCGGGGCCGAGGTGGATAACGCCGCCCTCAGGGAAGAGCGGGGCCCATTGTTGCGCGGAGTCGAGCTGGTAGCGGGTCCAGCTGTCTTGCTCGAGCAGCACGTCCTTCCTCTCCACCTTCCAGAGAGCTGCACTACAGTTCATATAAGGACTACGGAGGAGCTGTGGGGCGGTACTCACGGTGGTTGCTCTCGTCCTCGTGCACCTCTGCGCGACTGATAGTCGCTCGTGCGACCAGCTTCAAGGCCGCGTTGGCAGCGAGTATTGCAATGGCTACGGCAATGAAAGCGTTCTCCAGAGCACGCTTGGATAGCATGGAGCCAAGGTACGGTGCAGTGGGGCTCTTGGCAGGATGTGGTAGAAGGCGTATCGGCACTGTGCAAGAAGGCTCTGCACGCGGTACTTGGGCGGTCCTAGGAATCGTCAACTCAGTCAGGGAAGGCGCCGAGGAAGCAGTATCTTACAGCCTGTACTGGTTCGCTGCGATCTGCGACGCTGGGAGCTCAGAAGTATCGAACAGTGTCCAGGAGGTGGCCCGCCCGAGCGAGATCCCACGACGCGGCAGAACTGCCCCAGGCAGTGACAGCCCGGGCGCATTCTCATCATCCCCTGCGCGCCGCGCGGTGCACGCTTCGACGTGACAGGAAAACGTAAGTCTCGTAAGCGCACAAAGTGGCAAGTTGCCGCAAGCGCGGCCGGCGGTGTCTCCTTTGCGCGCGGCGGCCGAGGCAGGGGTTCCCGGTCCCAGGGGAGCGGGTGCATTGCCGAGATTCACTTCAGATTGCACCGGAAAGATGCATCGACCGCCATCAACGCGGGCAGTCCAACAGGATCGGGCCTGACCCGCAGCACGGTTGATGGCGGGCGGGTCCCTGATGCGAGGCTTGCACACACATGCTCTCGCGCGAGTGATCGAGCACATGTGTAGCCCTCGGGGAGGACGGTAGAATGCGGGGTAGGCGACGGCAGTGGCGTCCTTGTGGCGGCGGGCTGCTCAAATTCGACGCCACGACGGCCGGGTGTGTCGGGTGGAATCCAAGCTTTCTTCACTCCAGTCGTTTCACGAGAGGTCGACGCTGTGTGTTTGGTTCAGCCTGTGGTGTGAAATCGTTGAAAAGGCTAAAAGGTCCGCGGAGTGTCGCATGCGATACGAGATGATAGCGCAACAGAGTCGGTATCGCTCACACAGATGCCGACTGAAGACGCTAGTAAGGAATGATGATTTACACCGCGTCGGACGCAATGCTGCCTCACTCGCGCATCCACCTTGTGTGCTTCTACAGATCATGCATTTCCGTGCAGACGAGAGCAATGTCCCGGCTGCTGATGAACCGTAGTGTGACCCTTTCCCATTGTCCTGTCTGTCGAGGACGACCGCTCCGGATGCATGAGCAAGCATCGTAAGGCATCGGGTAGCGCTCATACGGCCAGAGAATGTTTGATTTCCAAAAGCGCAGGGGATGACTCACAAGCTTTTACGGCGCACGATATTGCCAGCCGTGCATCGACACAGGGTTTCCACAACAGCCGCGGGCAATGAATGGAAAAGGAGACGGGTGCGCGCGAATGGCGTGACAACCAGCCACCGTGCTCTGGCAATGACAGGGACATCAATATCGTCAAAACGAAATTCACTGTGAAACGGTTACCTTCACGCAACGTTCGCGGCTGCGCTCGTGAGTACACGGACGCGGAGCCCCGTGGCGCAAGTGTTTCACGGCACCTTACAATGTAGGTGAGCAAGGCCGCACAGGGCACGGAGAGCATCATTGCATTGCTGTGACGTCCTCAGCATCCTACAGGGCCACTGTCGCAGCCCTATCGACGCCTCTGGCTTGAGCTCAGACCTCCCGCGGACAATCAGCTCGGTACGCCACGAACAGTACGAAAATACGCACTAACGAGATGGAACGGCGCTCGTATGGGTGGCGGTCTCAACACCTCAACCTGCCGCTCATCCCTTGCGCGCAAGACCACGACGAGGGCCTGTGCGGCGGGCGCGGCAGGGTCGTCGTCGTTCGCCAGTGCCAGCGGGTGGCGTAGCGGGTGCCTAGAACGACGATGCAGTTGAAGAGGGCCCTTATAAGTTGGACGTAGTCTGCGGAATGCTTCAGCACCAGGACCAGTATTCAGCATGTCTGCCAGAACCTACCTCCTCTACGCTATCTCGGCCACCGTGTTGCTACTGGCGACCTTTGCCTCTGCACGCCCTGCCAACTGCGGCGGCGACACTACCGACGGTAAGCGGCGTAATCCTCACGCATTCAGCTTTACTTACAGACTAGCGTGCGTAGCACTCGGCCATGACGATCAGTGCTGGCTGTAATTCGTGAGCACTGGAGACAACTATGTACGCCAGTATCGGGTGAGCATTACTATGACGTCCGCAATATACAGGCTGAGACTTACACGGTGCTCGCCCGAAGGCCGCATACGCTTACACCGCACCCTAATCGCGTATCGTCGTGTCACAGACACCGCATAATGGTCGTTGGCTTCACTATATCGGACCGATTAATTTCACCTTGTACCCGTCGAATAATTCATACTTTGTCACGCACCGTACAGCACCTAGCGGCTAGCTGTGGCGCCCGTGGACGCATCGCCATCCGGAGCGTTCCAAGCGAGGTGATGCGCACGCCAACGGCGGCTCGCCCCGGCGCATCTCCGCATCTTCGACCTCTCCCGTTCGGGACTCGGTGGCCGGGAAGGCGCGGACTCGGGACTCGGGAGCGTGTTCGATAAGGGCGTCCCGCGCGCGTCTGCGCACCAGAAATCTCCGCGAAGGAAAATCAGAGCACACAGCCCGGAGACCGCTGAAAATCTGCGGGTGTACGGTATCAACGCTAGGACTCACGGGGGCAATGTACTTACGTGAGCGCACCCCCCGCTCTCTGTCGCGAAGAACAATGGTGGACATCGTGGGCGCATCGTCAGATTCTCGTCCAGGTGTGATACGGACGCCGACATCTTAGGTGCATATCATCCCGGCTACAGGGCGGGTCAGAACATGGTCAGAATGCGCAGGGAGTGATGGAAAGAAGGCGGGACATCAACCTAGTCGCACCTCTCGAGATGGAAGACAGCCCAGGTGCCACGCGGCCAGCGTAGCCGAACAACGCTAAAGGATGTGTACGGAACGCGCCAGAAGTCGCATCCCTGAGGTTTTGCCAATGCGCTCAGCGCGCGCAGGCCGTAACAGGGCAGGCTACTTCCGCGAAGGAAGGACACAGTTCGGAGCGCTGCATCGTACGGTGCTTCTTGTTGCGCTCAGGCCGCAACTGGCCGTCATGCACCGCTTGTCGGCCACGCGCTGCGGAGGAACGGTCAAAGAGTGTGCATGCGAGTCACACGGGCGGAACAGGACATACATAAAGGGACCTCGCTTGGGGCACAAACGGCAGTCTGTGCCCGTCCTGCACTCCCGCACGCCCACCACCACCCACATCGCTAAGATGCAGTTCGCCAGACAAGCACAGTTCCTCTGGACGCTCGTTGCGCTCCTCCTCGTGCTGCCCGCGACACAAGCGAGGCCGGCGTGCACTCCGGATGAGGTGGCTGATGAAGGTACGCGTCTTGTTATGTGACATGGACTACGTCGGCTGACGTTTTGGTCCCATTGCACAGGCCCCCACGTAGACTCTTGCTGGTTGTAGACTATGGACTTACGCTGTGGATACTTGTAGGTCGCTTCCTACAATGTGAACATCCTCCCAAGCTGACTGCGATAGCCGTTTCGGGCGCGGTTTGTAGGATTCGGATGGGTATCGCGGGTCAGACGCACCTACTGTATTCGTTAGACGGTGTATGCATCGAGACGGGTGTATGGAGCATCTTGCCTATTTTACATCGCGCCCCCGTATTTCTTCAGCCTCAGTCATCGTGCATACAACAGATCGCCGAGATGTGAGGCAGTAGAGAGGATATAAGATACAATCAATACAGCACAGCGTACAGTACAAGCAATGAGGCGCTACTGCGATTGTTCCGCATACACCTGCAAGTCATCACGTCAGTCTTCCGTCAGTTGCTTGCGTCGGTGTGGAGTAACTCACCTTGATAGTCTTGTCCGCCCCTCCGGTGATCAAGCGCGTGCCAGTGACGTCGAACGTCGAACAGAACACGCCCGCCTCCGCCTCGAGCGAGCCTGGCTGTGGAATATCGTCCATGGTCTGGAACGCCGTCCCGGTGTCGTAGTCCCAGAACGCGAGAGAGCCGTTGTCTCCTGGATTGCCAAGTCAGGAATCGCTAACAACAGTAATGGTGAGTCAACTTGCCTCCTGAGAAGAACACGCCCTCCGAGTTAACTGAGAGCGTGTTGATGATTGCGTTCTGCCCGCTGAAGTTGAAGACGAAGGTCCCCTCGGGGCACTTCCACTTCTTGATGTTGTTTCCGCCTGCGGACGCGGACGCAAACGAGTACTCCGTAGGGTGGATCGCGAGCGCGCGCACGGACTTCTTGTGGTGCGTGAGCGTGACCATGGTCTTGCCGGCGGCCAAGTCCCATAGCCGAACTGTCGAGTCCATGCTGCCTGTGATGACCTGTGGGTCCGACTCTTGGCACTTGACGTCCGCAACCGTTGCTGTGTGTCCCGAAAGCACGTGGATTTGCGCCTTCGTCCGCATATCCCAGACACGGGCAGATGCATCGCGACCAGAGGTGACAAGAACGTCAAGAGTTGGGTGCAAGCTGAGGGCGTATACGCCAGACAAGTGACCATGGTAGTGTCGGATGACCTTGTTCGCCTCGAGGTCCCAGCACTTCACCATCTAGCACAATAGGGGTCAGAACGGATGATAGCACAAACGCATATATTGCGCTGACCTTGTCTTCTCCACACGAGAACAGGTACGGATGCCGCGAGGAGACCGCCAGACCCCGCACGGTCGAAATGTGACCGGTTAATGACAGCTTCAGCTCTCCAGATGCCAAGTCCCAGATCTTGATCACCCGGTCGCCCGCTCCTGTCGCGAACCACTTGTTTCCTGGCTCCACCGCAACGCTACGCACCCAGCCCAAGTGCCCAGAGATGACACGAACAAGCTTCCATGGCGCATGGTATGTAGGCTTGATTGTGCGTGTTGTTTTGTGAAGCTGAAGCGCAGTCTTGAGATTACTTGACGAAGAGAACGTGGATGGCTGGGCGACGGGGGTGTTGTCTATTTGCGCGATCATACGGCTGGCATCAGAGCTCGCTATAGGGGATGGTAAGCAGGCAGGCATATTGACATTGATAGTAGACGCACGTCCTGCTGTGATCGCTTTCCGCTGCTCCTTCGGACGCGCAGGGCCAACTGGGCCTTGCTGGGCAAGAAGTGGTGCAGGAAGCTCCTTCACTTCCTTGTATTCGTCGTTCATTTTGACAGACAAGCGTATCCTTGCGCTGCAACACATCTGAGCTTCTTGCAAAAGATGTTACAAGCATCGGTAAATAACATACCTTTTCTCCTCATCATGCAGACTCTCGTCCAGCCCAGCAGCGAAGATATCCCGAGTGCGCTTCCCGCATTGTTGCAGCAAGGGATTCAAAGGTGGTAATGACGAGGTCATGTTTTGAGTGTTTGGCCAAGTATCAGAAAGAGGAGTGAGAAGGAATAGTCAAGAGCAGCAGCACAGCACGGAGCCTAAGAGGACGAGAACGAGCCTTTGACGTCGACCGAGACGATGGTGGCGGCAGCGAGCTCGACGCGCGCACCGTCGAGCGCGCTGTTTGTTCCCGCTTGGTGCTGCTTTGTCAGCACCAGAGTGTCGTATGCGGACGGGCGCCTATTCCACACCCGCCTGAGCGAGCCGTGGCGGCGCTGTTCTCTGCGCTGAACCGCATGCAACGGAGTCGACGACGACGTCGCGCGTGCCACTGTCCTCTTCGTTGACCTCCTGATTTGCTCCGGACGCGTGAGATATTGTGATTGAGGCAAGAGAGAGCGGGAAACATGTCATTGACCGCCGCGGAGCTTAAGCCGCTCGTGAAGTCGCTGAACAACGCGTCGACGGACGAGGTGTGTAGTGATCTCCCTATGGCCTCCCCGTTCAGTTGCGTTTTCTGACGACCTACGCCGTATAGGATATTGTGGGCATCTTGACCACGCTCAAGCAGCAGGCGAAGATCACCGAGGCTCTTCTCAGGGTATGTACATACCCTCGGCTGCAGCATGACCGAGGTGCATAACAGTGGTGTGCAGGAAAGCAAGGCTGGCCTGGCGGTTGGTAAACTCAGGCAGCATTCCTCCAAGAAGGTCGCAGATCTCGCCAAAGAAATAGTCAGGAAATGGAAGACGGAGGTTGAGCGGGAAAAGCAGGCGTCGGGCGGTGGCGCAAAGGCAGGATCGAACGGCAAACCCACAGGTATGTTCTGTCACTATATGCATATGCTCTAGGTTGCCTCATACCCTGTATAGCTGCGAAGAAATCCACCAGTGCCGCCAGTGCCAGTTCAAATGCCGCCACCCCTTCCACTCCCGTAACACCTACCGCGTCGACGAGTGGCTCTGGCTCCAAGCTTAACGAAACCCGTACAGCGAAGACAGACGGCATGAAGATTGACTACACGGGTGACAAGACTCGCGATAAGTGTGCCGAACTCATTTATGACGCGCTCGTCTTCGACTCTGGGGCACGTACGTCCATTCTCAGCGTGCATATTCGTCGGGTACACCCATGCTGATATACCGAGATACAGCGAGCGAGCAGATCCTCACCCGAGCCAAGGACATCGAGAAGACCGTGTTCAACGACAACGGCGGTGCCAATGCCGCATACAAGGCCAAGATCCGCTCGTTGTTTGTCAACTTGAAAGACAAGAACAACCCGGGCCTTCGCGAGAGCGTGGTTTCCGGCGATCTTGCCATTGCGAAGTTCTGCAGGATGTCCAGCCAGGTACGTTGCCTGAGCCTTCCTACCGGCGATATAGCATGCGAGTCTAACCTATGTGCGATAGGAAATGGCGTCAGAGGAACGCAAGGCAGCAGATGCCAAGATCGCACAAGAGAATCTGTTCAAGACGCTTGGCGCGGAGGAAGTGCAAGCAGAGACGGACGCGTTCCAGTGCGGACGCTGCAAGCAGGCAAGTAGTCTGGCACACGCCCTGGGAACCTCCATGCTCACTTAATTACAGCGGAAATGCCGCTACCGCCAAGCACAAACCCGCAGCGCTGATGAACCCATGACTGTACGCACCCTCTTTTGCCGTATTGTGCACAATGCTAACTCTACTTTCTTTAGACGTTTGTAACGTGTGTATCCAACCTGCTGACATCCTGCCGTATCATATCGCTAACCTTCTATCTCCTTGCAGCTGTACCGTATGTAATAATAGGTCTGTGCCCCCGCTCCGAAGCCGACGCTCCCACTGACGCAGCCGTTGACAGATGGAAGTTCTCCTAGAAGAATCACACATAATACCGTTTCATGCTCGGGTCGCCGTCGCCGTCTGCGCGTCGACTATCCGTATGCCCTTCGCAACCAACCGAATATGCCCATCGAACCGATTGCCGTTGCTCTATTCTTCCGCCGTTTCGCATGTACTTATTGTCTTCTTTCCTCCTTCTATGCATGGCATGCTGTACTATTTTCTCATGGCAAACGAACGGCGTATACGTTTGCGAAATGGACCTGAAATATCCGTATGGTAGCCCCGTATTGAGTGCCTCAGCCTGAGTACCCAAAGCTGGCAACCTGTCTTACTGCCTCAACGTAGTAGAAAATCAAGACAACACAAGTCCTACAAACGAACAACATACCCAACCGCGCATCCGCAGTACGTACATATTCAACGCCCTCGTCCCCATGCCCATGGTAGCCTAACTGATCGATGTCGATCGACGCGTTTAGGGGCGGTAGCGGCTTCGGGCGGCTAGGGACCGACCGACCTCCTCCCACCTCGTCGGCACCGAGCTCTTCAGCGGGTAAATCTCCAGCCACAGCGGGGTCGGGCGGGTGCTTGCCAATCCCCGCCCAAGGCGGGATCCTCCGTCGGTGCGCGCACGGCTAGAACTGGCTGATTGTCGGTGGGTGCGCAGGGTGTCCTCGCGGCCTCGCCTTGGCGGGCATGCGGCCGTTCACGTACCCGCTATAAACTCAGCGGAGAGAAGAGGGAAGCAAGTCAACCGCCTTATCGTCTGCGTCTGAACTCTCCTACACGCCTCACCGAGAATGAGCATGCTTGCGCCGCGAGTTTGGTTCAGTGAGTACAAACGATCCCTATGCCGCAGCGCTGGAGCTCACCGACAGAAACCCACAAGTCACCGGCTGCTCCTCCGGCCTCGGCCTGGACATGGTCCACGCCGTGCTGAAGAAGGGCGACATCGCCGTCGCGACGCTCCGCCAGCCCAAGGTCCTCGCGCAGCTCCAGGCGCAGTACCCCCGCTACCGGCTGCTCGTCCTCAAAGTCGACGTCACCGTCCCCGGCGACATCGCCTCCGCGCTCGCGCAGACGAAGGCGGTGTTCGGCCGGCTCGACGTCGTGGTGAGCAACGCGGGATACGCCGTGCTTGGGGAGGTCGAGGGCACGCCCGACGACGTCGCACGGGCGATGTTCGACGTGAACTTTTGGGGCGCGACGCACGTCCTGCAGGAGGCGGTGAAGTTCTTTCGCGACGTGAACGAGGCTGGAAAGGGAGGACGGATCATTCAGATCACTTCGGGGACGGGGTTGGTGGGCTATCCCGGGTGCGGCTTCTACAGCGCAAGTAAACACGGTGAGCACACCGACGTTCTGGACACTCTGCGTTCCGCTCAATTCTTCCCGACAGCCATGGAAGGCCTGACGGAGACCTTGGCGAAAGAGCTCGACCCAGCCTGGAACATCAAGGTGAGTTGCGGGGTACCACATGCTCATCCGCCCAGGGATGCTCACGACCCATCGGCAGGTCACCATAATTCCCCTCGGCGCATTCGCCACGAACGCGGTATCGACCAGCATGGTCAAAGTCCCCCCGCACCCCGCCTACACGAATCCAGACCTCCCGTCAGTTCTCAACCGCAAAGCGATCCTCGCGAGCACCACGAGCGAGCAAGACCCCCGGTTCGAGGTCAAGGGCGACACCGCCAAGGCCGCGGACGCGCTGTACCGCCTGAGCGAGCTGCCGTCTCCGCCGTTGCGCCTGATGCTCGGGAAGGAGGCCTTGGCGGGCGCGAGGGCGAAGGCAGCGAGCCTGCTGGAGGAGGCGGAGGCGTATGCGTCGTGGTCGGAGGGGCTGGAGAAGGAGTGAGCCCTCCTATTGACGGCCACTTCGTACAACGATCGGCAGCCTGATACAACTATCCCCAACGCATGTACAATACCGCAGCTTCTTTGAAACAATAGCGATTTGCATTCGCATCGGGTTCGACATCTGCTGATAGGCACAATGCCAATAAGCTCTCGGCCAAGGGCATCACCGTGACCACAGTCTCCGGTTCCGGTGAGAACACCAGAGCGTCAGCGGGGTGTATATCCCGGCTTTCGCGCCAATCACTTGAGCATATTTGAAGTTTGACTGAGCTATTATGTACCATCATGAGGCTGTCGTCGCTGGAGAGCGCGCCGGACAAGTGGGCCTCAGGCTGCCAGCCAGTGGCTGCACAGGAGCGTTCACAGGCGCCAGCCTTTGCAGCCAACTGCTGCGCATACTACAAGAGTCGCCCTCGCTTCGCTCCGGCCATTCATGAGGGATTCACAGATCAAGTATGTAGCGTGAGGTCTGCGTCTATCGCATCGATTTATGAGCGTATACAGTTCTGAGGGGCCGGTGACCTTTCAGAACACAAGGTAATTGACTCTGGGAATCTGCAGGCGCCGTCCGGTGCCATCACCTCCCGCGAGGCAGACGACACGGCGAGTACTTGGTCAACATTTTCGCAAGGAATGTCTATCCACTGCAGGAGACGTTCGAGGCGAGTGCAGCGGGTGAGAAGGAGGACCTTCCGTTCGCCGTCAACGCGAACATCGCAGAAGCCGTGCAGGCTCTACACAGCCTCAGCAAGCTGTCGTTACAGCCGCGACACCTGATGCTGGGGAAGGAGTCGCTTGATTATGTGAGGAACAATGCGGCGCAGTCCAGAGAATGCGGAGCGGCACGCTGCGTGGTCAGATGGGTTTGACAGAGTGAACATGCTAAGTTGACTAGGTATCAACCTGTTTGAGGCTCCGCTGAACTACAGACAGATGTGAGAAATCTATAATCTCGCCCCTGCGAGCAATCCCAAGAAATGTATATGTTACAATCCGGATGTGAGTCAAGAATCTCTAGGACGACGAACGTCACTTCGTCTTGTCTGCCCACCTAGATCAGCGGACGTTAGCACCGGTCACACCTCCAGAAGCGTGAAGATGAAACCCACAAATCCATGAACAGCTTCCACAATATCGAGAACATGAGACCCTGCAGCCCATTCGCCAAGATCCTCGTCTTCAGCCCGCGTCCGAACAGCCCCTTCAGACCGTCCGTGGCAATGACCGCCCGCGCGGCCTCGAGATACCCGACGCGAGTCTCGTTCACCTGGCGGTATGTCTTCACGACGCGGAGCGAGTTCGAGACCGTGTCGGAGACAACGGAGGCGGCGAAGCCGATGAACGCCTGCCGGAGAAGCTTCGTGCCAAGGCCGGTGGGCGGCGGCAGGTTCTTGTTGAGGAAGTTGTACGTGCCGAACCAGGGGTAGTGCCCGACGAACGTCGCCGCCGCCGTCGCGAGTGCGCCGTACCAGAGCGTGCCAATGCCGTAGCGCTTGATCTGTTTTCTACACGTAAGGCGCCGCTGTATACGATGCGACATTTGCATGACATATACATACCCTGGCGCGGATGATAGCCAGACCGGCGCGGCCCTGCGTCTGCATCGTCGTCTTGACCGTGTCCACCGGCGTCAGGATCATGCGGAACGCGGCTGCCGCCAGAGACGCAAAAGCCGACTGGATGAATATCGGCAGCTTCTTCAGGAATCCGTTCGACTGCAGGAGCGCGAGGATGCCCGCGTTCGCAGCGGTGTCCCCGAAACGCGACACGGGGCCCTGGATGAGAGCCGCACTGAGTCCTTGGTAGTAGCGCGTCCACCCGCCGTCGGCATAGAGCGTCTTGATGGCTTGTGTGGTCGTCGTCCCGTAGCGATACTGGTAGTTCATGACGGTGCGTAGCGGCATGAGGGTGAGAACCTGGAGGATCATTGCTGCGGCGCCGCTCAATCCGCCGCCCAGGGCGCTCTTGAGGGCTTTGCCAAGGTCAAACTGGAGGTGTGATGAGTTAGCATACATCCGAGCTGTATCATCGCTACGATACGTAGGCAGCATAGGCTACCAGAAAGATAGCGCCGCATTTACTCTACGATGGAACAATTTGGAGCTGTATGTTCCCTTGCTGAGAGTACTTCAGAGGGCATTGGTGTACTCGGTTGACTACAGTGTACGTTTTATGAATCGCTTCCTTCCTACCCTATCTGCCAAGCTGCGAAGCTCCGGCTAGACCAGGCTTCGTCGCAGGATATAAGCCCGGAGGAGACGTTTCGACCGCTTTGTGTGAGACCGTGCTTCACTGGCTGAGTATGAAGGAGTATGTCTGATCTTGGCATAACCCAGTATGTACCCTTGTGAAGGCCCCTGCGGCGAAGTCGCCGAGGATCAATCCAGGCGATACCGCAAAATGATGCGGATCGGCAGCCACTTGTCCGCAGTTCACGCAGTCGTAGTATGGGAGGAGAGCACGCTGTCCGTGAAGCCTGCGACAACTCACCTCGACATCGTCCGCCTCAATGAAAGCCTTGATGAACAGTGCCAGGAGGACCGCGCCGACGATGGTGAACACTGCATACCACCCGATTGTCCACCAGTCGCGCTTCTTCTCAGGGGGCGCAGCGGCCTCACCTGCTTCCACCTGAGATTCACGGCCGAGCAGGGGCTCTCGCTCGTCGGGGGCCACGGTGTCCGGCATGCTGGAGATAGTGGTGGTCGAGCTCAACGTGTGAGAGTACGCATCGAAGCTGACTGAGCGAGCGTTCGCGTGCGCAGGCGCAATGACGGGCGTATCTTATCTGTGTTTTCTTCATCTTATCTTATCAAGCCTTCCACTGCAGTTGTGCGCTTAACCACAACCCAGACTTCGACCCAGGTTTTGTTCCTGAACCGCATCCTCGACAACGCAACTCCTTTCATGCTGCGCACCTGCTGGACCCGCAGATGAACTCATGAGAATAAATGGTAAGGAAGATATATATGCACTCACGCTTTCGAAGGCTACAGGCACTCCGAATCTCGTGGTGATCTACGTGCGTCGCTGCTACCTTTATCCTGTTTTCGCTCCAAACACTACTACTGGTAGTCACGACGAACTATCGTGCGTGAATCGCAAGTTGGGTACCGCTGTTCTTGGTGGGCAGTGGCTTGTCAATCGAAGGGCTCTGGTTACGGACAAAGGCTTACGTACCTTCTGCTGCTAAGAGGAACACTCTCAGGCTTGATGGTCTCCCTACTAGACACGAATTGATGAAATGCGGAAGGATGGTCGAGTTTTCCCGAGCCAATGTGTCATACAGCATCAAAGCATCCGTTGCTGGATACTTTCTCTGATATCGGCATACCTTCCCTGCACTCGAATCACCACTCTCACAGGAACTATCGCCATGCAAAGTCCAAACAGTACGTGACAGACAGTCCTTTCGCAGGCGGTATATGCAGGAAATCGAATACAAAACCGATGAAGTGTCCGATCGCAGTAGACAACAGGTAAGCCCTCCCCCACTCCCTTCTACGGTGTGCTTGACAATCGCGGGCGCGTCAGGCTAGGGATGTACGTCCGTCAGTAACGTCGTCGAGGATCATTCCACGCCGCTGAACCTCACCTTTCTCCAGTCGCCACTGCTGGGCCTCTCCCCCATCGCGCAGGTCTCCCAACTTCACGCTCGCGCTGCTGCTTCCAACCTGGACACACAACGTCGTCCCAGAGACGACGAGCCTGCAGGCAATTGATGAGTATGGTTCATATCAAGGTCGCAGAGTGATGCACACTAACCTGATTGCAGAAGGGTCGCGTGCAGGGTGCAGGTCCCACGTCGTCTCCTCACGCGTCGCCACGACGGACGCGTTAGGACGCGGGACACCTTCGACCCCCAGGAACAGTCCTGTTGCGACGCTCCGGAACGTCCAACCGTTCCCGGATCCGGCGTGCTCTGCCACCCACTACAGCGCACAACGCAAACGGTATGTTAGCTGTGGGACCGGCAGCAGGACAGCAGAACTAGTTCCCACCTTCTGGTTGTCGCTGGCGTCCCAGGCGGCGTTCCGGACTGAAGACCAGTCTTTCATCGACAGGTCGAGTACGGTGCGTGTCTTCGCCTGCGTGAGCCTGTACGTGTGGCCGGACTCGAGCATCTCGGTCTTCTGTGCGCGTGCGTTCGAGTACATGGTGCTTGAATGCGGGCTGATGGATATCTGGGTATTGGAAGTGGTTGTGGTCTTGACTATGCTCTTGGAGCGATAGGCTGTCTGTGGTGCTGCGTCGAGTCGAAACGAAGGCGACGACGGTCTTGCGGTGGTGCAGGACGCTGGTAGAGGACTGCTCCAGCCCGGGCTATCCTTTATATATCCTTCTCCATCCCCTCTCGCTCGCTCCGAGTGCGCCAATATCCCCTCCGCGTGAAGCTGACACTTCATCTGGACGTGGCCCTCGCCCTTCGCGCGATCGCTCAGGCTGGACTCGCGCGCGTCCCAGCTGACATCACCCCCACGTATCCACGTCTTCGCACCTTCGCACCCCCGTACCCTGCATCGCCCCGGGCCACCGCCTACCCGCCCGCGCACGCTACATACGCCCCCCGCGACGCTCACGCCCGGGTCTGGACCGCGCCTGCGCCATTTCGGTGCTCGTACGTACAACACAACCCCGCGCACTCCCCCGATCGCCCTCTGCCAGACCGGGGGGGCCTGCTACTGAATGCGGCAGCGGCGAGCGAAGCCGCCGTAGGATGCGTGGCCGCGCTGTGCTCACCGTGCTCTCAGGTTCGCGGTATCTCGCCCCTCGCGCCTTCTCGCGCGTTACGCTTACCCACTTGTGCAGGCTTCTGCGGCTTCCGGCCTTCTGGCCTCCCCACGACGTCCAGATATGCGATCTCTCGCGCAAGGCGAATGACTCCTCGCCAGCCGTTCTTCAGGCGCGCGGGGTATCGGAATTCAGGGCTTGGGACGACGCACACCGGGACGGCGACGGCGGTGGGACAACTCTGAATGACTGCAGCGCGCTTCCTGGGGCAGCATAACGAGAGCCCAGGCGCGTCCGATAACGCGTCCCGGTGCGGCAGGTCGCCCCGCCAATCTGGGGTGCGGCGCAGCGGGGAGGTGGTAGTAGCCTTGCTGCCCTTCAGGCGCAGCTTTTCGCCCCGGGCAGGCAGGCAGGGCCCCGCGCGAGGGCGCCCGCTGTACGGCACGCGTGCCCGGGTGGGCTGCATACGCCGGCGCGTGGGCTCGGAAGTGCGGGCGCGCAGCTCCGCGAAGCATCACGCAGAGCAAAGCAGAGATGCATGGGATGCGTGGTCGATGCAGATGCGGCGAGATGCACGCACAATAGAGATGCCGCGCGCGCGCTCACTGAGTCTCTGTCCGTGCCCCTCGAGCTTCATTCCACCCATCGTGCGGCGTCGCTTCGATGTCGACGGCTTCCGCTCCTCGATCAACGAGCGCGAGAAGGGTAGACACGTCACGCAATGGCGCTGGGGGGAGGGTTCGCGCTAGCCCTCTGACATGCGCACAGACCTGAACGGCAGCAGGAGTAATTCAACGTGCTCCGCCCGCGTACTTACGCGGTGGGACACGATATCACGTACGTGGAACCCCGGAGCGCCCGACATAATCCCTAGTCGCCGCCGGAGAGTTCAGAGTTCAGAGTGCAGAGTGCAGAGTGCAGGGTGTAGAGTTGCGGCTACCGCTTCGCGAACCGCGGTGACGCGGGCCACGTTCGTCCGCACGTCCCAGGCCAGCCCTGGGGTGTACGCTCGTGCGCTCGTGCGTCCGCGTATGGTTGAGCAACCAGTGCTTGCCAAGGCACGCTCAACCTCCCAGGGCGCACGCGCGAGAGGCCGCGCTGCTTCGTACACAGGTAGGGAGCCTCGCCATTGGGCATGGGGCCTTATCAGCGGGGGCGTCGTGCCCCGCGCGTGCATCACGAGAAGCGCAAGCTCCGTCTGCGACGCCAAGCGCGGCGCGTTCGTTTCCTCGGCGGGCCTCATTGACGGCGAGCCTCAGAGCCGCAGGTAATGTCGCCTTCGCTGCGGTGCCTTTGCTGTGTGCTACCGCGCGGGCGGCGGCCTAGCCCCAGTCAGGCGGGCGGTGACGAAGGGGAAGGGGAAGGCGAACTTTATTCCGAGAAGGCCTGGCGGACATTTGGGCGAAGTCGAAGAGGCGACATCGAGCGTACGTATGCGTTGCGTGTATGACGACGAGGCGCCAGGGCGGGCAAGGGAACGCGGGCCTCGACTGGGCGCCCACCGTGCAATGTACCGGCGCAGACTGTAGAGGCTCCTGGGCAGCGAAGCGTGCCCCTCGGCGGCTGTACTATACTGAACACCCAATAGATCAGCAGCGAATCCGCGGGAACGAGTGCGAAAACGCCACAGAAGCGCACCGTCGGCGGTCCCGGGTGCACTCTGCTACGAGGCCCAGAGTGCTGTACATTCGTCCCATCTCCAAGTTGTCGTCGTTCGCACCGGTCCTGCGGCCGTAGCCAATACGGAGCGTGCTTTCTGGTACCGCGACGCGATGCGATACGATGCGATAATCCAGAGGCCCCCTCCTGTCGTGTATGATCGTCTCGCACCGTTAAGCAGCTGATGCTTATACCGTGACGCCTCGCGCGCAGTGCGCACTGCGGCTGCATGGACCTCGTACTTCGGACCGGCGTCTTGCCCACAAGATGAATGCCCCCGGCCTCAGCAGACGCGACGCCCGCTGCCAGCCCTTCGAGCGTGTCCGGCGGATCCGGGAGCGGGGGCAGTAAGCGAGATCTGGGGTGCGCGGTGCAGTGTGCCCGACGTTTAGGCTTTCCGTGCCGTTTTGGCTTTTTGAGCTGCAGAAGGCGTGCTGGGCGATTTGCGTGTGCGGTCAGCTGGGATTGGACGACAATGCGAACGCACACCGTCACGTACCGAAGAGTCGCCGGTGCCATGGGATGGCTCTCACAGAGGTTGAATAGAATATGCACCTGCTAGGGAAGCTCGTACCAGCGCGTACGTCAATGTGACAAGATACTTAGGGCCGCCTGCGTTCCCTGTACCAGACTTCGCAGGGAGTGGCTTGAACATCTGAATGCACCGCTCACAGGTGCGGACGTACAGGTGTCGCATCATACCGATCGACAATGATCCATACCTCACTTGGATCGCGGAGAACAGCTGCTGGCCATCTGAATGATCAGATAGGCTATCACGGCGGGGATGCATGCCGAGCACGTACCAAGTAGCCAATCAATGGTAGGCTTGCCAGTATGCAAGCATTCGCGACTCCCATGAATCCACTGCGCGAGGCTCACCCAGTCTGTAGACCTTGCAACATATTCCCGTGGCTGAGAATATCACAATCCACGTCGTGTACACGCTATCTGTCGCATTGAACGCGTGTACCATTGGCACTCCTTCAACACCGAAACAGGGCGCAAAGTTCCCTGGGCCCGCGCAGACTCAGACTGCAATACAACCTCATCACTTAGTGTGTGCACTGACTTACAGGTGGCGCGACTACAGATTGACCCTACTGCAGCGTAACATGGGCGGACCAATGTGAGGCAAGTAGTGACACTCTCGCATTCCTCTCAAAGATTCGGGCGGTTGCATCTTCCGAGTCGGAGTCCCCTGTGGTCGAAAGTTCAGCTATCATATTTACCCCTGAACCCCAACTACACTCACCACGGTCTCGTAGGCCCATGGGATACCGGAGCGCAATATCCGTTAGACGTGACGAGGTTGAGTCTAGGTATTGGCTCCATGGATTCCCATGACACGGGGCGCGGTACCTTGCTTCTACGACAGAGGCAGGAGACATCGCAGGCATGTATGCACGCACATGCACACCGGCGCTCCGAGCGCCGGTCATGGTCAGAACTTTGTACTTGGCGAATGCACCTCTAGAGTCACCTGTACGGCCTGTGGTGGACACTCAGCCATGTTGTCGTATCGTGAATCCAACTGCAGGACTGACCCTCGAAATCCAGGGTGACACCTTGCTTGACTTTTGCGCGAGTAGTTCGGACAGTGTATCAATATCTCCGAGAGTCGACACCCTGCGAGGCGTGCGCACTGGTCAGACTGCAGTACAGATGTTCATCACCTCACCCTCAACCGAGGATAGCGACGCCTGCTCAGGAGGATCGTCGTCCCAACGCATCCGGCGCCGGCCCGCATCGCGCAATATCTCAGTGATCATCTCGCGCAGAACGTCGCTCGAGCTCAAAAGCCTCGCGCAGATCCCGGGCCACGATACGCGTTTTGACGCACTCACGAGAAAGATCCGATATCGATAGATGGAGGATCCGGGTCCGCGGGACGAGAGCGAGGGGCAAGGGCGGGGGCAAAGGCTCCGGACAGTAGGAACGCACCACGCTACGAAGGGCTTACGAGTGAGAGTAGTCCGGTTTCATTGTGCAACGTGGACTAGGGAAGTGCCGCCGCAGGGCGTCGGCGAGAACCTTGCTTGTCGGGACTTCGTAGTGGCGCGCACGTTCGTATGAAGGTGGGTCATAAGTATACAGTATATACAACCGGCATATGGCAACCTACTTTCAAACGAGGCGAGCACGCGAAGCTTCAAAATTCACAGCAGAGTTGTCTGCGGAGTTGCACTGCTAGGATGAGGCGTATAGAATCAGATCAATCGCGAGGTATGTATCCCGAGCATGCGTTGCGACGGAGAGACTGCGATCAAATGGATGTGTACTTAAGTTACGCAGCGCTTGCAGATTTCTTAGACGACGAGCTTGAAGAAATGGGTACGACGACCGTACGACCTCCCAATGCGACCTCATGACGACAGCGAACACACAAGTATTGATCCAGGGTAATAAAGCTTCGCTGAGCAACGCTGCGGCGGAGAGCTAAGTGGCGCCTGCGTTTGGAATCTGTCGGAGAAATTTGGGGGGTTTGTGGGTGGACAAAAGCTGCGTCAATTGTGGGGGTCCTTGGAACGTTGATATGCAAGGTAATTGTGGTGATACAGTGTGTTGTGTAGGGATACATGCTGTCCGTGGGTATGGTTCACGAAAGTGTTTACGCAGCTACCAACGACGATGAGTCAGTATATGCGCGGGGCTGCGAAGCGGTTGGGAGGGAGACAACGTACCCTCCTCGAACTTCCAGGTCTGGTTGGTGCCGCCCTCCCACTTCTTCCAGAGCGTGACGGGCGTGCCAGGGGTCGGGTTACCGTGGTCGCTCAGGTCGAGCACGTACTGCGTGCCCTTCAGGAATACCCTGCGCTCACCGTCAGCAACTACGCCTCAATGAAACACATATTGATGGAGCTCACCTGAACACAGAGGGGTCCTGATGGTCAGGCTTGATCTCCCACTGCGACGGCTTCGACGACGCGATGATGGGCGCGAAGTTCTTCTCCTCGCCGTCGACGGAAATGTAGAGGCCCGTCGCAGCGTTCTTGAACTGGTAGGCGTCGCCGCTCTGCTCGAGCGTCCACTGGAATACGTATCGCTAGTCAGAGGCTTGATTCCACAATGCAAGAGGTCAAGCTGCACGTACCCTCTGGTTCGCGCCTCCGCTCCACTGGTAGCCGGTGATGGGCGAGTGCTCCTGGCCGCCAGAGAGGTCGAGGACGGTGCCGCCCTTCGCGTTCGTGATCTTGTAGGTCTTTCCGCCTTCGACAGACATGATGAGGACGATGTGTTACGGAGTGGATGAAAGTGCGTCGAGGATGATTTGGTGGGTCGTCAGAGTCGTTTGCTGGGGAACGAGCGCGACGACGAGCGGTTTATAAGGCGTTGGGGGCGGGGTGGTCCTGGTTGACATCATCGGCGTCGAGGTGATCGAGAGTGGGGACGAGGAGGTCGATGAGGTCGTTGGCGACGCGGATGAGGTCACTGTGAGGGTGCATAAGCGCCCGCGTAAACGAACTCGCTTGGCTTGCCACTGACGCTTTTGGAGTTGCCAGTATGTTCTCGTAGGTTCGTGCTTCTTGGTGCACAACTTTGCTCATCTATGCAGGAAACTGTCGATGACGGCAAAGTGTGCGGTATTGTCGACACTCTTGTCGAATGCGAGCCTATGCGAGCGCGAAAGGGGTGTGTTTGAGGGAAACGAACCGAGTCGATTCACGAGTCGGACACCGCCACTGGAATACCACTGGAAGCTCGTTACTGAACTTTCCCTGATTCCCTGGGGCCTGCATATTCTCTGCAACCCTATCCTGATGATCTAGGGCCTCTGCCACGACTCCAGGCTGTCGAATCACCGCGCTGAGGGAGGGTGTCGTAGATCCACAATTGTATGCTTGACGCAGGGTGAAGTGGAGTCCACAACCCTCTGCTAGCTGTCGCTGACCTGATCCATTTGAGGGTTTTAGTGTAACTGCTCATCTCTCTCGCTACTAGCCTAGCGACTCAAGCGTTATATGTGTCACCTCACCAAACTGAAGCTGTGTGAGGCTCAACGGCCATCGGTACGCCCCCACCTACTTATGCCAGTACGGCGGCGTCCACCACGATGATGCAGATATCTGGCGACACCTTCCGGTTCTCAAGGCCTCAAGAGCTGGTGAATCGTACGCCGACCTCATATGTGGCATATACGCGCGTGAGTTCTTATTGATGTGGCAAGCTTTCCCCTGCATATCCCGGCAGTCGCGCGTCTCTCATGTTGCCCCCTGTCCTGCCCCACGCGGTACAGTAAGCAAGCAAAGATGGCCACGATGGGTGGATTGGCCAGGATATCCAGCTGATGTGCCACAGTTGACAGAACTTCCTGACATCGATATCCCTGTAGGACAAGCGCGTTGAATGCGACGACACTGGCATAACTCTCCTCGTTGTTCTTGAGGTAGCGCATGGATACGGCGCGAAAACGGGGATCAGTGCACTGCTCGTGTGTTATTCTCACTGCAGGTCGAAGGCCGCATGAGGTGCCATGTGGTCGTCTACAGAGGCTACAGGCTCGATAAGGCGAGGGCCCAGTCCACATTGTGGGCGCATGAGAGTAAACCGAGTCGAGAAGGTCTCGGCGTCCGACGTGATATAGGGATACGTAAGCGTTCCTGCCACTGTCCGAACCTTGTCTCGCTGCTCACCACCGCTGCCCGTACAGGCATTCCGCATATCAGGACACCAGTAAGCGTATCTCGCGAGATAGCTGACACGGCAGTTGAATGAAGTTCCCCGGCGACATATGTGAGGTTGGATATCCGCCCGTTCGCCTCAATCCTGGGTAAATCTCGCCCATCCATCACGCAGGAAGGCTTGGAAGGTGCGCCATACGCACCGAGCGGGCTTCGGTGGTTGGGGAAATGGAACTAGAAGCGACACCGCACGCCATCGCGGAGCTTATATAGATCGTCCGCACCGTGCAGCTGCCGAATTCCAGGTACGTTCGAGCAGGGGTCCACTCTCTGTCCGCCCCTTGCCTTTGCCCGCCATGTCTGAATCCATGGCCACGTTCCAAAATGCGTTCTACATCGGGAATAACTTCAACGCCATTCTCTATGGTGCGTCTCCTTCTGTTCACCCGTCGTTCTGCTAGGACTATGGGCTAACCTGCGTGGGCATGCATAGGCATAGAGCTCATGCTGTACTTCATGACGGTGCGCGCGATGTTCGGCAAGAAGGCTAGCCAGACGCAGTCGCGCCAGTCGAAGACATTCCTCCTGTTCTTGAGCACCGCGCTCCTCTGCCTGAACACGATCTTCGTCGCCACCGAGGCCGTGTTCGGCGAGGAGATGTGGATCGTGAACGCGGACTACGCGGGCGGGCAAGACGCGTACCTCAACGACTTCGCGTCGGTATGGTACCAGACATTCGGCACGGCCGCGTCGATCGTGCTCAACCTCCTCAGCGACGGCTTTCTGGTGAGTCAACCACAGGATATGGCGCATGGGCTCCTTGACTCACAGCGACGTTACCAGATATACCGCTGCTTGACGCTCTGGGACGATATGAAGATCGTCGCCTTCCCTATCGTCCTCTACATTGCCACCTTCTGTGCGTACCGCGATTGGCCCGCCCCGCCCGAACACCACTAACGCCACTCCTCTCCCGCACCAGCCATCGGCCTCACGCAGCTGTACGAGTCCGGGCGGCCGCACGCGAACTACTTCGCGGGGCTTGCGCAGCAGCTCGGCGTCGCCTACACCTCCTGCGTGATCAGCCTCAACCTGCTCGTCTCCGCGCTCATCTGCGCGCGCATCGTGCTCATGGGGCGGGGCGTGCGCGCCAGCGCCGGGGCCGCCCTCGGGAGCGAGTGCGCGACCGTGGCGGCGATCGTCGTCGAGAGCGCGGCGCTGTACGCGCTGACGGGCGTCGCGTACCTCGCCGCGTTCGCGCGCGGGAGCCAGACGGCGGTCTTCTTCCTGTCGGTGTACGTGATGATGACGGTGCGTCTTTCGCGATCGCGCCTTCGGGCTGTGAGGAGTCGTGGGGCTGACTATGGGGATGATACAGTGCATCGCGCCACAGATGATCATCCTGCGCGTCGTGCGCGGGCGCGCGCTGACGCGGACGCGCGACCGGTCGGGCAGTGCGATGACGGGCACCGGCATAGAATTCACCAAGTCGACGCAGGCGACGACGACGGACACGCATGTCGAGCTCGGCGTGTGCGGCGGCGCCGCGGACGCGGACGCGGCGAAGCGCGAGGAGTACACGGCCACGCAGCAGTCGAGCCTGTCTACTATCGACGTCGCGCATGCGGTGTAGCGGATGCCGTTAGGGGATGTGGGCTGCTGTTGTTGTTGTTGTTGTTATCCCGGCACGTTCAGGCTTGTGGTGAAGATACCCCTCGTACGGTCGTTTCTTGCTCTCGTAGTCATCTGTGCCCGGTTAGATCTAGTCGAGGTAGTAGGTGGAACGTACTATACAGTATACCCAGAGTACGAAAAGACGACAAGCTCGCTTAGCTTGTGTAGTACTTTCTATCCATCAGTCACCCCTAGGCTCTCAAGTTCGTGTCGACGTCAATCACTTGCGTCCCAATGCATTGGCCGAACATCCGCACCTCGCACGCGCTCAAATACGACATCGTCTTCCAAGCCAGGAACGATCTATAATCTACCACCACTTCAGCATACAGTACTTCTTTTTCCACGTTAGCAGGACCGCCCGCTCCACAGAAGACGGAGATACAATAGAGTCTCCGAGTCCCAGTCGCCTTCTGAACACGACCACCACTGACGCTCACACCGCGCGAATGTGGCAGAGAACCCGTCTACGTCCGGCATGACGAGAAAGGAGGCTGATGTAGACACGAACAAGGCACGAAGATGTGCGAAGATGGTATTGAGGCGGTGTTCTGCGTCCACATGCCATATGGTGCCTCGCGAGATGCGACAAGCCGTCATGGATCCGGTGGACGTTGGGCGCGCGCTCGAATGTGTCTTGTGGCAGGGAACTGTGGACGTGGACCGCCCAGGGCAAAGGGATGCGGCGAGAACGTGAGATGGAACTTGAAGCAGACATACCCATATTGTACACGCCAGTACTTCCGACACCGGGATAATCAAAGCCACATCGGACAGGACATGATATTTCGATAGCACGTCTATAAGAGTACATTGTGAGCTCATTCACCGTTGTTGACGACCAGGCTCCCGAGCGCGTTGAGAGTACCGTCTGCGTTCTGGAGCGAAGTCGGCGCCGAAGAGCCCTTGAGGCCGTTCACAAAACCTGTAGGACCAAGCATGAGGATACTCGCTATCGTGCTCGGATGGTCTAACACAGTGGGGGAAACGAAGGCTCACCGAACGGGCAGGCGGAGAGGATCCAGCTGTTCGCGTCAAAGAAGGCCAGCGCCTGCTTCGTGAACGCCAAAACGTCCGCAGACGTCGGTTGAGTTCCTCCGTTGAGATTCTGTTGGAGGTGTACATCGGTATGAGGCTACTATGCAGAACATTGCGCGGCACGAACCTCTTCAGCATACTCGGTGAGCAGGATCGGGAGCCCAAACGTGTCGTGGAAAGTGGTCAAGTAATCCACCAAGTTGGCGAAGCCAACATTGTACCAGTGGACGGCGGCATAGTCGAACTACAGACACAATGGTGTCAACGAGCGAACACCACCCTCAATGCCCCTGCACAGTAGTCCCGCCCGAGTCGAAGAACTGACCGTACAGCCGCTGCACGCTTGCATGAACAACTTGAGCCACGGAATGCCGCTGCTCGCGCTCGACACGGCCGGAGTGGCCGTCTTGTAGCCGAGCGCCCTCTTCGGCTCGATGTGCTGCCTCCAGAGCGCCGCCGCCGTGTCGGGGTCGAGGTTGGACTGGCCTGGCTCATTCGGTCTGGCAAACGGGACACACGGTGCACCGTGACATGTCAGCAATCGGCACATGTCCTGGGACTCGGAGTGACGGAGTCGCCCTGGACGCCCATGCCGGCACTCACTCGTTGAAGCCCAGGATGATGGTGCCTAGCCCGGCTGTGACCGCGCTCTCGAACGCGGCGATCCTGCTCGCGTCGCCGCCCCAGAGCATGGCCCAGTAGTCGAAACCGAGACTGTCTGCGGCGGCGGGCTTGTCCACGCCCCAGGTGTACAGTCTGTCCCAATGGGAGCGGTCAGTGGGGTATAGCACTTGGAGCCATACCGGCCGAGTATTGACGTACCCAACGACGTGAGAAGTCTTGAGTTCGGCGAGCGAGGGTTCGTTGCCTTCGCCCCAACTGACGCAGATCTTGAAACCGGGCTCCCCGAACGAGGGATTCAAGGCTCGTGCGCGAACGCCGGTGCCGTTTGTAGGAGAGCTGATAACGGCCGGTAAAGTCGCAAGGGCGCCGCACAGAACGGTGAGAAACGAGAGGGAGAGTCTGGTCATCTTGGACAGGTCGATCAAGCAGAGTTCGGGAATGATTAGTGACCGGACTGGGGCACTTGGGTTCGTCTGTAGCCCCGAGTGGGGACTATATATATGCCAACAGCACAATAAATGGTCAGGAATACATCGCGGATGCAGTTACCTATGGCTTCAAGTTGAGGCGTGCCTGACCGCCACTGTATCAGCCAGCGTGACTCTCTTTGGGCGGCATCGATGGCGGGAGTGGCGCGCTGAAGTGTTGTATGTGCCTCGAAGGAGGAACTCCTCAGGAGGCATCGTGGCATTCCGGCGTGTCGCATTGTTAAACACTGGAAAGCGCTGAGTCGAATTTGACAGATCCTGCTGTAGGTTCCTGTGTGTCAGAGCTTCATGCCAGGTGCATTCGGCATAAACCTGAGCCCAAAGGTCGGCGCTGATCGGCATTCTAATCGCGTGGAGGAGGCGGAGTACACATGAGTACAGCGCGCGTATGACTTGTCATATTTGACTGAAAATACACGACGGAGAAGCTCAAAATCGGTGCTTTCAGATACCCAGGTACGGGCAAGCGCAAAAAGAGAGGAACACGAACCTGCAGAGATTGAGTCCTTCAGTCACAGCGTCGGTGTGCCAGTGGGCGACTGTAACGGTGACGCTGAAAGACCTATAGCAGTTTCGAGATACCGCGCCCATACGCGTGCCCCTGTTTCGGCGAGCATGAAGGGTGAACGTCGTTTCAGGGCTTGAGATTTATCGAGTGAGCGAGAACCGCTGTACCAGACAGCATCACGGATGTGGGACGTGCCAGCGCCTTTAACGCCAGCGCGACATTGATTCGGGTACGGCGCTTACTACAGTCTACACCACGTCTGAGTCCGTCCGCCATCGTCGAACAGTTGGACCGCTTCCACGAGCCTGAGCGACCTGGAAATAACTCGACAGAGGCCTGACACACGCGCACTGACGCTGCGCGGCTGGTCACGAATGTCCAGACGAATTTGCGGATGCGGCATCTCTCGAGACTCGCAGCAAGGCGGCGTTACTAGTAAGTAGTATGTAGCAGTCTATCACCAACTTGCAGGGATACTGAACGCAGAGTATTTGAGAGAAGACGGTTAGCCGCCAATTTGTAGGATGTTGTATTAGGCATACTGGTAGATTGAGAGAGACTGACTTTGCAATTAAGGCGAGATGCACGGCGACGGGCGTAAGGGCGCGGAGGCCTTCCTGAGTCTTACAGCACAACTCCGGAACGCCCTCAACGAGTAAGTAGCTCTGACACCGAGTAGTTCTGACACCGGATTGTACTGTACATGTCCACGTATATGGCCGATATATGTAGACGAGACCGTGAGCCACGAAAACCACCTTCCGGCACCCGCTACGCTCGCTTCACTAATTGAACCGAGTTCAGCCATATGGAGACGAACAGTACTGGTTCTAGTCGGACGGACACATTGGTGGCCTGTCCGGAAGAGTGCCGCGCCATGATACTCATTGACCGTCGTTGACAATGAGGCTTCCGAGCTCAGTAAGAGCGCCGTCGGCGTTCTGGAGCGAGTCCGGGTCCGAGGAGCCCATGAGCTGCGGCACAAAACCTGGGCGGAGAAACGGTAGCGGGTAAGCAAACATACTGACAGCCATGGCGCGGCGGAACGGAGAGTTGTTAATACGGTGGTACTCACCGTACGGGAAGGCGGCAGCGATCCAGTCAGTTTCGTCAAAGAACTTGAGGGCTTGTTCCGTGAAATTCAACACGTCTCTGAGTGTCGGCTCGTCCAGTTCGTTGAGGCCCTACGGCGAAGAGTGCGTGAGTAATCATGCGCGCTCATATATGCAGTCAGAGGATACGAACCTGCAGACCATACTCGGTAAGGAGAATCGGGAGTCCGAGGTCCTCATGGAAGGACGTAAGGTATTCGACCATGTCGTCGAACCCGGCGCCGTACCAGTGGAGGGCCAGGTAGTCGATCTGTCAATATTGGCGCATCAGCGGGAACAGTCTACGCTTTGGAGAATACGTTGAAGTGCGCACCGTGCAAGCATCGCAGGCCTCGAGGAACGATATCGCCCACGGTTTGCCAGTGGGCGCACTGGACACCGCGGGAGAGGCCGTCTTGTAGCCGAACGCCACCTTTGGCTCGATGTGCGCCTTCCAGAGAGTGGCAGCGGTCACGGGGTCAAGGTTGGACTGGTCTTCCTCGTTCGGTCTTTGAAGTGAAATGAATCAGTACGAATCGTCCTGAACGCTGTTAATCGTAGTCACTACTACTCACTCGTTGAAGCCGAGCACCAAAGTGCCCAGCCCGTCCGTGTCAGTGAACGCGCTCTCAAACGCGGCGATCCTGTCCGAATCGCTGCCCCAGAGCATGGGATAGAAGTCGAAGCCGAGGCTGTCTGCGGCGGTGGGCTTGTCTACGCCCCAAGTGTACAACCTGCCGCAATCGGGGCTCAGCTACACGCACCGATGCCAGTTGAAATGGAGTGGACGTACCCGATGACATGCGATGTCTTGACCTCGACGATCGAAGGGTCGTTGCCGTTACCCCAAGCGAGGCCGACCTTGAAGCCAGGCTGGCCGAACGAGGGGTTCATAGGACGTGCTTGAATGGCTGTGATGTCCGCAGCGGGGAGCGCCAGAACAGGCGAGAGGCCGCCAAGGGTGCAAAGCAGAACGGCGAGGAACGAGCTGGAGCCAAGGTTGGCCATCTTGCGTAGGTCAGGCTGGAGCTCAGAGGGGGTTAGCTACCGGAGTGGGTTGCTGAGGATTTTCCGCACAAGACCTAGCTCTATATACGCTCGCACTCCAGCCCATGGTCAAGAGAATTTAACAGGATAGCCGCGCTGTCCCGCACATCCCGTCTAGAAGATATGCTAACTTGTCTGAGTAGTACTTCAGGCAGGCACTCACCACCATTCTACAAGCGACACGTCTTAAGCCAGATGACTCCCGGCGGTGTGGCCGCACAGCATGGGCGGTCGATATATTACGCCATCGCCCTCTTAGACGGGACCAGTCTGGGCGAAGACAATGTGTCGTGTCCGCCCGAAAGGGACTCGCCTATACTGGGCGGCGCGCTGAGACATCCGGATATCAGGAGCGTATGGCAATGCTGATGGTGAACGACTGACCGCTCGTGCTCACAATAGAGGCTCATTATGATATTCAACGCGATGTGAGGAAACGGCCCCGCCGTCATTGAGTATCATTGGCACCCTATAATGCAGCGTGCAGCTACGAAGGCAAAACGAAACGTCGGTATGCGGTACGCCGGAAACCGTGGCGCTGTTGTGCCAGGGCGGCGCCGGCGCCAGCAGTCAGGCTATTGCGTGCATTTCGCGTCGCTTTGGAAGCATCAGCCGACGACACGAAGCATTGAGATCGCGGGAGCCCTCGTAGTTCAACAAAGTTCATGACAGTACCACGATGGAGAGTACGAAATGTCCTGGGGGCTTTATCAGCGAATGCAGTCAATGTCACCCCGCATGGACGACGTACCTAACTGCTATGCGAGAAAGTCATCAGGCAGGATCATGAGACAGCGAATTCATCGTCTTCCCGAGCACCCCTGACTGCCCGCGACAGAATGTCTGCACGCGCAGGGACGAGTTGCCGGGGATGACGAGTACCAAAATCGTGGTGCCGTTCAGAGTACCACCAAGACAAACGGTACTAGTGGAAAGGTGCAGCGAAGTCGTACAGAAAAGGTCGCGACTGGTCGGTGAGAATTAGCTTCGCAAGGCGATAATAGAGGAAGGAGTACATACCAGTCGAGAAGTGAGCAGAGACGCACGGCAGAAGCGCGTTTCTGTACGTGCCCGTAAGGTCAAATCCCCATCAATTACAAGGACGGGCTATAGAGCAACCCTACGCGACGAGGTAAAACGGTCAACCCTGCACTAGCCCATAGCAAATTCAAAATCCTGCATCGCGAACTCCTTCGCATGGCTACATCCCAATCCTGTCAGTAACTCTGTGATCATGATCCCTTGACGTCAAATCGAACGTACCGCCCACGCATGTGCTGCACGATCTCCTCCGCGATCTCGGGGAGGGCTAGGCGACGTCCTCCGTGCCGGTAGTTGGGTGCCGTTAACGCCTTGCAGACGTTACAGACAGGGAACCAGCCGGGAAGCCGCCGCGCGAGCCGGTCCTGGATGTCTTCGAGCACTTTCGTATCGACGACGACACCGCGGACGTGCGCCGGCGCAGTATCAGCGCCTTCCGGGAGCAGCCGGATACACATGCTGAGATCGTCATGGTGCGATTTCAGGATGAAGTTGGGTTTCCGTGACGCAGAACTGTGCAAAGCACTGAGAGTATGAGCGTTGGTACACCACGATGATACCAGAAAGGAGATGCTGACCACATTTGCCGCTGAAAGAGCCAGGTGAGGTCGTTGGAGATGTGTGTGAACTGAGAAGCACGTCAGTGAGGGTTGGGAGAGATGCATGAAATCTACTGGCATGCTCACCCATTTAGCCCAGTCAAGTTCCTCCGGCGGCGGAAGGGCTGGGTCGCCGCAGGAGCAATAGAGCCTCCCAGACCTGATCAGGGCTGTCAAGACGCTCATGGTCGTGTTGTGTGGCAGCCTCGCAGCGTCGAGTATCCTCCTGCCCAAGGTATGGTCGCCCGCGCATTGTAGGCTCAGGTATCCCGGCGCTTCTGAAGCGCACGGCTCACGGAATCCCCATTCCAGCTCCGGGTGAGCCGTGCGCCAGTGGTCATGCACGTCTTCGAACGTGAGAAGCGGTCTATCCATGTTGAGTGGAGGCGCCTCCTTGCCGCATACGAAGAGTGCGTAGTGTCGTGACAATACCTCCTCCGGAGACAGATCTTGCATATCCTTCTCCCACGCAGCTGTCTTGGGATGTAGCCAACATTCGCGCAAGGCCATGGCTGCGATCGCCTTCGCTTTGATCTTGTAGGCATCAGCTTCTCTTAAGATCTGGCGGGTAATTGCGGAGAATGCTTCCCGGGTGACATCGCCTCGTGCATTGTTTTGGCATGCTAACGCGTTGATGCTCGGAAGGTGGTGCGCGTCGTGTTGGTTGGGCATGAGGGCGCGTTCGATCTCGGGCATCCCGAGGACGAGACCGTTGTAGTAGCTGGATATCTGGTGCAAGCGGGCCTTGACACGGGAATCATATGCCTCACGGGTTTTGCGCTCCCTCTCGTCCTTGAGCAGCTTCAGCAACTTCGGCTTAACGTTCAGCCAGACTATGATGAGCAGCATCGCGTCAAGCACGTGCTCGCCGTTATGTATGAATGGAGCTACTGACTGCGGTCCGTGAGCTTCTTCGGCTGACCTACATGTTTTGTCCACTCCTGGTTGTCTGGAAAGTCGGCCTCCACATATCCGAGCTCCTTGAGTTTCTCAACAATTCTGCACCCCTAGTTAGCGCATCAACGAGTTTCGTTCGACGACGGACTCACCTGTTTTTCCGTGTGGTCTTCATCGCATCCTTGTCGTTCTGCGCCTTTAGGGCGGCTCGGTGCTCCCAGAGCAGTAGAGATGTCGCGTGCTGCAGGAAACCTCGCGTTAGCGTTTCTCTCATAGATGTGATTCGAAAGCGGACTCGGTGCTGCTTCACACAGTCACGGGTGAGACGGTTCTCATAATCTGCCTGAGGTTCGCCATCCGCCTGCTGACGCTGCTGTAGCGTGACCACCGCGGCTCGTAACTGAGGAGCGTAGTATCTTGTAAGAATACGTAGCTTAGGCACGCGTCAGACTAGTCAATGAACTTGAGACTCTTCTGGTTGCGTGTATGATATGATGAGAAGTACATGAGTGCGAATAGTCCGTATGCGCCCGCCATCAGGTCCTGTACAGCACCACGCGCCCCGCCCGATCCTTCGGTTCCCTCGGGCGCTGGGCGCCTGTTCTTCGGCCAGTCCGGGACCCGGTGCGGCCCCGCCCGCCGACCGTTACACCCTCCCCCTCTGGATCGACGTTCGATCCGGGTGATGGTGGAGGAGGAGGGGTATGGTACCGAGGACGACGTCGAGGACCACGCGCGCGGATGGTGATGCAGCGCGCGGCCCTCCTGTTAGTCGACGTCGATCAACTCGTCCCAGTCCGCGTGGTTGGACTCGGTGTCGTCGATCAGCGCGTCGCCCCATGCCAGCTCGTCGATTTTGACGATGGCGGCGACGTGCGTCGGCGAGGACACCTCCTCGATGGTTGCCGGCGAGCTGGGCCAGGGCTTCTCGTCGAGAGAGGCGCGACCCAACTCGTGGTTCCGCGAGAAGCGGCCCCAACGCTCGAGCGCGCGGATGGTGGCAGCGTCGGTCTTCAGACCGTGGGTGCAGAACCACGCCGCGACGTGGACGTGGCTCGCGTCGCCCGCGGAGTACGGGTAGCGCGACGGGACGGATGACTCCGCGTCGGCGTAGCCGCCAGCCGTGACGATGCGTTCGTACCATCCCGCGATTGAGAATAACTCAACCGCGAGTTGGCGAATTCGCGCGTCGTGCGGCCGATGGGGGTTGGACGCTCCCCGCTGAGGCAGGATGTGCCACAGCAGGAAGAACGCGCTCACGTCGTCTTCGTGAGGCACGCCGAACCCATCACCGACGGGCATCTTGCCAGAGGCAAGCCGCATCCCGACGGGCCAGGTGTTGACGGGGGCCCGGCGGAAGAACCGCCAGACCGTGAGATGGTCGGCGGATGCGGCGGGGTACCTACCCAACGTATCCCGGGGAGTACTCTCGGTGCGGTGGACGAGTGTCTCGCCCGAGAGTACCCGCCCGTCGTTGGACAGGGCGTCCATCAGGTACCGGATCCCTACCGGGCGGTAGCGATACGGCCGGCAGTAGACCGTGTTCAGCCACTTGTAGAACTTGATGGCTTCGTCATCACGTTCTACGCAGGCGAACCAGCGCAGGTTGTGAGCCTGCACCACCGACTTGATGGTGGTGTTGGCCCAACGGCCGAACTCGGGGAGGTCGGAGGTGGGGGTGGGCTCGATGACCACCCCTACCTTCTTCCTCGCCGCGGCGACTCGGGACTGTTCCTTCGCCTCGGCCGCCCGCGTCATCTTCGAGCAATACAGCTCGAGGGGGTCGCGAAGGCGGACATCGAGCGCCATGTCCTCATCCTCATCGTCGTCGATGAGGAGGCTGGCGAGATCCTCAGCCATGGACGGCTTGGAGATCCATTGCCGGTACCAGGCCGACTTCGGTTGCCCTGATTGCTCAAGGTCCGTGTCGGGCTTGTACCGGAGGCGGAGGACAGCGGCCTGCTCCTTCTCAGTGGGCCCCAGGGACTCATCGTCGTCCGAGTCTGAGTCCCCGAGACTCCTCCGAGAGGACGCGCCTTGACCACGTCGTTTTACGACGTGGGGCTGGTCCTGGGCCTTGCCCTTGCCCTTGGGATTGGGCGCCGCAGGCGTCGCACTCGCAGCCTCGGTCATGACGACGTCTCGGTCGTCACGAGCGGGCGCAGGTGCCGGCGCATTGGTCGCGCTCGCAGGGGTCTCTCCCATGGGTGGCTGAGGTGCTGGCACCTCAGCCTCCCCACTAGGGCCCGCCTGCGAGCTCTCCGTCTGCGGGGCGCGTTCGCGCGACTGCCAGCCGCTGTCGCTCAGCGGTTTGAACGGGGCGGCCCGCTTACGCGGCTCGCGGCGTAGATGCTGGAGCTCCTGTCGGAGCTTCACCATCTCGCCCGAGAGCGTGTCGCGGGCCTCCTGGACCTCCTTCAGCTCCTGTTCGAGCTCTTGGATGGTCCGGTCGCGGTCGCGGATGCGCGTCCGGAGGTCGTTCTCCTTGAGACGCGCATCAGCGATGTTGCGCAGCGCGTCGTCGTACTTGTCGCGGAGCGCGACGATCTCGGCGGTGTGCTTCGCACGCGCCTCCGCGAGCTCTTGGTACGCTCGCGCGGCGCGCTCCCAACCTGAAGTCGTTGGGGGCGCGGTCTGAGGCGGCGGCGGCATCGGCTGCGGGTACCCTCCACCGTAGCCAGTATCATATTGATACTGGTTGGGTGGGGGCCCGTACCGATTGTACGGGTCCTGCTGCCCGAAGTTGCCGGGACTCTGGTAAGAGTCCCGGTACTCGCGGTCGGGACCCGCATAGTTTCGCGGGGACGGGGGGGATCGGTCGCGCTCGCGGTCGCGCGAGTTGCCACCCCGGTGGTAACTCGTGCTCGCGCTCGCACTCCCTCCCCCTCCAGGCGCGCCTCGCGCGCCGTGGTCGTCGTCGACCTCCATCCGAGTACGCTTGGACTGGATGACATCGTCATCCAGCCCGCGCGCCTCGCGGCTGTCGTTGCGACGGTGGCGGCTCATCGTGGTGGTGGTGGTAGGGGTGCTGGTGGGCTCGGGCGGTTGTCGGCTAGTGCTCGGGTGCCTTCCGGTTGATGGATGGCAGGTGGCTGGGGTGTCGAACTGCCGGTGTGGGAGAGAAGAGAGAATGCAAGGACGCGCGTCCTTGCCTCGTTCCCACTCCGATTCCAGCTCCGACTTTTCCCACGCCACATCGCCGTGGGAAGACGCGAGTTGCAGAGTGGCGGTGCTCGGGCGCTTAGGACTTCGATGCCAGCGCGTCGAAGTCCAGCTCGCCTTGGCACCCCACCATGACCAGCCTGTGCCACGACGCAAGTCGTGGTACTCGGTCATGGCGGTCCAAGGTGCTCATGACTTCGGTCATGAGTACCTGAACGCCGTTTCGCGTTCCATGACTCCGGTCATGGAGTGTTCGGGCGGTTCAATCGCCCCGCCGAGTACGCGTACGCGTCTTGCCTCGGTCATGCCGAGGCAAGTGCCCAGAAGACGATTGAGTACGTGCGTCGATGGTTCTGGTGGCCCCGCATGAGTAAGGACATTGAAATGTTCTGCATTTCATGCGGCGCGTGCCAAATGTCCAAAAGCTCTAACGCATTGCCGGCGGGATTGCTCCATACGCTGCCTATTCCCATGTTCCCGTGGGAATCCATGGGAATAGACTTCGTGGGACCATTCCCCGATGCCAAGGGATTCAACTACTTGATTGTAGTCATCTGTAGGTTGACGAGCATGGTACATCTAATACCATGCAACGTCACCGACTCGGCATCCCGGGTCGCCGAGTACTACTTGAGAGACGTGGTAAGACTCCACGGTATCCCAAGCAGTATCGTCTCCGACCGGGACTCCAAGTTTACTTCCGTATTCTGGAAGGAAGTACACCGGCTTTTGGGCACGTCGCTCCTGATGTCCACATCGTTCCATCCTCAGACGGATGGAGCGACGGAGCGATCCATCAGGAACGTCACTCAGATCCTGAGAGCACTGGTGGAACCCCACCAGTGTGACTGGGTGGATCGTCTGCCGATGGTCGAGTTTGCCATCAACTCGAGCGTGAATTCCTCGACGGGGTTCGCGCCATTCGAGCTGAACTATGGCTATGTGCCACGAATGGCCAAGTGGGACAAGGAACCGTCTAAGTTCCCTGGCCTACAGGCATTCGCGGAACGCGCAAGACTGAACTTGGAGCAGGCGCATGACGCACTGCTTCAAGCTCGTGTCTCCGCGACGTATCACGCCAACAAGCGGCGTAAGGACGCACCCGCGTTCGACGTGGGCGACCTGGTGTATTTATCCACCAGGAACTTGACATTGCCCAAGAACAGAGCGCGAAAACTCGCGCCCAAGTTCATAGGGCCGTACAAGGTTATACGGGCGAGCCCGGAAACCTCGAGCTACACGTTGGAACTGCCGGACGAACTCGTCAGACGACGAGTCCATCCAACCTTCCACGCGTCGCTCTTGAAGCCGCATTATCCTAGCGACGAGGAGATCTTCCCGGCGCGGGAGGCGAAGCGGTTCTACGACTTCGGGGAGCCCGACGAGCAGGAGTGGCTCGTGGAGGAGATCACTGGACATCGATGGACTGGCAGGTCCATCGAGTTCCTGGTTCACTGGTCGCTGGGTGACCATACTTGGGAACCTTTAGCTCATTGCGATGAGCTAAAGGCCCTTGATGATTACCTGGCGCTGATGGGCGTCGACCATTGGAGAGACTTGCCTCGGCATGACCGAGGCAAGACGCGTACGCGTACTCGGCGGGGCGATTGAACCGCCCGAACACTCCATGACCGGAGTCATGGAACGCGAAACGGCGTTCAGGTACTCATGACCGAAGTCATGAGCACCTTGGACCGCCATGACCGAGTACCACGACTTGCGTCGTGGCACAGGCTGGTCATGGTGGGGTGCCAAGGCGAGCTGGACTTCGACGCGCTGGCATCGAAGTCCTAAGCGCCCGAGCACCGCCACTCTGCAACTCGCGTCTTCCCACGGCGATGTGGCGTGGGAAAAGTCGGAGCTGGAATCGGAGTGGGAACGAGGCAAGGACGCGCGTCCTTGCATTCTCTCTTCTCTCCCACACCGGCAGTTCGACACCCCAGCCACCTGCCATCCATCAACCGGAAGGCACCCGAGCACTAGCCGACAACCGCCCGAGCCCACCAGCACCCCTACCACCACCACCACGATGAGCCGCCACCGTCGCAACGACAGCCGCGAGGCGCGCGGGCTGGATGACGATGTCATCCAGTCCAAGCGTACTCGGATGGAGGTCGACGACGACCACGGCGCGCGAGGCGCGCCTGGAGGGGGAGGGAGTGCGAGCGCGAGCACGAGTTACCACCGGGGTGGCAACTCGCGCGACCGCGAGCGCGACCGATCCCCCCCGTCCCCGCGAAACTATGCGGGTCCCGACCGCGAGTACCGGGACTCTTACCAGAGTCCCGGCAACTTCGGGCAGCAGGACCCGTACAATCGGTACGGGCCCCCACCCAACCAGTATCAATATGATATTGGCTACGGTGGAGGGTTGGGACACCAGCGGCGACGTGAAGGACGATAAGTCCGGCAAGAAATGAGACAGGTACTGGACCAGCCCGAGAAATCTGAGGACTTCGTCCTTAGATTTCATAGGCGGCCAGTCTCTGATTTTCGCCATCTTGTCTGAGTCCGCATGCAGTCCTCGGTCGTCGATTAGATGACCGAGGCAATCCATGCGCGGCGAATACAGGTCTAGTTTCGATCGACTGAGGTACATGCGTTGCTCCCTCAGTCGGTCGAACACTAATCTCAGATGCTCTTCGTGTTCAGCGATACTTCGCGAGAACACGAAGATGTCATCGAGATACACATGCACGAATACGCCGATGTATTCGCGGAATATCCACGTCATGAGGCGTTGGAACGTGCCGGGAGCATTGCAGTCTCCCTGTTGCATAACATGGGAGACGGCGGTGCCGAAGATGGTCGAAAAGGCCGTCTTCCACACATCCGCTACCTCAACGCGGATCTGTTCGTACGCGTCCGACATATCGATCTTGGATCGATATCTCGCCCGCGCCACATCCTGACGGATGTTCTCCTGGTCGGGGAATGGCGTCACGTCCTTGTGCGTGTTGTCATTCCTCTGCCGGGCATCAATTACCGTCCGCAACTTTCCGTTCTTCTTGAGAACGCAAAGTAGCGGGGCGGCTTGATTCGCTGGGCGCATTTCCCACCAGCCAGCCTGGATATATCTATCCATCTTCTCCTTGAGCTCGCCGCGCACTGCGTCCGGGCATCTCGGATGATGATAGTTATATCGTTTGTGCTCGTCGATGAGTGGAATGCGATGGTTGATCTCCCGCATGGGCGGGAGTTCAAGCGGTATGGGACCCACCAAGTCCTCCACCCGCTTGAACCACTGCTCTCGGAGGTGAGGGATCACCTCCGGGGGTTTGAGTACCTCCCGCTCGGGCATGTCGTGGAGGTACTGGCGTACCTCCTCGTACAGTTCTTCGTTGAGCCCGTACGGGTCCGCGTTGCCGTACTTGTCTCGCTTCACTCCGCTCTAGGAGTGAAGTGATACAATGTCACGCTCGGACACGTCAGGCATGCCCTTAGGGTTGCGCTTGTCGCGCTTGGCAGGAATCGAATGCTTCCTCGGACGCTCAGGGTCCGGGGGGTACACGAATTGTACCTTCCGAGAAGGCGGGGATTCCTCCTCAGAAGGTCCAGTTGGCGATGATTCATCTGGTGAATCATCGTCTTTCACGGTGGACGGTGGACGCTCTATGTTCCACCGTTGGCTTTTCTAGGCCGGGAGGGTGCGACGGTACCGGGGGAGGGATCTCTTCCTCCCCTGGACCGCGGCCATCCCTCTCGTTTTCACTCTTTCTGTTCCGGATCTCCTCTACTATGTAGGGGAGACTATCGTCCAGGGGTAGAGCCGTCACCGGCTCCTCATCCTCTTGGACGTCTTCTACCCTCACGCTTCTCCGACGGGAGTCATGTAGTCAATCTCGGGACGTACGTGAGTACGCTCCGGGAGACTTAGTCTCTCGTCGTCTGGCGCGGTAGTTCGTGTCCTCGGCAGTGGTGAAGGCGGGAATCTCTTGCCCCTTCACCACTATTGCTCGCCTATCGAAGTCGAGCACAATCCCATGTTTATTCATAAACGGGGTACCTATGACACAGTCATACCGGTCGAGGTTTACTATGTCGAAGTAAACTTCCTCGTTAATGCTACCCAAGCATACCGGGGCCCACGTCCCATAGTTGATCTTAGATCTACTACCGGCGCATCCCAACTGCAGTACGACTTGCTCGTCGAGCTTCACTAGCTTAGCCTGTGAAGCTCGCGAGAACTCCGGTGTAATGGAGTCCGTCGTGCTACCCGAGTCAAACAGGGTGTACGCTAACAGCCCATTGATGTTGATCAATGCGCATAGCGTCGCCTGCAGGCCCTTATCACGCCTCGGTTGCATTGAGTCCGGTGTACTGTCCTTGCGGCGTACACTGGACGAAAATTGGTAGGCCTTCGATGGCTGTGAGGTCACTCGGCCAGCGCGCAAGTGGAGGACTATTTCGTCCTCCTCGTCGCTATCCTGAGTCCTCATGGCCATTGCGCGGGCTATCTCCGATCCCTCCCCCTCTGAAGGCGGCACCGGGAGGAACTCCTGGTGCTCGTCTTCAGATTCGTACTGAGACCCGCCCCATTGACCATACTCGTCAATGGGCGCCGTGTCCTCAGTGCGGGTGGGCTCGGTACTGGCGTCGGGGTCGATCATGTCGACCCTCTGCGCGTGGAACCGCGTCCTCTGTGGCGGACGGTTCGAGCTAAATTGGCGTGGCTTGCCATACTGCGGGCACTGTGGGTCATTCGCATAATGACCCACCTTTCCACACGCATAGCAAGCGTTGCTCGGCGCCGCCGACCCTTTCGGTCCCGGTGTCGGCGGACGATGAGGTGGTTTCGGGCCTCCCTCATCACCCGGACGGGGTGTCCTAGGACGGTCGTCCCGTTTCCCGCCGTGGGGCGATCGACCGCGCTCTCTAGAGCGGTCACGATGGTCACGGTGCCTACCGCTGTCGGAGGGACGCGATTGCCCGTTAGTTCCTCCAACAGCGTAAGTGCCTGGCCGCTTGTCGCGGTCATGATTCTCGCGACGCCGCAGTCGAGCAAGTGCTTGCTCGACTTGCTTGGCGTTAGTGAGGATCTCCTCTACCGTATCCTCCTCTGGGTTGATGTTACGTTCAACCGTGAGGATACGGTAGATCTCGTATGGCAGACCCTCAATAAGTTTGCGCCGGATGGTGTAATTATCTGGCGGTTCCACCATTCGGGATGCATGGGTCATCATGTCGGCATAGAACGCTTCTATGCCTTCATGCGACCTGTATTTGCAATTCTCGAAATCCCGCGTGGCCTTGGCCGCGGAACTCGAATGCACGAACCGTCTGTGCATCGCACAGATGGTTTCCTCGAATGTTGGTTGATACCCCAATGATGGGTGATCGATACTCAGAGTGAACCACTCTTCGGCTTTACCTACGAGGTAAAGTCGCATGTAGTTCACTCGGAGTTGGTCCGTTTCTGGACCACATATATTGTATGCTCGCAACCAGGTTAGATAGCCGTCTAACCAGGTTGCGAACTTGTTGTGATCGTCCGAGCCGTCGTATTTCGACGGTGAATCGATCTTGGGCTGTTTTACCCCAGGGGGTAAGGCAGGCAGCATACGACCCACCTTGAAGCGAATGTTGTCACATAACTGTGATAACATCACTTCTCGGTGTCCGTCACTGTCCAAAATGTGACCCACCACTGCTGCCTGCTTGGGACCCTGTTGTCCCACCATGGATAGTGGGACAATAGGATCCTTGGCAGTGTAAGCTGCAGCTTGCGGGGGATACGAGGGAAATGCCCTCATGGTAGAGGGCCCCGTGGGTACCTCGAATGCGCGGGGTTTGGCTGGCGGCGGTGCGGCCTGTCCGTACCCGCCCGTCGGTGGTAACGGCGCGTTGCCCAGCGAAGAGGGCGATTGATTGCTCAATCGTCCCGATCCTGGTACGCTGCGCGATGCCGAATGCACCCGCTCAACGGCGTCGGCGGCATTGGGATACAATGCCGCCGCTGTTCTGCCATGGCGGCGAGCTTCGGCGTCCATCCGACTATTGTAGTCGTCGATGTTTTCACCTACGCGTCTGTCGCCGTCGCGCGAGACGCGGTCGTAGCTCGACCTATCGTTTCGCCCGTAATTGGTGGGCGGGGCAGGTCCGGTACCGTGTCCGGTTCGTCCGAACGGAGGCGCTCGAGGCGTCCGGTCGTCTGCTTCTGCGTCCAGATGGGGCGGTCTGTCTCGAGGTGGTCCAGGTGGACCATCTCCAGAACCGCCACCTCCTTGGGTCGACGGAAGATAGAGCAGCGGGCCTCGAGGTCCACTGCCTACTACCCCAGGTGCAGGTGGTAGACTGTCCTGAGCCCGTACTCTGGGAGTGGATGAGGACATCGGAGTGTTGGTTAGCAGTGACTCCGTCACTGCTAATCCCCGCTCGACGTCCTCAAGCATCTTTACGCTGTCACCAGCAATGCGGTTTATCCGCGAACGCATGGCGTTCACCTCGTTGGTGTACTCTTGTATCACCGACTGCCCTCGCGTAGCGAGGACATCGACTTCCCTAGCATTGGCTTCCAATTGCTGGGCGCGCGTAGCCAGTTGGTCGCGCAACGCTTTCTGGTGTTCTTGCACCAGGCGGACCGACGCCTCGACGGTGTCTGACGTGAAGTCAGCCATCAGAGATGACGCCCCGTCCTGCGCCGCGCGTTCAACGCCAGGCGCGTATACCGACTCGTAGGCGGACTGCTGTCCGTCATGGGTATATGACGGACCGGCGGTATTCCGCGCGGGGTCGCTTGATATGCTCGGAGGCATACCGAAAACGGTGGATGGACCTCCCGCCGTAGACGAGTACGGCGGTACTCCCATCCCTTCCGGTGGGGGCCCCGTACGAACGCCAAGCGGGTCACCCGGTGGGGGAGTCAAATCCCTCACCGTGTTGTACCGCCCGAGGCGCTCACGCGTCTGTTGAGAGGCGTGGAGTGTCATGTTGTCGAATGACACTCCCCCTCTCGGAGACGGGCTCGGGGGCGACACTCGAGATCCGGCCCCAGCTACGTTGGTAGCGGGACGGCGCATTCCAGCGCCCATGATTGGCCTAGTCGTAGCCGAGGATGAATACCCTTCATTCTCGGCATCCGACACAGGTTCATCGGAGTCGTTATACGCAGTGGTATAACTGGCCGAGCCGGCTGTCCCAGACGAGTACGTCTGGCCCGACGGCGCGGCATCGTTTTGCGTCGCACTAGATGCGGTACGCGGTGCCTCTCGGGGATCAGAATCTCGTTGAGATCCTGACCCTCGGTTGGCGCTCTCGCGAGCTTCTTCCTGTGAAGATTGATGGGCCGTTGGGTCCATCGAACTATGCACTTCTCGGTTCCCTACGGATACCAGTACGTTAGCTCAAAAAAATGTAAGAAACACGTATCTTAGGGCACGCTTCAGACTAGTAGCGTGAGCTTGTAACTCTTCTGGTTGCGTGTATATGGATGATGAGATGTACAAATGTCCGAGAGTCCGCATACGGTCGCCATCAGCTCCTGTATAGTACCACGCGCCCGCCCAATCCTTCGGTTCCCTCGGGCGCTGGGCGCCTGTTCTTCAGCCGGTCCGGGACCCGGTGCGGCGGGGGCACAGCCACGCCCGCCGACCGTTACACAAGGGCCGGTTATGACCCTGACCTACCAGATGGCATATAAACCGTTGCTGCGCTCTCGCATGCACGCACTTGCGCTTCTCCTCTCTCTCATCCTTCCTCATGTCTACCACCAACCATCACACCGACGGAGCCCACCCCGACAGACCCCACATTGATGTAGAGGTAGCTCATGCCGACTTAGCTCACACCAACGGAGCGCACACCAACGGAACCCATGCTCACATCAACGGAACCCATGCTCACACCAACGGAGCTCCAGTCCACGCCGAAGGAGCTCCAGTCCACGCCGACGCCGCCGACGCCGACGCCGACGGAGCTCACATCAACACCACTTTGAGCAACGCAGACATACCGACATTGCGTCTGCCCTCGAGTGCTTTGCGGCTACCGTTGCGACGGCTGCAACGGCTGCAGTCGAACGGGTTGCCGTCTGGCCGTTTCCTTCCAATGTTCGGCGAAGGAGAACCACTGGGCCCCAGCACTGTTCGCTTGGTCCTGCTGTGCGATATGGGCGGATGGATTCAGCTGATGCATGGTAGTACTCTTGTCAACGTCGCCTTGCTGATCCAAGGCCGCATCGGCCCGGGACAGATAGATGAGGTCGAGGTACGGTTCCTTGCATTGTGTATACACAGACCGACCCGCTTACCGCTGCGCTGAGTACAGTTTACGACTCCAACAACCTTGCGTCAAGCCAGGATGCTCACCGGGGAAGAATGGGCCATCTCAATCCGCAACATCATGCTTCGCTTTGGAGCTGTGATGAATAGAGAACAACGTGAGGGAGTTGAGGCACTTGCTCGTGTATACACGTGGTTCGCAGGATCGGATCTGAACGAAGAGACCCGTTATGCGTGGTGGGAGTTAAGGGAGATTCTACTGGGAGCAACGGCCATGTCGCGTCGCCTGCGTACACCGGGTGAGGACTTGATGATGTTTGTCAGACAGTGGGCGCACCAAAGCATATCGGTATATCAGTCCACGATTTTGCAAAGCCTGAAACTACGCTGACTCATCTTATTCTCACTTAGCAGGACGCGTTCCCCTGGGGCTCGGAGCACCCTGCCGGAGCAGCAGCAGTCGCAAGCCCAGAGCTCAATGCCGCAGACGACGCAGCAAGTGACTCGGGCGACTCTATGCCGGAACTTGAGACCGTCTCCTCTAGCAGCGATTCGGAAGCGTAGGTAGGAACATTCATCACAATCCAAGGCGAAGGCAAGGCGGCGGCATGGTTAGGTTAGTGAGGTCGGTTGATGCAATTCGTTCGTCAGGAGTTTCAGAGATGCGCGGGTAGGTGTAGGTGTAGGTACCGTAACACGACATCAGCGCGGAGTCCATTTTGAGTGCCAGCGCGATGTCCATGTTGTCGAGTGGCACGCCGAATGCACCCATTCCCAGCGACATCAGCATCAGCACGGCGTCCATGTCCAGTGTCTTAGGTTGCTCTCTGCGGGAAGGGAGCGCGGACGAAGCGCGGACAGGCTCCGGGGACAACATGCGAAGTGCGAATGTATCCTGAGAGGCGCTCCTGTGATGGGAGCTGCAGCCGCAGTGGAGGGGACGGCCATACGATGGGCCGCAGGGGCAGGGCGGGACGAGCTCCTAGGACGAGCTCCTTGGGTTCTGCGGCGGACAGGGCGTCGCGGTGCAGGGGTGCAGGGCGTCGCGGTGCAGGTAGGACGGCATCGCGCGAGGACGTTGGTGGACGTCGGGTGCAGGTAGGACGGGACGAGCTCCTTGGGTTCTGCGGCGGACAGGGCGTCGCGGTGCAGGGGTGCAGGGCGTCGCGGTGCAGGTAGGACGGCATCGCGCGAGGACGTTGGTGGACGTCGTGGACGTCGGGTGCAGGTAGGACGTCGGGGTGCAGGTAGGACGTCGGGGTGCAGGTAGGACGGCATCGCGCGAAGACATTGGTGGACGTTGGTGGCGTTGAATGGCGATGAGTAGCCTGAGCTATCGTATTTCTTCGCTGGCGTTGTTGCACTGGGAGAAACAAGGCTCTAACAGCGCCCATATGGTGATAGTGGGATCGGGGCGTACCAAGAGCGTTCATGCGGTTCTGGACGCACCGACAGGACGGAGGCGGCTGCTCTGTATCTCGTCTCGCCTTGCGTATCGCCCAGACCCCGCCCAGACCCAGGCGTCGGAGAGCAGAGAGCAGCCTTATGTACTCGCGGGCGGCTGGGTGACGACTCTGAGCCTTGTGAGCCTTGTGGTCTCCACGTGGATGGAGGGTGGCACCGACATCTCCTCTCCTTTGCTGCGTTGGGAGACGTCGACGGCGACCAACGGGCCAGCTTGGGGTTCTTCTCGGCCAGCGGCCAGCCGGGGTTCTGCTTTGCCTTGGCGAGACGTCAATGTCAGCCAGCCTGGGGTCTGGGAGAGGTTGTGCTGCTAGCGTCTGCGAGTGAATACGTGAACACGGTGAAGGCGCTGGTGCAACATACCATGAGCCTCTAATACTGAGCTCCAGGCATCGCATACAAGATATGCTGCATGGTTGGGTAGGAGGAAGATAGATGTGAACGTGGAGGGGCAATCGCTGAACACCTACGCCTACGCCCCTACGGTCCACCTGCACCTCGGACCCCTGGCACCAGATGGCCATTCCTTCACACTTCCTACTCAACTAATACGCCGAAGGGAGAATGTCTGATCGGGCCACCTATCTTCAAGTGTTCATGTCATAGGTAGCTATCATATAATACGCATCAGTCATTTCCCCCAACCTCTCTCATCGTATACTGACATTCACATCGTTCGAAGACCCCGTCACCTCCCACGTGTTCGTGTTTGTTCATGGGTGAAGGTGAATACTGGGGCACAAGATGGCGTTGCTGCCAGTGTGCGGCGAAGCTACCACTTGCGGAGGAGCGGGAGTGCTATATACAGCAGGAAAGGGTGGAATGCCCCAGTTGGTGTGGTCATGGAGTTGGAATGAGTGGCCTGACTGCAGCTCGATGGCGACGGGTCAGTGGACAGATTCGGTGACAAGAGAAATGCATGCTTCTATCATTCGGAGTACAACCACCACGGTATACGAGTATATGTACATTATAGGTACACAATTAGACATGATTAGCCCAAGATGGCGCGGTTTTAATGGTTGACTCAAAACTTGATGATAGATATGGTTAGCTCAACGATCACGAGCCCGAACAGCCCGAGGACTCACCTATCAGTACACTATGAGTTTGAGGCGGCGGGTTCGCTGGTCATGGCTACGCCTTGGTCTTGGTTATTGCCAGGCATGGGCAGGGGTGTATATTCCGAGGACACTCCAGGGTCCAGGAGGTGTCGAGAGGAGGTAGCCAGGCGGAATAATTCATCGTATGGGCAGCGAATACCAGATGCTGCATCATTCGTGACATTTGCCGCATCTGCGATAGATAGATCATGTCCACCACGTCCACCTCAGATGAAGTATCTCATATGAGGGATGATTTACCTTCTGTGCCGCCAACGGCCTGAGCACAACCACAATCTGGGCACCGTCCCTCCGGACATAGCTCTGGAAAGTATGCAATATTATAAAAGAGCCAATGATAGCAGTTGTTCGAACTTACTTTCCACCTTCTCCATGACCACTGCAATCCTTCTAAACACGTCTGTTAAGCCAGCACCAGTGTTGGCACTGCGATCATCATCAGAAGAACTCGACTCGTCGTCGGTGGCGATGGCTGTGGCACTAGTATAGATTGTTCGAGTAGTGGTGGGATCGGACATGTTAGATGTCAGTCTGTGGGGACGCCACAGGTGGGCAGGAGGGAAGACGAGAGAAGGTTTGGCCTGTAACCACCTGCTCGCCCAATGCCGAACAACTCTATTCACACCACTGAATATAAGGAAATGGTGTTACTGTCTGGAGATCCGAGGGCGGATCAGTGAGCGGGTACGTATGAAGGCTCCGACGCGCGAGGCGAACGCGAGGTGATGCGCGCGAGGTGATGTCCCTCACGCGCATCGGGGTGGGTGGACGCCGCGAGGTGCACGACAATAGATAGACGCGAGGGAGTGCGACGCGCACGACGATAGACGGAGGGAGTGCGACGCGCGAGGGATGGACACGAAAGTGGTACCGACGCGCGAGACGTCCCTCGCGAGACGTACACGGACGCCCCCAGGTACCGTGGTGGGACACAAGATACATTCCTATACAAATCAAGAAACATGATCATAAGTTGCCGACAGTCTCAACACCGACAGTCTCGATTGCTCGTGCTCTCATCGTCTCCCGTACACGTTTCAAACCAAGGGATTTGTGTCTGCTGCTGGGCAAACCGGAGTAATGGGCCTCTGTGATATGATCATGAGTACAGGATCACACAGAGCAGCGAACGACTCACTGAGAAGTGCGGAGGACATGAATCTTTTGGTGCACTCGCCGATTTCACAAGCGAAGGGTTTGTAGATTTTCTCTGCCTCGAAACGCAGAGCTTTGAGCTCTGAGGGAGTGAGCTCGACTGGAGAGGTGCCCGAAGCACGCGAGTCTGCCGCTTTGCGTTCCCGTGTCTGCTCGATCAGATCCTGGTAGATCTCCCATACGACCCCCTCGCATTCCTGATACCGCACGTGCAGAGTGCAAGCTCCCTTGCTCTTGAAGACCCTGGGGCAGTGGGCCCTGGGGCACGGACACGACATTTCCTCGGCTCGGAACCTCGGCGGCGGCGGTGGCGGCGGCGACCCGGCGGTGGTGGTGGAGCGTGTTTTGGAACATGTGCAGTACAGATGTCCGGGGTCCAAGGGTGATGGTTCGAGAGGGTGAGGGATAACGGTGAGTACAGGTTTAGACTCCTCGAGCTTGACTACCTGAGGAGAATATGACAAGGGAGAGGGAGCGGTGTGCTCGGCGGATGACACGGATGATGACTCGGTAGAGAGACGGGACGGCAGGTCCGGGATAGGTGCAGGTGCAGGGGAATCGGGATTGTGGTGAGATTCGCAGTGGTCGAAGATGGCGTCGAGATGGTTTAGGAACACGCCACAACAAGTCATTTGAACATCTTGTGGCTGCAAATGAACGTGACTACTTGATAATGAACTGAGAGCACCCAGTCTACTCACGAGTTCCGTTAGTTGCTCGAATTCATGGACAAGTGTTGGATGGACTTCGGACAAATAAAGTCTGGAGTATCTGGCTTGTTCACCGCCATCGTCTTCAGGGATGACATAGTCAATAATCTGTTCTGTTCTATCAAGTTGATGTACACTCAGCATACTCACCAGTTCCGTCCATCGCACAATCGACGTGCCGAGAGGAGGGGAGGAAGAGGAGGGGAGGAAGAGGAGGGGAGGAAGCAGCCAAAAAAGCTTGTCGTCCAAAACGAACCGGAGGCTAACGGCGTCTCATCTGACAGGTATTTTCCCACATTGTTGTCCTGGTGCAAGACTCTTCTCAGAGCGGTGGTAACAGTCATGAATACAACTACTTGATACAGCGTGATGTCGAGCCTGATGCACACCAAGCTGTCCTTCAAACACCAGCATACTACCAACCTCGGCCTCGGCGCGGGTAAGACATCATAAACCATCACTCTTCTTCGCCACACCAGATCTGTCTGTCCCAATGTTCACGGGCACGCGAAAGGACGAGATGGGGATGGGAATGGAGATGGGGATGGGAATGCAGCTGAGGTTGTTCTTACTCTGCGCTCACGAGCTAGGGGGTCAGGAACGGACTCGCCATGCGCACTCACCGCCCCAGCATGGTCGCGAGGTGCGCGTGCGCGTGCGCGGTGAGTGAGTGCGCGTGCGCCATGCTCGCCCGCCGCTGAATTGTCCTTAGCAGCGAAAATATCCGCGCACAGCCGGACGCACATTGGGGAGGCAGTCGTCGGGGAGGTTGTCGCCGTGGAGGGGAGGCCGGTCCCGCGACGTCGAGAGGAGCGTCAGAGGAGGTCGATGTCGCGCTCTCTTCCGGTCGTCATTGTCGTGTCGTCGATGTCGCTCTCTGATGATACCGGTTTGGAGGTTTGCGTCCTAGTAGCATAGCAGGCGTCAGCGCGCGGTCGGTATGGGATAATCACAGTAATACTCACAGCGAGCGAGCATATCCCGCACAGACGACCGGACGCGGGCCTTGAGGAGGCGGTCCTCAAGGCGGTCGTCGGGGAGGTCATCGGGGAGGTTGTTGCCGCCGTCGAGGGGAGGCCGGTCCCGCGATATATGTCGCACTCTCTGATGATACCGGTTTGCGTCCTAGTAGCATAGCAGGCGTCAGCAATGCGCGGTAGCATATCCATATCCGCACAGATGACCGGACACGACAGCCAGACACGACAACGACAACGGTGTCTTGAGGGAGGTCCGTCGTAGTGGGGAGGTCATCTCCTCGAACTGACCTCCCATCGCCGTCGAGGGGAGGTTCGTCGTCAGTCATCAAGGAGAGGTTCGTCGTCAGTCGTGCCGGCGAAGAGGTCAACGCCGTCTGAGGAGAGGAGAGGACAGTAGACGGAGAGAGGAGGAGGACGTCACCGTCAGCAGTTGACGGTTGAGGGAAGGTGGAAGCAGGACCCCGCAACTCGACCCCTGACACCTCCCACCATCAGATCTCCTCGTCTGAACAGTGGTGTATATGGTACTCTGTCTGCTCCTATCATCTACCACACAGGATGCGTCCTACCACAGGGTTTGTTACATTAACTCCAATCCACTTCCCCTAATGTCTGTCGACTGGAATGTGAGAGTGCGAAGGTGACACCTGAACGACACGTGTGTTAGCTGTTAGCGCTAACATGCTACATCCCAGGATAATTGTGCACCTGCTATCCCAGCCGGTTCGCGCCCTCCAGAGTATCTTCTTTTCCAAACTCACACAAACCCCAGAAATTTGTAAGATGACGTGAGTGCCGAGCCCAGTCTATTTGACGGGTATAAAGGTAGGGAGGTATAGCGCGTCTCACCGAGTTCAGCCCACCTTAATCCCCCTCATCACCCGCCCCATCACCCAAAGTGTCGTTGCTATGTCTATCCCCTCCGGCTTGCCCCAGGCTTCTGAGTCGTCTACGTTCCCCTCGTCTGCCTCGTCCACGTTCCCCTCGTCCACATTCCCCTCGTCCACGTTCACCTCGTCCACGTTCCCCTCGTCCACGTTCGCCTCGTCCACGTTCCCCTCGTCTATGTTTCCCCGGCACACCTTCCCTTCGTCCACCCACCCCTCGACCACTTTCCCTTCGAACACCTTTCCCTCGTCTGCCCAGCCGTCGGCTGCCCTTCCAATGAACACCTTTCCCTCGTCTTCCCAAACGTCGGCTGCCCCTCCAACCTACGCAGAGTTTCCCTTCGGACCTGGCACGTCCCCGGCGAGATTTAGTTTTACTCAATACTTCAAGACATTTCTTCTCATTGCGGAAGAGATAGAACGACGTATGCATATGCATCTGTCACCTGTACCCGTCCGTGCACTATCCATATACTGACCTGGCCGCCGCTCTCTTCAGGGAATGCGCAAGAAATGTGCTTGCAGCAATGCCCAAACTGTGGATATGCGGTTTTTGGTTCGTTTTTGAGGAACTCCCATCGCTTACATTACACTGATCCTTTCCTTGCTTTGCAGCGGGGTCGTCTACCACTGCTAGGACGCCTCTTGTCGACGACAACGATGACGACAACGACGACTACAATGCCGGTCACAACACCGCCGGTCATGCCGGCAACACCTCCGATGATGAACGCCCCCATGTCATTCGCCCGACCTCTGCACCAGCTGCCGACCCTGCCTATATAATCCCCGCACCTCTTGTAGTGCCATCTCCTCCCTTGCTACCTCTGCGTCTCCGAACGTACGTCTCCTCTTATTTAATATCATCTGCTGTCCGGCTTCTAAGCTTCCAGCAGTCGTCTTAACGACCCGGATTTGTCGGAGATGTTGTAGTCGAAGTTGTTGTAGCGCGTCCGTCGGTCGGTCGGTCGGTCGGTCGGTCGGTCGGTCGTGCTGTTGTAGTGCCGTCCTGGGTGGTGTGGTGCGTCGTGCTGCGGGTGGTGGTATATCTTGGCAAGTCTCTGGTGGTGGGTATATCTTGGCAAGTCTCTGTCGTTCTGGATAAAATGTATATAACCTCTCCCAACGTCAACGCCGCGTGAGCGGGCATGAGCGACGTAATGCGACTCTCTTGCTCGTTCTTCACGGCGCACTGGCCGGCAAGCGTTCAGTTAGGTGGCAACTCGACTCTACTCCTTCGGCCCCTTTTGTCCTCCTGGGACCTGTATAGTGTGTAGCCCATCCCTTAGCCGCCCAAGCCCGGCCTACGGCGCTACGCTACGTTGCCCTACGCCTCCCTACGCCTCATCCCGCCCGCGCCCCATCCCGCCCGCCGCACGTCCAGCTGCCCTGCTCCTGCCTGCTGCATTCCTAGCACGATGTCGTCCAGTTCAGGGAACGACCTGCGTCCTCTTGAGAATATCTATAATGCGTTCGACTTGCTCAGCGATAGTGTGGACTCGGCTCTGTTCACTCAACTTGGCGACGTACCTGGGCTTCAGAGCGTACAACGGCTCTGTGCAAGATTTTCATCTACAGTGGAACAGGTGAGTGGAACAAGCAGGAATGAAGCATCGCATCTACTGATAAAACATATGGTTAGCATGCCGCCATCATCCCCGCATATAACCTGGATGCGCTCAGGGCCAGCATCGCGTCCATGAACGCCGCATTGGTACAGGCTGCCAGCCTCACCCTCGATCCTCTCGAGAGCCAACCTCAAGTGTCGCTTGGAACTCGTACTACGGAAACACGAGGCCAGCCTGCAGTGCAGATATCACCTGAGGATCTCGCTGCCCTGGCGAGTGGGCGGACTACCAGGCGAGATATAGCAGCGCTATACGACTGTAGCCCACGTACAATTCGCCGACGATTGGTGGATTATGGCCTATCCCCAGCGGGTCCTCCAGTGTACTCGGATGTTCAAAATCCCGATGGCACCTTCTCTCGGGTCTACACCCCTGGAACCTCAAGTGACCTCTCCCAGATCTCCGACGCCGACCTCGACCAAATCCTTCTCTCCATACATGATCAGTTTCCTTCCTTTGGGCGCCGTATGATCGATGGGTACCTCATTGCTATGGGAGAACGTGTGCCACGACGCCGCGTCGAGGAGTCGTATGCCCGTGTCATAGGTCCATCCGCTGCAGCATTCGGGCCTCGAAGAATCGAGCGCAGAGTATACTCCGTTCCAGCCCCGAATTCGTTGTGGCATCACGACGGCCAACATGGTAAGCTCTTGATGATTCCCTGATTGCCACATTGAAAGCCAAGCCGACCTGAACTGTGGCGTTTCGAACAGGTCTTATTAGGTGGAAGATAGTTCTGCATGCCTTCATAGACGGATTCTCCCGCTGGGTCTTGGGCATACGCGCTAACACCGACAACCGGGCTACGACGGTCCTGGAGTTATTTGAAGACATCGCGCAGGACTATGGCTACCCAAGTCGTGTCAGAGGCGATCACGGTACCGAGAACCTCAAGGTAGCTGCACGGATGGAGGATGTACGGGGAACAGGCCGTGGTTCTTACATTTGGGGGCGGCAAGTTCTCGTCCACATCATCATTGAAGCCTCTGATGTCTCTGACTACAATCGTCTTCAGAAGTGTGCATAACATCCGCATTGAACGTCTATGGGTCGACGTCACGAACGGATTCGGCGCGAAGTGGAAAGACTTCTTCTGTCAACTCGAGGCCATGCATGGGCTGAATGTCGACTTCGATGCACACATCTGGCTTCTGCACCACCTGTTCATCGACGCCATCAACCTAGATGCAGAACAGTGGGCGGCGAGCTGGAACCATCATACCATAGCTCGCCGAGGAGAGCGGCACATGACTCCTGCCCAGATGTATCTCCAGGGTATTGCACGCCACGGACAGCGAGGGGTTCTCCCCGCGGTCGGGCCTGTGCCGGAGCCTGACATAGAGCTTGGTCGTGCCTCTGACGAAGACTATGCAGACTACGGTATTGACTGGAATGATTTAGACCGTCCTCGTATCCGCCAGCATCACGACACCTACAACTTGGACGACGGTGATCGCGCAAACCCATTCCTTACCAACAATCCTACCCACCTATCGCACGTCGAGATCCCAGATCCCCGGTGTCCTTTCACCCAGGAGCAGGTTGCTCATCTTGATACTCAGCTGGCCCAGTTACCGTGTTCACGTCGAGCTGATATGGACGAATGTTTACAGTTTTGGATCTATGCGTTACATATTGCACAGAGTATGTAACGTCAATGCGATCATCAGTGCTAGCTATGTGAGACTCTGAGTGTGGACGCACTACCACGGTCAACCTAACCGTGACCTGTGCGCCCAGATTGGGTACCAGGGGTCCTCACAGGCGAGTATACTTCGTAATATGATGGTACACTGAGCGACATTGGGGGAAGCTTTTGAGACATAATTTCAAGCAGACGTGCATGTTCTGCATCATCTCGGGTGGTGTGCAAGATCAGGGAACCTCGGAATATCATACAAGTTGAGATACCTCTACTGTGTGTGCGTACGGGTGTCTGGAGTCCGGAAGCCGTTGTCCCATTGTTCAAGCGCCTTGCTTGTTCTCGCCGGGCGCCCACTCACTGGTCTCTCGAGTCGCTCAGCTCACTGTACTCTTCAGCTGGTTTTTTGGCTCATCTTCTTCTATCAGCTGTCATTCATTTGTCTCTGCTGGCTAGCTCTCATACTCGGGAAGGCATGCGAGACGCGAGACTGCCGCTACAGCACACACATCGTATCGGCACCCACCGCACCGACCCGCACACATACCCACACATACCGCCCACATATTGCACCACCGCCCAACGACATCCTCTCCTCTCGGCGTGCTCTCTCATCCTCCCCAACAGCGTGTACGTCCCTCCTCCTCCGCCCCTCTCCCCCTAATTCCTGTACAAAGTGCTGACTGACATGTTCTACACGCAGCCGGCCCCAGTTTGGGTACAGCTCGCATTGTACGACTCGCTGACCTCGACAACAGACCCGGGAAGCTCTGCCGCTGGGGATGTGCACGGCTATCGCGCGACTATCGACCATCCAGGTATGCTCCTAGCCCCCTACTGTGTGTTTCGCCTTTGCTAGTGATACGCCTGGACGACCGCGGTTCATCTATGGACGACGCGGTGTGTGCGGGTGATCTATGGCTGCCTCGCCATGCTTGTCGGACGTCGAATGCCCGGATGGCCACGTCGGGGTGGCCATCGGTGGCCATCGTCACGCGCTTTGGGGCTTTGGGGGGAGAGGAGGAACTCGTCGGGAGGGGCTAAGGAGGAAGGAACTCGCGATCGCATTCATGTACTACTGGGGCGACGGCCGAATTGTGTCGAAATCATAAGCGGGTGTATGACATGGCTACTATCAAGGAGAACTACAGAGTGTCGTAACCATCTGAGGAGTGCAAGAGCAAAGAGTGAATGTAATAGTCGAAGTCAGTAGTAACGGAGGGATCGTCCGGGAGCTCCTGGACTAGTATCTCAGCCGTACTCTGATCAATAACCACATCCATCGTCAGCATGCAGGTGTGAAACCAGGCATTCTGATAAAGTGATTAGTCTGGGGCGCGGTGGTGATGATCGGCAGCAAAACCAGGTTTACCGCATGACGCCCCTCCTCCATATGGGCTGAGACGAATTGAATCTATGACGAGTTCAGCCCCTGCATTTAGTCCAAGCAGGGAAAGCACTGTACCCGCAAATCTTCGTGTCCATTATTGTCGATAGCTCCTCTGGGGAGAAGTTGGCTGTCGCTGATTGCCATGAGGAATAGGGTGGGCCTGTACGCCTCCAGCATGGTAGAGGCAGTTTGGCCCAATGCTGCAAAAGCCGGATGGTTTGGATGACCAATTCCGGAGAGATAGCGTTGCAGACATTCCATCCAGCGCTCTGCAAGTGCTCTGTAGTCGAGCGAAGCATCATAACCGGGATGGTTCTCGTGTACGAGAACACGATGGGTGAGCAGCGGGATAAGCTGGGCGTAGCTCGTGACTCGGCGATTTGCACAGAGGCCCGCCACGATCAACGGAATACTGAAACCTTCGAAGGTCTGTATAGCAGCAAAGTCAGGCTGAGATGGTACCGTCGAATACCCTCAAACCTTACCTTGATCAATGTACTGCTTGCGGGCAGCTCTCCTCCTACGAGATGCGACCTGACCAGATCCTGCTGATCGAGACCATCGCGTATAGCCTCGTAGATAGGATGCAGATGTCCCTCTTCGACATTATCCAGCAGGGTGGTGAACAGGAGGCCGGCGGCGATGCTGTTAGCCACATTGTCCACCCCATCCACCTGTAGCGCGCGGATGTGGGATATCTAATAGATGTAACCGTGGGTCAGAAACGTGTTCTACCCGGAGTAACAGCAGGCCGGCGAACCTGAGTGAACGACCCAATCTGTATAATCATGTTCATCGGCTCCCTTCCCATCTCCACGTCATACTCCTCTGCGCCCGTCAAGGGGTTCCGAATGCGAGGAGGAGGCCAGGTTTGCATACGGGCATATAGCTCTGGGCTTATGCAGCGCATTAACTCCTGATCGGATGCCGCCCGAAAATCTCCCAGCAAAAGCGCTAAGAGCATCGGCGACACCGGAAGGATATCCTGGCCCCAGAGAAGTGCCAAACGCAGCATCACGCCGCACGCTCTGTATTGCTGTAGGGTGTTAGGGGTTGGCCGGATCATCCTGTCTGGAATCGCTGGAATGTAGAATTGATCATCTGATGCCCTGCTCCACAGTGAGCCTTGCACCATTCTGCGCATCGCCTCGCTGAAAACTGCCCTGAGTGGGCCAGGTCCAATGGCCCGACCCCTAAATGCATGTCAGTTTGAACGTGAAAATGTCCCAAGGGTTGAACGCTTACACGGAAAACGTAGGAGATTAAACTTCCAACCCCGTATCATTGAAGTTGATGACGTCCACGGGCTCTGAGCTTTCAGTGTCTCCATTGTGCTGATCGTCCGAGACGTAGCGAAGAGCGGCAGCCAAAAGTCCTTCAGCAGCCTCTGCAACTGTGCCCGCAGATATGTGGACTCCCTGAGCGCCATGTGGGATGTCGGGCTGGTACGACCGCAGAACTGCAAGCCAGTCCTGGACGGCTTGCTCAGCTCGCTGAAGATACCGCAAGGTCCATGCTAAACCCGATTCCGAAGTTGTGGGAGCGACAGCGGGAGAGGAAGATGTAGTGGCGGATGAGGACGTAGCCTCAGTGGTCGCTACTGACAGAGGAGCGGAAGCAGAGCGCGAAGCTGCGGTGGCTGTGGCCATGGATCGGGAGCGCGAAGCTATGTCGAGCGAGCGCGGAGCTGCATCGAGCGAGCGCGGAGCTGCATCGAGCGAGCGCGGAGCTGCATTGAGCGAGTGCGAGACGGCGATGTTGGAGCGCGAGCCCGAGGCAATGTTGGAGCGCGAGCGCGAGCCCGAGGCCGAGGCGACATCACCGGGACGGGAGGGGTTGACAGAGGTGGTGGTGCCGGTGTACGACGCGCTTGATGGTACGAATGTGGTCGACTCAGAGAACTCAAGATCATGGTCATAGTCGGGTAGGAAATCGGAGTCCGGGTCCAAAGACGACTGAGCTGAGGGAGGGAAATTGGGTGCAGCTGAAGTCGGTCGGGCTGACGGCGCGGTGTTTGATCCCGAAGTGGATGTGTCGTTGTTAGCAGTCGGTGTGTCGGTCGTCGTGAGGATCTCAGTACCACACCCCTCTACACAAAGCACAGATCCGTCATCCTCAGTGATGACTTGGTTCACAGGCCAGGCGCGAAGTCCTAGGCACAAGTGTAGTGGGCGTTCGGATGCGGTGCTATCGCCAGCCCATGGTCCCACCAAGACATGATCAACTGGGTCTATTCCATGTGTCATCAGTTGTCAATGCGCAATTGGAGATGTAAGTTCACTCACAGAGGAGAATAAGCAGACGTCCATTGTTTGGAGGTGAAAAAGAAGGGACTCTGCTCATCGCCTTGTTCAGCATTTCAAAATTGAGGACTTGTCCATGGGGACGAGCCCATGGCTGGAAGGGAGGGCCGCCAAGCTGTGAGACCCTCCCATTGCTCTTGACCTCCATGAACCCCCAGTACTGGCCAAACCAGGCCGACGGCGACATAGAGGCTGTGTCGTCTTCTCGAGCCTGAGAGTCTTGCTGAGGGTTGACCCTACCCAGCTCTAGTCCGTTGGCTTGCATATGGCGGTCCAAGGGCCCGGCTAAGAGACCGCCGACAAAGTCGATAGATGCACGAGCGATCACCTCGAAGTCAAAAGCGAGGTTGACAGCGCGGAATCGTCTAATAAAGCCGTCGCTGGCATGGTGCGACTCCGGTACTCGCAGACTATACTTCGGCCTGAAAAACCTCCCAGTCTGTGTTCTCTTCGACAGTGTCGGCTGGCGTGAAAGTTTAGTTTGTGGCGGCGGACAAGACTCGGCCACGTTGACTCACATCTTCTGTATGTAGGCAAACAACATATTGGTAACGTGTTGGAACATTGTTCTGTGCCTTCCCGTTATGAGACAAGGAGGCGTCGCGGCTGCGTGAAGCGGACGAGGTCGACGGGGAGACACCAGGTGCCAATGCAGTGACGGGCGCAAACGAGCCATGCGCGCGACCGTTCGAGGAAGGCGGTGATGGATGTGATTGAGACGAGCGTGCGAACGGTGGGGTAGAGACACCACCACCGCGGCGACGGCTTGGAGCCACCCAGGTCGAAGCAGTCGGTGGCGGAGGCATAGAACCTGAGACGTTGGGAGGGAGGTGCGCGGGTGGAACCCACGGCCTGATGGTGGAGTTGTAATGAACTGGACGGGCAGGAATTGGCGGAAGACCGGTGGGAGCAGCGAGCTGAGGCTGAGGCTGAGGCTGCGACATGGGCGCCGCCGCCGCCGGTGCTACCGGTGCTACGTTGTGTGTGTACCACGGCTGTCCACAGTTCATGCATGTACCTCGAGGGTCCAGAGGGCTATCTCCGGCGATCTATGAAAAATCAAAACTTGCACATGAGCGTGAAGTGCTACCACTCACCGGGCTGAATGCGACACCGTCATTGCAGTACCGACTTGGTAGAGGCGGCGCAGCCTGATGGTCCTCGGCATCATGCCTGCACGCACATTCTCCCTGTGCTGACCGATTGCTCGCCTGCAAAGATACTCTGAGCCTAAGCAACGACGAAGACGGTGTTCAAGACATACGGTCATCGGGTAGTATTGCGCGCAATTGCATAGGGAGCAGGGCCCCGGCGGAGGGGTCTCACTCGACATATGAGCCAACCGCGCCTGGGTCTACGTAGGTGTGGGTGGGTTGGATAGGTCGGCAGGATGTAGGCTTGTCAGTGACTGGTGCACAACGTAGAACAAGAAGTAGCCTGAGACGCCCACCGACCGGTCTTATATACCTCCCAGCCGGCGACCCTGGTGAGAATAGAGCTCTTCGGGCCCTCGTGTGTGTAGGGCAAGGGCATTCGCACCAGGATCGACAAGTGCTGAACCACGAGTGCTGCCACCGGATGAGTGAAGTATCGAGGGTCGTACCCTGAGGCGGATCCTAACGATCGGTGACGATCGAACATTCGAGGCTTCAAATCTCGAGACTGAGATTTCAGACTTCGAACACAAGATTTCAGGTGTGAAGAATGTACTTTGACTTGATGTTGAAGCAGCATGAAATGAGTGTTCGTAGTGCGCGAATGCGAAGGTTTGAAATGTGGAGATCGACATCGAGATCTGAGATCGGGATCGGCTATTTGTCCAGCCCGGGGATTTTTGTCCACGGGAACCCCTCATAGTTTCACTGGTATTCCGGCGGAACGACTGAGGCGCAGGCTCACGCTTATGTCCGTAGGGGTTGCGTTCAGGGCGTGCGGGCTAGGATGGCGAAGTAGCTCAGGCCCCGCTGTCCGACGAGTTCGATGTCTGACAACGCCGCGCGGCGCTTGTGGCGGCGGGAGCAGTTCGGCTACCTGCGAAGGGCACTTTGTTGACGTCGAACGTCAATCTCATATCCGACTTCATCTGACTACACCGCTGCGGTCTGCCCGAGGACACGATATCTGCAGTCAGAATGTGGTCAAGACGACTCGAACGCGGCGGTGCTTTGTCCAGGTGAGTTCTTATCGCGATCGGCGCGCAAGGGCACAGGCACGAGTGCACGTAGAGTTGACATCGCTTGCCTAGATTTGTACCAATTGCTCAAGGTGGCTTGCACGATCCTGGAGGCTGCGCTACGAGACGAAATTGAGTATGCCGCGGATCTCAAGCCATCGATGCTCAAGGATCGAGTGTGGGGACTTTGTACAATTCTCCCCGCCCTCCCTCCAAGTCGACAGGGCGCGGGGGAAATGCGATGTCGCGAACCACTCATCAGGCCACGGACTACGGTAGCGCGGTCGATCTGTCAACACCGTGTCAAAAGGATTGAGAAGCCGCCCGACGTCCTCGCAAATCCGGTAAGATGCTGCAATACAGTCAGCGATTGCTTGTTGGTGGCGCGCGCTACGACGGCCAGAGGACGCGGGCTGTACTGGTACGTAGGGTTCTGCTGATTTAGTGCGCACGCGGGGTACATATACTGGTAAACGCAGTCATACGCGCGACTTCGGTGTCTCCCCCCCCTCCTCTGTCGCCCTCTCCCCTATCAGGACTTCTCTTGGTCGCGCCAGGTCGCGACTGCTACTTCTTGCTCTCCCACGATGAACTGGCTGCAGATCTTCCGCCTCGCTGCCCTCGGTGAGACCAGCCCTCTCGGTCCTACCGGTTGACGCACCGCGCTTACTCCGCCTCCTTGCCCAGGCTTCAGCATCTTCTCGGGGATCCTCGTGCTCTCGCTCGGGGCGCACCTCTTGTCGCTCACCCAGAAGTACTTCCAAGGTTCCCTGGACTACGAGTCATATGGCATCGCCGTGGGCGTGATCACCGTGGTCACCGTTCCCGTCATGTTCGTCTTCTTCAACGCCGCTCGCGCGCGGAGAGTGCGAGAGCTGACCTTGTCTTTCCGTTAGGCTCGTGGTCGACTTCCTGCGCACAGGCGCGTTCACGTCCATGGTGCTCGTCGAGCTCGTCTGGCTCTGTACGTCCTCGTTGCTCCCATGCTAGCGTCCCGTTCTACCGCGCTCGATCTATGCTGGACCAGAAGTGACTAATGACATGTGGTGCCTGCAGCGACCCTGTGGGTCCTCTGGCTCGCGGAGGGCGGGCTCATCGCGAACGAGGTTCAGGACGCCTTTCAGACGTGCGACTTCGACATCCCGCTCCTCAACCAGGCGTGCAACGAGACGCGCGCGATGGAGGCGTTCTCGTTCTTGACGTGGATCGTTCGTGAGTACCCTTCAGTTTCGTCGGTCTGGCTGCTTTGCTTCGCCCACGCGTTGCTTTCGCGCCCCCAGTTGTTCGGGCGCGACAATGTCGGGTTTCGTGTGGCTCAGCGGCCGGTATTCAGGAGCTCGCGGCGGCTGCGAGCCTCGGGTGAGACCGTCGCGCTGTCTCAGCCTGCGCCCACCCACCTCCGAGCCCCCAGCGCAGCGTATAACAGCGCCTGCTCGGGTTCCGCCAGGCTTCTTCGCTTCCACAGTTCTCCAGACCATGCGACTACGCTATACTGCTACATAGTTCCAGCCGATTGACCTCTCGCCCACAGTGCTCGCATACACGATCGCCCTCCTCGTCGTCGCGATCCTCAACCACTCCCGCGGCGCGCCCATCTGGACGTCCACCCTCAAACAGCAGCAGCCCTCCCTCGTCGTCCCCGCACCCGCCGGGTCCGCCTACAGCGGCCAGCCCGCATACCCACTCGGGGCCCCCGCGCACCCCCAGATGGGACAACCTCAGCCCGGGGCACAACAGCAGCAGGCGTACCCGCAGCCGCAGTACGGTTCCCAGCAGCCTCAGCAGATGTATCCCCCGACGGCGCCGGGCGTGTCGCCCCCTGTGCAGCCGTATGAGGCGTCGCCCGCGATGGGCGCGGTACCGTACTCCACCAACGTGACGGCGGCGCATGTCCCGCAGGTCTGAGTGCTGCTCTGGCGCGCAGTGTGTTGGATAGAGGGCTCTATCGGAGGGGAGGCGGGTCGGTATCGTATATAGGCTCGATGGGAATTGCATTAGGTGTATTTGTTACCCGGGCTGGCCGCTTCTGCTGCTTCATGTGTTTTGGTTTCGGGGTATAGGGTGTTTGTTGTTGTGATGTATATGGCGTTGTGTGGATCGACTCGGAGTTCCGGATACTGTGCATATAGCTATTTGCAGATGAACCAGACGAATGTCCAGAGACTCTGCACCTACATATGTCGCCTCCTACCGTGACGGCGGGGGCACATAGACCAAAGTCTTGCCGCTCCTGCCGCCAGAATTCACTCCATGAGATAGTGGCCCAGAGTCGTTTGTGAGTAGCGCATGCCGCAATACAAGATTCGACGGGGACCCCCGTGTTGACAGGCCTCTCTCACATCGAGTTCACACGCGTTATACGCACTGGGACATCCACCGATGAAAATCACGATCCCAGAGAAAAGATGATAGCAATGATACACAGCACGACTACAGGCTACAAATAGGGAGGGCCGGTCGGACAGCTGCCGCCGCACCCAGATGATACACGTAGGTATATGTACCGCCACACGGGGCCGAGATGGAGAGGGAGAAGCGGGAGAGTCCTGCGGGTCGTCAGCGTCGTTCATCGTCGTCGTGTTGCGTCTCCAGCCAGGATCAACCGGGTCAGGAGAGGACGGGAAAGTTAGAGTAGGATTATGCGGCGGTCTCCGAGCTCGAGCTTGCGGTGCTGTCGCGGACGGTGACCGTGCGCTTTGGGACGTAGGTCGGGAGCGCCTCCTCGGGCTTGCTGACGGTAAAGCCTGCCATCGACGCGTCAGTCCTCGTATGTCCACAGAACCAAGCCAAAGCCAAAGCCAATGCTCAAGACGCACCTCGCGCAAGCGCAGCCTTCTCGCCCTGGCGCCCAAAGCCCATGCCGCTCTTCTGGCTGCTCAAGCTGCCGGAGCGCGACGCGTCCGCGCCCTCCTTCTCCCACGACGCGCTGCCACCCGCGCCGGACATGACGAGCGCGCGCGGGGGCCCGAGCGGCGCGGTCGTCGGGAGCACGCTCTGGTGCTGCTCGCGCCAGGACGTGATCGCGCGGCGCCACTTAGCGGACTCGCGGTAGATGAGGCCGAGGAGGATGTTCAGGCAGCCGATGGAGAAGAGGAAGAAGGCGGAGACGAGCGAGAACTCGTCGACGTGGTGCGAGAGGACCGCGGCGCCGAGACTGCGCGGAAGGGATAGGGTCAACAAAGGGATGCGGATTAGCATGTGAGGAAGAGGGTGAACGTACAGGCATTGGATGACACCGAGCGCGCCGAGACCGAAGTCGTTCCCGAGGATGGGGAAGAAGCGGCTGAAGAACGCGGCGGGCCAGCCGATCTCGGACATGAGGAGGACAATGACTTGGAAGATGATCAGCAGCCGGTTCAGGACGGCCCAGAAGGCACCCGCGGGCTGGTTGGGGACTGTGCTTCCTCTGTACGAGGGAGTCCAGTGAGCAAGCTGCTATAGGGTGAAGGGGACTGTAAGGGGCACATACTCGACGTAGTCAGAGTCGGCGTTGATGCAGTCGATATCTGTGCTGTTGCCCTCGGTCGCGCGTATGTTCGAGTCGACCTTCCCTGAGGCGATAAATGCGTTCACAGACTTGACGTCTTGCACCATGGTGACGATGCTGCTCGCGAAGAGGAGCAGGAGAGCGATGATGCTCAGAGCCCGGACGACGTTGAGGGCGATGAAAGTGTCTGGAAGCGCGTATGAGCGTCGAAGTTCTGAATTACCGCCTTGGGAGCTTGGGACTCACATCCTTTCCGAGTGATGGCCATCTTGAGAAAGTGTGAGAGGTGGTGGCGTTCAGAGAAGCGGTGAGACCGTGATGGGCGTCTTCGAGACAAAGAAAGAACGTGTAGGAAGGACTGTGGTGTGCCTGCACCCTAGAAGATCGTAAGCAGAGGCCCGAGGGCGCGACGGTACGTAGAGCGCGGAGGGGAGGAAGCGGAGGCTGCTGAGGGCGGATTGGATGAGTAGAATGGAGAACGTGTCGAGAAGGAGGGCGGGTCTTATGAGCGAGGGTTGGCGCGCGCCGCCCGCGCAGCGTGGCATCAGCTCACACGAGGAATATACTGGGCCCTTTGTGCTGGAAGGAGGCCGTCGCCGGGCTGGCCTCATTGTACTCGCACAACAAAAGTATCCACCCAGCAGAACAATGGGCCCAACAGGCGCCCGGCCGCGCGCAGGCCTCCGCAGCCACCGAACGCAAACACGACCAAGCACGGCATATGGCCGTGGGCGCCTACGACCAGGCTGCGCTGTTTCCTCCGACGAGTCCGCGGCGAAAAGCTGACCGGCCTCACGTATGAGTACTACCTATTCATGCAGGGCTCACTTTTGCACAGCCGATCTCGATTGACTTGTTACAGCCTGTAATGATGTTTGGGTAAACAGGAGATGGCGGGCAATATTGCTGCCATGCCGCATACCTCTACGTTGCGGCCGTATTTACGTTCACTCATCCATCCTCCAGAGCGTGTACATCAACCATTAGCATCGGACGGGTCAGTACTATCTTGCGCTCGCGTGATCAAATGGCCAATGCTAACCGCACCATCACAGGTTGATTTAACGTTGTCGTTCATCTACTCAAGATATCTACTTCACCCGCCCCTTGCGCCAACGCTCTTGAAACCTGACTCTCGTGCACAAATTGTCCACTTCATGCGCCACCCCTAGACGTCAAGGACAGAACTCTTGAGGATAGAACCCAGGTGCAAGACACAAACTCATGCACGATAGACGTCGATCAACTCACCTGCTATACGCGACACAGTCTCGACGTCAGGCGCGTGCTCCCAAAACGTCTGCACTCGGTCCGCGGTCTCCTCAGAGATCTTTTCCAGCCGACGCCGCTGCCCGTCGTCCCCGTCCATTCGTATGCGGTACCGCCGCGGCGACATGAACCACGCCTTGCTGAGGATCATCATAGAAAGGTGCCCGCACCCTTGCCGTAGCTCGGGCTGACACTCCTGCGGCTCCGAGTCAATCGACTCCTCCGCCCCGGCATTGTCGCCTTCGCATACGAGTCCCTCCACACGGATTCCCGGACTAGCCTTGCAGCCGCCCATGAAACGCAGCGACGGGATCGCCTCCGCCAACCGCTGCGGGAGCGCGGCCGCTGCTTTGTCGCGGGCCTCCTCAATGGCATTGATGTTCACCTTGCTGGTCAGCTCCCCGGCGCTTACTGGGTATATCACCTCTGGGAGCTAGATGCGCAGCGCAGCGAGGCGGAGGGGACGGAGCGCGTCGTGGAACGTATCCTGCACGCGCTGCGTCGAGCGACATGTTCTCTCGACACTAGGAACGCACTACGTGCGACACGCACCCAACAGCGGTGATAGTCGGGCGGGGGCGGCCAGCGGATAGGCCACAACAGCAGCTCGAGCTGCATGAATCGCAGGTTCGGCACGAGCGTGCTAACCCACGGCCAGAACGCCCGCTGCCGCGTCGACGCGCCAGGAAAGGGTCCTTCCGCCGCTTGGGCAGGTGTACGCCCAGGGCTGCCAACGTACGCGTGCCAACCGTGCAGCGACAATGCTCAAAGCACGCCGGCGTGATGTTCGCCCTCTCCCAGTCGACGAGGCCCGTAATCGCAAGCGTGTCTGGGTCCACGAGGACGTTCGCGCAGAACAGGTCGACGTGCGTGATCATGGCAGGGCAGGGCGTTCCCATCCGTGTGCGCCGTTTGTCGCGCGCTGCACCCGTTTGAGCATTGCCAGACGCCCGGCGGGCATGGAGGTCGAGGCGTGCAGTGCGACGTGGCGAATATCGTCCTGGCACACTTATACAGAGCGTGCGCAACCCGATCGTCGTCAAGAAGATGAAGCCAAATATATTGTGGAGCACGACAAGGGACGCAAGCATTCCCAGACTTTGGACGACTACCGCCTATCTTTCGTATTCTCGACGTATGGGAACTTGCCTCCCTACTCACTGTCGCTATCGGCAGAGACGATCAATGTCGCTGGAAATCATGAAAGGCATTCGCAGGCTAGGGGCGCTGTGACGCTAACGCTACTGCAGATTCCTAATCAGCATCGCGCAATCATCGAGGACTCACCCAGGGCCCTTGCTTGCCTGAGGGGCTTTGCACGCGAGTAGACTCTGTGGCGGACGAAGTGGCCAGCGCTATGTGACCGGACGTCAGCTATTCGCTCTGTTCGCTGTGTTGGCGAAACACGTACGTCGTGGGGGCAAAGCCCTGCAATGCGACGCACGCTCCGCTGTGCCCTTGTGGGTCTCGAGGCAGCGCGCACGTCGCGAAGACCTTTGCGAGGCCACCAAGGTGGTTAGTCATGCGTAACGCATGATTGCTCGCACAGGCCACGACGACCGCCAACGGGATCTGACGAATAGGCGTAAGCGAATGCACGTGGGATAGCGTAGGAGAGAGAACGTACATGCGAAGATCCTCGGTCGGCAGACGGCTACAGACATCGTTGAGTATGAGCATCAAGCAGTAGCGTGCCAAGATGAAGCGCATACCATTTGCACACCCGCCCAATCGACAAGTTCGAGTGAGCAAAAAGTTTTGCAACACTCACATGTTGCGCGCCAGCTGGCGCGGTGCAGCGATTACGCATCGCCGCACAAGGCGCTTGTGCGCCCGAACATGCCATCGGCGCGACCTGCCAGTGACGACGACGACGTCAACATTTCCATTCACATACACAACAACGGCGAGGACACACCTGTTTGTCGCGCCTATAGGCGGTCGGTGGGACCCAACAACTCATGATGAAGCGAGGATACAAGGGTCCCGGCGCAGTTGGCTTCCCCGCCGCGAGGCGGGTACTAGACCCGGGGGCCACGATGAGGCCTGCGCCATCCCCGGGAAATTACTCTGCAACCCGCTCGTCCGCGTGGACGGGCGGGTCGCAGCCTCTTGAATCACCCAATGCCGGCGTCTTGGTGGTGTGGGGCGCCGGCATTTCCATATTGATGTTGACGGTGACGGCGTTGTCGAAGTCGGCGGTTGTCGGCATGTCGGTCTTGCGCATAATAATCATAAAAATAGATAATCTTGACGTTGGGATTGTCGGTGTAGGGAGGGAGAGGCGACGAGGGCGGGATCGATGACCTGCACGCAAGCGTGCCTCATTTGCCTTCCCGTTGCCCTCGGGAATGAATGGTGGGGGATCACAGAGGAACCGGAACGCGGAGTGTGGCCGGGGGTGGTCGGTAGTGGCCGAAGCCGGTTGGCCGAAGCCGTGGTGCTGGCCTTCGCGCAGAGGGCTCCAGCCAGCACCAGTTGTCGGCGACGCCGCGCTTGCGCGTGACGCCACCAGGGGTGCGGGGAGGACGCTCAAAGGAAGGCTGGTGGCGCAGTCGCAGAGCGACGTTGCCGGCGCTTCCCAAGGCTTCGCCCTCCCCAGATTTTGGCGCTTGGCGCTTCAGCGACGCCCCGCTCCCCGAAAGGCGCGGCGCGTGCCCCGATAGTCCCAAGTTGGGAATCGCGCCGAGGGGGGAGATGCGGAACTAGCCAGCTGCTGTCCAACTCCCAAACCCCAACCGGAGCAGGACGGACGTCAACGCCGCGCAATGGCGGCGTTGCAGATAGTCCGTCCTCGGTGCCGCAGCCCTCCCTTAGGGGCTGCGGGCTTGGCGGAGAAGGCTTAATAGGCGCAACCCGCTTACCCACGAGGGGTATGGTTGTACGGTGGCGTTCAAGCCAGTCCGTGTTTGTCTGATCCAGCGCTGCGTCAGCTTCGTCATCAACGGGCAGCGGCGGAATACATACTGGAGGCGAGGCGTGGATACGCCACTAATGGGCGGGTGGTGCGAGTGGCGACGCGAGGACTTACGAGGCTGCCTCGTCCGAGCGCATAAGACCTACTGCAGAGCTCGTGAGTGGTCGTCCGATGAGTGGAGAAGCGAGGCACTCACGATGTTCAGAACATCAGTGTATTTGCAGCTCGACGCCTAAGCCATGTCGTCGGCGTAAGACAGTGTCGCCGTCGTCGATGAGCGTGAAGACTTACCGCGATGGCGGTGCTTGGTGCTGCCGCGCCTCGCCGGTTAGGCTAGCGCGGCTGCCCGAAGGAAACCGGGCTCGAGGGAGGTGGTGGTCTGGGGGAAAGAGGAGGCGAGCGAGGAGGGGTTCTTATACCTCCAGACGGGTCCCCATCGGCGTTGGCCGACGGACCCCGTGCGGCTGACCGAACCAGCCTCTCCCGCGCCGCGCCCGTCCTGTGTTGCCATGTACGGCGCTCCTTTTGTTCTACTCGGCTGACTTCGAAATGGGCGTATCGATGGCCGCCCGAGCAGGCACGGCGGAAGCGTCCCCTCAGGGCCAGACCCGGGCAGCCGCGAGGAGGGGTAGGAACGGTGACGCACGCCAAAAGGACCCGAGAGCATGCCATCCCTCGATTGTGCAGAAGATGGTCAGAGAAGCAGCGGAGGCCGTGGAGATACCACGGAGAGCGGCTGCGGAGGCTGTCCTAGGATGAACACGCGGTCGTGGTTCTAGAGGCACAGCGCCCCGTTTGAGAGGCCGCCACGTTGACACGCCGTCGCAGAGTAAGGATCCCTTCAAATGCAAGCCACAGCGGCCTCTGAGCTGTTAGCGGCGCAGGATAACAGATGTCTGTAGCTGAAGATAGGCGTTGGGAGAGGAGAAAGCGCAAAGACTCCAGTGCGGCTGGTCCGGAGCGGTGTTTGGTGCTGTTTATGCGTGTGGATATCTTCTCTCACGGACTGATATCCACCGGAACGCTTCTGCCCTTGTACTTGGGTCGCATGCTTGATGCAGGGTCCAATTATTCTGGACGGACGGTCTGATAGAATGTGTCTCCCGGTGTTTCTGTACCGCATCGAGTGCACCCCATTCCACGCTCTCCTCATGCCAAGGAAGCCTTGGGCACGCCGGCGCGGTCGAAGCCTCGTATCGAGGCCCGACGATCCCACCCTCGTCATCGGACTCACAGTCACCGGGCGCAAGAAATGGCAATCCGCAGAGGTCCAGGCGCGGTTGGGTCCAAGCCCGCCCACGAGCATCGCACCGGAGAGATAGGCATATGCCCACGCAGAGGCTGGCTTCGTTACTCGTGACTACTCCTACTACTGGTACAAATCGTGATCGTGCTGGGGTCGTGGAACAATACTACGTGTTCTCAAACGCGGGCCCGCGAGGTCTACCGGCGGGCCCTCGTTCGTCTTTTCTCGCGTGTTCGCTCAGGTGAAGGAGGAGCCCTTGACGGCGGAGATCCAGGCCGTGTCGGCGTGGGGGAACTGGAAGGCCATGACACCGGCATTCCAACCGCCCGCGATGGCCTGCTGGACGCACGTTCCGAGCGTGGCGGGGTCGATAAAGCCGCCCTTGGTGATGTCGTGCGTGGTGCCCGGCTTGCCGATGACCAGCTTGTTGATGTCGACACCCGACTTCTGGATGCCGAAGATCGAGGACGGTGTGCTGTTGAGCAGCTTGTCGCAATCCTCGTAGCCGGGGTCAGGCGATTCTGCAAGGCCACATCAGCAGTGAACGGGTGGCGTAATTTGGAGCTGTACTCACGGTTGTAGAACTGGATGTTGTACTGCAAGACGGATTCGTAGTCAGCGACGATAACTGCGAGGTGACCGCATTGGCACGCACCCAATCGATGAGGGCGCCGACGTTCTTGTCGACGGTGAGGTAGCAGCCACCGGGGCAGAATCCGGGCGAGAACCAGGGGCCGACGGCTGGTGAGCATAGTCAGTCATGCCCGATGAGTATCGTGTGGGAGAGAGATACTCACGAGCATGGCTCAGGATGAATTGGCCCTGAGGCAGCTGCTGGCGCAGGGTCTGCGTTAGCGTCGTGAGCCAGGCTTCGCCAACACCGGACTGCGCAGTGACGAGCTCGAACTCCTCGTAGTCGACGTCGATGCCGTCGAGATCCGTGTTGAGTACAAACTGCGCGAGCGCGTTTGCGACCGTCGCAGGGTCCTGCGAGGTCGGGTGCTCGGTCTCGCCGAAGGCGGACACGACGAGCGACACGCCCGCGCTGTTGTACTGCTGCTTGAGCTGCTGACGTTGGTCGGCCGGGAGCGCCGCCCACTTCGCCGCCTGATCGGCGGGGCCGCTCGTGAGGAGGAAGGCCAAGTTGCTGTGCGTGTCCGTCAGGATCCCCAAACGTGCAGGGAGGGCATTAGGGAGCACATACACAACGTTGAAGCCTTGGATCTGCTCGAGCGGGGGCAGAACGCTGCCGTCGGCTAGCGCAGCGTCGGTGTAGAGGACGAACTTGGGGCCGCTGGGCAACTGGGCACGCGGGACGTGGGGCAGGGCGTAGACCGCGCTCAAGGACGCCAGCGCCGAGCAAAGGGTGAAAAGACGCGAGAAAGACGTGGAGAACATCCCTGACCAGAGGGTAAGTAGTACGTGGGGCGAAATGTAAAGGGGGGAGTAGGAGAGGAAGACGAAGAACCGGCCGAGCGGGGTGAGGATCCATCGTCGTCCTGGCCTATCCTTTATACCTTGCAATCTTGACGCCATAAAAGCACGATACACCGCGCACGATATGTCAACGTCGCTGTCTCAGCAGCCTCAACGCGACGCCGACTCGAGTTGATGGTTACGAAGTGTCGAGAGAACCGCGCTCGGTGTAGAACGGCTTTCGCAGATAGCTCAGAGTGTATTGCCCCCGGGGTACTATGTATTGGATACCGAAGTGGACTGTTAGGGACAGTGTCCGGTCATAGGTGGAATGGGCATGCAGTGCGACAGAAGACGTACCGGAGAAGCAACAACACCGGGCAATGATCCATCGACTTCCGGTGTTTGAGGTCAGTATCCAATGGATACGACAGGCCTACCGCTGCCAGTGGCACGTCAACAATGTCCAGAGACATCTCTTTTGAGAGTGCTGTCCGCAGGTCCGAGGCTGAGAAGTTTGAAGATAGCGGCGTAAAAACGATGTGCGGAAGCCCGCCAAAGAAAGGCTAAGGGGCATAGGTCCCCCAGTGCCGCGTACGCATGGAACATTCAGCGCGAATAACACTGGACAATCTTCAATATCCCCGAATAGGATGAGACGGCATGATGTTGATGGTGGTGCGCGGTAGACAGGTGGAGAGACGTTGGCGGACATCAACGGATTCAAGACGCTGAATTGCAATTCCCACGCCTGCCGCTGAAGACAAGTCCGAGAGCTTTTGGAGTACTTACCCCCTTTGCAGGTTGTACCCATCACACCGTGGACAGGTATATGGCATATGCCCGCGCAAAGGCTGGCTTCGTTACTCGTGACTACTCCTACTGATACAAATCGTCGTCATGAGGGGGTCGTAAAATAAGTGCTACATATTCTCGTGCGCGGGCCCGCAAGGTCTACTGACGGGCCCGCGTTCGTCCTCTCTCGTGTGCGTCGTGTCGTGCTCGGGTCCTCAAGCGAAGGCGTTGCCCTTGACGGTCGAGATCCAGGTCTTGTCCGCGTGCGGGAACTGGAACGCCATGACGCCGGCCTTCCACCCACCCGCGACCGCGGTCTGGATGCACGTGCCGAGCGTGGCGGGGTCGATGAAGCCGCCGTTTGTGATGTCCGCGGTCGTGCCCGGCTTGCCGATGACCAGCTTGTTCACGTCCACGCCCGACTTCTGGATCGCGAAGACGGAGGAGGGCGTGCTGTTCAGCAGCTGGTCGCAGTTGTCGTACCCGGGGCTGGGCGATTCTGCGGGGGCGCGTCAGCATAGCGCAAGTGGCGTATCAGGATAGTTGTGCTTACGGTTGTAGAACTGGATGTTGTACTGCATACGACGTGAGGATGAGGCACTGCCACACTGCGCGGACGAGATGAAGTACATACCCAATCAATGAGTGCGCCGACGTTCTTGTCGACGGTGAGGTAGCATCCACCAGGGCAGAATCCAGGCGAGAACCAGGGACCGACAGCTGCACAGCACAATCAGCAACGCTCGATGAAGGGTTTTGGGGGAGAGGAAAACTCACGAGCATGGCTCAGGATGAACTGCCCCTGAGGCAGCTGCTGGCGCAAGACCTGGGTCAAGGTCGTGAGCCACGCCTCGCCGACACCAGGCTGCGCCGTCACGAGCGTGAACTCCTCGTAGTCGATGTCGATCCCATCCAGGTTCGTGTTCAGCACGAACTGCGCGAGCCCGTTCGCGACCGTCGTCGGGTCCTGCGAAGTCGGGTGCTCCGTCTCGCCGAACGCGGACACCACGAGCGACACGCCCGCCGCGTTGTACTGCGACTTCAGCGTCGCCCGCTGGTCCGCGGGGAGGTTCGCCCAGTTCTTCGCCTGATCGGCGGGGCCACTCGTCAAGAGGAACGCCATGTTACTGCGAGATGACAGCTGTTCAGCACCACTGCATGACATGCGCCGAGTGTTGAGGAACACTTACACGACGTTGAAGCCTGTGATCTGGTCGAGCGGGGGCAGCACGCTCCCGCTGATCGCAGCGTCCGAGTACACGACGAACTTGGGGCCGGTCGGGATCGTGTTCGCCCGGCGGGTGTGCGGCGCGGCGTAGCCGGAGCCCACGGCGGCCAGCACCGAGCAGAGAGTGAAAAGACGCGAGAAAGACGAGGAGAACATCCCTAAACCAGAGGGTGAAGTAGCGTGAAAGCGAAATGTAAAGGGGGCGGAGGAGTAGAAGACGAAGTACCGACCAAGCGGGGTGAGGATCCACTGCCGTTGCGCCCTCCTCTTTATACCAGGGCACGGCCCCGCCTGGCGCTCCGGGCGTTGAGGGCGGCAGCGGTGCCAGTGTCAATGCCAATACGGACCTACGGTGGCGCGCGTTGTGGGCTGCCGCATCCCACGCGTACTGCCCTAATCAGCGCCTGCAGTGACCGCGCCCAGTGTCCATCGGACATGCCGTGAGCGTCCAGCGCGGTCACTGTGTTGCCGCACCTTGTCTGAGCGTCGCGAGCAGGGTCAGGACAAATGTTCAGCGTCGTGTTCTAATCCGGGTGAGACCATCTCTGGGTTGGTCCTGTAGGCCGGCGTGCCACCTCCGCGTCATGATGAGCGACCGCAGCACGGAGCAACGCAAATTGGCTCTCACATCGGCAGTATGATGGGCTACTGCACGAGCAGCGTTGGAGGCACATCCCAAACGCACTGCATAAGCCATCAGCCACCGGAATGTTTCGTGGAAAGAAGGCCACACTGCCACACACCTAGCAACTGCACCATCGACAGCATCCCAGACTTACATCTCACATCGACGAGCCATCGACCACAACAACCTGCTGGAATTCAACTCGATGCAACAAAGGCCCAGCGCACAGGAACTCATCAGCATCTCTCCGCGCCACACGAAGCCCGGGCCAGGTCCGGACGCGGAGGACCTCTGAACATCATCTCGCATCCAGCGCCCTACCACTGCGCCCGACATTGACGGCGCCCGCACAACTCGACGTCTAAATCCGTACTGCGGCGGTGCACAACGCTGGGACCGGCAGCGACGCGTGTCCCCTACACTCCTGCAGTCACCGGTGATGTATGATGAGCACTCACTGGCCACACACGATCCGTCGCACCTTCATCTGTGATAGCCCTTCACAAGGGGGCGCGCGCGTCCGCGTCAGCGCTCGGCCGTTGCGTTCGGACTGCCTCAAAGCGAAACGCTCTGCGCGCATCAGGCCTCAGGGCGAGCAATACGTGGCAAGCTGCGGCCTGCCGCTATATGTGCGCATGAAAGCATCTGCATCTGTGCTGTTCTGTTCTGTTCGGCAAGTTCGAGATGCGAGACCGCTCAAATAGTTCTACGGGAACGATTATCAGCGTGTCATGATATCCAAAATTGCGAAGCAGCTCACCTACATCTCCAGCCATGGTATCCTCTGCGATCTGACTTCAATGCACGATACGCAACACATCGTCGCCTTAGCGGGTTACACACTATTCCATACAAACGTATCTTCCAGTACAGGCTTCCACGTTCTTCCTTTCTCCCTACCTCCGTCTAGCCCTCGTTCGCACATCCAGCCCACTCCAGATTACACGAGCGGCCGCGTCCTGTACAGCAGCACGTACGCAGACGCGTCCTGCCCGCCGCCCGAGAGCGTCTCGAGCTTCTCCGCGGGGAAGATCGACACCTTGTCGTCGTCAAACTTGTACCAGTCCTCGTCGTCCTCGTCCGGCTGTGCGCCCGCCGCCGCTCCAGGTGCATTCGGCGCCGCGTGCAGCGCGCGCTTCTTCACGAAACCGATGTAGTGCCCCGCGTCCGCCTCCGCGCCCTTGTGCGTCACGATACCGACGAGCTCGTACTGGCCCGTCGTGCTCGCGCCGACGTCGGCCGTGATGTCGGGGTGGATGAGCGCCTCGAGCTCTTTGCGCTCCCGCTCGCGGTACACGCTCTCGTCCTCGAGCTCGACGCCCGCGACGGCTTTGCCCTTGTCTTCGCCTTCGGGCGCATTGTCCGCACTTGGCGCAGCGGCGTCGCCGCTAGACGACGACGCCTCGGGGGCCGCGCTGGCGTCCGCCATCTGCACATCGCCCTCCTTGTCCGTGACAGGCAACTTCGCCTTCGTGCGCTTGCGCACCTTGCGGCGCTCCGCCCTTTCCTTCTCAAACTCCTTCAGCTTCCTTGAGACGGGGAGAAGCTTCTCGCGGAGCTCTGGGGTCGCGATGTCAAGCGCGTCGTACTCGGTCGGGAACTTGACGCGGCGCATGATCTTTGCCTTCTTGCCGATGTCGCGCTTCCACGCGAAGCGCACCATGTGCACGGTCAGGTAGGACGGCAGCCGCGACATGCGCGAGGTGGAGGTGTACACGGCCTCGCGGCCAAGCGAGGGGGAGAGCTTCTCGATCTTCCCGTCCAGGGCCTGCTTGCTTGTTGAGGGGGTGTTTTGACTGCCAAGGCAAATGGACGTACCTCCTGGATGCCTTGGTGCATGTAGTTGACTGCGTTTGAGATGTTGCACGAGATCTTGAGGACCTTCTCGAAGGATATGGACTCAGGCTCTTCAGGTGCCTCGTCACATTTGAGTCTAGTCCACCACTCAGCAACCGTAGCCAAACACCCACATTGACCAGAAACTCACACTCGTCGCAACTCGCCGGTCATGTACTGCTCCACGAATTTGGCCGACGCATTCGAGCCGGACGGACCCGGAAGACCTGGCACATCCTTCAAGGAGTTGGTGATTTGTACCCAGCACTCCTCCGCGTCTTGCTGGGCGTAACCACCACCCAGGAGGCCCTTGATTCCTGACGCTCGTGACTGTTCCGCAAATTGAGGAAAGGCGTGTCGAAGAGCGGCTACAAAAGCACTGGGCGTGATGCTGTCCGTGGTCTTTGACATGTTGGTGTATAAATTGCGCAATGCCATAGGCAAACCGGTAGGAGTGGAGCTATGTGAAGATTGGTGAGATGTCGAAAAGGAGACTGAACAGTTTCAAGCTCACTTTTGGAGGGCGACCTGGAGTTCGGGTATCGCGCGCATCGCCTGGAGTGTGGCATTCATGTAGCAGGTATTCCCTAGGTTGACCAAGCCGACGGGCATGGCGAGCTGGTTTTTGGGATGAGCATGCGCCGAGACGCAACGAATCGGCAGGTTGAACTCACGGCTTCTGCCAATGCGGTATCGTCCATGTCTGTCCCGGGTATTTTGCTCAGGTAACATTCGGAATGTCTGCAACCATCTGTACTCACCTTCCAAGAATTGTACGGGGGTCGATGGAGGCTTTGGGAGCTCTCCCGCAGCTCCGATCACCATGAACGTTTGGCCCTGATCAACCCCGAGAGTTTAGCACAGTAATCGAACTTGGCGAAACAACTCTCGGCTTACGGCCTTGGGGGCGACCTTTCGCCAATCCGTATCATCCTGTACCCAAGTGAGCCACAAGTACAACTCATTGTCGAAGACGCAGACAAACCTTGAGAATGCCACCCTTGATCATGACCTTCATCCGGTCCGGAGGCACGCCCGTCAATTGATACACAGCATCCTTGAAGACGGTCGCAGGCTGATCCGGGTCGAGCTCGACGTCGTGGACTTTGCCCGCGTGCTTGATTTTGACAGAGAGGGGAGCCATGGTGTAGGTGGTGAGGGTAGAGAAGAAAGATGAGATGAGTGCACAAGACTGGAGCGGAGACGCGTCTGCGTACGCGTACGCGCGCACAAGCAGATCTCGATGACCAATCGCCCCGGTCGGCAAGTGCCGAGCCCCGGGGGAAAGGCCGCCCCGGGCCGGCCGAGGGACGGGGAAGGGATGACGTCGTGGCCGGCGACGTGTCTACTGTCAACTGCGGTGCGCGGTGGTGCGCTCGCCCGCTAAAAGCCTTGCTCGCTCTTCCACCACCACGACCACCACACCCCCCTTCGCCGCCCAAACGCCCTTCTTGTCTACAGAACAGTTCTTACCATGACCGTATAGTGCGTACTACCTTGCCAGAGAAGTATACATTCTGCTAATGTTGCGTTTTGTCGACACCAATCAGCTACACGCTCACCTTCATGCTCCTCGCGGCCGAGATGGTCACCTTCTGCGTCCTCGTCGCACCACTCCCCCACGTCGTCCGCAAGAAGCTCTTCCACTTCCTCTCCGAAAGCCCAATAATCGCCAAGCTTGCGTACGGCATAAAGATCGCGTTCATGTCAGTATCACACTTCACCATTCCTTGATCGCCCGTCTGAGACGCGTCTTTCCCCAGATTCATAGCCATTCTCTTTGTCGACGCGGTACAGCGCATGATGCGTGTTACCGCAGAGGCTGACATCGCAAAGGCGAGCGGTACGGGCAGCGGCGACATCCGCGCAGAGACCAACGTGGCCGCCCGCAAGTTCTAGTACGTCATGACGTTCCTCGTGGCAGGCCCTTTGCTGATTGTGTTCTGCGTGTAGTGCGCAAAGAAATACCTACCTCACAGGGTTCTGCCTGTTCCTGTCCCTTGTCCTCACCCGCACGTTCTACATCCTCCTCGACCTGATCCACACCCAGGAGGAGTATGCTAAGCTGAAGAACGAGGTATGTGTGCGCATTCGTTGTTCGGTCGCGTCACTCCTAACGCTCCAGTGCAGACCAAGACGCCACAGAGCGCCCAGATTGAGGAGCTCAAGGCCAAGCTCGCGGCCGCGGAGGCGAAGAACAAGGACTTTGGTCAGTCCCCATGGCATCTCTTTCTCCCGCCATTTCACTCACTCGTATATCGTGTAGACGTCGTGCGGAAGCAGGCCCAGCAGAACGCGCAGGAGTACGACAGGCTCGCGAGCGAGTACAACGCCAAGACCGGTAACGTCTCGGACAAGCGCAAGGACTGAGTTCGAACATACCCTGAGGGTCCTCATGGAGGAGATATTGGACTCTCGTGCTCGTGTAGTGTTGGCCGTGGGGCTCGCAGTGTACTTATATCCTCTTGCTAATCCACGACTAATGCTCAACCAGTGTACTAAGCTCGACTCGAAGCTTCTCCTATGTGTTCATCAAGCGACCTCTGTCAATGGAGTGTCACCAAAGTGCCTCACGTGCGAGCCGGGCAAACTTGAGCTCATGATTTTGCTGAGTGGGTACCGGTAGTGGAGGCGACACTTGTTGCATCGCGGAAATCACTCGCAGCACTGCTGAGATTAGCGTTCACTACGATGGATTGTATCGAGGCTGCCGAGTATAAGCTTTATGGTATGTATCCTGTAGTACTATGCCGAGTCACCGGCTATGGAGATCTACGACGCACTCATAGTGCGCTGCCAGCCTCTCCTCGTATAAGGCTCTTCGCGCGCTCAGATCTTAGACGTACGTCGTACTTGAACTCCTCAAGGTACCTGTATCGCGGAATGAAGATGTGAGCTGGGGTCAATCCTGATGATTGGGAAAACGACCAGCGTACGAGAGGAATCCCGAGGTCATCTTCGCCTCGACGGGGATCGGCTGTCCGTGCTCGTCCAGCGCAGGCAGGATGTCAAACACATGCAGCACTGATGCGACGTTTATGAACAGAGCGTCGTCCGCAAAGTGTCTTCCAGGGCAGATCCCATTGACGAGGACGTTGAGGCTCGAAGACGTTGTAGAATGTGAGAGTGGAAGTGAAAATGCGCACCTCCTCCCAAAGCCGAACGCGATGCTTCCTGGATCAGGAGCGTCCGGGTTCAGCTGACCGTCCTTCAAGAAGCGTTCCGGCCGGAACTCTTCAGGTTCGGGGTACACTGCTGGATCATGCAGCATCGCCCTACACGACGAGCCGCAAGAGCCCTGTCAGTCGCTCTTCCTTTCCCTATGAGCACGATGACTCGAACGCACCACGCGTTCGGCATGACGATCGCACCCTTCGGGATGCGCCACCCGCGGTACTCGTCCTCCTCCATGCAGCGATGCGCGACGCCAAGAGGCGCGACGGTGTGCCAGCGCAGGAGCTCCCGCACGACCGCGCCGACGTAGGGCAGCGCCGCGCAGTCGGCGTGCTCCGGGAGCCTGTCGGGGCCGACGGCGGCGTCCAGCTCGGCCTGCGCGCTCTTCTGCACCGCCGGGTGGAGGACCATGGCGCAGAAGAAGGCGACGAGCGTTGCAGCGCTCTACAAGGCCGGGATATGTGAGTCTTCGGGAGAGCTTACGATCGGAAACGAGGCGTCGTACGGTATCTGCCCCAGCTGAACGGAATGTGCATCAGTGGTTGCCGACTCGGACGACTTGAGGAAATGCAGACTCACCTCCAAAAGCGACCGCCGTTGCCTCCTTGATGTCCGTCATGTCGCCCTCCTTCAACTCGGCCTCCAACAACTCGCTCATCGCAGAGCCGGGATCCGCGACCCCACGTTCCTTTCACAGTGGATTCAGCACCCTGTACCCTCCAACATACAACATACACGACCTGCGCACCCTCGCACGCTGAGCCGCCGCAAACGGCTCTTCACGAATGGCGGCCGCCTGCGCCTGCCACCCCGGCACTCGGCGCTGCCAACCTGTACCGGGGACCCACATGGGCACGAACCGCAGCCACGGGAAGAAGTCGACGAGGAACGCCCCGGGGGAGAACATTTCCGCGACACCCTCTTCCGACGCAGTGAGGATATCGACGTAGTGCTTTGTCACCTCCTCGACCGGGATACCGTGCACGGCGGTTAAAATTGTCTTGGTTAGCGCGCTGCATTGTTTCAAACCGACGCTCAGCGGCGTGCGGACGGCAAGAGAGATGGCCTACGCACAGCTTGATGCGTCCGTCAAGGTCTTCCTGACCTTCAAGCAGTCGGCGGAGGAAAGCGCGCGCTTCGCGCTGCTGCACGGGCTGGTACTTCGCGACAACGTTTGGCTGGAGGTGTTTCCAGAGCATGCGGCGCACGCCGCGCCAGGAGTCCCCGTACCTCTTGAATGCCAGGTTCCAGTCCCACCCGGTCCTAGAGTCAGCGAGAAGCCGTCAATCACGGTCTCTCAAACGCGCCCGCCGCCGATCACGACTGAGCGGCGGAAATCCGTACATGACTGCGAGTGTCGACTCGGTGCGGTCGGAGTAGATCGCAGAGCGTTTCTCGAGTAGATCGACGGCGGCGGTCACGGAGCTGAGGACGATGAGGGTCTGGCCGAGCGCGTTCAGCGCGACCACGTCGCCTGCGAGTATGAGAACGTGCAGTTGATGAGATTCTTCCGTCCACGATGTCTGGAGGGCGAAGTCGAGACTGACCATATTGAGTCGCAAAGTCGCGATAGGCGACCCAGCCTTGCTCTTTGGGTATGTCGAAAGTATTCCCTACGAACGGGAGGCCGGGCGGACCAGGAGGCAGAGGCTTGCGATTCCTGTTCCGGATGAGCCGGACCGACACGAAGACGAGGCATACGACCAGGAGGTCGACGGCCTTGATGTGGTACTCGCCCGCTTGAGACATGAAGAGACGTGTACTGATAGCGCTATGGAAGAGACGGGGTGCGCTCTGCACGCCGTTGATGTCTCATGCAAGGAGAACGGCCCGCTTTATACAAGGGCAGACCAAAGTTTGGGCTGACCAACCTTCTCTAGTGGGCGTGCTCTAGTTCCAGTTGGAGCCAATCGCTCCAAGCTCCGAGCCATAAGAGCACTGCCCGGTCCCCGGATGGACGCCGGGATGCTAAGTTAGCTCACGATCAAGGGGATTAGAGAAGAACATGCCGTACCGAGACGCTCGGGAAGGAGGATACTGAGGAGACGCTAGAGAGTAATAGGCACCATGCCGGACGTCGACTCGTCTATGCCGACGATTCAAGCCTACACATGCCCTAGGAGAGTCTGCAATGGTCTCAGTGGCAAATCCCATAGCAGAACGTCGACGTCTTGGGTTAACTCACCGGTCCGGCTGCAGTTTCATATGTGGTACTGAATGACCACATTCTGTCCGCGCGTCCGATTTGCGTTCTACTGAGGCTTACTACTCGTGATGAAGCGAGCTTCACACACGCCGTGTGATCCCCTTGCCAGCTTGTATGGACACAGTAGACGAGTCCGAAAGAATTGTTGGTTCAACGTTCATAGTCTGATCAATGTGTGGCCGCTAGTGCTGGTAAAGCCGCAAGCGTTACGTGGGCCGAATGGCGAGTACCGCGGGCTGAGGAGGGAGTAGAGGAAGGAATGAACCTACTACATAGATGTAGAGAAACAAAGGTCGTGTTGACGTTGAGCGCTGAGCGCCTCCTCTGCGTGCGCTAACGTCATCAGCAAACCGGGCACCCGATATACAGCGTACCAGAGAGTGAGGTAGAGGTAGCCGCGCGCTGCATAACCAGCGGCACGCTGTATGTAGGCCATGAACGGCGGAGAATCGGGCCGCAAGAGCCAGCGCTCTGGAGAAGCCCGCGCCAGGTTATGGAGAGCCATAGAGAAGCCCGCGCGGGGTTATAGAGAGCGCTATCGCGCGCTGGCGATTCCCCCGCGCAGTAAGGTGGTACGACGTGTAACGTCGCGCGGTGGTTGGTAGAACGCTGTGCGATGCTGTAGAGGCTCGGGCGCGGGGTTGTAGAATGAGCGCGCGCGCTGGGTAACCTCATGTTGCAGTACAACCAGCTCGCGGGTATGTGGACGACGAATTATATTATATTCGGATATGTGCTATTAGGACTCGTAGTACGAGACGCGCTGCAGGAGACGACTTGACAGCTTATTGTGGTAAGTGAGGGTGGGGCGTTCGACAACGAGTGAGGGGGCGCGAGCGAGCGAGCGGATGAGAACAGAGCACACGAGAGGAGAGCGCGAGAACGAGGGTGCGAGAGAGCACGAGAACGAGGGAACGAGAGAGCACGAGAACGAGGGAACGAGAGCGAGAGCAAGCCAGGTCGAGAACGAGCAAGTCGAGAACGGGCAGGTCGAGAACGAGCAAAGGAGGCGGCGAGTGATCGCGAGAACACGCGGACCAGAGCAAGGCGAACGCGGGCAAGGGAGACGGCACAAGCTGACGGCTAGGCCTCAGTGTTGTCCTCGCGCGCCGCGATCTCGGCCTTCTCAGCCGCGATCTCTGCCAGCATGCGGTCGTGCGCCGAGGGACCTTTGGTTGCGGGTTGACTAGCATGGGAGCCTGGCCCAAACAGCACACTGTGCAATGAACACGATTAGTCGAAGCCCTATTGAGCACCAGGAAACACACCAACTCACTCGCTGAACCACTGCTGCGTCTCATCGCACCATTCTTCGTCAATCATGAAGGCGGTCATGAGGTTGTGAATGAACTGGTGACCGAGGAAGTCCGCGTCGTCATCTGACCATTCGTCCTGAGAGTTCAGAGCGAAACGGGCCTGGTGAATAGTGTCAGTGCAACCGGACTTTGGCGGCTAGGGAGGACTTACGAGCGCGGCAATGTAGATCACCGTGAAAATGTTGCATGTATTCATACCAAGCGTGCGCATCAGCGGTGGTTTGCCCTTTCTTTTCGCCGGCAGCCGGCCCAGTTTTGCGGCGTTTGGCCCTTGGAAGATCATCCTGGCGCACTGGAAATAAGGAGCGGTGAGCTGAGTGTAGACGTTGGGGCACGAGCTAGGCGAGAGACTCACGGCTGCCAAGATGTCGCCCCTGAGAAGGCCCGGCTTCATTTTGCCTGCGACGTGCTTTGACATGTCGTACATCAACACCGGGTAGCCTTGATCGACCCCGACGTTGGGTCGTCCTTCTCTCTGATCACGAACCATACGACAGAATCTGTGTGCTTATAAGTCAGCGAGTCATTGCACTGTTCGTACCCTTGATACTTACCTGTCCGGGTCAGCATCGAAGTCGTCCAGGAGCTCGACAGGGCAGAGCAGCCTGCCCGTGATGGGATGAGAGAAGCCTCGGGCTGTCTTCGGTTTGAGTTCTGCAGCCAGGCCGAGGATCTCGACGATGTTATCCTTGAGGCGATTGGCGTCGTCACTTCGTGCCTTGCTCGCCACAGAATGCATCTAAAAATTCATTCTGGTCAGTATATGTGCATGTAGACGTCGAGATACGTACCCATGATGCCATATATGCCACCACCTCAGGACGCCGGCGCAGGTACTCGAGGTTGTCGGGAAGGCCGGGGAAAGTCTCGTAGATTATATTGAAGCACAACCTGGCCTCCCAATAGGGAGACCATTCACTGCGCATATAGCTGTGAGAAAATGTGCATATACAGGCAACTTCCACTTACTACGGTTGTTGAGCTTCCGGGTCGTCATCAGAGACCTTCCCGAACCGCGCGATGCCTTCGCGCATGGTGCGGTCGTAGTTGACATACGGTCCCAGGGCACGGGGAAATGCACGACAGGCTTGGTGCATCACTTCGGTGTCTTGGTTGATGCGCACCACCTGCCTGAGGGATGCATTAGTCGCATATATGCCGCTGAATGTATATAGCCTGGGCTCACTTTGTTCCTAGTTGAAGAACCTTGTACTTCTCGACGGTTTCCCTGTTGAAGGTGAAGCCGGTCTTGACCTTCTTGGCCTGGCGCGCAGGGCGTTCGTCCTCCTCATCGAGCTGTGATGCACCGCGGGTCACACCCACGGTGTGCTGCGGGTCCACTACTACCTCACGTCGAGGTTGGGGAGGCGTGCGCGGGCATAGGGGTTCAAGAGGTGCGCGAGGGCGTGTGGGCTCGGGGGGTGTGCATGGACGCGGGAGTTCGGGAGGAGGGTCCTGTGGGCGCGGGGAGGGAGGAGAGTGTGACTGAGAGGGCGGGGGTGCGCCTTTGCGAACACGCGTTAGGCTGGTGAATGTACCGTATGCCATGACAAGCAGGAATTGTGAGGGTAGGAGAGAAAGATTGACAACGCAAGAGACTGAGAGAATTGGCGGTTTTATAGGGTGTCCAAATCCGGATGAGGGTGGGTGTATGCGCCTCAAGTAGGCGCTCATGCGACGCGTCGCGACGCGTTGTGCCGCCGCGATCACGTGTTATTTTTTTCGTCGCGACGCGACGCGCGGCGCGTCTTGCTTGAGCGCTTCGTACTTTGACTTTTCACTCCCTCACCCCTCCACCTAAAAATCCCTGTCTACAATGTTTCACTGCGAGGCTCCCGGGTGCAAATTCAAGACAGATAAGGCTGTCGGCATGGGTGTACACCGTGCCAGATGCTCTTTCAGGGTCAAGGCCATGGATGCAGCTTTCAAGAAACGCGCTCGTGAGGATGCCGAGGAAGAGGAAGAGGACGAGGAAGAGCGGCGCAAACAGGCTCGCCTGCATGCAGATGAGGAGGTTGTGAGTCTTAACGCTATATTTACATGTGTCATATCGTGCTGACCTCCGGAACCTCAGCTCGTCGCTGCTGATCTTGATGAGCCAGAGCCCCGGATAGAGGCCCCTCCTCAGGTGCCAGTCAGTCGGGCAGGCCGTCAGATCCGGGTACCCAAGCACCTCATCGACCACGTCCCGACGGATGCTGCGGAGTTACCCTCCCACCTCGCGCAAGCATTCGCCGGCGCACCCGCGCTCCCACCATCTCCGCTGCCGTACCGCTCACCAACTGTCGAAGATGCCGAAGACGAGGAGGAGGTGTTCCACACGCCTCTCTCCTCATTTGGTCTCTACCGGGAGTACACCGTAGCACCTCAGATGGATCCCGAGGCTGGGCTCACATTGTCCTCCAAATGTGATGCTCCCGGCCTGGAAAAGGATGCCGCAGCACCCCCTTCTGAGTACAAGAGCATATTTTGGCTCACGCGCCACAGCGCTGTTGGGGTGAACCAGAATCCCGATCCGAGCGGACCTCTAGGAGCCGCAGACCCGGAAGCAGCGCCATCCGTCGGCCCGTTCCCTAACAAAAGCCAGTTCCGGCTTTTCGACTGGCATTACAACTCCTCGCTCACGAAATCCAAGGACGACCTCGACGACCTAATCGACGTCCTGTGCTCACAAGGCTTCTCTGTGGACGAACTGCGCGGCTTCCAGGCCGAGGTCGGTCAGGCCCTGCTTGACGCATACGTCCATCCGCGCGGGATCTTCTCGGCTGCGGACGGTTGGAAGGAGGGCTCAGTCGATCTGCATCTACCGAAGGCCAAGGTCAGGCACGCTTCTGAGCAAGCTGCCCCAAAGTTTACGGTACACGGGGTCTATCACCGTAGCATCACGGAGATCATACGAGGCGTTGCACAGGACTCTCGTTTCGCTGGGCAGTACAACTGGATACCGAACAAGCTGTTCTGGACGCCTGCCGACAACCCAGTCTCACCCGAAGACCCACCCGCTCCACCTCTCCGTGTTTTCACGGATCTCTTCAACTCCAATCGCATGAATAGAGCATTCGAGGAGGTACGCAAAGGGCCGCGCAACCCCGCAGATGACGATTCCGTCGAGTATGGCATAGCGGCCATACTTCTATGGTCAGACGCAACACACCTTACGAGTTTCGGGTCGGCATCGCTATGGCCGATATACCTGTACCTCGGCAATCTTTCGAAGTATGTGCGCGGCATGCCGACTGAGTTCGCCGCACAACACCTTGCGTACATCCCATCGGTGAGTCATAGCCGTGTGACCGTTGATTGTGTGCTCACACGCAGGTCTCAGCTCCCCGACGAGCTCAGACAGTTCTACAGTGACGCATTTGGAGCCACACCCACAGAAACTGTCCAAACATTCCTCAAGCGTGAATTGATGCAAGCCATCTGGCTTCTCCTCCTCGACGAGGAGTTCATGGAGGCATATGAGCACGGAATCCTGGTGACTTGCAGTGATGGCGTCACCCGGCGTATCTTCCCCCGGATCTTCTCGTATGCTGCCGACTACCCGGAGAAGTACACCATCTGACTTCCAATGATATTAGTGATACTGATCGACTCCGCCCCTTCCCAGGATGCTTCTAACTGCCCTCAAGCCGCTCTCCAAGCACCCATGCCCTCGCTGCCACATCTCTGACGACCACCTCTGCAAAGCTGGCACCCCTGATGACGAAGCTCGACGAGAGGACAAACGTATCGACACGCCCCGCCTGCGGCGCAATATCGCTCGCGCGCGCCGACTTGTGTTCGAGAAGGGTGCATCGCTGAAAAGCAAGAAGGTCAAAAAGCTCCTCGACGCGAAGTCTCTCACCCCGACCCAAGTGCGTATATGCTACCTCTGCCATCAGCTTTCTGCTGACCCGTCCTCACGTACAGTCAGCATTCTCAACAAGATTGTCACGTTTCGGCGTGAACGTCTATGACCTATTCGTCCCCGACCTGATGCACGAGTTCGAACTCGGCGTCTGGAAGGGGACGTTCAATCATCTCCTCCGCCTATTGGCTGCCCAGGGCGATGCTGCCGTCCAGGAATTTAATCGCAGGTGTGTTACAAGATATGGTTTCCCGCCGCCTAACCGGGCACTAACAGGTCGTAGAATGCGCGCAATGCCGACCTTTGGTCGCGACAAGATCCGAAAATTCTGGAAGGATGTCAGTTCGCGCAAGCAGCTCGCGGCACGCGATTACGAAGATTTTCTGATCGTGAGCTGGCACGGTCGTCTGCTAGAGGCACACACTGATGCATCTACAGGTCATGATGCCCGCGTTCGAGGGCCTCCTGCCCTTGCGCGACGACCAGACGATCGCCGACATGCTCTTCGAGCTCGCAAACTGGCACGGGCTCGCCAAGCTGAGGATGCACACCGACATCACGGTTGCTATATTCCGTGCAGCGACCACCCATGTGACCGATGCCATGCGCGTGTTCGCGAACACGACGTGTGAGGCCTGGGAGACGCATGAGTTGCCAAAGGAGGTCGACGCTCGAGTCCGGCGCGAAGAGAAGCGGGGACCTGGGGGAGCGCCTCCTGACCGCCACCGCAAAGTCGTCAAGTACAACACGCTGAACACATTCAAATTTCACGGTATGCCTGACTTCCCCCATTTCATCGAGGAGATTGGCCCCACAGATAACGGCAGCACTCAGGTCGTAAGTATCATCAACTCGAAGTTTATGAATACACGCTAATCTGTGAACAGGGCGAACTGGAGCACCGACATGTCAAGAGATTTTACGCGCGCACAAACAAGATAGGTTACGCAATGCAGATCGCAAAACATCAACGCCGTGCCGCGCTTATGCGCGCCATCCGAGAACATGACGACTACGTCCCGCGGCGTGAGCGCTTGCGCCAGGATCGCGCTGCGCGTGAGCCCAGGCCTGCTCCACCTCAGGAGCCCGAGGGGCAGCATACCGACGAGCGGCCCGACTCACCTCTCCCTCCGACGAATCCCGCGGATCACTACGCGATCTCGCAAACATCACGGCTCTCCATAGGTCTCAGGAACTGGGTCGCTCGCCAGCGCGACGACCCTGCTGCAAAGGTAAGGCTAGACACTTGTGTATAAGTGCGTTGAGAGCCTAACAGAATGCTCTTCACAGAACTTTCTCCCTCTCTTGCGATTGCACCTACTCGGGCGTCTTCTTGACCTACCTGCCTGCGACACCCAGGAAGAAGCGTTCGACGACCCCCGCCTTGACCACCTAGTGATACAGAGCGATCGCATCTATCGCCATAAGGTTCTACACGTCAATTACACGACGTACGACTTGCGACGCGACCAGGACGTCGTCAAGCCCGGCCTCCACCCTGATATCATGCTTCTGGCCGACAACTCTGCGCATAACAACCATCCCTTCTGGTACGCCCGTACTATCGACATCCTCCATGCTACAGTTCGCTACGATGGTCCGGGCGCGACGTCCTGGATGCGCCAAGGCCTGCGCATGGATTTCCTCTGGGTGCGCTGGCTCACACTCGACTCGAGCGAGCCCTCTGGATTTCAAGAACGTCGTCTTCCCCGGTTGTCTTTCGTGGATGCCAGCAACCCTGACACGGCCCCATTCGGATTCGTTAACCCTGCTGACGTTGTACGTGCAGCGTACCTTCTACCCGCCTTCCACCACGGCACAACCAACGAACTCCTCGGACCGTCGAAGCTTGCGCGCCGTGCGTCCGACGACGACGAAGACTATCAGTTCTATTATGCCTGCATGTGAGTACTACTCACAGCCTCGTAGCGTCATTGAGCTAATCCGCTGTCCCTATAGGTTCGCCGATCGCGACATGTATATGCGCTACCTCGGCGGAGGTGTCGGCCATCGCGCGACCTGGCAGGACGTCAGGCGATCCCAGGAAAACGCCCTCCGCACGAGATCGCTCATGGCCATGGTCGATTCAGACAGCTCTGGTAGCGAGCGTGCCGCTGACAAAACACCACCTCCGGAACACGGTGCCCCGCCATCTCCACGAGACTCAGATTCGGATGGTCCACTTCAATTCCCCGACTCCGATTTCGAACCCCCGGACGACCCGCTGCACGGCCTACGTGACGCACGCCCGCCGGTCCAGGGCACCCACACGGCGCGCCCTCACAGCACTACACACCGCCGACGCGGAGCTGTATCCACCGCTGCACCCAGACGATCGAGAAGGGGCCGCGAGGTTGATGATGATGAGGGGGTAATCGAAGGCGACGCAGACGACGAAGACGAGGGCGAGGAGGACGAGTTTGAGGAGGACGACGATGATGAGGACGAGGTCGAGGAAGACGAGGTCGAGGAAGACGCGGTCGAGGAGGACGGATATGACGAGGATTGGGTGGACGAGGACGGCATGGATGCGGACGAAGAGGGCGCGGATACGCATGGCGAGGACGGACTGGACGACGACGACGAGATGTACTTAGACTTGATCTTCGCGGCGGAGGGATACGCTCCGCTGTAGTGACTCAGTGTCTGCGCGCGGCCCCTCCACTCTGGCATGCAGCGCGCATTGGTTTCTGCTCCCGCTCGCGCGGGGTTCATATATATTGCTCTGGCGTGAGGTATACATGGGTGTATCTCGACGGTAATATACAGCAGTCTCCATAACGCCGTCGCGCGCGACGTTGGTCTCCATATCTTCGTCGCGCGCGGCGATGCTCTAGGGCGCTTCTGCAGATTTTCGTCGTGCGCGACGGTGTTCTCTCTCACTCTGACCTCCATCATCGCGGTCGACCACCGTCCACCTCGCGCTGTGTAAGCCGTCTCGCGCTGTGTCATGCTACATAGAGGTTGCACCTTTGCTGATGGTGCGCAAGCTTACTACATAGCGCGGTTGAATCAAGCGCTGGCAGCCGCGCAGGACTCACAACTCACCCACTCGGTTTGGTTCAAGGACACCGTCAGTTAGAGCTTGTTCGTACCCTTTCACCACCATGAGCCTACACATCTGCTTGCCTCTCCAAATTCTAATGGGAACCCATGGCGACTGCCGGACATGCTTGTCAAGGCCTAGGCCCGGACAACCCAGCCTGATCTTGTATTCTCCGACATGTGACGCTTTGTGGGTCCACCGCAGCCAGCGACACCATGTGCGACGGAGCACTTCGCATCTCATCGCATCGCACAGGATTGCGAGTTGAACTGCGAACGGTGCTGGTGCTATATAATATCGCTGTACGTCCACGCCTCGGTTCACAAGGCCTCCACCTGGATTCGTTAACTCCATACCTCCCCTTTGCGAAGCTCACCTGCCACTTTTCATGCTTGTGTGATCGAAGCCAACGCCACTCTCACCATCTCAGGCGACCACGTAGGCTCGGCACATACTCTCCATGGGGAATGAAGTATTCACAGTCGAAGACGTATCAACTCTTGGCGGCAGGTTACAACCTCGCCGCCCGTGCTTCTGATGATGTATTCACACAGGGGTGCATCGATAACATATCTCCCCACGGTATGTATAGCGCTGAAAAGTCGGCATGCGTTATGCAGCCGTCAGATGGGCGGCGTACGGCTTGAGGGCATGGTGACTGTCGCTTTCCCTTGTCTCCCAACCCCCCAACTCACATGTCCTCTCAAACAGTGGTCGTGGACGACTCCGACACAAGCGTCATTCATTACTATGCGGGAGGAGTACCCTGGTACGCCGAAACAAGCCAAGGGGTGGGGTGGTCCTCGTATACGGACGTAGGTGGCCCGGGCATGAATGAAGCAGGACCAGTCCACAATTCAACACTGCATGTGGCACTTGCCAATGGTACTGCTCTAGAGTTTCGGTTCCGTGGTAAGTATCGCTGTCTATGGATTCTGCTTGCAGGTTTACTTGATGACCGTTGTACGCATCGTTCTCGCGGGAAGGCACACGTGTCGCTGTGTTCGGCAGTGTATGGCCACCCTCGACCACCCAAGCACCGTTGACGGTGTCCAAGTACAACGTCAAAGACGCGGACTCTATGGCCACGATCTCAGCGGGCACCTTCGAAGACCCCAGATTTCCCGTCCCGAAGAACAGCCTCAACTTCTTCACGTCAGACGGCATGCCTGATGGGTCATATATCCTCACCGTGAACATCACAGTCACTTCCCCAACTTCGGCGTTCTACCTGGACTACATTGTCTTCGAGGGTTCCAACTCGACGCCAACGTCTTCTTCGAGCTCGAGCTCAAGCCCTCCTTCTCAATCTCAGTCACTCAGCGCCGATATCACAACGACCTCCCCTCCCGTTCCATCTGCGTCAATCCATCCGCCAGCATACATCGGGGCGATCGCAGGGGTTGTGGCCGCTGTTGCAATCAGCATAGTGGTAGTTGCCGTCATCGCGTGCAGGTCTGCAAGACGACGAAGACGACAACATCCCCAACCCCTGAGATACCAGTACGAGTTTGTAGGCGAAGCGGATGAAGGTATGTCCTTCGTATCCAACGCGAAGAGAGGGGTTGTAGATCGCCCTGACGTATATTCGTTCAGATCCCCCTCCGCCCGTGACCCCGTTCATGATGCCCGAGTTGGTTCATGCTATGCACGAAGCTCGAGGCCGCGATCCACTCTTCCCGCCTCCCTCCGGCTCTCATCCGCCGTACGCGACGCCGCCACCATCTCCGGGACCCACACTGTCCCACCAGGACACCTTGTCCGCCTCCTCGAACGCAGGACTTCCGCCCAATAAAGCTTACCTCTCCACCGCCACATCGAGCACCTCCAGTCAGAGAGGCGATCCGGGCGGGTTCCCCGACGCGAAGGCGCTTCCCCTCAGGCTTGTGTTGGCAAGCAACGCGCTCGCAGACGAAGCAGCACCCCCGGCATACACGCCTCGCTGACGTGTGGCCCGCGATTCTGTAAGTCGTGGGATTACGAGTCCCGACATGCTGTGTATGTCATCGTGCGTTGCGGAGGATGGAATCCGTCTGGTCTGGTCTGGGGTCCGTCTGTACAGTCAACACCCTCTTAACACATGCCCCTCGTAGCCCATAACCTGTAAGAACCCATAGAATTTTGGCTTTCCCAAGTCGGGACAGGGAGGGATCGACCCCATACCCCATACATCCTTTGATACTCCATACCCCATAGCTTGACCGCCCGAGTAAAACCCATACGTTGCTTACCTAATGTTGTCTGATGACCTTGGAACCGGCGTATTCGCCGGTGTTGCGCTGTCCCCTCACTTGGATGTCTTCTCAGAGAGCTTCGCTCGAACGGCTGAAAGAAGCACTCCAGCTTCTCGAGAATCAAGTCGCCTCGCGCCGCGCGCAGCTTCAGGCGTCTCTTGCCGCGAAAAAGCCCATCAAGCCCGACGATGAGGCATGGCTCGACAACGAGGCAAACCTTGTCGACGAACGGCGAGCAATCAATACCATAGAGGCCGCGGCGGACTATGAGGCGGGGTTGCGGGCCTTATCAGCGGCAGAAGGTGCGGCGGTTGCACGGCTCACCGCGGTCCTGGAGGGGTCGGAATCGAGCACACCTGGCGGGAAGTCTGGCAAGGCAGTGCCCAAGCCTGTAGCCGGCCAGAAACGAAAGAGTGCGTCCTGTTTACATGTTTATCAATCAGCAGGCTGACAAGATGAGAAGGGCCGGAGAATGGGAAGACCACCGCAGGACAGCCGAAGAAGACACACGTCGCCCAGCCGGTCTTCGAGAAGAAGGAAAACGCAACCCTCGCCCAGCGGATCGAGATTCTCGACTGGCACCACGCGAATGGCAAGAACCAGACGAAAACCGCGAAACACTTCGACCCCATTTACCCGAACCTCAAGCTGAAGCAACCAATCATCAGCTCGTGGGTCAAGGACGAGGAGATGTGGCGGCAGCGCTGGAAGCAGGCCGGGAGCAGGGCAGGCGGATCGGGCTCGGCTAAGCGTCTCCTCCAAACGCAGCTGCCTGACGTGGAGCAAATGATGGAGCTATGGTTGCAGACAGCCCTTTCGTCAAACATCTTGCTTACGGGCGAGGTGTTGCGTCAAAAATGGAAGTCATTCTCGGATCGGGCTGGGATTCCTGATGAGCAGCAGCTGCTGCTCAGCAACGGCTGGCTCGAAAGGTTCAAGAAGCGACACGGGCTGCGCGAATTCAAGCGGCATGGCGAGGCGGCGTCTGCAGACATCACAGCGGTTGAAGACGAACGTCAACGTGTCCGCACGCTCGTCAAGGACGGAGGCTATGCGCCGCGCGACCTCTACAACACGGACGAGACAGCTCTCTTATACGGGTAACGTCAAGTTGGGTTATCACGCAAAATAATTGCTAATTGATGTATACGCAGACTCGCGCCTGACCGCGGGCTTTCAGACAAGGCTACCGCCGGCGTGAAGGGCAAGAAAGTCCGCCTCACCTACCTTTTCACCGCAAATGCCGATGGAACCGACAAGCTCCCTCCCTTAGTCATTGGGAAGTGGAAGCAGCCGCGAGCTTTTGGCGGGAAGACTGCGGCTCAGCTGGGCTTCCGTTACCGGAACAATGCAAAGGCTTGGATGACGACCGCGCTGTACCAGGACTGGATCACGGAGTGGGACAGAAAGCTTGTCAGTCAAGGACGCAAAATCCTTCTGTTCCAGGACAACTTCTCCGGACACGTCCCTCCCAGCGGCTTGAAGGCGATCCGTGTCGAGAACTTCGAGCCCAACCTCACCGCTCATGTGCAGCCGAACGACCAGGGCATCATCCGGTGCTTCAAGGCCCACTACCGCGCGAAGTTCATCGAACGATCCATTGCTCGGTACGACTCCGGCATCACCCCATCCGAGATCTACAACATCAACCAACTCGAGGCCATGCGACTCGCCGATGCTGCGTGGAAGGAGGTCGACACAACAACAATTCGACACTGCTGGCGCAAGGCCGGCATCCTGCCACCTGATCTCGCCGCCGTCTCGAACCCCCCCATCCCCACACCCCTCGTGCCTGTCACCTCCCTCCTCTCGGAACCCACCGACCCTGTTCAACGAGCTGAGCAAACTGTTGAGGCTGCACTCGACAATCTCGTTGCGACTGGGGTGCTTCAGAAGAGCAACCGAATGGACATCGCGTCCCTGCTCAACCCGCACATCGAGGTGGAGGTGATCGAGAAGACGACGGAGGAGGATATCTTCCTCGCCGTCCAGAGTGTGGCTCATGGCGATACTGACACAGAGGCAGTAAATGACGACGATGAAGAAGTCCTGCTCCCACCGACGCGACGCGAAGCACTCCAAGCTGCCGCGACTCTTACCCGGTTCTCCAACGCACTCGACGACCCACTTGCACGCAAACTTGAGGACCTGATCAGACAATTTGGACGGAAAATCTCGCTCGAGGCCCAGCGGAGCATGAAGGAGACTTCTATTACTGATTACATGTCTCGACAGTAGCTTGTATGTTACGATATATGTCGTTTTCAGTCCTTCGAGGTGTTCGTTCGGGATGGGCGCTAATCCCCGAAACTGTTGGCGCCAGACGGGCGCTTACTCAGGTATCCCATAACCCGTGATACCCCATACCCTGGGGCCCTTCCCGACAGGTATGGGTTAGGAGGGTGTCGACTGTAGACTCTGTACCTTGTGGTGAGTACGTATGGGGATAGTGCAATGACAATTGTCTGTGCGCAGACATGTCCAGGCTGGTGCACGAGGAGTTGCTGTTCTTCCTCCGATATCCAGCGAGTCCATGTCCCACTTCAGCTCGAGGCGTTGAGTGTAGCTTTCTCTGTTACATGCTCATGCGAGCTGTTAATGCGGCATACGGTCTCTCACTGTAGACCCCGATCGGACACCGGCTTCAGGTCTGTTGAAGTCTGTGCTGCTCATGCACATCGCGCGCCACAGGGCCTTACACCGTTCCTAGTCTCGGACCGAATCTAGCGATAGCCGCATCACCCCGGTATGGACGGCATCTCCCCGCATGTACGTTGTCGCGGGCCATGCGCTGCCATGCGATGTTGTTCTTCAATGTCTCACCTCCCGGGAGGCCCGACACCATCACCATCATCAATTTGAAAACTCGTCGGCCAAGGCCCGAGTCGAGGACGATGGCGTGCAGCAGCGTCGTGCGGGTCGCGTCCTCGACTCCTCGCCACCTCTCGTTTCTCCCGTACACCATTTCCTCGTTCTTCCCTTTGGACCCCTGCACGGCGCGCCGCGCGCCGACGACCCCTCATGAGCTCGCACATCGTCAAGGTCGACAACGCGGACCCCCGCCTCATCTATCGCAACGTCGAGCAGCCCGGCCCGTACCATGGCCGCGGGTGGACGAGCCTGAACGGCGCGAGCGAGGACCCGGACAAGCAGGGGCCCATCTATGAGAACACACTGCAGGTGGGACCCCTCCTGGACATCAGTGTCGAGTTTCCCTTCGAAGGTCAGTAGTGTTGCACTGTTCCAAGACGCGAGTAACTTGAATAACGAGAGGTGCAGGTATCGGTGTCTCGGTCTATGGAAGCATACGACCACCCACCGCGTACTATGCGCCTCTCCCGGAGTCGAAGTACAGCGTGATTGGGTACGACTATGCGGGAATCCCCGCCATGGACCCGTACGTCGCGAGCAACGTTACCAGCCCGGTGAACAACGTCAACTTCTGGTCGCGAACCGGAATGCCCTACAAGAACTACACGCTCACCATCAACGTCACGGCGGCGACGTCGAACATGCCCTACTACCTCGACTACATCGCCATCGAGGTCCCGGGCGCGGACCCGTCCTCATCCGCGTCGTCTGCGTCTTCCACTGCACCAGGCACGTCTGCTCTTGCATCAGATACCTCGTCCGCTCCTTCCCAGCCCACTGCCTCGACCACCTCCCCGCCTGCATCGGGGAACTCGTCCACTCCTTTGTCTACTTCCGCATCTGCATCAGGACAGTCGTCTGATACCGCCTCGCCAGCGTCCATAGCATCCGGGACTGCGTCTGGTTCATCCTCGTCCACGTCTACGTCCACGTCTACATCTGCCACAACCTCTGGTCAGTCATGTCGATCTCGTTCGCACCATTACAACTCACATATGACTTGATATTTGATTTGCCAGCATCAGCAGGCGCGGTGCTCGCGGCAAGCAAATCAGTGCCCAAAGGGGCTATCATCGGTGCATCAATAGGCGGCGCGGCAGTGCTCGCGGCCTTGGTCCTCGCTCTCCTCTTCTGGTACAAGCGGAGGCCAAAGGCGCCTCCCGAGTACGACTACGGTTCAGTCGCCCAGCAAGGTCCGCAATGCTTCCTGCTCCCCTTAACTGTCACAACTGCTGACGCGTTGCACCCACCTCTAGACGTTCCTCCGCACATCATACCATACGTGAATCCGGACCAAGCGGCTGCGATGGCGCAAACCGGAGACCGCGGCCTCATGTTCGTGCCCAGCCTCCCTCCCACCTCACCATCGTCCGCATCGGGCTCGCACCCGCCGCCCGCGGCGACGTTACCCTCACAGAAAGCACTCGCGATGGAGATGGCGCGGCAAAGTTCGGTCGACATCACCACGTCCGGGGCCGGCGGGTCGTCGACGCTGGGCTCCGATCGCAAGGACGGGTCGGCGTATCAGAGCAGCAGCAGTCGACCACACACGCCAGGGCCGTCTTCCGAGGTTGGGTCGAGCAGCGCGCCTTCCACTGCGGGCGCGCCGGGATATGGGGCCCCACCGGCGACCGGGCTGGGTCATGTATTTGAGGACGAGGAGTCTCCTCCCGCCTACTCGGCGTCGTAGCAGTGTGTCTGTCTTGCGCTCTTGGTGATGGGATTTTCGCGTTGTGTCTGTGCTCAGTACTTTATGTCCATATTAACATCGTATTTACTATCTCGCCGAGGACAAACTTACGTACCTTCATGTCCTTGTTGCAGGAGCAGGAGTGTGATCCGTAAGGCGGTTGCCAGATACTACTTGAGGTCGTGCTATATAGCCCGCCCGTCAGGATAGGCTCAAAGTACACTTCATAGTGTAGAAAGCCTGAGTATAGCACACTCCATGAGATGCACAGACAGCATTAAGTTTTGGTGTAGTTCGAGGACAAAATGCGCGCGATCCGCAGCAGCCGGCGCGGTTAACTGCGGACGCGCAGAAGACGTTGCAGCCACAGCCACGTGGGCTAGGTACCGATAGCTTCGCGTCTCCATTCACTTGCGCGCTCTCACCTCTACGACCACGACCGTCTCCATCCTCGTCCAACTGCTTGGCTGTTCCTTACTACTCTATAACGCCTGTACTCTTGGTCCGGACATCACGCGGTAACTCTACGGTTGAAGAGAGCTCGGTTGCTCGCGATACCATCCTGTGAGGTCCGCCCAAATATGCCGGTGCTTCAAATTCGCGGAGGTGCGTCGCGAGGGGTCCGCTGTCGCGTCTTCCTACGTTGGACAGATCCAGGATATGGCTTCAACCTCTATACTGATATGCTCACAAAAGCATAGAGCCCCGCCCGTCTACCAAGCCAGAGCCGTTGGGAAACGCACCTCTGTTGTTCCTGTTCACCACATGCGCTCTATGCGCTCTATTCCTCCTCTGGCGTCGCGCCTCTGCACTTCGTGGGGTTGTTGCTCACCAGTGCGTCTTCACAATCATCTCAAATGTGCGAAACACTCATATTGCTCTCAGGCTCACAAGCTGGCCACGGAATGATGGCCGGATACGGCTGTCCATGGACGAAGGACCGTCTGCGCGAGAGTTCCTGGACGACGACTACGACGAGGACCACACGGGTCTGGGTGACGACGAGCCGCTCGCGGTGACTGCCGACCGTCTCCAAAAGGCCGTAGCCTCAGCCGAGGGAGAGCCGGAACAGTCAACAACCCTCTTCGCTACCGAGGTGGACTCGGAAGACCCCCCACCACCGCCCCCCAAGGCATCTCCGCCGGTACCTCCCAAGGCGTGAATCATTCCCATTCGATAGGCAAGCCAATACTTCGCGCTACTCGAATTGTTTTGGCTGACGTTCTTAGACGCAACGCTTTAAGATATACCTTGTGCTCTCTATACTCAGCCATCGTTCGCTCAGCACTTGTCAAGAGTTTGTCAACCCTCTTCTAGTAAGGCATATGGAACATATACACTACCGTCTACGATCCTAGTATCAGCAACATGTGGCTATGCGTACGTTACGAGGTATGCCAAGCTCGCCGTACTGATTACGACTCTTGCGATGCAAATAGCCCCATATTCGACGGCTGGTATGCATCGACGCCTGCTTGATCTGTCCATAGTTTGGGAACTGCGCTCGAGCTCATCGTCGTGCGAGTCGTAAGACGAGTCTGGATTCATTGTAGGTACTTCCACATCGTTTCTAAGCCTACCTTGCGTCCGTCTGCTGTCCAGCAGACTGTCTCTGGCTACTGATACTCTCTTGTATGTCATCCTTCTGATGCGGTCCGACAGATGAATATCAAACATTTTCGAACTAGGTACGCTGCGTACTCAATGAATCCTGTCGTCTATTGCACACGTTCTGAATGCGCAGACATCCGGAGCAGGTACGTCATATTGGATTCCAGGTGTCCGCGTCTTCCTCCTCGAGTCACTGTTGGTATCATCCTTGCACGGCGTTCAGGTGCGTGCAGTGCTACCGATAAGAGACCATCCCCTCTTACTGGTGGTGATTGAAGTTGAAGCTGTTACAGGTGTTACCACACGACGCACAGCTCAAGTATCCCCCCAATCGGCATGTTCACATCCTTCGCGCCTGGAAATTCGCCAAATGCTGACGATGTCACAGTAAAGCAATAGACCAGAAGGTCTGGAACCTGTCCTACGATGAGGCCATGTACGGCTGCTCTTGGCAATCGCTGTAAGGACTCCGATTGCCAACCGCGGATTGCCGTTGCACATGATACATACTACGAAGACCTGGATTCTTCACGTCAACGATTCGAAGCCCACGAGATGTACAGCGACCCCTGCCTGAGCTGTCAGTGAATTCTTTCTGCCTAGACGTCTGCGAAGGCGGCCACTTCGCCATCCCCGCCGCATCTATCCCTTTCCGCTCTGACCGTGCTGCCCTTGCTTGGCAGATGAAGGCCCAGGACTCCGTTCAAAGCGGCCACAGAGCGTCGCCGCGGTGTCCACGGGTCCAGTTCATAGCGTCTCGTCAGACCAAGACCCACATCCCTCCAGCGTACTTTCCGTGGACTCATGAGGGCGACGTTGACGCTCACGGACGTGGATCCCTGCGAGAACCACTGCCCACTCGCGCGCCTGCAAAGCGCGCATCAGCGCTAACGTTAAACTACTACAAATTCCAAGGCACATCGTGCAGAAGCCCTCGATGCGGGTCGCCCGTACCCTTGTGGCCGATCACCATAGACACCGCGAACGGTAAGTCTATTACCGCTTCTATCTTGCCCGGGAGCTGATTATGTTCCATTGTACAGGCAAGCGGTACGGTGTGCGTTACATTGACAGGAAGCCCCGTCGCAGGGACCACATGATGGCCCGCACCCATCCTATGCATTCCTATCGGCCACATCTCATGGCAAGCACGCCCGTGCGCCATATGGCTCGCCCCGAGGCGATGCGCGACATCGCGATGGCAGCCCGCCGGTCGCGTGCGGGTGCAAACGAGGACGCAGCCCTCACGCCCTAGCGGGTGCAATGCGCGTCATGTCCGAGGGCAGCGCCCGGGCGTGGTACCCTCGCCCCTCGTCTGCGAATCCAGGCGGGAATCACGCACCCGGGTCCACAGGCCCGGGAGGATATGGACAAGTACTCACTGCCCGGAGGTACGGCCGTCCTCACTCGGGACCTCGCGCTCGCGCTCTCGACCCCGTCGTCCCCACCGGGCACCGCTCTATCGACCTCGCCGCGGGCGGGCTCACCCCGCTCCCGTGCGCGGTAATATGCCTTCGTGGATGTGCTGCTCATCTCTCCTGCGAAAGGCTCGGAATCGCCGACCAGACCGGGGGTGTACGCTTGCCCGAGTGTTCACTGGAGAAGGTGGCGGGGGTTGAAGCCGCGCAGATCATTATCCTTGTCGCGCGGCAGGAGAGAGCCCGCCGCCCTGTCTGAGGGCACTGCACGGTACGTACAATTTCTGGGCCCTTCTTGCCGTTTATTGTTATTGAACAGGGGTCTCAGGAATCATCGAGGCCGGTGGTGTGGCGAGCTTCCAAGCAGCGCAGGCAATGCGGGATGCGGTCACCGGGAGGCCCACCTGGACTGAGGCATCCCGTCTGGGACGGACGATTCCTGGCGCCACGCCGTGGCCAACAGGCGGCAACCCCTTCTCCCCATTCTCGCCCCTGGCAGCATAACCATAACGGTCCTAACGAACATCGCCGCACAAGTACCAGCCGTCGCAGCAGCGGCCATGCGCCCTTCCTGTCTGGTATCCCTGTCACTGCCATGATACTTGTCTCGCCTTCGCTGCAAGGCCTTGGACGGCGGGACCGCCCGGTCAGTCTGGCGCTACGTTCCGACGGTGGAACGCCGCAGATGAATTATTTTGTGCCGCAGCAAACCCATGTAAAGGTAATTGTCCTAACGCTTGGAGTGGCGCAGAAAGGTAGGTCGCGAAGAGCATGTCTGAGATGCCGACAAGTTCCCCATACAACCTCCTTACAGCCTAACGCACTCAGTCCTACGGTCTATGAAGCGAGCTGACGGAGGAAGGGTGGCGGCAGTTGGCGTCCGCTTCTCGCACGCGTGGAAGGAGAATTGCGCCGGCGGTCGTTGTGCAGAAGATCAATTTAGGTGCGCAGCGCACTCTCCGTTCTGCGCCTGCGCCGAGTACGTGTACTGACTGAATACGCGCAGACACGGGTGGTGTGAAGCCGAGTAACCTGGGTCCCCCAGAAAACGTGCGGGTGGCGGGTGTAGTGACCACGTCCCACGGGCTTCATGTACGGACGTTGGGAGAACAGCCCCGGATTACACGTTCTGCTGTGAAGTGTCGGGCGATGCGAGTTGCGGACGCTATTTGTGTACGGTAGTCGGCTTGAAGATGAGAACACGGTGATGGCGAAACGTTCTGGTGTGCGTGTTATGGGCGCTCCGCCATTCGCTGTGCGCTCGTGGTACAATTAGGCGCCAAGATCCGCCGACTGTCGCACTCAGGCGGACCCCAAATCGGGCAGTCGTGGCGGCGGCTGATCCTTCTCACAACTGCCCGCCTTGACTCTTGCTCTCCTACCACCATCTGCGCCCCCTTCTCTCCTGCATACCCTTACAGAACACGCACCTTACCAAACATGGCCCCCAGCGCAACCACACAAGCTCCTGTCACCACGCCTTCGAGTGATGCGGGGAAGTACACCGCAAAGGCGTCCGGCAACGGCCTCGGACATGGGCGCGCTCCCGCACACATCTCATCGGCGGAAGTAATCCGCCTCGAGCACGAATTCGGCGCACACAAGTGAGTGTCCGTCTTCTCTTGCGCAGTGTCCACGTTTGGGGCGAGAGTGTGGCGGACGGCGCTCCCCGCCTTGACACCATGACTCGGTTCCTGCGGCCATCCCGCGCTCCGTCTGTGCTGAGTACACCGCAGAATGGCATAGCCGATGCCTACTGTAAATAGTGTTTCATCAATGACGTCCCGTCTGTCCTTGGTTTCTCATGTTCCCTTACATCCGCTCACTGTATCGTGCAATTGTGATTCCTCGTGTGACAGCTTTGCCGTACACATCCGAGCTCGGAAGGCATGAAGGCTTAAGAGACACAACTAGTTCGCCGTTCCTCTCACTTCTCTATGGCGTCATTCATGTGCTGACATCATGTCCGGTGTAGCTATCACCCACTTCCTGTGGTCTTCGAATCCGCGAAGGGTGCGAAGTGAGTGGTATTCGCCGTTAGTCGCCCGGTTACATTCTGACACCTTCCCAGGGTATGGGACCCCGAGGGGAGAGAGTACATTGACATGCTCTCGGCATACTCGTAAGTTCTGTCTGCTGGCCGATCAAGTCCGCGGAATCGTGTGTACGACTGACACTTGTACGCCACAGCGCCGTAAACCAGGTGCATACGCTTGCCGCCCAAGCCGGGACGCGCGCACTGACTGAACTCCACTGCACTTTAGGGTCATTGCCACCCCAGGATCGTCGCGACCCTCGTTGAGCAGGCACAGAAGCTCACCTTGTCTTCTCGCGCCTTCTACAACTCCGTCTTCGGCCGGTTCGCCCAGAAGATCACCGACATGTTCGGTTATGACATGGTGCTGCCCATGAACACCGGCGCGGAGGCTGTTGAGACCGCGCTGAAGCTCGCGCGCAAGTGGGCGTACGAGAAGAAGGGCGTCGCCGACGGCCAGGCAATCATCTTCAGCGCGGCGGGCAACTTCCATGGCAGAACGCTCGGCGTGATCAGGTGCGTGGCAGATCGTATCTGGCGACCGCTTCGCGGCTAATCAACCTTTTGCGTTGCGCCGTTCTCATCTCATGCACCGTCGGGACTCCTTTGTTGTAACGTGGCGCGGTGTCTTTCCGCAACTGCCCGCTGTGCAAAACATAGCATGAGCACGGACCCGGAGAGCCGCGGCGGCTTTGGGCCATATCTGCGCGCCGTCGGCCCGGAGTACGAGGACAACGGCGCGGTGAAGACGATTCGCTACGGCGAGATCTCGGATCTGGCGCGTGCGCTGGAGCTGCATGGGAAGAACACGGCGGCTTTCCTGGTGGAGCCCATTCAAGGCGAAGCCGGGTACGTCCACATCGCACCGGCCTCGCACCCATCTGATTGCACGCTGAGCACCCTCGCAGCATCGTTGTGCCACCCGAGGGCTACCTCGCACAGGCGAAGGAGTTGTGCCAGAAGCACAACGTTCTGTTTATCTGCGATGAGATCCAGACCGTGAGCGCCCTCGTTTGGAGCACGACACTGCAGCACTGCGACAGGTGCTAACTCCGCTCCATTACCAGGGTCTCTGCCGGACAGGCAAGCTGCTGTGCTGCGAGCACGACAACATCCGCCCGGATGTCATCCTGCTCGGGAAGGCCCTCTCGGGTGGTGGTAAGTCAATGGCTAGAAGCATCCTCCGCCCAACAGCGACTGAGAGTCGCTTCCCGCACAGTCTACCCCGTTTCAGCCGTCCTCGCAGATCGCGATGTGATGCTCTGCATCCGCCCCGGCGAGCATGGCAGCACGTACGGCGGGTGCGTGCTCTCCACAACGCGACCCCCGAATCGTCCCATTCAACTGAGTGTTTACACAGAAACCCCCTCGGATGCGCCGTCGCGATGACCGCCCTCGATGTCCTCGTGGAGGAGAGCCTCTCGCAGCGGGCGGAGATCCTCGGCGAGAAATTCCGCTCGGCGATCCGCGCGTTCAACTCCCCGCTCGTGAAGGAGGTCCGTGGGCGCGGGCTGCTCAACGCCGTCGTCATCGACGAGCAGAGCAGCGCCAAGGGCCGGACCGCCTGGCAGCTGTGCCTGCTGCTCAAGAGCCGCGGGGTGCTCGCCAAGCCGACGCACGTCAACATGTGAGTGGGCGCAGTGGCGCAGTCTGTCTGTCCGCGTGCAGGGCCCAGACCGCTGATACACTATTTACCTTTGCTTGAAAAGCATTCGCTTCGCGCCGCCGCTGGTCATCTCGGACGAAGACCTGACGAAGGCAGTGAACATCATCAGGTCGGCCCTGGAGGACCTGGACAAGGTGAGCAGCGCGCCCTGACCATCGCAGTAACAACCGTGTTTAATTACCGCCGGCAGCTCGAGGACATCCCTGGGGAGGTTGAGAGCGAGAAGGGTCACCAGGACACGATCACGAACTGAGGTGGGACCGCGCGGTTCATACACAGACGGACATTGCCGCTCTGCGGCCTTGCATCGACACCTTGTAGCTCTAGCATCAGCCCTCGCCGCGATCGCTATGTACTGTAAATCACCAGTGTACGTACGGCCGTTATTCACAGCCCATCCACGTACGTTCTCGGCCACGATGGCCTCCACGATGCGCACAGGCTCTCCCACTGTGGTCTGGACGCCGGGTTCTATGAGCGGCGTGTGCGGCAACGAGGTGGCGGACCTACAACTCGGGGATACGCTCTGGGCAAGTCCGGCGTCGAACAGCGGAGCCTTCGCCTCGATCAGATTGAGCTGAGTTGAATAGCAGCGCGGCCTCCACACGCACACCCGGGTGGCAGGCTTGATCGCGCGTCGCGCGACAAGTGTGCACGCCAGCACCCCTGGAGACGGCGGGCTTCCCGGCCCCGGCCCTAGAAACGGATCGCAGGCCTGGATCGGGTGCGGCGCCCATCCAGATGGTACGGACTCAGATAGCAGGGCGCAGGCATGCTCGAGCGCAGAGGGTGGTGGTTATGGTATGCCATCCGGGGATCGCGTGGTAGGGAGTGTGCCTGACGCGAGGACGTTATGGGTCTACCTCGGCCCTGCGTGGACACGCATACGAGCAGGCTGTTGTCCTGTACTGCACTCTATGACGGTCTGGCCGGGACGCAGAGCACTGGCGGCCTGCCCGAGCTCCACACTCACGATACCTCGGTGCTGCTGGCGGCCGGCCGTGGCTGGGTACCGCGCGTGCGAGGGAGGCTCGAGACGAGGGCGCGAGGGCAATCCGCGACGCCGCATTAATGCCGAGAGGGACAGACGGGCACGCAGCGAGGTCGCAGAGCGCGGTGAGGATGGGGAGATCGCCGTGAGAGTGCCCGACTGGGGGGAGCGCCGTGCGAGTGCGAGTGAGAGGACCCTGCGGCTGCGCCTCCAGCCATCCTCTGGGGACCGGGCGCCCGCCCATGCAGCGGGTGGAGGGAGCGTGGGCGCTCGCGCGCGCGGCGTGGAGGAATGCTTGGCCATGCGCGGTGCGCTAGAAGTTTAATCAGGATCCCGCTCGGGGCGCGCGGGGGATGCGGATGGGGGCGAGGAGGCGACTGCCAATCGCCCTGCGCAATACAATCTGCGCAAATGGAGCAGGAGGTGATCAGCCCGCTGGCTTTATACAGCTGCTGGGTACCGGGGATGGTCAGGACCGGCACCATGCGCCTGGGGAGGCTGTGAACGATGACAGTTGTACGGCATGATGAGGCGGCCATTGCGAGCCAGATTGAGGTGCTTGTGGGCTGCTGCTGTTGCTGCTGTTGGACGATGCGATGGCGCGGGATCTTTCGCGTGCGCTTGTATGCTTCCTGTTACCGTAGGCGCGAGATCATTCCCCGAGGACCATGAGCGCGAACCTTGCATTATTGCATTATCGATAGGTCGCAGCAAACGACGCGTGCCGTTAACCTGTGGGACGAGGGCGGTCAGTATGCTCTCAGAGCGGAACTAACCTGGAATGAAGCTCGATGAGATGCGGGTTTACGTTATCAGAACGGAAAACAAGGTGTTTAGACGTCAGATTCGCTCGATATTACCGGCCACGCTCGTCGTTTGTGGGAGTGCGATGAGAATAGGCTGCTGAGGACAGACGAAGGAAGAGACAAAGGAGGGAGCGAGTTGAGTTTGCTGTGTCGTTGCCTGTTTGGGTGGGTGCAACGCACGTGGGAAACGTGTTTTTAGCTTGGTTAAGCGATTTCCCCTCTTCGTCCACGTTGTTCGTTCGTGGCGGCCCTCCGTCGCGCAGTCCTCCTCACCCCCTCCCGGCCCCAGTATCAGATTGCAGCACTCTGCGGGAGCCCTCGAACTCCCACAAACAGATCTAGAGCCCTCGTGGATTCTACAGTGCTCCGTCTGATACAGGCAGGTCCCAGCTCGACTTCCTTTGAGTCTCGCGCGGTACATGCGGCAGCGAGTTGGCCCATGACAATTGTGTCTAGATAGGCAGAAGCCCTTCTTGACGGATTCTCATATCACACCAGCCCAGACCGTCCTGGACTCCTGCGCGTCAACGCACTTCCTCGAACGTCCGTTTCGAGGGTGCATCCTCATACGCTGCCAACCACTGCCCGGTCTCCAGAGCGTGGTACACGGCATAGCCCTATGAGGAAGGCACCTGCGGGATTGTGATGCACGCCATATGCCTTGCCTCCTCGCCGACGAATCAAGCAACAGCGACTCGGAAATTAATCCGCTCGCCAGCGGAGTATCTCGTCATATTCGCTTTGGGTTAGCCTCCCTCTGTCTCAGCTCGCCGGGTCCTTACCCTCGCGTTCGTCTCCGAGTAGGGGTCCTCCTTCAATTGACCGCTTCCCGTCCGCTTTAGCCAGATTCACTTCACAGGTTTGCGCAGCGCCTGCTACCGCCCAAGATCGACCCTCGCTTGGTGCGTGACCCCATCGACCCTTTGTGATTCGCCCAAGCATATTGCGAGTTCGCCGACAGAGTCGCTGACGCCAAAATTGACATCGCAGGCCGCGCCCGCGGTATATAAGCTTCCCGCAGGACGCATAATGGATGCTCCCCAGTACCCGCTCGTCTTTTGTCTCTCCTCTCGTCTACTCGCACACCCGAACATCCCAGCGCGACACCAACGCCCGACATGAGCTCTGCCCAGGTGCGCCCCCGAACTGCTGCAGGCGCTCTCCACCGACGCTCACCCGTCCCGCCGCTGTGGCGCAGACTATGTACTCCGACGGAGAGCGCGAAGGCGGCCAGCCCGCGGCAGTGAAGCCGAAGGTGCCTCGGCGGACGCCTATGGCGTGCCAGTTCTGCAGAGGTACGGCCGCGAACTGGGGCTGATGCGGATCGCTCATGTCGATCTGACTCCCGTCTGTTACCCCAGGTCGGAAGCTCAAGTGCGATGGCCGCCCGACCTGCGCTAACTGCCAGCGCCGTGGCATCGCGTGCATCTACATGCCTGTGTAAGCTCGAGCCCTGCAGAGTGGAGAGTGCGACGGCTGACGGCGTGTCCCTTGCAGCGCCGCGCAGAAGTAGCATCCGCCGTCCCACGCCCCCTCTGTTTCCGCCGCCAAGGTCTCTGTGTTCTTTCTTGGGTCCTCTTGTGACCGCGCTCGACCCGCACATACGCTACCTTAATGATCGGATAATGTTGTTCTATAGCTTTGTCGATTCCATACACGTAATTATGGTAGAACGCGAGGGACATTGTGCCCGAGCAGCTCGATGACGCCATGCGCGAGCCTCTCTGTCTGTTCGGTCCTGGGCGGGGCACATCTGCGATCAACACGGCAGTGCGAAAGGACCGCAAGCGACTCGGTGCTGTAAGGAGCATCTGCGTAGCGCCGGGCGTGGGCCGCCATCGATGCCATTGAGTCTTTTTTGGCGTCGACACAGCGCCAGAGCGCGGTATTCGCGCGATTCGCATCGGAGACGGTCTCTCGGGTGGGCATCGTCGAGCACTCGTATGCCGACCGAGATCTGCACTCGACGTCTATTCGGCTGCCCCGCGGCGTCTGGCCGTGTAAGGTGTATACAAGGTTACACCACCGGCCTCCTCCGTCCCCTCACCATCGCCGTTCTCACCGCACCCCCTCCTTTCCCCGCACCGCTGCTTGCTTGCCTTCATGTCTGCCTGCCCGCTCCTGGTCCAGGCCGCTGCGCGTGCGGCCCCATCCCACATTCCCCGACACGCGCCCGAATATTGAGCAAAGCCTAACGCCACCAATGAACCTGCGGACGCGCGCAGGGCGCGAATCTCCGAACCCGTTTGTGCTCTCGCGACCGGTTAGGCATGGCAAACACTTTTTGGAGCCGCCACCACGGCGGAAAGAATGCACGTCCTGCGGAGCCTTCCGAGATATATCCCTGGCCCCCCTGCACGAGCCCCGGGCCGCCGCCGCCCGCAGACGCGTTCTACGCGAGGTGCCGACGGGTACCATCGTTTCTGTGCGCAGAGGCAGCCGTTCAGCCCACTGAGCTTACAGCACGCGCTGACCTCAGTAGCTGCGCGGTGGAGTCAGCGAAGCCATAACAGAGGATCGGGGGCCTGTGCACTTACCTCACAAACTTCGTAAGTCGGAAGGATCTCCTGCCCCGTGGCCACGTCCCCGCCGTCGTATCTGGGGAGCAGAGCAGGTCAACGTACTCAGCGCTTACCAAACGACCACCGGTATCCCCAACTGCCAAAATACCTTCGCAGCACGGCGCAGCGTGTGTACCTCTCGGTGTCGAGGCGCCAAGCAAGCGAGCACGTCGAGGGGCGGCACATCGCCGTTCGGCGAATCGACCGCAGAAGGCTCGCGAGTCTCGCTCGCCTTGCGACGCGCTGTGCCGTAAAGAGCGGGGGCCTGCTTGCGTACGACTGTATGGCCGTGCCCCTATCGCGGCCCACGAGGTGGTCGGCGGCCAGTCAGCAGGGCTGCAAGGCGTCCCGCGGGCGTGCAGAATCACCAAACGGCTTTGCGGCGAACCCTGTACGTGCGGAGGGCGTATCGACGCCAGCTCTCCTCCGTCTCCAGAGTGGGCTCGATTTGCCCTAGCCCGCCCGCCGCTCGTTTGCAATGCGTGATGCGTAACCTCGCGTCCGCCTTCGTTGGATGATGGGTCAGCGTGGCAGGCTCGAGGGTCCAGGCAGAGAGGAGGGGGACGACAACTTGGCTCGGGGCGGTTCTTGCGACACACGAGGCTATTAGATCATAACGCGGGCGCACGCCTGTCCGCCGATCCGCCCTGCGCCGCGCGATCTCCCATCTCACCCGCTCACAAAACGTTCGCGGTCTTGAGGGCAGGCGCGTCGCGTATCCGCCGGCTCGTCCGATCCCTTCCGCCCCTGACGAGAACCGCCGCAGGCCGTCCCTCGCCTTCGGCAGCTGGGGCGTGACCTCCACCGGCGCGTCCGCGCGCAAAACTCAATCTCGTCACCATCACCGCACGCACATGAGGAGGACGCACCGCGCGCAGGGCCCTACAGAGGACCAGAAGCTCGGGAAGGGCAGCGCGTGCCGCGCCTCGATATGGGTGTCCAAGGCGTACTGGTGGCGGCTGCGCGCCCGGGGCGCATCCCTCTTCGGGAAGCGGCCACGCTTCTCCCGTTCGGTAGCACGCACAAGGGGGACGTACGCTGCAAGGTGCCTTCATTCCGCGTAGCGTACGGCCGGAGTACAACTATGACTGCGGGTCGTCGGGAATGAACATCTAGCATTGGGCGGCGGGGCGTGCCGGCGCCGCGTATGGTTAGTACAGTGCGTGCGGTACAGGTGAATGCGTGTGTGCGTCTGAGAGCGGATGCAATGAGCGAGTAAGCGACGGAGCAAGTGAGCGTGGACGCGGCAGAGCGAATAAAGAGGGGGCGTACAGGGATTCCATAAGTAAGGTATAGGCATGAAGATCCGTCCTACCACCAGTTCCTAGCATGACGATCGTCCAAAAGTGAGTGTATGGCGACGATGATGCGGCAGCGAGGCCGCTAAGTGGTATGAGTTCCAGGCGACAAGGCCGAAATGGCAGACGACGATGCATGGGGGCCGTCCGAGGTTCGACAGCGCAATGGTAAGCCTCCAGCATTCCTTCCCTCATCGCTCCTCCGCGCCGCCGTCTGTCCGAGTGCTCACAGCGGTGTGGTACGATCCAGTGCTCTTGCTGCCGAGAAGCGCGGCGCTATTCAAACTCGTCGTCGGGCTCGGTGTCATCTCGCCCATCTCGGTGACGGACCGCTCGCCGTTCGGAGGCATGTCGAGCGACAAGGAGAGAGAAACGGCCGCGTCAAGGCTGTTTGCGCGACTATTGCTCCGGCTCGGAGGTGCGTCCACGCCGCTGAGCGTGTTCGAGCGCGTCGACGGCCGCGAGAGCCCGCCCTGCATACTTGCGAGGCTCATCACCTCGTGCGAGCCGAGGGACTCGATCGTCGGCATGCGATGGATGGTCCGCCCGACGACGACGCGCGCGGCGTCTTCTCGGTCGTCCCCGGAGTAGTATCCAGAGGAGGTGTACTGGTCGCTCTGCGCATACGCGACAGCCTCGTCCGTCTCGCGGGTGACCTGCTCCACGAGCGCTCGGAACTGGACGGCAAACGTGTTGAGGTCATCATCGGGCACCGGGCTCCACGGGTCGGCCCCGGTGCTGCTGCCCTCGCCGCGCGACGGACTCGCAATGGGTATCGAGGAGTACGACCCTGGGACACGGCGAAGGGGGCGTCCGAAACGGTCGTCCATCCCGTACTCGGAGAGGTCCTCGTCCGACGACACCGGCGACGACTCGCGCAGCGGCTCTTGGCGCGCGACAGGCTTCAACGCGGTGGCAGATACAGCGCGGCGGATGACCTTGGACCCTGACGGGGAGACGTCGTTGGCCATGATCCGCGACCGGGCGCTGCGGAGCGCGCGGGGCTCGCTGTTGCTCAAGCTCACCGCGCGCTCGCGCATCATCGGCGACGGCTGCGCGCTCTCGGCGGACCCGAGGGCGGTCGTGCTCGACCCACTGGTGGTCGTCATTGGCTGGAAGCTGCGCGAGGACGCGCTCGTGCCAGTACGCATGGACGGGGGCGGTAACGAGGCGGTTGAGTGCCGGAAGATCGACGGGTGTCTGCGGCGCGACGGCTGTCGTGTGACCAGGTACTTGTAGGACACGGCGTGGTACGCGATCTGCGGATGGACGGTGGCCAGTCAGAGGTGAACCCTGCGAGTGGAGAGACAGACGACGTACGACGATCGAGGCGGTTAGGACCAGGCGGACGAGCGCACCCGCGAGCCAGTAGCCCCACGCTGGAGAAGGGTCACACTGGCCACCGAGCCCTGACCATACAACATCGATGTCCCAGTGGCACCTGCCACGGAGGCTGTTGAGCGTATCCGACGCATCCCTCCATAGGAACACGAGCACAAAGTTGACGACAGCAGGAGCCAGAAGGCAGAGCGAAGAGGAATAATTCAGGAAGTCTTGCAAGAGAACGTGGGTCGACCGGGGCCGGTAGTACCAGCCAAAGTGGGGGGCCGATGCGGCGATAATGATAGAGACGAGGAGACAGGCGATGGACATCGCGGCACAGGAGCCAAGCACGAGACCTACGATCTGGCGGTCGCGATACTGGTACAGCATCGCGCCGACGTAGTAGCGCACCGTGTTATAGACTGCCCAGCCGCCTTGAGTCGCGGGCCACAGCAAGTGAGCGTCGGCGTCGACACACAGCGCGAATAAGTGTTCACTCACAGATGATACCCAGCAAGACCCGACCTGCCCATCGTAACCTCTTTAGCCGCTTCCGCACAGACTGCTCCCAAAGGTTCCGTCGCTCCCTCGGTGTAACAGGATCTCCGCGCAATGTCAACCCGCCTAACTCCCTTGGCTGCGCGGGGGTGCTTGGGTGCGTGGGTTGCCTCGCGAGCAAGTCGAGGTATACGGAGGACTCGGAGCTCCCAGGGTGGATGAGAGGCTCGGTGGGGTGGGAGTGTTCGGATGTGGACGTCTGCAGCGTCACGCTCGACACGGACGAGAGCGTGCGGTCGTGCGGCCCTCCGCGACGGTTTGGCGCGCGGTGCGCGAGCGATGCGGCCGCGGCCGAGGGCGGTGGCTCGGTGGTGAAGATCGCATTGTGCAGGAAGACGGCGGCAGCCATCGACAAGGCAGCGCGGCGGGCGCGGGCGCTGGCGAGCACTACGCAGGCAAGAACGACTGGCAGATGGGGGTGCGGCGATATGCAACTTTGCGGCCGTAAGCTTCTGGCTGGTTGGACGCGTCCAGCCGTGGGACAACTATGAAAAGCTAAATTGTCAGTCCTAGTTACCCGACACGCGGGGTGGCAACAGAAGAAGCAGAGGCGGAATGAGCGGCTCACAGGTGGTGCCCCCAGGCAAGAAGTACTTATAGACGACGGAGATCGCGGTGGCACAGGCCACTGAGTCGTCCACGCTCAATCAGCAGTGGCCGCGACTGGTTGAGTGGTGCAGTGGCCGACGTCGACGTCCGACGGCGAGGGCCAGGAACCTTCCCATATCCGGCCTGATGGCGGCGTAGGCGACGGCACACAGGAGAGCAAAAAAGGCAATTCCGAGTCTAGCGTAGATCCACGCAGCATCAGGCCTCATCAAGCGCAGGAGGCTATTTGCTGTTGGGAGGCGGGGAAATGACGAGGTGGAGGAGGAAGAGGTGGCGGACGGCCGCGCGCTCTGGGCTTTATGAGGTGTTTGAGACGCCACAGCGGTCCACCGAGACGTCGCGCCGGCGCGGGTAGTACGGAGACTGGAACGCAGCTGGGCCGGAGGATCTCAATCTTAACCCAACTTTATTTCTACGCGAGATCCGCTCTGCATCATGTTCCGATTCACTTGTGGCTCGGCGAGAACGGACGATGCGAGGACTTGACGGAGGTAGATGCGAAAGCTAAAGCTGTGCTACAGCAGTGATCTATGTACAAGTAGTGCTTCACAGCCGTAAAAGTAGGGAGGTAGGGATTGCAGGATACAGAGCTGTCAAGTCTAAGAGGAATGGCTGAACCGATAGCGCGCCGAGAGTGGGCCGGCCTTCGAGCCACATACAGCGAGGCTCGTGTCGATAGACCGCTCCTGTGCTCAGTACTTACGATGAGCAGCGCGCGAATTTGAGAGACGAGCACAGTCGAGGAGTCGACGGTCGCGTGAAGTGGCAGAGTACTACTTGAAATGCGCGCGTAGGCGCTCCAGTAGATCCATATGATTACCTGTGGTGCGTAGTACAACCTCCTGGAATACAAAAGAAACCTGAACAGGACGCGCCCGCTCGCAATGCGTTAACCAGATGATTTTGATTGAGGACGAATTGTCGAGACTCGACATTGTTTTGTCTCTGGACACGCGAGGCTGAAGACACGTCAAGTCTTGTCTCCAACTCAGCTGCTCCTTTTGCGAATGCGGGAGGGCAGAACGTCGGGTGTCTCAAGTTACCATATGCACATATGAACTACCTCGCGCCTCGCCGTGTGAGTCGCAATGCAAACAAAATGTTCGCGGTCTTTCGACTGGAGCATTGTGTATTCCCGGCGTCGGAAAGCGGGGAGGCAGATGTGCGCGCGGTCCAAGCAGTTGGGCCGCTCCTGTTTGCCTCCTTCCTGCAAGCCGAGGATGGGGCTTGCGGTGATCTCGCTTGGGACACATGCCTAGGAGATAGCGAAGAGGAGAGCAGTTGGCTTTCGCGCGACTACGTCGTAGACTTGACGTCAGCGCCTACGGCATCGTTCTCCTTGATATCGGAGTGGGAGGGGCACCAGTGGAGGTGAAGGTGCTTCTCGTGGCTGCATGCGAACAAATCGCGGGGTACGCGACATCATTTGACGACGGCCATCCGGGAACGGCTGCGCAGCGTCGTCTCGCTGTCGCTGACGATGTGGACTGTGGGGGTACCCTGAAGTTAACAGCTCAGTTAGCTCACAGTCGAACAACCACACCTTCCCGTAGATGGAACATAGTGGTACGTACCAATTCTACCGTCGCAGTCTGCGCTGAAACCTGCCGCCCATCGTGTAGCGTCACCGCAGGCGCAGTCAGTAGACGAGCTGCCGTCGGTGAAGATGCTCTCGTCGCGATGTGCAGCTTCCGTGCATTGTCGAAGGTTCAAACAGATTCCCCACAAAAGCCCCCTCGCCGCCTTCCGGAGAGTGAAACAAGCATATGCCTCATACTATCCGATCCAACAGCGCGACGTGTATACAAACGTAAACTCCACAGGTAGATGCGAATAGATAGCTCAAGAAAGCGCGCCCCAGAGCCCGAGCCCAGTGAAGAACCCGCCGAGCCCGACGAGCAACCCGACATACGCCGTCGTATGGACGCCGATCCTCGGGAGCACCGGCGGCGAATGCAACAGAGACAAGAACAGATGCGCGAGCACGACCACGGGGAACGCGATGCCCAGCGCGCGACTCGAGTATATGGGGGGCAACGGGTCCGCGCCCACGGGGAACGACAGCGGCGAGCGCAGGTACGCCCACGCGAGCACGAGCGTGAAGCCCAGCGAGAACAGGAACGAGTCGATCCGCTGCAGACATGGCACAAACACCGGGATATACTGTGCAAGTTCACGCCGGGTCAGCACGAGCACGGGACGCGCGGGATCGCAGAAGCAAGCACCACTCACGATCACGGGTACGCCGTACACTTCCTCGAGTTCCTCGCGCTCCTGCAGGTGCATGAGCTGCTCCACGTCCTGGTCGACCGCCATCCGCACCGCCTCCTCCACGCTCACGGGCTCTCTCCCCCTCCCCCTCCCATTCCCGTTCGCCTTCGGGGTCGCCGCGCCATCGGCTCCGAAGCCCTCCCGCTCGCTCCGCGGGCTGAGGGGCATGTACTCCCTGCTCCCGTGCGCACTCCCGCCTCCACTCGCGCTCCGCTCGCTCCCCGCAGCCGCCGCCCGGGACGCGTCGAGAATCGCGCGTACGCGCTCCACAGGCACCATGACGTTCTTGTACAGCGCGAGCTGCCGGTACCCCTGCGTCACGCTCGTCGCCGCGTCGGCGACCGCCCACCCCAGCGCAAGCCACCACGCGGTCGTGAACGCAGGGTCGTGCCACGTCGGGAGCGGGTACACCATCTCGTGCCGCACGCGCAGCAGCGCGAGCGCGGCGAGGCGCAGGACCTGGCTGAGCAGCACGTACGCGGTGTTGAACGCGAGCGTGTCCCAGATGGGCGGGAAGAGGACCACCGCGGCGTTGTACAACGGGAGGCGGAGCGCGTGCGTGAGGCTGAAGAAGGCCGCGGATATGAGCACTTCGGGGAGGGGCGAGGGGAAGGAGCGGGGCAAGGTCGACGGGGCGGGGTAGCGCGGTGCCCATATCCACCGCACGAGGTTGGCGAGGAGGAGGAATGTGACTATGCACGTCAACGGGACAAGGCCATAGATAGCTACTTTCCGTTGATACGACCCTGTCACGAAGAATGTTGTATGAGCGCTGTTCTCCCCGGCCCAATACACATTACGAGCCGATGAGAAGAACGGCAGATATCAATTGGACGCAGCAGCAGTAGACCTTTCCTATCCGTGCACGTTGCCCTATGTTGCTGAGATTGCTCCGTGGTTTACGGCGCAATGGCCGGTTCCACAGTATGAACGCAGGGCGTCTCATTAGGAATTTCCTGGTACTCCACAGGATCTCAGGATCCACACGCTCAGCTCACCACCAAGCTGCTCCATGTTAATCCTGGAAAGCTCGCAATGTGCGCGGTTTTGGACAACAGCCTAGGTGTAGGGGCGTACGTCCCAACGCTAAGGTGCTTTTAGCCCACGCGAGGTCATCTCCGCCCCGCCCCCTTTGTCCTGTGGGTCGCGGATGGTCGCTTTACTGAACAGCACCACATTCGTTCCGTCTAGAGAACAGAAGTGAAACCAGCGCAGTTCTCGGAGTGGCTACTGCCAGTATTTGGCCCGGAGACTTCTGCAGACTCTGAAAGTCCCGAAGCCTTTCTGCAAGGTACACATCTCATCATACTTTGTCGCAGAAGCTCGCGGGAACCTCCAGTACCTCCAGTAACACTCCGCCTAGAGATGCAGCAGCAACGACTGTCGGAGCGCAGAGACTCACCGCTATAATACCCATACTCCGCGAGGTCCCACTCATCCGCGTCTGGGTCCTCCGCAGGCTCGTCCTCGACCGTCGTCTCCTCCGGCACCCGATCGAGCCAACTGTCTCTCCTGTACCGTTCCGGGCTCGCGCGCAGGCTCTCCCCCGAGATCGTCCCGTACGACTGCACGGGTGTCTGCGCCGGTCTCGAGGAGCCCGAAGAATAATGGGTATCGACAGCAACGAGCGGTCTCCGCGCCATCTCGTCCTCCGAAGCGGTCGAGGTAGAGGCGGGCTCGGGGTGAGGCGGGGAGCTCGCAGCGACGGCGGCGGTGTGCTTCCTGTCTTCTGAATCCGAATCCTCTCCTGCGTATACGCGGCGCAGGTGCTCGCGCACGGTGGGGGCCGCGGCCGCGGCCACAGCGATGACTCGTCCGAAGCCCATTCAGCGGTCGTCTGGTGAGGTCAAGTGCGCCGTGTGTGGTGTCTCAAGCTAGTCATGGGTTCGGAGGGGATAAGCGGAGGATGTGAAGCTGTCGTAGCGGTCGAAGACGCGATGGTCACGACTGGAGGCGCAGTCGAGGGCGCCTAGTATCAGGTGCTCGCGAATGGCGTCAGGAGATCGTGTTCTGTCAGTGTAATCGCTTTGCACGCAAGTCACGGCCATGCGCGACATGGGAAGATGGGAGAGGAACATGTGCATTGCGATCGTATACAACAACGGGAATACATGGCTAATCCTATAGAGCTACGGGATAGCATCACAGCAGACGTGCGAAGCACAGACATACACCTGCTGGAGGAGGTTCGGTCAGTCTACATGTCCTCGAGAACATAGACATAGCGTGAAAAATCAGGTACTCGATGCATTTCAGCAGGCCCCCGAACCCATCTCCACATTGTACACCGGGAGACTTCGCGGGTCGGGGGTGTTCGTGTCCGCCCATCGAAAGAATCTCATCCGTGGAGGGGGACTGAACGAGAGACAAAAAGATGCTCACCATTAGACCACACAGGACGGGCACAGATACACACAAAGATGACAACCTAAACAGACAAACATCGTCAGCAACACGTTCATAAACGAGCATGAAGAGTTGGAGGGTCAGCCAAGGCTGAAACTATAGAGGTTCTCCACACGAGTATTCGGAGCGAGAAATGTATGGTAATGGTTGGATCATCATCGAAAGCCAACAAGAAAGAACACTCACCAAGCAGACCGTCGTCGTCGACGCCTCGGAGGACGTCGACGATGCACAAAAAATCTGTCGCGTCGCGCGCGTGTATCTATACCACTTTTTGAAACGCCGCCGACACTCCGCCCGAAACGCGACGCGATGGTGGCTGATCGATGAGACGCGTCGCGCGGAAAGCTTCTCGCGTCTTCTCCGCTCTTCTCGCACTTGCGCGACTCCGCGCAAATCCATATATCTGCTCTCTGCCCGACTCTGCGCACACTCTCTTCCACTCGACTCGCACCTCCTCTGTATCGATACCATTGCCCTCTGTATCTCTAGCAAATCACCCAAATAATCCGACACACGCACCATGGAAAGCCTACTGCGCTGGGGTATCGCGAACTCGGACCCGCGCGGTCCTGACCAGCCCCCGCCGCAGCCGCGCTCGGACCTCGACCCCGCGATCATCGACATGATCCTCGGAAAGCCAGACTCGGAGCTCATGAAGGAAGCGCTCGCGATCGCGGTGGACGAGACGAAAGACGAGGACGACCGGCTGCAGGCTCTGGACAACTTCGAGATGGTGAGTTGAGCTTCGTTTCACGCGAAAATATCTTTCTGACCAGCACGCTCCAGCTCATCGAGCAGATTGACAACGCGAATAGTGAGTAGATGCGCCGCGTCTCTGATGAAGTATTGGTGTTAACGAAGTCCCGCAGACCTCGAGAAGCTGAAGATGTGGGAGCCCCTGCACACACTGCTCACCAACCCCGCATCCTCCGCAGACATCCAGACGCAAGTCCTCTGGATCCTCGGCACCGCCATGCAGAACAACCCCGCCGCCCAGCACTCCGTACGTCTCTGATTTTCTCCTTCCACACACAGAACACTAACTCAACGCTCTCTGCACAGTACCTCGCGCTCTCCCCCCTGCGCACCCTCCTCTCCTTCCTCTCCCCGACCGTGCGCTCGAGCAAAACGCGTGCCAAGGCCGCGTACGCGCTCTCCGGCCTCCTTAAGCACAACGCCGCGGCGGTCGCGCAGATGGCGCCCGCCGGCGGCTGGGATGTCCTCCGCGCCGCGCTCCAGGACCCGGACATCGGTGTGCGGCGCAAGGTCGCGTTCCTCCTCAACACGCTCCTCACGCCCACCGGGGGCGAGGCGGACGTCGAAGTGGAGGAGACCCCGGCGAACGTGCAACAGCCGCTGCAGGTCCCCACCTCGACGGAGGGCGTCGCTGCAGCCGCGGAGGCAGCTGCCACCTCTCCCACCCGCGCTCCTCCATCGACGTCCACCACGCTCTCAATCGGCGCGCCATCCTCCCAATCCTCCTCTCAACCCCAATCCCAAGCCGTGACCCTTCACCCCTCTTCCGCCTCCTCCGACCCATCCGCCTCCTCCGCACCCGCCGCCTCCGCCTCCACACCCGCACCCTCCATCGCCCAGCCCCAAACCGTACACCCCAACTCCCACGCCTCGATGGTCTCGGACCCGCGCTCCGCCTCCACCTCCTCCGCGACCGCGCGCGCGCTCGAGCAGACCGGGCTGCTCGGCGCGCTCGTCGGCGCGGTCGCGCAGCCCGTCCCGCACGGGCCCGACGGCGAGACCGAGGGCGACGCGGACTTCGAGGAGAAGGTCCTCCGCGGGCTGCACACGTACAGCGCGGGCGGGCGCCGCGCGCTGCCGGAGGAGCTCGGGCGGTACCTGCAGGAGCAGGAGAGGCGGGAGGGCGGGGAGGCGCAGTTGGCGGAACGGTGGAACTTCACGAGGGACGAGGTGAGGGAGCTGAAGCAGGCTGCGAAGGCCGCGTAGCATATCGGGCTTCCAGCTAGGCCCCGGGGCGCGTGCAGAATAGAAGTAGAGAAGTAGCCATGCTTGTATAGTATAATGGTAATCGAGTCCATTGCGACAAAGCGAAGCAGATAGCGAACAGCGAGCAAAAAATCGGAAAAACCCAGATTCAAGACCAGGGTGTATAGATCGAACAGCAGTCATCATGGTAGTCGTGCGGTCATGAAACCCCTCATTGTTGTAGTTCGCGCGAGAGGAGACGAGTAGAATAGCAATGTATACGAGTGCAGCGGGCCTAGCTAATATACATGAGCGTGAACTAAGAACTATAGTAAGTGAGATAACAAAAGCGTATAGTAACTGAATGAAGCCAAAGTAAGTAAAGGTAAGTAAAGCGTATCAAAGTCCGATAGTAAATACAAAGTCCGTTATCAGTCAATGGCCGTTATCTCCAACACTCCCCCTCAACTCCGCGTCTGATAAGATGCCGAGTTGCCTTCTCAGCGTATGGAAGCGCTCGCGCGCGAGTGCCTTCGTGAACAGGTCAGCCACATTGTCATCGGTGGGTACATACGCGAGCGTGATAGTGTCCGACTCGACGCATTCGCGTATGAAGTGGTGCCGAATATCAATGTGTTTGCTCCGCGCGTGATGGACGTTGTCCTTGGACAGCGCGATCGCCGACTGGTTATCAGCGTTGAGCTTGGTTGCCTGTTCCTGCGCGAAGGACAGCTCGGCAAGCAGCGTACGCATCCAGATGGCATGTCTGGCTGCGTACGAGATCGCCATGTACTCAGCCTCAGTCGAGGACAGAGCCACTACGGCCTGCTTCTTCGAGCTCCACGCAATGACGCCACTCCCGATCAGGAACGCATAGCCCGAGATCGACTTGCGATCGATCGGATTAGCTCCCCAATCAGCGTCCGAGTACCCTTCGAGGCGTAAGTTGCGATAATACGCACGCGCACGCGGCTCCCCCTTGCGCCCGTATGTGATACCGTAGTCGAGTGACCCTTTGAGGTATCTGAAGACTCGTTTGACGGCAGTCCAGTGCGATGGACCTGGGCGCGAACTGAATTGAGAGAGGGTTTGCACGGCGTAACTGATGTCGGGCCTGGTGCCTAGCGCCGCATACATCAGTGTGCCTATCGCCGCCTGATATGGGATATCTTTCATCTCGGACAGGTCGGCATCATCCGGTTCCTTGAGTAGCCGGACATTAGGGTCCATAGGCGTACTCACCGGTGCGCAGCCTTCCATACCGTAGCGCTTGAGCGCGTTCAGAATGAACTGCGTCTGGCGCAGCGTGATCGAGTGGCCCTCGCGTGATACCTCAAGCCCAAGGAGCAATCGTGGCTCCCCGAGATCTGTGATCTTGAAGTGCTTCCGCATACCGGCCTCGAGCTCGGCTAACGACTCTTGCGCGTCCGCGGCGATGAACATATCGTCAACGTGAACGCCAACGAATGTTATGCCATGCTTGTCTGTCTTGACGTAGACACACGCGTCGGAGTCTAATCGCTTGAAATGCAGCTCTTCGACCAAGACCCGGTTGAGGTGCTGATTCCATTTGCGACCGCCTTGTTTGAGCCCGTAGAGTGCTTTCTGCAGTTGCAGCACTCTGCCCGATCCGTCGTCATAGCCTGGTGGCTGACGCATGAAGATGACCTCATCGAGGTCCGCGTTCAGATAGGCGCCGACGACATCCCACTGCCGCAATCTCATTCCGCGCTCGGCCGCGATGGCCGCGAGCGTACGCAGAGAGTCCATACGTACTACTGGGGCGAAGGTCTCGAAGTAGTCCAGCCCGGGAACCTGGCTGAACCCTTGTGCGACTAAACGCGCCTTGTAGCGTATGATACGCCCGTCTGAGTCGCGCTTGAGGCGGTACACCCACCTGCACCCGATCGGAGATCGACCTGGTGGCAGATCGGCTACCCGGAAAACATTGAGTTGCCGGAGTTGCGTCATCTCTTCGTCCATGGCGCGTTTCCACTCCGGCCACTCAGGCTGTTCCTGGGCCTCTCGCAGGTTGTGCGGCTCGTTTGCGGACTCGGTCCCAACCAGCGTAAGGATGCACGCGATGTGCGCCTCATCTAGTTGTACCTTCTCTCCGGTATCTCCATAGCGCTTGTAGTCAATTCGAGGTACCTGACGCAGTTGTCTGCCTCCCGCCATCGGGCCGGCGACCTTTGATCCAGGCACGCTCGAAGACTCTATCGCCGTGGGCGCTCCCCCTGCTTCTGGTGCTTCGGGACTTGGCGTGACTCCGTCCCTGGCCTGCTCGCATGGCTGATCGGTATCACCCGATTCTTTCTCCCCCTCGAGCGGTGCCAGGGATGGCTGAACCAGATCGTACTCGTCGTCATCGTCGTCCGGTACAGTGGTGCGCGTAGGTACTGCAAACACCACGTTACGGGACTTTCCGACTCGCCGACTTTTCGGATCGAAATACAGCCACGCCTTGCTCCCGGGTGCAATACCGACGAAGATCATCGATTCCGATCTTGGATCGAGCTTCGATCGCTTCGCCGTCGGCGTCAACACCCAGCACTTGCACCCCCATTCCTGCAGGTTCGCCACATCTGGCTTCTTCCCCGTCCAGACTTCCTCCGGCGTCGTATCCTTCAGGGCCCGCGTCGGGAGACAATTCTTGAGGTGCGCCGCGTAAGCGACAGCTTGCGGCCACAGGCACTTCGGCATCCCTGCTGCGATGCGCATAGCACGCGCGCGATCGAGCAGCGTCCTGTGCACGCGCTCGGCTACGCCGTTCTGGGCGGAAGAGTCCGGCGCGGTCGTGTCAACGGCGATTCCTTCGTCGCGTAGATAGTCCGTGAATTCCTTAGATAGGAATTCCCCGCCGTTGTCGAAGCGGACCTTCTTGATTTTGCGCCCGAATTTGTTCTCGACCGCAGCCTTGTAAGCCTTGAAATGCGCGAGCGCTTCTGATTTGTGCCTGCCGAAGGCAACCTCCGTGTGCCGAGCATGTCCGTCTGTGAACGCCCAAAAATAGCGCTCCCCTCGTAGACCCTGCGTCGGCGCGTCTCCCCACGTGTCCATTACCACCAGATCGTTGATCGCCCCGATCTCGGTGCCTGACTTCTTCGGATACGGCGCTACCGTCTGCTTCCCCCGCACGCACGCCTCGCACTGCTCCATTGGCGGCTCCGACTCATCCACCTCCATCCCTTCCGCAAGTTTCTTCTTCCACATCGCGACGACCGACTTCATGCCTGGGTGTCCTAGTACGCGATGCCATTCATTGAGAGTTTTCTTGCGTTTGGGACGACTCACCGCCGCTGCGCACGCGACGTTAGGCGCCGGTGCCTCAACCTCCCCCTGGACCTGATAGAGGAAGTTGCCGATCCGCCGGCCCGATCCGTACACGCGGCCTTTGCTGTTCCTGAGTCTGATCTCCCCGCCGTCTAGCTCCACCTTGTGCCCCGCTGCCTCGACCCTCCCGATCGACAGCAGGTTGTACGGTACTCCGGGTGCGTGCAGGACGTCTCGTAATGTTAGCGTAGTCGGTTTCCCGTCGTGTACGAAACGCATACGAATGGTCCCTCGCCCGAGAATGGGCGTCGTGCCGGCACCGTGGAGAGTTCGCCCAGGCGTGCTTTCGTACTCCACGAAAGCGCGCCGTTCGCGCGCGACATGTGAGGTAGTGCCCGAGTCCGCGATCCACGCGCCATCGGCTACCGCGGGGAGCGCGATCTCTTCCGGGCCCGGCGCGTCGATCGCAGCACATGAGTAGTCGGACTCTCCCTCCGATTCCTCCGCCACCATCGACTTCCCGCCCTTCCCGTTACGATCGCCCTTCCGCCCCCCCTTGTCGCCGCCCTTCGAACCTCCTCCCGCCGGCTTCTTCTCATGGTTCGGGCAGTCGCGCTTTAGCCCCGGCTTGCCGCACTTGTAGCACAGCGGGCCCGTCCGCCTTTGATTCGCCACAAGCGCGGTGTCCGACGTCTGTAGCCGCCGCGCGTGCTCCCGAATCCGTCCCTGAACCTTATCGGCATCGCCGATCTCGTCATCTCGGAACGAGGCGGCGAACGCCTGCCAGGACTCGGGCAGTGCCACCAGCAACATGATCGAGAATTCGTCATCAGGCACCTCCCGCCCGAGACTGGTGAGGTCCTCCCTCCACTCGATCATTTGCTGCAGCCACTCGTCCAAGTCCTCCCCGTCCGAATACCGCGCCGCCGCGAGCTTGCGTCGGATCTCGATAATCTTCGCGAGACCCTTCGTCTCGAAGTTCTTCCTGAGCTTCTCCCAAGCGTCGTGGCTAGTGCGAACGCTCCTGATCAGCTTGATGACGCGCTTACTGACCCTTAATCTAATCGCGCTAAGCGCCGTCCGATCCTTCTCCTCCCACTGATCCATCTCCGCCTGCATCTCCTTCGTCACCGTTGCTCCCTTCTCCACCGTGGGCCTCGCCTTCTTGCCGCTGACGTACGGCCAGAGCTTCGCTTCCCACAGCAGATCCTCCATCTGCGTCGCCCACGTCGACCAGTCCTCCGCCGTGTCCAACGGCGAAACTTTGGCCCGCGTGATAAGATCCGACATCCCGAGGTGATAAGATAAGAGAGCGATTAAAGAGTCAAGCAGAGTTTCGTTTCGCGTGTAAGTCTTGTTCCCTGGTCAGAGCGACGCAGGGCTCATAACCTGTTGTAGTTCGCGCGAGAGGAGACGAGTAGAATAGCAATGTATACGAGTGCAGCGGGCCTAGCTAATATACATGAGCGTGAACTAAGAACTATAGTAAGTGAGATAACAAAAGCGTATAGTAACTGAATGAAGCCAAAGTAAGTAAAGGTAAGTAAAGCGTATCAAAGTCCGATAGTAAATACAAAGTCCGTTATCAGTCAATGGCCGTTATCTCCAACACTCATCCCATCTCAACTCCATCCCAGCTACTGCAGCTCCTTCGGCCATTCGCGCCTCGGCCGCCACCGCCCCTCCGCGTCGAACCGCGGATTCAGCACGTAGCTCAGCCCGTCGTCTGGGCTCTTCCCAATCGGCACTGCACCCCAGTCGCGTCAGCATCCCTGTCCCCCGAAGAGCACGGCTCAAACCACGAGAAGAGAAAGGCACTCACAGAACCACTCCCACACACGCGCGCCCATCGTCGCCTCCCAGTTCTTGCGCGCGCTCCCGAGCCACCACGGGTGCCCCTCTTTCCCGACGCGCCCCCACTCCGCGTCCCACTGCCGCCGCGTCTCGCGCTTCGCCCTGCACACCGCACATCGCCCAGCATCAGTCACACTCTCACAGAGCCGTTTCAAGGGAGAGAAGGGGGAGAGGGCGACGTACCGGAACTCCCACCACGAGTGCAGGCGGGCGAGCACGCGGTCCTCGCGCTCGCGTATCCGGCGCGCGTCGAGCGACTCGACCGTCGATTGCCCCGCGCAGATCAGGTCGATGTGCGCGCCGAGCAGAGTCACGGTAAATATTAGGAACAGCCCAGACCTGTCATAGGTTTAGGAGGTCAGCGAAACAGCGTGAGCGCGTGAGAGGCGGGAAGGAGGGAGAGATACGGACAGGGCCATGATCGCGACCTGCTGGCCATCGATCTCGAAGTTGGGATGCGTGCTCGCCGCGCGCGCGTTGAGCCCGACGAGCGTGGAGAACGTCCACGAGCAAAACCAGAGCGTCCACCACACGAAGATCATGAAGAGCTGCAGTACAATGAGATGCGTCAGCGATTCCCGCCACGATGCATTCAATTCAATGAGATACGAACTCGGTGATTTCGCGCGCCCACACAGTGTCCTATCCACGGACAGTGGTGGTCGTACTTCAACACGCACTGTTTGGACCCGGATGAGCACAATCGGTAGGCTGAGCTCGGACACAGACAGCGCACGTACCGTCCCGCACGCTCGACAGTGATGCGCCCTCATAGGCTTCAAGAAACCGTCTTTATGGCAATACCTGTACTCTGGCAGCATGATCGGCGTCGATGGCGGTTTGCGGGTGTATCTCATTGGTTTCTGCTCGCCCTGCGTGCCAGGGAGCGGCTGCGGTTCCGATGGAGCTTGAGGAACAGGAGATGATGGCGAGCGTTCTGGCCGGGCAGCAGGCCCTTGGTCCGCGGTAAACTTCGCGCGTATGGCAGCAACGGGCGCAACCGTGTCTGTGATACCCAGGTTCTCGTCTTCTGGTGGAGCATGACCATTCTGCGAGGCCTTGCGGCGCGAGTTCGTGCTCCCGTTCCGATACCCGTTCGCCTTGACTTCTGTTACACGGTGTGAATGACTGCGCTTGTGTTCTTTGGGCTCGGATGGGGCGGTTTGAGCCTGCGAGGCTGCGTATCGTGCTCCAGCGAGCTCGGCCTCGCTCTCGGTACCCCACCAAGTCGGGAAGCCCCTCTCTATGATTGGGGCTGGAGACTTCTTCACATACTGGGCCAAGTAAGCCATTCAGAGGAAGGTATGGAAAGAGGAGTCAGAGAGGGGGAACATACATCTCTGGCGTACCCTGGTGGCGTGAGGACTACCTGCGGCGCGAATCAGCGTTCCGCCATGCACTTTCCTACACGACAGGCAAAGGAGGCTGTACCTTCTCGTACGCCCAGATCATCATGAGGCCCACTACACAGAACACCACCAAGAACCCAACTGCGTGCGATCTTCGTCAGCATCATCCTCACATCTTCACAGCGCAAGACTACTTGCTGCCCAAGCCCCGCCCGCCCAACGCTCCAGTTTCGCGCTTAATCATGGGCACACAGAATCTTCCTATGTACACGTAGAACGCATACGCGATGATCCCGATGGTTATGAAGACGGTCAGCTTGCGCACGATCCATGGCTGGGGCTTCTCCCTCCGCGCGGCGCTCTTCTCGCGTGCCTCTTGAACGACGCCGCAGCACTTGCCCTCCGGGTGCTCCTTTGCTTGTCCATTAGGGGCCATATACTGCTAGTAGAAGTGGTGGTGGGTATCCAGAGTAGAGAGAAGACGTCGAGAGCAAGGGCGTGAGGTGGGAGCAGCGCGCGAGGAGAGCGTGAGCGGTGGCGGAGGGATGAGATCATTCGCCCGGCACAGCAAGGCGTAGACGCCCATAGAGCGCCGATCGCTGATTGGTGGGGCCCCGGATCTCGATCCAAATTCCGGCATCCTCCTCCTCGACACGGACGGCGGGCGCACCTTGTCGCGCGACGAGCATCACCGTATATCGCACCCGTCTTCTGTTCTGCGGTCGACCTCGAACTTTGGCTGCGCTTTGCAGTACAGCGAGCACCTCGACATCTGCGCAATGCCACACCGCCTGCCCTCGACACACCGCTACATCCGCTTCGCCGTCTCCCCGCCGTGCGCGGACGCCCTCACACTCCGGAAGACCATCCAAGACGCGCTCGGGCAGTCCTTTGGGATTGTCTCCTCCCACACATACGTCGACGTGCTTTGGCTCGCCGACGATGGCTCCTCGCTGGTCGTGCGCATAGGCGAGACGTACGTCCGGTGTCCTATTACTCGAGTACGCGCGACGAGAGCTGAACGATGCGCCTTCATCACCAGTGACACGCCAAAACTGCTTGCGGCGGTCACAGCATCGAATGCGACACCGAGGCTCTCGCTCGTGAGAGAGTCATCCTTCCTGCCAGCTCTGCTCAGCGCGGATGCATTGGCTTGAATGGTGTTCCCAAGTGTGGACTCCTGCGGAAGCGCATCCCCGTGCAGGCTGCTCCATCCTTACGGCGGCTGCCCGTCAGCCTCAGGGCGTTATAAACAGGAAACGCTACAAGTGGCTTCCAGTAAGCCTCTTCCTAATCGACATCCAACCGTTCACGTTCGTGCTAAAACGTACCTGTTCCAGGCAGGTTCCTGATCGGTCAGCCTCCTCAATCGGCCTAGCCTACCGGACGGTCGACGGAGAGATGAGGATGTACGTCTACTGTGTCAACCACACAATGACGGGCGCAGGAGGCTAACATAGCTCCGTGTCCAGAATCCAACGATCGTCCACCGATGTAACTTCAGCCGAATACGATCGGCAGTCCGTTGGATGGCCGGCCAGCCTCTCTGATCGACCTAGTTTGCCGAATAGTCGACAGCCTACCTGCCAGCATGTCAGCCAGTTGGTTCAATATACAGGGTTTTCAAGGGAGACCGGCTTGTGCCCAGCCCGTGGCCTGAGGCCTGAGGCTTGAGGGTCGCCAGCCGCTCTTGGTCCCCCCTTCTCCTGCCTGCTCTTTCACACTCCGGAGCTTTGTAACACAATCACAGAAGAGAAAACCGATAACAAGCGATATAGCACAAGTGGCAATACACCAGTCTCCTGCCTCCTTCGTCCTTCGTGGCTACACGTAGAATACCCTACAAGTTCGATGATCTTCTCTTCCCCCATAGCTCCCAGCGCACGAGCCATGCTACGCGTTCCCGGCGAGCCTGCCCCGCGCGTACTCGACAAAGTCGTCGATCGTCGACGGCCATGCGGCTGGCAGGTTACACACAAATCGATCAGCATAGGAGTGGGTGGAGGAGGGCAGGTCAGTCCGCCGATGCAGGAGGCGTACGTACCTTCCGCGTCGTACTTCTCGAATTTCGCGTCGATCGTCCGGACGAACTCGAGGAACTGTTGCGTGCGGAGTGGTCAGCAGCCGTTCAGTGTCAGCCTCCCCCCTCTCAGTTATATGATGAATCAGTCAACACTCCTCCCCCCACTCGCCAAGCCTCCATACCACCACTTCCCACCACTCGACCCTCGCAACCCTAAGCGAACGGAAGAACTCACCATCTGCCACACGTCCTTGCTAACGCCCTTCAAGCCCGCCTTCTCCAAAAACTCAAACCACCACTGCGTATACTCCTCCTTCCAGCCCTCCTCCGTGCCCGCGCCCACCATCACCTCGTCCCCGTCTGCATCCTGCGCGCCCGCAGGCACATGCGCGAGTGCCCCGCCTGCCAGCCCGTGCGGGATGAGCAGCGCCCAGAAGGCCTGCGCCATATCCAGCCCTATACATCAAGCCACTTCAGTGAGGAAGTAGGCAGACTGGGCTACGGGGGAAGAGACGCACCGAGCGAGCGCTGCCCTGGGGGCCGCGAGAACTCGAACGTGTAGTTGTACACGCGCCGGAAGTACTCGGTGTCGCGCGCCATCTGGTTGCGGAGCGTCTCCAGCTGCGTCTTCATAGCGGGTATCGTGTCGACCCTGCATTGCGCGAACAGGGGCACGAGCAGATCAGCATCTTATCAAAATACGCGTGGGTCGAGGGACAGAGGAACGCACCCGAGCGCCTTCCAGCCGTCCGTCCAGCCCTTGCGCGTCCACTGGCCCATCGCGGGCGACTTGAGCTCGTACGCGACCGCGAGCAGCACGACGTCCTCCGGGTCCACGCCGAGGTCCGCGCACAGCCGGATCGTGCCGTCCACCGTGATGTCGTCCCCGTCCGCCTCTGCTCAGCCGCGCTACCCCTCAGCAATGTCCACGCCACAAACAACACGGCGAGAAGGGAAGGGAGGGAGGGAGGGGGAGAGGGGATGGCACGCACCCTTGTACTTGTCGAAGAGCGCGCCGAGCTTGCTCGTGGACGCCGTGGCGCGTGCGCCCGCGGAGGGGTCGTTGTAGAACGCGTCGAGGGCCTGGTCGAGCCGCTTGTACTTCGTGAGGTACCGCCGCGCATCCTTCGATCTGTCGGCCCGCCCGCGGGGCGGCGTACGCTGAGCATCGCCTGTCGATCGCGCGCGCGAGCGGGAGGGGGGCACTCACGATGCTCCGGTCACGGAGGAGAACTGCGCGATCTTGTCGTCCATCTCTCTATCCGCTCTCGACTTCACGATCTTGGACTGCGGTGCAAATGTAGCGGAGATGCGTCACGTAGCGCAGCAATGTGTACAGTCGCAGGCGGTGGCAGGCGAGCGGTCGTCAGAGCAAGTCCGAGCGGGGCGGGATGGGCGAGGAGATAACATCGCGGGGAGGATGCCGGATCGGGAGCAGAAGCCGTTTGTACACGGAGTGCGCGTGCGAGGAAGAGCGCGCGGAGAAGCATGCAGTGAAGAAAGCATGAGCACGTCTATTGCGATAACATATAGAACGAACGCAGACCATCAACTCGGGCCTGGTGGAGGGGTTGTAATCCTCGGGGTCGGCGCGGCTGTGAGTGTATTCGGCCGGTGGTGGCTGGGTGCGTTGGAAGTTGCGTATAACTGCGACAGTCGTAAGAAGAAGAATACAGACGAGGATCGCAGAACCGCCGGACGAGAGTGCGGAGGAAAACGCGTCCGGCTTGGATCGCATCATCGCAAGGGGTCGGTGAGGACGGCCGTAGGGTCTGGCGTTTGCCGAGGCGTCATCGTGATCAGGAGGCGGAGGGCGCTTCGCCACAACTTTGCCTCTTGACATGTTCCTGTCTGAAGCGTACTTGCTGCAAAGCTGTATGGGTTGTGCAGGGTGTGCATAACTGCCAAGCTACATCGATGTTTCGTTCTGGGGATCCGAAGAACTCAGCACATTCACTCACCGAGGTTCAAGTTCTCTTCGAATCCACGACGGTGGCTGGCACCTCATAACTTCTCGTCTCGCTGGAACGTCGACACTCCGCCTCTGCTTACTTGATTGCTCTGCGTTCAGTGTTCTTCAGTGATTCGGCGTGTCTCTTGATGGGGCCACTCGTTCGTCATGCGGCCATCGAGATGTGCGCAGAGAAGCGCTTTCATGGCTGCAGTTGTTCGAGCAATCTTCAAACCTGCCAGCGATAACTCGCACCACGCTCCTGATCGAGATCTTGACCCCCAGCAGCATATATATCGCAGCTTGCTGTACGTCCTCCAACGCCGCAGGTAAGTACTCGCACGCAGTCTGCTCTAATACTGCTGACTTCTGCCTATAACTGACTCCCTTCCGTCTAATGTGGCACATCGACAGCGCCATAACCCTCCATCGTGGTACCATGTTCTAGCGACTGGTCAACCCGCTCTTCTACTTGCTGGAAGAAGTGGAATTACGAACGCATGCGGCTGACTCTATCGGCCGCAGGCGTCTGCGGCATGTCTTCTGTCAGCCCTGTCGGACTTGGGGCGACCACCCAAGTGTCTGCCGATACTCAGCCTCGTCGCTAAGACCTGCCCAGTTTCTACGCAACACCTTCAGCATGATTTGGAGTTCTCGCATTGCTCACTTAACGCTAACTCACTCAGACCACCGTCCTGGTATCGCCGAGTACCGCCTCCAAGTCATAACGCCCCTGGGGCCGCGCAGGGCCTCTAAGCTTATCCCACATCCCCCACACCAATTGCCTCTGCGTGCCAATCGTATCCACTTCAAAATGAACCTCCGCAAGGCGTCCACGGAGGCGCACCCAAGGCCCCCCGCTGCGCCCCAAATATTGACGGCTGTCAGGCCACGTCCGGCATTCATTCTACCAGCCGTCGATCGATCGCCGGATCTGGACCACCACATCTGGTGGGTCCACATTGCTCCTTGTCCTCTCCCTGCCTGCTCGCCCACCCGGCCTCTTCAATGGCTTCTCTGTAGGCTTGGAACGCGTCTTCGGGGTTTCTGCGCCCCGGCGCGAATATATTGCACGCCACGCCGCCGCGCCGTGACAGCGGCAGCGGCGCGTTTGCGGCGGGTATGGCAGCGGTACGCCTCTCGCAAGCACTAGTACGATCGGGCTAGTGAAGGTGTGCGGCTCTCTTGCGAGGTGTGGCGTATGCACGAATGCTGACCGATTGTTCTTAGTCCGGACGTAGCGCGGCCGGCCTAAGGCGATTGTGCTGTTCTCCGCGGGCCAGCCGCATGTCCGATCGTTGGTGGCCACTTACTTCAACCTCGGGTCCGCCAATAAACGACCGATGCGGCTGTAGTGCTATACGCCGTTTCTGTCACCCCGATTTCCCAGAAACAAATTTCCACACTTGTTCTGTCGCCGACGTCACACCTGCGCGGCCAACCTAGGCATCGGAAACTGTCCGTATTCTGCGTGGTTGCGATCGCAACGGTCCCGGCCAGCCACCATCCTGCTCTCCCGCAGTGAGCCGCACCTAGGTCAGCCTCGCACGTTCCATGACATAGCTAACTCCGCACGCTAACCTCCGTCTTCCTCTCAGTCTACTGCGCTCCAGATGCCCTCGACGCACCGTCCCTTAAGGCTATCTCGAGCAAGTTCACACCGGCGCGGCAGCACTACTGTATAGACTCCCGCGGCGCAGGATCGAAGAAACCTTCCCTCGCAGTGTGCCGCCGCCGCCGCCGCCGCCGCCGCCGCCTCTTCGGTTCCGGTCGCCGTTGCGATCCAGAGCGCCACCAAAAGGCGGCTGGCATGGGAGGTATATTGGTTCTCGTGCAAAACCAGCGTCGCGGGAAGCCGCCCGCCCGCCGCTACGGTACTTGTGCTGCCGATGCCCCCATGCTCTTCTCCCCAAGATCCACATCCACGCCACACGCAGACTGCGCATCGTTCGACTGGCGTCATACCGAGCCCGACGCGTTCCAGAATAGCCAAGGCGACTTCCAGCCTTCCTCGACGTCACCCGCTTTGACGGCCGCCACCGCGTCTGTACCCGCTGCCTTCGAATTCCAGCTGTCGCCCAAGCATGCATGGCATCATACGAAGCCCGACCGAACGCGGCTGGCTGGGAAACGATCGTGCGACGGCGACAGCAAGACGTCCGCGCCAAGTGACAAGAAGGCCGCAAAATGACCCCACGGGCCACCAGCTGCCAGCTCGCTTCTTTCGGGCAGACAGCCCCTTGCTTGTGGCAGACCGGGGTCGCCGCGCGCGGGTCTTCTCGAAGGCGAGCGGCGCGACCCCTTCGCGGCTGCTTTAGGCTTCGCTGCTCTCCCAGGGCGCCAGCCTCTGCCTCGCGGCGTGACGACGGCGCGATGACGTCGTGCTCAATTACCAGCTGAAGTAGAGCTCGCCTTCCCCTGGAGAGAAGGGCTATTTGTTGATAGCCCGGCCCGAGGCGTAGAGGCACCTTCCCCATCCGTGCGGGCGTGGCCATCGATCGTGGGCTCGCGGAGGGATTTGCGGCCACGCGCAACACGCGTGATTGCAATGGCGGATCCCAAGAACATACAACCCGCCGCACTAGCACAGAACCACGCACCCGCCGCGAAATCAGCCCGACATTCCGGCCATCAACTAGCCTTGATCAAACCACCCCAGCGTATGTTCTTCTGACATATATTTCCCTCCAACAGGCACCGCGACGCGCGGAGACACCCGACGCGCGATGTACACGGTTCGCGTTCACTCAGGCTGCCGGGCACACTCCCAGGCCGCCTTCCTGAACCTTCGCCCGGTCTCTCTTCGCACAGTAATAGTACAAGCACCTGCCCAGCAAGCTCGCGCCTCGGAACCGCTCCAAGCCCTGTGCCTCGCGAACCCGCCTGTCGCCGATTCTCCAACGTTCAAAACCACCCGGTGCACACGCCGCGCGCACGCACCCACGTCTCCCGGGCGCCCGGGACGCGCCAGGCAACCGAGTCTCCAGTCCAGGACGGCCGCACCGACGGAATTAGTCCGAGCCTTCGCCAGCCCGGTTCCCGCGCGCACGCCCTCTCCAACAATGTCAATGCGAGATCTGGAAGCGGAGAACGTCCGCGCGGCCGCGCCAAACCAACTCCGCCGCCAGCGCGCCCGAATTCGCATCAGTGCCTGCAGAAACGCATGCGTTCTAGCAGGACGGGTTCGCACGGCACTCGCCGCCCCAAGGCCTCCCATCTCAGCCTCCGCGCGCGCGGCGTTTACGAGTTTCGCCGCGCGCATCCGGAATGGCCGCAGACGTCGACGATGGTGGTGAGGCAACTTTGCAACGCTCGTACGCGGTCGGGCCGTCCAGTGCTGGTACCGCGACCGGGCCATTCTCGTCGACTCGTCGCACTCCGCGGCCGTCATCGATGGCCCGTTCCCAGGGGCAGCGGCCATAGCGAGTAGGCGCCAGGCGCGATATATACGCACTCGCAAAGGCTCCGTTCTCCCGGGTCGGGCCCCGTACTAGTGCAGGAAAGCAGACCACCGGTCCTGGAAGAGAATATCAGAACGCGCTGCGCAGGCCAGACTCCAGAGGGAATACGACATCGCCGCCCGTGAGCGAAAGCCGACGGCCGCGCTACCTGTCAATGGAACTGTTGCGACCAGGCGCAGCTTCGGACTGCCGACAACTATCGAACCCGTAGGAAACTGGAAGGAGAGGCCGAAAACACGGGGATGCTGCACTTAGCCTGCGATGCTACCGGGCGCTTGTGCGCATACGCTATGCTAGGATAAGGCACGTACCAGCAGGATCGCCGCTGGCACTGCCGGACGACCTGACCGTACCGCGGCGGTATACTATCTTGAGGCGATCGTCTTGCTGCCACTCGGGAGGCAAGGGCGACGTCGCATCGATGCCTCCGACGACCCGACCCCGACATTGGACAACTTGGCCACGGAGTCCACGACAGGAAAGTGGACGAATGGTTACGTGACGGATCGTCCTGACCATCTGCGTACTGGCAGGCATGTGCTTTCCGCACTTGAGAGGATCTTCTCCTATATATCAGCAGGAACCACTTCTACGACCGGGAAAGGTGATATGTTTGTCAGGATGAGTGTTCATGCAAGCGTACCGTCACTGACTGACCTGCTACACAGGATTGCGTCGGGGTCGGCTCCTGTAGGTGACCAGTTCAGGATGTGCATGTCCACTGCAATCCAAGCGGCCACACGTACTTCCCATGCCACGTCTGGCAAACTCGGTGTTCCTACGCTCCACGTTTGTCCGAGATGATGCGAACATCCCGCGGTGCTCCCGGCCTCCCGGGGGAGCCTCAGCCTGCACATACAACTGCATCGCATGATGCATCGTCATTCACGACGCACGACGCGAGTCCCCAACTTCCAAGTCACTTTGTCTGTAGATCATGGAGCCGAAGCACCTCCGCTCCGTTCCGTCGACATATCCTCCGGTCCGCGGTCGCACGCCGCGCACACCTCCGCCAATAATCAATTCGCCCACCTCGTACCCAGAGTGAGTGACCTCCGGCATTTATCCCGGAATACACAGTCGCCTAGTAGGGCTGCGCACGCGTTCACATCCGCCTCCGTCGTCGCCACCACTACCGGTCGCACCTCGAGCCGCGATGACGTCCACCGTGCACGAAGCCTCCCTCGCCCCGTCCCCGTCCCCGCTCGTGTTCGCGTTCCCGTCGATCACGATCGCCACCCACCCTCGCCATTCAGCTCGGCCCTCAATCCAGCACGCGCCGCGCATCTGACCCATCCTCCCAGCCACGCGTCCAGCACCTGAGCACGCTTCTCGCAGCCCGCCGTGCACACGCCCCGCGTCCGACGCGTCCGCGTCGCACGCGCGCGCTCCGGAGGATCCGCGTCCCCGTTCCGCGCCGGGTTTACCAGCAGCGTGTGCGAACGACAGCGGGCTCAGGCTCGGGTGTGCCATGATGACTGGATGACTGAATGGGGTGAACGGCGGAGGCATGTGCGCTCACCATCCCATCTCCGGCGGGGATCTGCTGGCGCTGGAGCGCTGGCGACGCGGAAGGGCCCTCGAAGCTCGAGCCTCGCGTCGAGTCGGATGTGGGCGATCTGCACTGCGCGGGCCGCGAGCGCGTTAGGCCTTAGGAGTTTGCCTTCAGCCTTTCCGAGTACTCAGGGCCCCCATGGGCTCGGCTGGGACTGTATGGATATCCAGATTGCCGTGTCGTCACTCGTGCGGCTTGCGTGCACAAATCTTCGCTTGTGCATCGGTTGCATGCGAATCGCCATGGCGGAGATGACAGAACTCGAGACGGTTGTAAATCGAGCGATGACGATGATGGTGCAACACATTGAGGACACCTCGTACATTCGAGATGGCGAACGTAGCGTCGGGCAGTGCGCCGGTAGCCACGTTCGCCCGTCCTTGGCTGCTGTACTCCGCGCCGACGTACCGTGCAGATCGTCCATAACGGTGCGTACCTGCACCGTGTCCGACGCGCTCGCATTAATCCCTGTTCCTGCGAGGCAGATCCTGCAGACCCTCTGCTGGCAAACCTTCCAATTCCGTACGACCGCTGTCGGCAGTGTGTCCAACATCGAACAAGCTCGTGTTTCCGCTGATGGCCATTCGCAGGTATATTCGTGCACGGGATATCTCACAGGAGAACAGCATAGGTACGCACGTACATTGACGATTTGACAAGAGCATATGCTACAGCGCATCTAGTAGGACTCAGCAACAAACATTCGACATATCCGACCGACTCCGCCCCGCGCCTCGCGCCCAGCTTCCTCGCGATCGTCCGCATTCCAAGAAGTAGTCTCAGCATCTTCTCCCCGCCGCGAAGCCGACGTGCGAGCTCGTGAATTCATGATCGTCGCGGCGTCCAAAGGGGCGCGAAGAAGCCCGGAGGTCCGTTGCGAGCCGCCGGGCTTCGCTGTGGCGAATGGGTGGAAGCATGAGCAGGCGCTGCGCGTGGTGGGTGAGGAGGATGGTGCATGGGGGAATGATGGGGTTATCCGGCGATAGCGGGAGGAGAGGAGGGTGGGGATGGGAGACGCGCGCAAAATAACCCCGCCGACGCGTGAACGGCAGGTCGCCGGGGGACAGGTTTTGCTATATGGACAACACCAAGCATGGTTCCGTGCGTGGGCGCACGCTTCCCCGCCGCGTCGTGCGCCGTTGGCTGTACAGCTTCATTCTTCGTGGAGGTTCGAGCGCTTCGACCCCCTCGGACCTACTTGACAATCACCCGCCGGGTGTGCTTGCCTGCGCGCCGCCGTGCATTGTGCGGCGTCGGATGCCGCCAAGAGTCGTCGTCATCCTCGACGACCATAGCCTCGCCCGCACCGCCTCCAACAGCTCTCCTCTCAGGCTCTGGGGGCCCCATGGAGACGGTCGGCGGCGTGTGCATGGGATAGCCAGGGTGCGCGGGTGCCCCAGGCCCGCCCAGAGTCGGAGGACCTTGCGAGGTCTGCGGGGGGAATCCGGGACCAGGCGGGAGGTGTGTGCGCGGCGACGTCGAGTGAGGCGGGGACGGCCCCGGCGGAGGGGGCAGCGACGGAGATGGGCCAGACGGCTGGCGGTCGTGGCGGTGTGAGTGTGGGTGAGGGTGCGCATGGGGATGCGGGTGCGCATGTGGGTGCCGGTGTGCATGCGGACCCGGGAGGGTGTGCGTCGGGGGCGTCGCGCCAGGTCCGGCGGGCGGTGGGAGCGGCGCCGAGTAGCCCGTGGGCGTGTCGATTTCGATGCGCACGCGCACGATCTCCTTGCCGGCCTGCGCGAAGAACTTGCGCTCCTCGCGCTGGAAGTAGCCGCTGGTCGGGCCGGGGCGCATCGGCGGGGGCGCAGGCGGGAAGAGAGCCATGAGCTCATGGCCCGTAGGCGGCGCGGGGAACTTGCCGCGGGCGGCGAAGGCGCGCTCGGGATCGAGCGGAGGATCAACATCTGAAGGGAGTCCGTTAGCGGGACTGAGGCATGGTGTACACGACAATCACGTGAAACTCACCTCGTAGGGATGTCGGGGAGAGCGGACGGCGCGGTCGCGCAGAGGTGGGAATGGGCGAGAAGCTGGCCGTGGCGGGGGGCAGGAACGCCTTGGAGTCGCGGTGGCTGTGGTGGGCGCTGTGCGGAGGCGGGCTGCGGTCGCTGGTCGTAGACGAGCTAGTGGTTGGAGAGTCTGAGCGCGTCATGGCCGAGACCGGCCGTAGGTGGTAGGTGGTCGTGACGGACATGGAGGGCGTCAGCGAGGGTGGTGGAGGGTGATCAGGGCGCGGAGTGGGAACGGCCGGGGAAAGGCGCGGGCAGCGGATGGGGAGTGGGAAGGGGGCAGGAGGGGACGGAGGGAGGGGTTATATAGAGGACGGAGGGATGGAAGGCGTCCGGAAAAGGCTGGGATTTGGAGGAGGAAATAGCAGAGGAGACGCGGGCCTGGCAGGCGTTGTTATGGGCGGGGCGGTGCGCAACAAACTCTGGGCAGGGAGGAGTGACAGGATTCTGGCGGTGACGGTTCTTGTCGACCCGTCGAGTTCTCCCATCGCCCGCGCAGGGCCCGGCATCTTTCATCTGCTGGGAGATCTCGCGTCCTGGTGTGAATGCGTGCGGCGCCAACGTAACCGTATCCGCCCCCGCGCCGCCCGCCTGCCATATCCGGCGCAATTCACTCGCCCTGCTTCTTCGCCCAGTTCGCCCCTTGCCGTAGCCGAGTCGAAGGCGAAGCGGCGCGTTCGAAGCGAAGCGTCCTCCGACGACCAGGGCTCGTCCGCTGCCTCCGGTCCGCACACAGATGCCAGATAACGTTATGTACGTGTCCGTATCTTCGCTCCATCATCGCCATCCTCGCCCTTCTTTCCCCGCCCAAGCTCCGTCTGCGCATGCAGCTCCAGCTGGAAGTCCTCTCTCTCTTCCAGCTCCGACCGCTGTCCGGTCCAGTGCCAGCTGCCACCCGTCCTTCCTCCGCACAAGCTCTTCCGACGCCCGCTGCCACAACCGCCCCCGCGGCTCCGCGTCAGGCCCCTGGATTCCTCCCTTGCCTCTGCTGCGCGGTAACCACACGTCACGTCCGCTTCAGCACCTCGCCTCGCGCCGGATCGGGCGGGTGCCTCCCTCCGACTCCCACGCGATGATACAGTACTCGATTCGCTCGATGCGCACACGGAGCGCGCGCACAGCAGCTGCCACACGCCTTCGACGCCCTGCGACGCGTCGCGCGCGAGTCACGGCGGTGTGCGCGTGAGCCCACAAACTGCTCAATGCGGTAAACTCGCGACATTACGTCCTTCCTTCCCGGTCACAATGGCTCGCAGGTCGTCACCTCAAGCGCATCATGACCGCCTCTTCTTCATTTCCACAGGCCGCCGCCACTGCCTTCTGTCTCGCCCGCCCGGACGGAACAACCACATGCGCGCAGCTCCCGACACCACCTGAATGACACTGACACGCTCGCCTCGCCGCCCGCCCTGCACTCGGTCTCCCACCCCCGACCCATGTGCCCTGCCACCCCTGGATTCGTTACATCACCGCGACACGCAGCCGGTGTCACCCCGACGGAATTTGCCAGTGTTCCTGCTCCCAACGGACGGTCGCTTCGCGCCCTTCGCGCGTTCTCGACAGCGCACCAGCTTCTGTCCATTCTCGCCCGTGTTTCTGCTCCTCCTGCCGGCCACGGCTGCCTCGAGGCGCGTCACTCACGGTCCGCTAGAAACATCCCATGCTAGCCTGCTCCCTTATCGAGCGGATTCGACTCGCTAGTACGTATGATGCTACTCACCTCTTGCTCCGGCATCGAATCACGGCGCAGACCCCGCGTCTCCGCGCACAACTCCGGCCGCGCACCCATGCTGCCCGTTCATTAACGTCTTAGTTCGGCGCTGAAGCGCTGACGTCGCGCCCGCAATCCCGGGACTGACATCCGCACTTGAGTCTGGGCTGTTGCAGGAACGTCGTCTGGTCTCGATTATATATCAGCCTCCGCGCGTTGATCTGCAGCGCTAGCGCGCCATCTTCCTGGGAGAAACTTTGCACTTTCGAAGGGCGAACTGCACGCGGACGGCCTTCCTCCGCACCGATCCCGGACCCCGATGCAGCAAGGGTCCTGCCTCCGCTCATCAAAACCCACGGACGCGCACAGCGAAGGCGCGCATCGTCGCAATCTACTCGACGCCCGCGCCCGCGCACGCAAACGTTGATCACGGCGACGACCCGCACCCAACGTGCGGTACACGACAATTCAACCGTCCCCTGTGTCCATCTATGATCTGTCCGCGCGCCCTCCTCTGTCTGACAGTTCCTCTCAAGCCCACACCACAAGCACAGGGCGGCCCGCCGGCGTCGCCCGGCGCTTTCCCTCATCTGGCCTTTCTTAGGCGGCGCTCTAATGGGCAGTTCTCGTCGCCGGACTTCTGCCAAGTGTGCCGCCTGGCACCGTGCACGCCGCGGGCGCTGGCCCCGGGAAGCGTGCAGGGTCGAGGACGCAGCTGCCGCGCGCCCGAGCTTCTTCCTTGATTCAGGCAGGGACGCGCGGGGAGGCGAATCCTGCTTCCACTTACCCCGGATATGGCAGTGCCTGCACTCCTCTACGGTGCGCGTTCCGACTCGGGGCACTTGGACTCTCCCGGATAGGCACTCGTCCTAACTCCCTCCAGCGGCGAGCTCGCGCTACATACACATCCGTGCGGAACACATGCAGCATGCACCCGTATGGCTGCTCGCCGCTACCCAGTCCACCCAGCTCTCTCGGTGCGCGTCCGGGCCTGCGAGCCGGGCCGCTGGATGCGTGGGAGCAGGAAGGGGCAAAGAAGGCTCAGCAGGCGTCGCTCGCGGAGAATCCGCCGCGTGGTGCGCTTCGATGCCGCACCCGAGCCCGAGGCGGAAGCCCCGCCGCCAGGGCTGCGAGCTGCGCGCGGACCCGGCCCTCGAGCTCGCTCGCATGCACGCACGCGCACCCCGTCCCGATCGATGCGAGGGTCGCCATCGCGCCGCGAGGATTGCGCTGCCTGGGCGACGGAGTTGCTGCATCCTGTCGCCGAAGGCTCGGAGCTGGCGCTTCGGAGACACGATGCACGCACCGCGATGTGGCTGCAGCGCGGCGGGGTGTTCCTTTCTCTGCGCCTGCATGCATCTGTACTTCGCGGGACGTTTTCTCTGCGCACGCTGGGCTTCTAGGTTTCTACCTTCGGCGCTGCTGAATGCCACCATCGATCGATCGTATTCCTCCGGGATCGCAATACATCCTCTTGCGCTGTCTTTGCTAGGCTCTCTCATTGTCTCTGGGTTCTCTCAGGACCTATGGCCACACTCTATCCTCGGGAAAACGTCGCCGTTTGCGACGGACCGCCGGTCTGTCGCACCCTGGCATCGGCCACATCGGGTCAGCCATACCTCAATCCAACAGCATCTCCCGTTCGCCATCGGACGACCCCTGCCGCGCGATCCCTCCTGTGAGCGGAGGGCGATCCCGGCTGATGCGTCGCGCATCGCCCGGTAAGCCTGCATGCGCGTTACACCACTCATGCGCATACGCTGACCAGGGGAGGCGTCGTGGCATCAGATTGCATCAAGCAAGGGCGCGCCCCGCGAGTCTGTCTGTCATCTGAGCACCATCCGGTGAGTGCCCGCGCCCGCGCTCGTGCCGCTGTGCTGCATCTACGTACCATCTCACATCCCTCCCGGATCCGGTCTTATAGCCCCTGCGGCCATGCGGCAATATGTCCTGGATCGGCGTTGTTCGCGACGGGCGTCGGAGAAGTGCGCGGATCACCTTGAGGCGCGGTGATTGATTCCTCTCTCCCTCGCGCGCACACACACACACTGTGACACTCCGCCGAATCCGCGCGGATCGCGCCCCGACGGCGTGCAGATGCAGATGCAGGGGCCGTACGTCACGCCGGGTCTTGCGCACGGTATGCCGTACGTCGTCTTTCCGAATTGCGCGCGCGAGGGATCTGACCGGTCACCAGTCGCTTCTCGTACAGTGCAGCGACCCCACGAATGCCCTTCTATACCACGTCCACATGGAGGATCGCTTCTCGGGCACTGGTCCACCGCACGCGGTGGGCGTACAGCCGCACCGTGCGACCGACGGCTGGCTTGCACGAAGTCCTCCAAGTCCCGAGTGCAGGCACGCACGCTTCCATTCGATCGTGGTCCGAGCCGTCCCTGCACGTCCCCGAGGGGCGTTCTCGTGTACAGACGTCCCCCGATATCTGGATTCCTGATTATCGCAGGGCCCGGCGTCAAGCACCATCGCGCACCTGGGTTCCAAGTGTCGTGCTTCCGTGAGCGTGAGTATTAACGTCGGGATATATCCAGGTACTCATCACTGATCGGAGAGGCTCGTGCCAGATATCTCATTCCTGCTTCCCGAGACCATGGCCATCGGCAGCTTCTGCGCCCCTGTAGGCCTGGATCCTTGAACCGCAGTGGACATCCAGATATCCAGATACTCGTTTCTCGTTCTCCAGGTACGCTAGACACACCGCCTCTCTGTCTTCGTACCTCTTCCAGCTCGCCCGTGGTGGGATATCTAGGCCCCCGATCTCTGGACGGACAGCACTGACAAACGGCGTCTGCCCGCCACAGCTTACAGGCGCAGGCACACCGCACATCGCATACACTGCGCATTGCCCCATGGCCATCGGCGGCCACGCCCGCGCTCCGAGTCCGCGGCCGCACAGTCACAGTACTGCGCCGGGCGTCTCTTCGTCAGCGGTGCGAAGCATCAAATCGCAATGTATCTGGATATCTGGGAAATTTCAGATGTTGACGCGCGCGCACGTCGGCGGGAGGCGCGCTGGACCTACAAATACACCCCGCGCGGGCGCCCGTCGCACCGCAGCGGCGCAGGCTGCCAGGCATCACACCGTGCACGTCTCGACGGCGACTGCGGGGGCGACGGCGGCGCGGGGTTGCTGGGGTCGAGACGTCGAGAGCGGCCGAGTGCGTCGCTGCTGCTGCTGCCGGGGCACTCCGCGACGCGCCCTGCATGTCATGTAGTAGTATGCGCCGGCCGCGGGCTGCTGCTCATCTCTCCAGCCACCGGAGAGCCCTGCGGATGTCATGACCATCCCCCTGGCAGGTCGCGTGTAAATCTGTGAGTCCAACATGACATTCGTACTTCTTTCTACCTATGTTAGAAGCTGGACCTCCAGTGCAGCAGATCGCGGTGCGACAGATATCTGGTCAGCCTCCCGCGACGTGCGGGCTTGTCACGATCTGTCTGTCCCCCGGACGGTTGCGGCGTTCGACATGTGGTGCTGCTCGTCATGCTCTGCGGGGACGATGTACAGGATTTCGTGCATCTCATCGAGCACGGACGTCAGAAGCGGACGGACCTCCCGGTGAAGGTGCGTATGCGCTTCCTGCCCTGTGACCGTATATACCCGCACAGGGCCACAGGCTGGTTCTAGGGTGCCGTCATCAACGCCAGGCATTGTGGGTGTTGCTGACGTCGGCATGGGCCGGGCTGATATGCTTAGTAGCAGTCCGTGGTGCTCGGCCGCGTAGGCATCTCTGTCTGCCAATGTTCGATACGCTCTCGGCGCACATGAAAGCTAGCGCGATGGTATGGAGTGCTCATGATTGCTTATTGCGACATGTCTTGCTGTTCCAGCTTCCACAGGTGTCAACCTCGAGGCTTCAAGGCTCACTCTGGCGATCTATTACTGATACATATATAGCCTTGTCAGGTCAAGATCGACGTATGTCTCCGGTCACAGTCTCGCCCTACGTGTGTCGTCTCAAATCTCGAGGTTAGCCATCGATGCCGCACCAGCCTCAATAGATACCTTTTGTTCACTCTACCAAGCCTCGCGCAGCCGTCCACAACATTCGAATGGCCATTCGTATTCCATGAACACGACAGGTCGTGTCATGCCGACGAGATTCCCGCACCCAGGGCGACGCACACCAGGGCATCCAGACTCACTCAATCTGCGCCGCGAGCTTGACAGCCGTCAGACGTCCGCCTGGTTCGACGTCGCTAAGCGACAAAATGAAAGGCACGGACGTTTCGCCTGGGGCCCTTCAAGTCGCCCACGCGTACGGAAGCGGCCCCTCGCAACGCCCACCCAAGCCTCCCTGGCGACCCGTCCGCTCCGGCCTGTCGTCGAGTTGCCGGCGCTGACAGGAGGGCGCTCCGGGCGCGCCATGCATGGATGATGGCGCGGTGCACGGTGCACGGAGCAAGAAGCCATCCTGGACGCGCGAAGGTAGGCATCGTATTGCGTGCACTTCTTGGAGTCCGCGATGAGAGTAAGTAAGGAATGCACCCGGTTCACGCGTTCATTTGCAGGTAGTCTACGTCGTCTTGCAGACGCCTCGGCATTCACGATGCCGCTGCGAACCACCGGTTCTCATGCCAGTGTTCAGAACCATGGGCTCGACTGACAGGTTACCGCGCTAGCTGCGCTGGAGGTTCCGCCTACGGATGGCAAACACATAGGTCTGGATACTACACTTTTCGGCATAAGCTGTTCGACCGGCAGCCCTGCGAAGTCGTGTCGAGAAGCATCAACTAGCGGCTCTGTCTTCCGTACGTTTACCGGTCTGGCACTCTCAGCACACGGTGAAGACAGCAAGACGCGTACCTCATTGCACATGGCCGTGAGTGCCATTCAGTCTGTCAGGGTCCTGGCGCTCTCTGCTAACGCTTCGCGGATAAGTAGATTAGCCGAGCGCCCGCTGCCAGCCGCCAGTCTCTACCGTCGTACCGACACGTTGGCTTCCTCCCCTCTACCCTCCGCTTTGTGCTCTTTCTCGACGGAGGCGGAAGCACATCAAACTCTTACAATGACCGTTCTCGATTTTCTACGACGGTCGTGCCGCCGTATTACAGCGCTTGCGATGCTTGCTCGGATTCTCCCGCGGCGACAGTGAGACGGGCGTGCCTTGCGTGCTGGCGACGCCAACAAATGCGATGCTTTTGGTGGCGTATAATACCCTTAGTAAACCGCTTACTGAACGACAACTAGCGTACATTTCCGCCAACGGAACACTGCACTGAAGAGCCACTCCTTGTTAGTCATGTGCGGCCCAAAGCTATCTAGGAAATGGGCGTTATGGTGCGTCCTGAATTTCCTTCGCAATGTCCCTATATCTGAGTGATGTAGGAAGTCATATAGTAGATACTCTATATCACCGGCTATATGACCGTGGGTACCCCAATACGCTCTTGCCGGGGAGGCTGCCAACAAAGCGCCACCATAACGCCTTCTGCGGACCACTCCGCGCGCGCGTTATCGCACACGGAACTACAATGTTCGCAGAATCACATCGCGGAAAGTCGAGGAACCAGACGTGAGATGACGCGCGCTCGCATACGCCGGCATGGGCCGCAACTCGCAGACGAAGAGCGGCACGATCGTGTCGTGTTCTTCTCGGGGCCACAAAGAAAAGCCGGTGAGGCTGGCGGGCGTATTCATTCTGCTCGTCCCCATGCCAGTACTCACATATATGGACAGGTCTGCGCGTATAGAGCGCAGCTGCGGAAGCGTTCGACGCTCTCGAGGACGCGTGCGTGTCATATAGCCCCTGCGGGGAAGGCCGCGGCGATCAAGGCATCGAAGCCCCAATTAGCTCCTCTACCTGACGTTGTTCGGCCCAGGGGCTGAATGAGGACATTTCCCGCCGCCGAGCGCGGAGCTTTATTCCCCGGAGCCTAAGGGACAGTTGGTGCGAGCCCTCGGGAAGCCCAACGCCAGACAGGCAGAGCGACGACGGACGGTGCGTGCGACGCGCTCCCACGCTGTAGCGTTCGACCGATCGTGTCTGTCACTTTGCACTCGCCGATGATGTCATGCGTACGCATTGCGTTCCTTGCAGAGTGCAGCTATGCTAACGTTGTCTGAAGGACGAGCAGGGGCGCAGGCAGAACGCAAACGCTCTGCACCGAGCCTCCGATCGGCCTGGACCTCCTCGGGTGCGAGACGTTGCGGGGCCATGGCAAGCGAACACGTTGCTCGTTGTGACAAGACCATCTGTCAGTGTCATCCGCCGCCAATGCGTCAACGTTCAACGTTCTATGTTCGCCATCTCCGGACGGTTCCAGTCAGCCGCGATGCCACGGACGTCAATGTGCGGCGGACAGCAGAACCACGTTCGATCGCGCGATTTCGATGTGTGATCGAGGCAGCCTCCGGCAGACTCTGCCACGCCGCCCTCGATCATAAACATCGCGACCCGGTGCGCTCAGCCCCGGCCTCTTCTTTGTTCTGCGTTGAGTGCGTGCACTTCAGCAACCCGCCATGCACTCGATCGATCGCAAAGCCAAAGGGCAGTCCTCAGACAAAGGTGAGTGAAACATGTCGATTGTATGGCTACCAGTCATCTCCGCCCCAGTGGCTGACAAAATCCCCTGCGACACGACACATCCGCAAGTAATGCTGACGTCCTTCGCAGGCTCGGAGCGGGCACGACGTGCTCATATCGTCCATGAAGAAATTTCCGGCCGCCACCGCCGCAATCGGGCACCGCTTTTAGCACATCGACCAATCCCCCACACTCCGATCCTGTTCGCGAGAACCTCTGTACGAACCTTGTGCAGAGCGCCACCACCGAGCCGACGCACTGGACTTACTGCTTCACCATGGGCCCAACAAGCTCGACGTGGTTAGACCCGGGACATGCCTAGCCTGCGCCTGAGTGAGACGGTACGCTCTGATTGACGACCGAGGGTGCGCCGGACGCCCAGGAGTGGTGCGCGCACCGGCAGCAGCCACAGCGGCAGCATCACCATTACACATGCCGGGCGGAGGTGCGCGCCCTGGCACACGCTGCACGCGTGCTATCGACGACATCACTCGTCCCTGATTTCATTTACAGCCATTCTCAGCATTGCCAGAGATCGCAGCCACCCGCGCGCGGCACGAACATGGCGTGCGCGTCAACCTACAGGGGCATGCCGGCGGACTTGAGCTTCGCGGAGGCAATTGCACGTCTGTCATGCCCCCGCCGTGATACCAATCGACGGTGCGTCGCCGACACCAGCAGGCCCGTACTGCGCCCGCTCCTCACTTTGGGTCGTTCATCGAATGTACGTGATTTTCTATCCGAGACGTTCCTTTCGAGATGTTCTGAAAGAGGCTTCGAATTCTGCAGTGATTCCGAATGGTCTTACGGGGAACCCGCAAGAAGCTGGACTCGGTTGCCACCTGTCAGCCAGGGCGTGAGCGGAGTGCCATCCCGGTGATCAACAACGCGGCTTTTGACATCTCCTGTCAAGGTTCACAGTACGTCAGATCCTGTTCCTTTTCTCCACCAGCCCGGCGCTTGCACGTCCGAGTCCCACTGAACATCCCACCAGATCCGGCACGTCCAACATGGTGACCGTCACATCTCAGGTTCGCCGCCGATGTTCCACTCCACGACATATGCGGTTAGGCCGCCCTGGAGACAGCTGTGGAACTCTCTGGCAAACCTTCGCGTTCCCAGCGTACGGGTGAAGAAATGCGAAGCGCGGGGATGATGCCATCCCCCGATGTCACGACTCCTCCCCTGGCGCGCATCTCGCCACGCGGACCGTTCGCGACATATGAGACGCGCCGCAAGCCGAATGAGGTTGATGTCTGCAACTACATTGGGCAGCACAGGCCCATATGCAGGCATTGTCGCTCACTCTGCAATGCAGGAATCCGAGGGCATGGCCGCGGTGCCCGAGACGTAGCGCCGTACGTACAGCGTTCCGCCGCCTACCTAGTAAGTTCGCGCTACGTATCTGCCATCTGCGCTTACTCTCCTTCCCGTGGCGTCGAGCACTGCAGCACTGGTTCTTCGTCCTGTCGGGCGGAGTGGAATGCGGAGTGGAACGTAGGTACGTGGCTCGTACGAAACGTCTTCCGTCACACGCACTGGCACTGAGTATTCTCAGGCCACAACGTATCATATATGTCAGACAGTACGTGCCGCTGACAGGCAAGCTCATGCGCATCCACACACCCATCCCGCGCTCGTACGTCGAACGCCCAGGCGGCCGGAGGTTGGGGATCGCGGCTATCCTCCGACTTCTTCCCGTGGCCTTCGGAAACTATGTCGTAACAGGCGGACATTGCACCCGTGATCCCGTAGGCTGAGAGATGGTATGTCTTTCGAACATCTATGTCATTGGTCATATCTTGGGATAGGCGTGCGTGCACACGACCTTATGTGTCGCTGCGATTCACCGGGTGCTGATTCGTCGATTGCCCGTAGAATCATTGGTGTATGTGCACACGAATTAGTCCCTCGCGCCGTGATCAACGTGCTCACGCGGCAAATGGTCTCACGAGCATCCCACATACACACGCGTATCGGCTCTATGCTGCTGGCCCACTTGCGCTTGGGACATTGCAGCACCTCCCCAAAGCTCAAACTGTGCTATGTCTCTATCTTCTATTGCTATCGCACGCCCAATCTCACGCATTCCCGTACAGGCATCCCGGTGAACCAACCTGGGTTCCCATATTATTACCGGGCGCAGTCCAGGCCCCGGACGCCCGCCTCCATACGCCCAGCACAGTCTGGGTACACGACCTCTCCCCACAGTCAATCAAGAGCACCAGATGACGACGGAACCTCCCCCTAAACCATTCCCGCCGGTCCTACCCCGCACCCTCGGCCCACCGTGCGAGCGAGGCATGCAACGCTTCTCGGGGCTAAGGCGCGCGTAGGCGGGGATCTGGACGTCTACCAGGGGCCGCTCCCGGCGGCTCGCGCGCTGCCCCGTTCGCGAAGCACTGAGCACCGAGCACGGCGCATCTCGCGACAAGAAGCCATGCGTGCTCGGGAAGTCTCCTCCACGCCCCGCCGGATGCTCGGCCCTGCGCCTTGCGACATTGCTTCTGGTCCCTGTAGAGAGGCGTATCTCGCGCCCTCCGCACCCTCCGCACCCGATAATACTCGCATACGGCATCCCTTCTGGGCAGCTCCAGCCGCCCTGCGCGCGCCCGTCCCACCTGCTCCTATGAGGATCGAGCCGCCGGGCACCCTTCAGCCTTCTTCAGACCTCTTCTCCAACTGCTTCGCCGCGTACGCAAGGTTGGCACCCCATTGCAAATCGTCCTGAGCTTCGGGCTTCGGGTTCGCCGCCCTGGGCCTTCTGTGATGTACGAGTTTACGAGCGCGGTTTCAGGGACGGCGCCCCTCGTTCAGCCGAATGTGCGTTCGAACCTAGACAATGGACGTCGGCATCGTCTGTCGGCGACAAACGTGAACGCGCACTCGGGATCCGCGGGGATAGACCCTTGACCAGGCGCGTTCCGAGCTGTGAATGTGTCCCGGCGTGGTTTAGGCGGTGATAGGGCCCAAGTGAGTGGCAGGTATAATGAACTCAGCTCGGAGGCATACCGTATATGCTCACCTATGACGCCAGGCTGGGCGCATTCGACCGGGTTGCGGCGCCGTTATGCAGGACCGGGCGTAGCCGTGAAACACAATGTCTCGAGGAAGAGTAGCATCTAGACCATAGCAGATGAATGCCAATGTCGCCCGGGTCCCGGTACGTTCGACCATACACGAGGCGCGAGTTTAGGACCCTTCGATATTAGACAGAACCAGTAACTGCATCCTCTCACTGGAGTCCACACCAATATCGCCGCAAGACAGGTTGTCCTGGTCAAAGCTACTAACTCGCCACCGCCAACGCCCGACCGTTCCGACGCCGCCGCCTGGCCTAACCTGGTCCGCCACTCCGCCACTCCGACTGCCGAACGCAAACAGAACCCTAGCACAATGCAACACCCCGATGATATCATGCGCGCGCGCAGGGACGAGTTCTGGTCTGGACGAACGCTAGCACCGCAGATCATCCCCGAGAACCTGATCATCCGTCCTGACCTTTGTGCTGGCACCTCCCGCAGCCGCCGTTAGGCTGACACTCCGGACTGTGGTCGCCCATCTCCCGCTCTGGGCGTCCTCGGGCTGTCTGCGGCCACTCGGACGGTCGCACGCCACGCCGTAGAAGTGTGAACCATATGGTGTGCCGCGGTGTGACCGTCTGGCGTGGCGCGCCCGACTATCACAAGCTCTGGCAGAAGTGATTTGCCTGTGCTGCACCACGGCGTACCGCTGGCCTCAAAGACGGCTGTCGTCTCCTGCATGTCCTGTGAGCACGCACAGTACTATATGTGTGTGTTCGGGCGTCGAACTAACAGGGCTCATTGACAGAACCTACGAAGCATCGTTTGATATAGCGCACCCACCCAACGCCGGCGACAAGTATAGCACGCGCCCTCCTAATAGGCCACATCGTTCCTAACCTCGTCCCGGAGACTCCCAACGCGTCAGGCCCGAGGCGTTCGACGCAAGAATACACGCGAAGAGCCGTCGGTGCTCCTCCCGGCGGGGGGCAGGAAGCGCTTCTCGCGACGGTCCCCGCGCGCTATCTTTGCGCCATGCCCGCCCCGGTGCGGCTGTCAGGCGCGGCAACTCCGCGACAGTTCCCGGCGTGCGCATGCAGCAAGTGCATTACCGGCCTCCTGCACGTTCTCAGCATCCGAAACCCTCCCCTGGGACGTATCAGGGCATGTGCGACACCGAGCCCGTTGGATCTTCGAGACGTCGATCGTCTCTAGACCGCAGACGCACACATGGTTGCGCGCTGGCCGCCAGTGGCCGATGACGACGGACCGTGCGCGAGCGCGTGTTGCAGAGCCGACTCAGATGCGCACACAGGCAATACAGCAGCCCCGGCGGCGTCGAAGGCATCGCCATCCTGTCAGGGTCAAGCTCAAGCTCAGGCTCAGCACACCTTGCATCGTCTCGCATCGTCTCGGACGGGCAGTCCGCTAACCCAGTAGCAGCACGCACCAAGAAGAATCAAGAATCAGGCGTCCAGGAACTGCGATGTGCCTCCACCGCACCCGCTCGCATCGTCACTGGCGGACGGAGCCTCCGCCTATCGCACGCGCGCGCCTGTTGTTGGTGCAAACCTACGAGTAAGTTGGAGGGCTGGAAGCGCCCTCCGCTCCGCCCTCCTCAAGCATTGCACCAAGGTTCGGAGGTCCAAACGCTCGAGCAACGGCCGGGGTTTGTCGCACGGCGTTCGGATCTTCGCCAGAGCGCGGCGAGGGGCTGCGAAGGCACACTCGAGTTGTCAGCAGCATGCCCGCCAACGCCGCCTGGCTGACCAACGCACCAACCCTGGCGTGTCTACGTATCTCGAGAACCGCAGAACCGCGAGCGGCGCGGACGTCCCAGGCGCCTCGCCTCGCATGCGGTTGTAGAAGCCTGCGGCCTGGGCTACCTTCTCACCGCGGGCTCTGCACGCGCAGTACACAGCGCGATGGCCGCCCAGGGGGCGCGCGCGCGAGCCTCGTGTCCGAGCCATCCTGCCCCGAAGCCATTCGCGGAGGGAACCCAAGGGACGTGCGTATGTGCATGTTCCGCCTCGGCAAGCGAGCCGCGCGCGATAGCACGCCAGGCGTGCGACGCGCATTACGACAACCTGGGACGCGTGTGACCCGGGCGCATTTGCGGATCTGCTCGGTGCGCCTTCGCAAAAGGACGTGCCCCTCTCGCTTCTCGCGTCGCAGCGTGCCGGCTGTAGTCGCGCCCTGGATGAGGGACGTGCACGTCCGAAGCCCTCGAGGCGCGCGGGGCCTAGGTGCGGAGCACGTCTTGCTATTCTGGGGCCGCTGCGTCGCAGGTTGGGTTCGGAGGAGCCTAGGCATGTCGTACAGGTGTGGGAGCGTGCCTTGCTGCTACGCTCGGGTTGTTAGCGAAGGCAGTAGGATAGCATACGAGAGACAGGCTCGTTAATTAGTAAGCTGAAGTACGAACGTTGCCTCGTCCAATTACATCCACGCAATTGTTGTGACACCTCCTTGACGGTATCTTGGATGCGACGTTTCTGTATATTGCGTCATACACACTGCTCAGCAGCAGTCTGGTGCAGACGAACCCCATGGGACATGAGTACGCTCGACTGCAACAGCGTTCGAACCACAGATGGGTTGTCGGGAGACGTCGCGAACCGAACTCACCTAAAACTCGAGTGGAAACAAAGCAGTCCAGGTAGATGATTGGACGCTCATGCCTTCGCGGTCTAGCCAGCCGACGTCTGTGATTCTCGTAGACAGCACCCGCCCAACGTAGCTTCTAGTGGACAGACTCTGGGTTTGAGAATACGAATGCTGAGCTGCGCCGGCAGGGCCACCTTCGCAGGCGCAGTTCGGCATCCACATCCCTCCACCGCGCAGTAGCAACGGAGCCGAAGACAAGAGCACTCGATTACAATGAGAATCACGTATTCGTGGGACCCGATTCGTCCTCAGACATTCGGCGAACATGCATCAAGCAGGTTTGTACCCGCTAGGATACAAAGGCATCGTAGAGACCGGTCACTGAGCCTGCGAGATTCGCCGCTGCGCGGATGCGCCACAGCGAGTGCATCTGGCGAGACCAGCGGCGATAAGTAGGTAGTCCAAGGCCCCAAGCCGAAACGAGCATTGGTATCCTGCAGGGAGTCAAGTACGTGGTCGTGCTTACCGTACACGACCAACCCGCGCGATGTGCACTATTGATAGCGTGCGGGTGGGAAGCTGCGCGACAAGAGACAACGGTAGCGACATTCGAGAGTCAACGCTTCGTCATCATTCACGACCTTCAGGCGTGGCAAGTGCTGTCCGGCGCAGGGGCCTTTCCATTGTTTGACGGAGCGCCAGGAGCCTTGACAGATCTGGAGCCACGCGCGTAAAGGCACCTCCGCCGATAGGGTCATACGAGTCCTGCACTCAGCCGCACGCATGGTCATGACAGTCATGGGTTGTCCGGCCGGGGGTTGTACCCCCGGCAAAGTACTCGGTAGCTACGGTGGGTATAAGCTCCCAAACACTGGCGAGGAGAAGGCGGTAGCCCGTATCACGTACAACAAATATTACACGCTCCCTCACGCGTCTTGCCGGCGCCACAACGCAGGACCTGCAGAGCCTCGCATCTCCATAGGGAGCGTCCAGAACCGGAGGGAGAGAACCAAACGCGAAACTGACTCATACACTCGTGTCTTTCTTCTTCTTCCGCTTCTTCCCTTCCAATCCCGGGCGATCAGTTCCGTCGTCCTGGTCTCGTTCTCGCTTGACGCGACCCTCCGCGCGAGCCGCCTTGCGCGCGGTGCGCACGGGCTCGTCCACGCCAGCCGGTTTCATGAAGCCCTCCTCAGACTTAACCGCGGGCGGTGGCGGCGATTGCATAGATGCTGGTGGCCGCGCGGAGACGTCCTCGCGAATGAGCTGCTGGACCGTTTTCGTGCGGGTCTTCTTCCCGTCCTTGGTCGTTGATATCGGAGCCCTGAAGCCCGATATCGAGGTCGGCCTTTTCTCGAATTTCGAGCCGGGGCGTTTCTCGTCTGGGGTATCTGAAACCGCCTGCGCGTCCTCGTCCTCTGTTTTCTCCTGCATCGACAGTCGTGTGAGTATACATGTTTCGCCGATAGCGAGTGACATAAGACTTACTTCGGGTACCACCTCTTCTCCACGCGCATTGAATGTGCGGCGGCCTCTTAGCCTCGGCCTCTCTTCCTGGTGAGAGCTCGAGGACGCTTCTCCCGCGTCCGATTGGAATATGAAGGGCACGTAGGATGCCTCGTAGACGACATCGTTACTGAATCCGAGAGTGAGTGGGATCCTCGGTATTTCGCGTCTTACGGAGACGAGATGGCGACGCACCTTGATCCTGCACTCTGATCCACACCCCACGCATCCCTAATCTCCTGTGAGACCGACCACTCGGCGTCGTCCTTTATCTTTGCCTGCTCGAGTTCAACCTGAGCCTGCAGTTTCGCCCGCTGGGCGTTTTGCATGAACCGCAGGGCCATCGTGCCATTGCTTAGAGTTTTTCCAGACATGGCTTAGAGCTTCCAGCTTCCAGAGAGGTAAACGGGGCCTGGGAGAGGGAACGGAGGGAGCAGCTTGGCCAGGGCGCACCGCGTGTGCAGATGGCGGTCGGGAAGCAAGAAGCAAATCCGACTTCCTCGGAGTCTGTCCCACGTGGTCTGCCTGAACTCAATTGAACGCTACTCAACGCTTTCCCATGCCGCCACCACATTCAATGGCTTTCCGCTTTGGGACAGCTCTGGCGACGTTCTCCAATCATCTGCGGCATAAAAACACAACACTGAGGGTCAAAAGAAGGCAACCGACTACTCCCGCCGGGACTCGAACCCGGAACCTTCAGATAGCCCTACGGATCATCTGCACGAGCTATAGGAATCTGATATCATAGCCATTAGAAGACGAGAGCTTGGGGCAGCGCCCAAGCGTAGAGTACATGTCGGTCCATTCTTGCCTCAGCTTGAGCAGCAACTGGTTGAGAGACATGCTCATGCCGGATGGGCACATACCGCCATCCAATATTAATGTGTCCGATGATTTTGTGAGTTTCCCTAGACACGCAATCGAGCATGAATTATTGACGAGACGTTCACATTGTTACGGTGAATCAACATAAACGCGCTGCTCAGCGCGCGCCAGTTCTGGTAGCCGGCGGGTGTGGGGGCCACCATAGTACCAATCAATGCTCGGTGCAGTGTGCAGCCGTCCCCTTTTGTACAATGGGAGATCACGAGCGATTCTGAATTAGTCTCTCGTTCCTCTTCAGTCCTGAAAGTCCGCCGCTGTGAAAGGGTGTGAGGAGATGGTGCTGGACAGGATCAGGCGATGGCGGTGGTCAGGGCTAGGTGATGGGGTGCAGGGGGCCTAGTGCGGACGGCAGTGGAGTGTTGACATGGGCTAGAGGAGTAGGCAATGGGTGCAGTGAGCCTTTACAGGCGACTCGTGAGCTACCGAGAACTAGAATCAGCCTCCTAGCTTCCCTCAGTGTACATCGCTAGGACGACTCACCTGTAATACTATCAACAGGCCTAGAGGTGTACTGCTGCGGCCAGAGAGCGGTTCCAGGGACATTCATTGCGAGCTGAGCAGATGGATGAATACGAGCCCTGCAATGCACGCGATGCAGTTACTATACGAACCTATGCAAAGTCCATAGTACGCGTACGCGACCGGGATCGTGGTGATAATGGCGATCTGTCCGTCGCATTTCCCGGCGATGGGGATCGCTTTTGTGAAGCCGTACCCCTCGGAACCTAGCCAATGCACCGGCTATAGGTTACTGCGCCCGCGGCGAAGAAGGCCACACGCCGGGGGTGCGGCGTGATGGCATACCGTGGATCCACAGGATCCTGGGCGTGCTGGTAAGCAGGCAGGTGAGCACAGAATTTTGGTTTATATACGGTGGGGCTGCGGTACGAACCGTATGAGGCCGAGGCCGACCCCCGCGACGGCGAGCCTCGGCGGTGCATCTTCCGCCAATGGGCCCCTGGGGCGGGATAGCCGCAGGGGAGCACGAACATGAGAGGTTTGTCTGCCAGAGAGCAAGGATGGAGGGGGGCGGTATGTGCTGGGGACTCAAGCTCGTCCATAGCTGAGAGGCTCTCGTTGGGAAGTGGGTGTGAGTTGGGTGATGTCTGTCTGACTCGAGAGCGGGGGTTTATATATTGCCCAGGGGGGAGGCGCTTGGAATACGCCGGCGGAAGGAGCTTGCGTGTATAGGTACAAGCGTTGCGACGTCGACTTGGGATGACGCGTACGCCTGAGAGGGGAGACGCTGATACGCCGGTGGTCATGGCACGCCGTGCGTGTGCATTGACCTGCTGGCCCGGCTGTTCTTGCGACGAGCGGTGCAAACACGGTCGATGCGCGCGGAATGTCAAGAGCAAAGCTAGTGCGTGGCAGACGCGAGCGAGGTCAAGACCAATTTCTGGGCAGCAAATATGATGACGTACCTCTTTCACGCCGGGTCCTTGCGCAGACCATCCTAGGGACGCTGACTTTTATTTTCGAGCGCCGCCTTTCTGAGCGAGTTGACCGCTTTTCCTACCATAGATCGGGACCTCGGAGGAGTGGCTGATTTTTTCTTGTCTTACGATGTCTGGTATGACTACGCTGATCACTGCTGCGTAAAGAGACCGCGGGCCCAAGGCCTTCGAAGGTGGCCAATGCGGGAGTCGGAGCAGACAATGAGTCCAGGGCCCTGCGTCACCCGGCGCGCCTTCATGATAACACGCTGGATCTCCATGTCCCCGGGTCCTGGGTCCATGCGCCGCTCAGATATATGGCGAGGGGGCGCGGGCACCGAATGACGCTTTCTGGAGTGCGCCAAATCGGCGTTGGCTTGTAGGATCGCTGCACTTGAGAACGTTGCGAAGGCGAACCGCAGAGACGTACTAGGAGAACTCTTGCGCTAACACAGACCTTCTATTGTCCCTTCGTCTCCTTGACACTCGTCATCCTCGATAGGATAAGATGTTGTGGTACTTATACACTTCGCAATCTCGCATGCGACAATCTTCAGCTATACACGGATACTCTCCGGGGGTCCCAAGTAACTCGGTCGGACACCGCCGGTATCTGCATACGTAGATTAGAAAAAGTGTGCCGACAGCGCACAAGGGAACACGCACCAATAACGATCTTTTGAAGGACGACTGTCGGCTCGATCATCCACACCTACCGTCCACGCGTCAGTCATACATAGCACTCTCGCGCACCAACCCACGGTGTCTACTCACCTTCAGCGTATGCGCACCCGGCTGCACGGGCAGCACTACCGGAACAGAGATGATGCTGTTCGCGACCCAGCCATCGTTCCCGTTCCACGGCGCCGGGACCTGGCCGGGCACGGACGCGGGAACGAAGTAGTCCGTCTTCGGCGTGCCGTCGTCGATCTGGAACGCGAGCCCGAGCGGGCGGTCGTCTCCGAGCGTGTTCAGCGACGGCGAGACGAACGCGGTGACGGTCACGTTCCCGCCCTGGTTTTTGGTGTTGAACAGGAAGAAATCGTATTCGCTGCGTGGTGGGAGGATATTGAGCTCAGAGAAGAGAAGAATTGGAAGGAGGGTGGAGGCTCACATGCTTGGGCCGCTGCCTGCGGTGAAGTTGAGCTCGTTGCCTCCCCGTGGCCAGGGTGTGACAGCCGAGAGCGTGCGCCCATGGCCCGGAAGCTCGGTCCAGGTGATGCCTTGCACAGTCGTGTTCCTCGAGGCATGAGCCGCTTCGATAGAGACGGCGCCGTCGCCCTCAACGAAACCTACGGCAGTGTGGTTAGCTTATGCCGTAACATACTCGTGCAGAGATGCGCTATACCCTTGAAATCACTAGGCACAACGGTATGGTTGGCTGTCAGCGTGGCGGACACCGACAACCGCGACTGGTTCTGCGGCGTCGCGGTGAACGTGAGCGCAGCCGTCTGCACGCCAGACACCTTGCTCCAGTCGACGGACAGGAAGACCCTCTGCTCCGGGTTGCTGGGCGAGATCGATCCCTTCGACGGGGAGATGTTCACCCATTCGGCGTTGCTGGTCACGGTGAACGTGAAAGGCGTGGGGCCGCCGGCGCCGACGTCGATGAAGCGGTTGCCGGTCGGGACGAACGGGTCGATCGTCAACGCGGGGTTCCCGCAACCGTAGCCGAGTGCGCAGTTAAACTGGTTGTCTCCGGGCCTGTGAGGGTACGTCAGAGCTGTGCGTTACGTCGATACAAGGGACCACAAGCCCACCATGCGCCCATCGAGCCCTCGGGTACGATGCGCATGGCACCTGCGAGCGCTTGCTTGGATGGCTGGACCTTTGTGATCATCGGCATCCTGGTCAAGCAGTGTCAGTAAGAATATTGGTTAGGCTGAGAGACTGAACGTACGTGTTTGTCATGGGCTGCTGCCAGTAGTAATACATAACGTGCGTCTGGTCCATCATGTGGTCCCTACGCCCTAGTTAGCAGGACACTTCATGCACAAACCTTGCATGCCACATACCATTTGCCTGCACAAGAGCCATCAGCAACAACATTGCATGCGGAGGACCCACGACGCACCATCAAGCAGCCCATGGTACTCCGCCTCCAGCTGAGCGTCCTGCATGAACAGGCTCTCGACCTCATTCGCGAGGTCGTTCGCGCTGAGGCGCGCCTGCGACGCACGCAGGTTGTTCATGCCCGCGGAGATCCACATGCGGGTGAGCGTGTCCGACGCAAGAATCGGGTGGTGCACGAGCTGGAAAAAGGCCGCCTTCGCATCTGACGGCAGCTTGTTGTACAGCTGCGTCGACGTCGCGACCATGCTGTCCAGCTCCGCCACAACGTTCTCCGCCCTACATTGTCAGACGCGCCATCAGCATTGACTCACACCATAAGAAACTGAGAGCACGAAACATACTCCCGGTAGTTCACAAGACTGTACGTCGTCGCGTTCAGCAGCTCCGGCTTGCGGCGCATATTGTGGCGCGTGACGTTGTGCAGGAGGCCCGCGACGGTCGCCGCGTCCGCCGCGCCGAGGTCGAACTCGCGCTGCGCCCACAGGTTCGCGAAGCTCGGGTAGTTCTGCGGCGTCCAGCGCGCGGCGTCGTACGCGAGCGTGAGGAACCACTCCGTGTGCATCTCGTACGGCTTCATGTCGCCGACGTTGAGCACCCAGATCTTGACCGCGTCGCGCGCGACGGCGAGCGACATTTGCTCGAAGGTCTGTGGGGGATCGTGAGCGGAGGCGTACGTGGTACACTTCGAGAAGTTAGCTGCATACCTTCTCAATTTGGCTGCTCTACGTGAACGACAGACGCGTCAGTAACCTGGAGTCGTGCAGTAGCAGCTGCATTCACTCACAGTGATCCACTTGTAGTCCCGCGGGTCTCCGACATAATCGACGTGGTAGTACACACCCGCACCACCAGTCCTGTTGCGCTCGCTCGGGAGCGGGTTGCGGCGGACGTTGCCCCAGCTGTGTTACAATCAGCCACTGTTCGCCTGGAGGAATGAAACGACCACCGCGAACTTGTCATCAGTCCACATGAGCGTAATGTCGTCCGGAACCCGCAAGCCGTCGTCGTAGTACCCTTCGACTTCCTTGTCTGCGCACAGGAAAGTGAAGTCAGCAGCGTAGTAGCATCAGGCGAAGAGAAAACGTACAGAGCGTCCACACTTGCGGGATGTGCGTAACGTCGCTCGTGTTGTACACATTCGAGAGAATCGTCCGCTGGTCAGCCACGACCTTCTCCAGCAGCGCAATATTGTCCCCCGTCGACGCCAGCGGCACTACCCCCCGTCACACGCATCCCATCAGTTCTATACCCCTCAACACTCCCAGTGCTCGAGTACTCACAGTCGCCGTTCCCGCGCATGCCAACCGTCCACATGTTCTCGTACGGCTTCGCGCGCTCCGCGCCCTCGACCCAGAACGGGTAGATCGATGCGTTGTTCGCGCTGTAGTCCCACGGGCCCGTCCCGAACAGGTTCCACTCGACCGGGATGGAGCGCATCATCGGCTCCTCGTGGCTCGTGCCCATCACGATCCCGTACCAGTCCGCGAGCGCCTGATTCTGCGCGTCGTCCACACCGAACGCGCTGGGCAAGGCGGAGGCGTCAGATGCGACGCGGGGGGATGGGAGGGGGATGAGAGAGCGTACCTGCTCCATTGCGCCGGCCATAGGTGGTTGCCTTTGAGACGCAGGATGAGTTCGAACCTGCCGTCATCGGTCAATCAGCATTCAGCACCCTCATTACTCCTGACAGGAGACGCACAGTTTGGTGTAGAAGAAGTGGTTGAACGGCGAGCCCGTCAGCGCGGCGCCCGTGCCGTTCGTGAACTTCTCCATCGCCCAGTTCTGCAGCGCGGGCTGTTCGTCGTTCAGGAAGATCGCGCGGTATTGGACCGTGGGCGAGCCGTGCGAGCAGCCGGAAGAAGTGACGAACACGTCGTTGTGTTTCGTGGTCGGGACGTCGGCCCACCTGCCCCAACGTGTAAGTCATACCAGCGAGCTGCATTGTCTCGTCAACTACGTACCAGAACCAAGGGGATACGCCTGCCGACAATTTGGTCCGCGGTCAGAATACGAAATTCAACCGAACGACTCTGGGCACTCACCAAACTGCTCCGAGTGGTCGTACATCGCGAAGATCGACCCCCGTTTATCCGCGCCGATGATCACGTACGCGCTCTTGATCCCGGGCAGCGGGTCCGCGACCTCCCTCGCCATGAACGCCTCCCACTTGCCCTCGATCGCGGACACGTCCAGCTTCGTCCTCTTCACGACCGCGTCGACGAGCGCCGACTTCCCCAGCGTGCCCACGATGATCGCGCTCACGCCAAATGACGACGCCGCGGCGTCGCTCGAGAGCGCGGTGACGTTGTGCAGCGCGGGCCGCACGCCCGTCACCTGCTCGATGTCGGACGCAAAGTCCGTCGCGGCGCGCTGCACCCCGGGCCACTCGTCGGGCGAGAGCAGGATCGGCGTCGCCCGACGGTTGCTCACCACGGGGAACGTCGACGGCGCGGACTTGAACGCGACGCAGGTCGGCTGCCCGATCGCGAGGGCCCCGCCCGCGAGCGCGAGCAGGGCCAGCGCGGCGGCGGCGGCCAGGCTGGCATAACGGCGGCAAGGTGGCGCCATAGTACAGGCGCGTCTCAGCAGCAGCAATGCGGAGTTGCGAAAGTTGGGTTCGCACCGCGCGTCCCGCCCCTCTTATATGACTCCCCGCGAGTCCGACGTTCGACGCGCCGTCCGCTGGACCGCACCGCGATGCGCGATGGTAAAACAGGATGCTGCGTCCTTGTGACCCCGGGGTGCCAGGCACTGCGCGCCGGACCAACCTCGGAGGCTTTGCTGATCGAGCCACGGGGGCGCGTTACGTTGCCTCTGCACTCCGTCCGGTGGCCATAGACGCGTCGTACGGCCGCCTATGACGGACCCTCAATAGAGCCCTCGACGGACCGGACTGGGGAAGTGTCAGGTGACCGCGCATGCATCAGCGGCATGCCCGACAAGATGCTAGGTCATGGGCGCAAGACTATTTTAGCTTGCAGGGAGAAGGCGATCGTCTAGCAGTCGGAGAGCCGTAGATGGAGAGAGTCGGTCATCGGAGGGTCATGGGCGTGGTGGAGAAGACGGAAGTGAGAAGCAACGCTGATTGCGCGGGTGTAGCGGCTTGCCGTTTCTCGTCTTCAGGAGGATATCTCGTTGGTAGCAATAGAGACCGGAGTCACGAGAGAATGGTGCACACATGGTCAGCTCTGTAACTGAGAGCCAGGCGAGAGGATATATCCGTTTGGATGCTAGCGCACGTCCGTGAAAACTTGCAAGCAGCTCGGCCGGAGAGACCGATGACGATCGCGGAGAGGCACCAAGGAAGGCCGTGGCATCTGTGCAAGAACCACGGAGCAATACAAACCCAGCGCGAACCCGTCACAGAAGCCTGGAGTTGTCTGGTCATTCGCTGGCCCTGTACGATCTCTGCGCTAAATGAGTACTCCGCAGATCAGACTGTAGGGCCCTGCCAGCAGCTATGGTAGGAGGACAGGAAGTCGTGAGTTGGAGGATCAGAAATAGGACAGATTCTCTTACGTGGGTTACTCTGCATAGACTCCAGAGGCAGGTTCGTGCATCAGTCCTAGCGCCCCCGCATTTCGCGAGTCGCGACGTAAATGTGATGTTGGCTAAGTTTATCAGCTTTACCAACGCTATACCAGGTCTGTACGCATAAGATGAGATGCCAGGACACCAGCAGCCCAGAAGAAACCTCGAGTGCAGGCCCTTTCACCCAGCCAAAGAAAGACGGCGGCCAAGGAACGTGACATAGGTTAATTCCTCTCCCTTTGGCTGAGCTTTCTCGGGATTTAGTTTAGCAATTTATATACTGATGATACGCGGAGAACTCATAGAGAAGGTATTCGGACTTCAGTATGCTCTCCAGAGAGGCGATGGTGGTCGAGCGGAAGCAAGGGAGCAGACGCCCGCTGCCAGAGAATGCGCCGTGATGGGGATGTGACGCTGGGTGACGCGTCTGTGACCTGACGCGTTCTCGCTTGTGCGAGGCGTCGCGCGCAGAGCCACAGCCCTTGCCACCGACCTCTCCCTCTCCTCTGCTCTCCCTTCTCACCCGCTGCACGACTGCCTCGATGTCCATAGTCACGATCCGGGTAAGTTTTGTGGTCTAGAAGTCAGTAACAGTCTCTAACTCCTCGCCCAGAATGTGGAGTTCCTCAACAACCCTGCCCGCTTCCTCGACCCATACCACTTCCGCGTCACCTTCGAGTGCATAGCTCCCCTACCAGAAGGTGCGCTTCCTACTTTGAGTGACGCGACATATCTGACTTCACTCTTTCTGCCTCAAGATTTGGAGTGGCGCCTCATCTACGTCGCCTCCCCGGGAAACGAAGAGCTCGACCAAGAGCTCGACGACTGCCTCGTCGGCCCCGTCCCCGTCGGCGTCAACGCGTTCGAGTTCGAGGGCTCCCCGCCGAACCCGTCCAAGATCCCGCCCGAAGACGCACTGGGCGTCGCCGCGCTCATTCTCACCGGCTCGTACAAGGACCAGGAGTTCGTGCGCGTCGGCTACTACCAGAACACCGAGTACGACAACGAGGAGATGAAGGAGGCTCTGCCCGAACCCATCCGCTTCGACCGCCTCGTCCGCGACATCAACCAGAAGCCGCGCGTCACGCGCTTTCAGATCAAATGGTGAGTGCCCGCTTCGCGTTCGAATGTCGGGCGTGCGTGCGAGCAAGGGTGATTGAGGCGGATGCTCGCTGTAGGGATATTGCGCCCCCACAACCCCGCTCGGTCGTGGCCGCTGGCGCAGCGAATTCCGCCGCGGTACCGTCGGCCAACGACCTCGACGACGACGATGAGGACGACGACGCAGATGCCTCCGCAAGCGGGAAGCCTGCGTCATGACCGCACCGGATCCCCCTGTTCTCGGCCTCCTGCCTATCCTCTGCTCCTGATTTGTCGCACAGTATCGCTATCTGCGTTTGTAGCCCACACTTTTGTCTATATGGTGTCATCAAGGTCCTTTCACGTCCTCGAGTTTGTTACAGCGCATACTCCCGGACGATCTACCGCCGACGCTCGTATTGCTTCCGAGCGCGTGTCCATTGATGAGCGTGCCCGGAACGTATGCTTGGGCGCCAGGAGCGTAACCTCATGAACTTACCCCGACGCTTTCCAGTAAGTGCATGGCCGTTATGTCGTATCCCATCGCAGGCTATCTCTGCGTTCGTGACTGATGCGCGCATGTTCGACGGGTGTCTTGAACAAGATCTTTGTGTGCACCGCCAAACGCGTACAATGTATGCGTACGAACGGCTCGGTACGTCCGCACTGGTGACTCATCCCCGGCGTCCACTCAGTCTTCGTGCTCTTGCAGGCCACTCGGAACGCACTCTCAGGCAGCAGACAAGAGAACCTGACCATTTTTGTGGTGTCACGTCGCTATGATGGCTGCAGACCATCGCAATCACTGTGACACGGTATCAGGCGAATCTCTGCGCCGGAAAGACATCTTTATGCCGTCCGAGAATGCCTACCAACAGACCGGACTCGGCGGCAATGCCGGCGAGCCAACATGCGAACACGACTCGGCATACGGCGCTACCATCGCGATGAACACCCCGACCCTCTCGATATGCGTTACCTATGAAGCAGAGCGCGAAGGTGTAGTCTGTTGTCAGATGTTCCGAGGTGGACAAGGATCGTTCTCAACTGGGTCGTTGACAGCTTGTCGGGCTTATGGCCTACGCCGACTGACCGTACGACAGCTCAAGGCGCTGTCATTGACTGACAGTCCGGCTAGCGTCTGTGTGCGGACACGGCGTGAGTACCATTTGCAGCGGACCTTTTATTTTCCTGCGCATACTAGATCGGCTGCTGGAGACGGACTCTCTGCGATCGACGAACGTACATGCCCTTCATCCTACTCGGGGAGCTGCTGGTACGTTGTGATGGATACATCATGCGTATGTTTTGGTGGGAGCTGAGCGCTGATAACTTGGCCGGGCCGTTCCCTGGTCCGTACATGCGTCTGGTCAATATCAACCGATTGCTATCTGTCTGCGTTCTCCACCCACCTGCCGCAGACCGCGCTCGAGCGTGCCACTACTTATTACACCGCACTCTGCTCACCCATCGAGACAGCTCGCATCGCGATCAATGTCCGACTCCACTACACCTGACTACCCTTGGTATGTCTACAGACCCGACGGCTCCTTGGACAACAGCACGGTGCCCGACCGCCTGTTGCGCCATGGACCCCGAGATATAACGCCGGGGTCTGGAGCTGACCACGGTCATGAAGCCTGTCACAAGTTACTGAGGCCCTACCCTAGACGTGTTGTATCTGCGGCTAACAAATCACACAGGGAGTTGTGTTCTCGACGACCTACGCTCTGGGCGAGACCATCCACGTCGTGAAGGTCCTCGAGCCGAACGGAGGGGAGCTCGCGATCAACCAACGATTGCTGAGCACGATCAAGTATCCCAGTAACCATACCCTTCCGGCGGAGGTTACTGTGGACGGGCACCCGTTGCTGATCATGCCCTTCGTCGGTCAGCTGCAAGACATCAACAGAGGAAGGTGGCCCCTCCCCGTCATCATAGATACCATATTCCAACTCGTAGAGGTATGTACGACGTCCGATCTGTATCGAGCTCTCGGTGGCTAACCAGACGTCCTCAGGGCCTGGAATACCTGCACAGCGAGCACATCGTCCACATGGTACGCCCCTTCGCACCGCACTGGCGCCCGTCACTCCCGTAACCGCAACACAGGACATGTGCCGGATGAACGTGGCCGCAAGGCTGGACTATCTTGTTGCCGTACACGAGAACCTGGCCACGAACAGAGTCTACATCATCGACTTCAACACCTCGCGGCGGTTCGCGCTCGGACCCGGCGTCCAACCCGTGATCGCGCTCCCGGAGGCGCAGAGCGAGCCTCCGAACGGGCTGAAACACTTCGATCCCTACTCCTGGGATGTGTACTGCACCGGGCGCACACTCGACCGGGCCGTCCGAGTAAGCTATTCCTCGACTTACCTCCTGAGAGAAGCAGCTCTTGACAAGGGACGATGGATGTCTTTTAGGCACGGTGTGAAGATGCGAAGGAGCAGCCTCCTCCGCTCACTATGGGGTACATCCAGTGGCTGACCGGGAACGAACGCGGATGCACCGGGGTGTGCCGCTGTCGTCCGACCGCGCGCACAGCACTCCGACTGACCCTCTTTCTCCGACGGGCTGCCAGTGCGCCGGAAGGCTACGATTGGGTCGTTGACAGCCTGTCGGGTCTGTGGTTGAATAGTGCATGAAGGCTGGCAAGAGCGAATGGAACCTCTATGTGCAGACGCATACAGCTCGTGTCAACGGTGTTCGTACTCGGTAACAAACCCATACTTAAGATCTCAGCAGCTTCGCGTTCACTGACGGCGGTACTACGCTGACGTTACGACGCGTTGGGCCTGGCCGGCCCCATACCTGTCCATATCGGTATGTTGCTTTGTTTACCGATTCGCTGATGCGGACCTTTTCAGCTCGTCGCTTGGCGCGAACCATCGGCTTGGAAATTCCTCAAACCGTCCTGCATATAACATGAGCAGCAGTCGTCTGAAGCTACAGAACACCCCTCGCCTCCCCCTGTCCACCTGTTATCACTGTTCTAAAATGTCCTCTGCAGAAGATCCCAATCCCCCTTGGTACGTGACAAGCCCCGACGGGCAGCTCCGCTTGTTAGAGATCCCAGGACGCCTGTTGCGCCACCCGGAGCTACAGCAACGAGGAATCATCCCAGTCGATGTTCTCAAGCCCGTACGATACCGATCTCAAGCTCTTTCCCTTCAACTCAGCCGCTGACACAGGCAAACAGGGAACCACATACAGTGCGTCGAGCCCAATCGCCGGCGCCGAATATGTTGTCAAGATTCTCCGTCTGGACAACGAGGAGCGCGCCATCTACGAAAGGCTGCTGCGCGAGCCAAAACATCCGAACGACCACACGGCCCCGGCGGAACTCACTTCCACAGGCCATCCGCTGCTGCTCATGCCGATGCTCGGGCATATAAACAGTGTGTATCCGGGGGTCTGGGCCCCCTGCGCTTTCGCCGATGTTATCTTCCAGCTGGTGGAGGTCAGTACTGCCAGTGCATCTTCAGCCTGTAAACTGTACTCCGGGCTAACAAATCGCATTAGGGCCTTGAATACCTGCATAGCTTGCGCATCGCCCACCTGGTGAGTTCGTCATCGGGGCTTATGGACCCCGCATCGAACGTAGCTAAAGGTCGTTCAGGATGTGTGTCCCCTGAACGTCATGGCGCCGCTTAGCTCGCATGGCCCCTCGACGTTCGGACCGGATGCGCCTTTGCACAGACGAGTCGTCCAGAATCGGGTCTACTTCATCGACTATGACGCGTCGAGACAGTTCTCTCTCGGGCCCGGCGTCCAGCACGCGATCACGCTCCCCCCAACTGTGTTCGAACCGCCGCACGGCCTCAAGCACTTCGATCCCTATTCATGGGACGTCTACTGCCTAGGACGCACTCTGGAGTGGCTGGTGGAGGTAAGGTGCCACGCGCGAATCGTCACTGAGTCTTGTCTCATGTCTGTCATATAATAGTCCAAGTACAGGAGGGATGATCTACAACCACCCTGGTTGGCGGAGAGATACATAAAGTGGCTCGTTGGGAACGAACGGGGGTGCGCCAGTGTATGCCGCTGTCGCCCGACGGCGCGGACAGCACTGAGCGTGGCGATTCTCCTCAGGTGGGTCTTCGATATGCGCGAAGACTCTCTTTGGGATGAGGAAACATTTGTGAGCCTATTGTCGGCGTTGGCGAATTCTTAATGGGTTACATCAGTACAATGTGTTGAACCCCGCCGGGCCACGGAACTATCTATCACTCTATTGCAATCAAACGCTTCCACGTGCTGCTGCTCACCACCTCCCTCGAATACTCTCCATGTACCCCGAGTATGCGGTCCTTCAAGATCCGCACAATTGTCCGGACGATCCTCCACCGTGCGTCTCCGGACTTCCGCTCTAGTCGGAACGCACGATCTTGGTAAGGTAGGTTGGATGTGGCTGTGCGAGCTGCACTCATTCCTGCTAAGCCGGGAGCAGTCCCTCCGGGACCGGAAGCAATGCGAACGCTCGCTGTACTCCCTCTTCACTCAGAACTCGACCGGGAGCAGCGTCCCTAGTCGACGCCTGACAGAGCGGAGGTCATCCGGACGACGATGGATGCACGCCAGGTTGCGTAGACATCGAGGCCCGAAGGCGGCGCAAATGCTTAAATAGCCCTGCATGAGCCCCAGAGACCGCACACCACAACGGTACAGCCCACTCACATCCATCCGCATTTACCGCACACGATGTCTGTCCCACAGATCACCCGCGAATTTCGTCTCCCGAACGTGCGTGTCCCTCCTGCCACCCGCTCGTGCCACCCCGCCGGTATGCTCATGCACATTCCACCAGGTCGGCAGCTTCGACAACCTCACGCTCACCTCGTCCCCGGTTCCGCCGCTCAAAGCGACCGAGGTCCTCGTCAAAGTGCACGCCGTCTCGCTCCAGTTCCGCGACATCGTGATCGCGCTCGGCCAGTACCCCGCCGGGCAGAAGGCGGACCTCGTCCCCGGCTCCGACCTCGCGGGCGAGATCGTCGCGCTCGGCGCCGAGGTCGCGGGCTGGCGCGCCGGGGACCGCGTCTGCGCGAACTTCGCGACGGGCCATGTCTTCGGGGACGTCACGGAGGAGAGCAAGGCGACGGCGCTGGGGGCGCCGGTTGACGGGGTGTTGACGGAGTACAAGATGCTCCCTGCTCGTGCGCTCGTGCGCATCCCGGAGCACCTCAGCTATGAGGAGGCGTCCACGCTGCCGTGCGTGTATCACGATGGTTATCATGCGTGCAACGACTGACCTGACTGGGGACGTAGGTGCGCGGCGGTTACCGCCTACAACGCCCTCCTGGGGCCGAACCCGCTCAAGGGCGGCGACACTGTGCTCGTCCAGGGCACGGGCGGCGTGTCCATCTTCGGCCTTCAGTTCGCAGTCGCGTCGGGTGCGACGGTCATCGTGACGTCCTCGTCCGATAAGAAGCTGGGGTTCGCGAAGTCGCTCGGGGCGGCGCACACGATCAACTACAAGACGACGCCGAACTGGGCCGAAGAGGTCTTGAAGACCGTGCGTGGCTCCTTCCTGAATCCTCGTAAAAGTAGAGTAGACTATTGATGGAGCGTTGTGTTGGACAGACTAACGGACGCGGTGTCGACCACATTCTCGAGATCGGCGGGGCGGGCACTATCATGCAGTCCCTGACTGCTGTTCGCAACAGCGGCACGGTCAACGTCATCGGATTCGTGGCTGGGGTACGCACCTCGAACACATCTCGCTACCTCACGCATTCCTGAAAGTGCGTCTCACGCTAACAGCAAGGAGACGTCAGCATGCTGCCGCTCCTAGTCCTGGGGAAGGCCGTCCTCGTCCGTGGCATCCTCGTCGGCTCACGCGAGCAGTGCGTGCTAGTCCCTCCCATGTCCGAGGACCTGTGCTGACGGGTCCTACCTAGGTTTGAGAAGATGAACCGCCTGATCTCCGCCGCTAAGATCCAGCCAGTGGTCGACAAGGTGTTCCCTTTTGAGGACGCGCGCGAGGCGTACGAGTACATGGCGAGCCAGCAGCATGTCGGCAAGGTCGTCATCAAGGTCTCGAAGGACTGAGTCGTTTTGTGGTGCAAAGACACCGTGCGTATGTGCATCATCAGTGGAGGGGTTAGTTCTTAGAAAAATCAGAACAAGAACTGCGAATCGTGTGAACAGGCAAATAGACTCCGTGGATTGAAACTCAACTTCAAGTTGAATTCTACTGAATACTCCGACTCTTCCTGATATCCATCAGAGAAAATAGCAAGCCATAGAGTTATAGCCATAAGACGTTCGTCTTCACGGTTTCGCGAGGCGCATAAATCCGCGGTTGGTTTTCGGCCAGTTGTATAACTTGTAAGTCCTGCAGGCGCCGGTCTGGTTCCAAAAGATGACTTCGGCCGCACGGGCCGACCACCGATAAGCGCTGCCGCCGTTCCAACTCGTTTGGTTCTCGCTCTCGATGCCACACGCCGACCGGTTCCTGTTGCACCTTGGGTTGCCCTGGCATGCACGCTGTGACCTGCTGCGCTCAGTCTTCCGGGGTGCTCACATGCTGCGATATTGCGTCCAGTGCCATCCCACCAACATATACGCGCGTGCAGCGCTACGATTGTATCGGGCACTAGTGAAGCTCCTGCAACCTTGCTACAGCGGCCCTGAAGCGTTGAACGTCCTCGAGACGCTGACTTGACCTCGTGCCACACTAACCACCGCCATTGACACTGCAATCTTCACGACTCCAGGTACATAGCGTACGGGGCGGCAAACAAGTCGGCATCTATAGCGGTGAACATACATAGTTACTCTCACGGTCTGCACATCTTTGACGGTCTCAGCTTCTGTCAGACGCCGACGTAATTATAGGCGTGCACGATGGCAGTACCAGCCAGGCCCTCTTTGTTCTCTTCCACCACCTCGACTCCTCTTAACTCTTGCCTCTCCATCCTCGTCGTGCTGTAGAGTTCGCGACGCGTCTGCTTCTGAGCCGAAAAGTATCTACACGATCACCCTCTTCGGTGCCATCGCCACACCGCCACCACGTACTCTTACGACCACTGAACCGTAACCACGCATCATGCGCACTGCACTCGCGCTCCTCGCCGCCACTACGCCCGCATTGGCGGCGTTCAACCTCGTCAAGGACTTCTCTGGAACCAACTTCTTCAACGGCTGGGACTTCTTCGACGGGTTTGACAACACCACAAACGGTGAATGCGTCCTCAGCATCTATGGGGGCGGAGGACCGCAGAGCTTACTGACACACTGCAGGCGATGTCAACTTTCTCAGCCAGGCAAACGCGACCGCCTCCAAGCTGGCGTTCGTAAACGATGCCGGGCACGCCATCGTCAAGGTCGACAACACCTCTTTCGTGCCGTTCAACTTCAAGCGAAACTCGGTGAGCAGTCTACGCGTGAGTGCGAACCTGCCGCATGCGCTGACGCACAGCACAGGTCAAGATCATCTCGCACGACTTCTTCCCCATCGGCAGCATATTCTTGTTCGACGCAGTGCACCTCCCGTTCGGCTGCTCCGTAAGTCTGACCCTCTTTCCCGCCCCACTCCGCAGCCCTCTTCGCACGCTCGCACAATGCGCCCGCTCACCGCTCCACCTCTTTCCCCGTAGGTATGGCCCTCCTTTTGGACGATGGGCCAGAACTGGCCGCAGGGCGGCGAGATCGACATCCTCGAGGGCGTGAACAAGATGACGTTCGACCAGATGACGCTGCACGCGATCGGCGGGTGCACGCAGGCGCAGGGCGTGACGCAGCTGGGCAAGACCGCGGGGAGCGACTGCTCCGCGGGGCGCAACTCGAGCCAGGGCTGCACCGTGCAGGAGACGCAGCCGAACAGCTACGGCGAGGGCTTCAACGACAACGGCGGCGGCGTCTGGGGCGCGCAGTTCGACGAGTCCGGCGTCTTGTGAGTTTTCTCCGGTCTCAGCAGGGCTGTGGCTCGGGCCTTGTTGTGTGGGAGAGGGTGGCTCGCTGACCACTCTTGTACCCTTTTTGCGTGTAGCATCTGGTTCTGGGGTGTACGTGCCACACCTCACTCTCCGCTTCACCGCAGTACTGACGAGGATGGCAGAGGAACAGCATTCCCGCGGACGTCAAGGCCGGCGGGAACACGGTCGATCCGAGCAGCTGGGGCACGCCTTCTGCCGCGTGGCCGTCGTCGTCGTGCAACATCTCCGAGTTCTTCGCGCCCCAGCAGATGGTCATCGACATCACGCTCTGCGGCGACTTGTAAGCCTCTCGTCCTGTGCCCGTACCTCACACAGTTCGTCATTCCCGTCTCGCAGCGCCGGCCAGCCGAACATCTACCAGCAGACCTGCGGCGGGCCCCTCGGGAACAGCTCCGTGTCCATCTGTGTACGTCTCCCTTCCTACCTAGCGTCTTCATCTTCCACCCGTCTAACTCAAACACCGACAGTACATCGACAACGTGATCAACAACGGCACCGCGTACGACGACGCGTACTTCGAAATCAACTACGTCCGCGTCTACTCCACCACCGCCGCGCTCGACCCCACCGTCTCCGGCGGCACCACCGTCCTCGCATCCGACACCGCCGGGCCCTCCGCGACGGGCAGCGCGTCTGGCACGGCGTCCCCCTCGGGCACCGGCGGCGCGAACGGCGACTCGACGGGCAAGAACGCGGCGCTGACGGCGGTGCGCGCGGGGCTGGGGGTGTGGGGCGCGACGCTGTGTGCGGCCTTCGCGTGGGCGCTGCTCTGAGGCTGAGCACCAGTGCTCAGCAGCGGTGCCGGAAGGTGATAGAGTGCTGTTGTTTTCTTCTGTGCGCGAACGAACGAACCTTGTTACGTGTTATGCGACGGACAGGCCGCGTATGCGGCGATACCCTCGTTTGTGCTTCTGTGCTTGGAGTAATGTGTGTGTACCGCTGTACCACAGCCAGTCGGTCTTTGGAGTGTACATAGTGTATGGACAATGCATTTAGTCAAGTCAGTGTGTTCAAAGAGACATAGTCCGAGATGGAGTACATGGAACATGCAAAATATCAAAAGCGAGTGAGTACCACAAACGACAAATGCAAGGATGTACCGCATACGGCCAGCCAAAAGTCACATCGCACGTAGCAGAATATCATATGATCATACAGTATATGCAAGAGCATCGCTCGACACCTAACAGCATCGTACACAAGAGCCGCCATACACAGCACTACGACGTCGTCGCCCATAACCCTACCTCGTCCACGCATACACCCCAGTCGCGAGCGCAACCCGTCCAGGGACCAGCCCGCGCCTCACCGGATCGTGCACTTGTCAAACACGCTCTCCTGCCTCTCGCCCGCCTCGGCGACGCCCCACACCTGCCACATCTTCATCGCCTCCTCCGCGGGACAGATCGTGAACACCTTCGTCCCGTCCGGGCTCAAGCAGCTGTGCCCGACCGCGCCCGTGTGCGCCGGCACGCTCACCACGCGCCGCAGGCTCGGGTACGCGTGCACCGTGAGCGAGTTCGTGAGCACCGTCTTCACGGACACCGGCCGCTCGCGGTCGCGGATGCGCCGCGCGCGGCTGTTCGGGCCGACGTTCGACGGGAGCGTCGGGCATGACTCGGTCGCGCCCGCACGGGGCTGCCAGGACATGCCGTGCGTGGAGAGCAGCTCTTTGCAGTGCGGGGACCAGAGGAGGGAGGTGACGGACGTGTTGAGCGCAATTGTGTGCGTCGCGGGAGCCGCGGCGGGCGTCGTGTTGATGTTCCAGATGCGGATCTTCCCGTCGGGGTACATCGTCCCCGTCGCGAGCAGCTCGGGCTTCCATGGGCACCACGCCAACGCCTGCACAGAATTAGCATGGGAGTACAAGCTGAGGATAACATAGGGACATACCTTGATCGGAGCGTTGTGCTTCATTTTGCTGCGGTATCGGTTGGAAGCACTGAGCGACTTGCTTGCGCGCGCATCCCAGAGCTGTACGACGCCCTGCTGGTCGCTGCTCGCCAGGTAGTTCCCATCGTGGCGCCACCGCAGGCCGTGCACCTTGTCTTTATGCGACTCAATCCTGCCGATGGGTTCCGGGTCACGAGGATCATACAGGTTGATGACACCGTCCCCAAGGCCGACGGCGAGTATCCTGTCGCACCAGGCCATGCCTCCGACGTCTACGAACGCCTCCTCCTGCCATCTGCGGATCTGGGACTTGCTGTCTGTGTCCCACAGCTGGATATCGCCGCTGGAGGTACCCGCGGCGAGCAGGTTCGGCGCCTTCTCCGCCCACTCGATAGTGATGAGCTTCCCGCGGTTCGGCGGGAGCTTGAACAGATGCTCGATTTTGCGTGTGTCGAGGTTTTGGTAGTAGACGTCCCGTCCGCACGCCACCGCGATTTCGTTCCGCATCGACCAGGAGATCGGGTAGGCGAACAGGTCCGACGGGATACCCGGCCCGTCGAGTGCGAGCACGAACTGCTTGCGCGCACCGAGGTGTGCCTCCGCGGACGTTGCGGGAATCTTGTGCGGCTTCTTGAGCAGCTGGTGGTAGTTGAACCGGTGCCGGCCCAGGAACGAGTTCGTGGATGCTTCCACATTCGTATCGGTGTACTTGAGGATGCGTTCGTCCGCGAGCCCGAAGATCTTCGCTATTCGTCGGGTGCGTGGCGTCGTCTGGAGAGGTATTATGTTGTCTTGCGGTGCCGAAATGAAGCGATCAGCCTGGAGGGAAAGTGAGGTGAGTATTATGGACTGTTACTACTGCACGCATATATGCGTCTTTGGGCATCCACCCCGTCTCAATGCGCATTCAACCCAATCTCTAACAAGCTACTAGCCTGCGTACACACGCATACGATCGCACGCTCATCGCTTCTTGCCCTTCTTCGCATCCGCGCAACAATTCCAGCGCTACCGATCAAGCCGCCACACGATCGAGCACGCGCAGCACCAAGATGCCCGGTCCCTCCAAGCAGTGCAGCAGATACTCACCACGTTGACCTTCCCGGTTGCCTCGAACTCGGCCGTGTGTGCCTCAAAGTCGCGGTGGTCGTCGTCGGCAAACGACATGCGGCGCCGCTTCGCGGCGGAGTACATGTTGGTCACCGATCCCGGCACCCACGCGCGTTTGCGCGACGGCGCGGGGGTCTGGCAGGACGGGCCTGCGACGGCGTTGTTGTTGTCCATGGCGTCGTCGTCGTTGTGTGCGTCGTCGAGAGCAGTATGTACTAGCGATGTGCAAAGCAAGAGGGAAAGCGGGAGGCGGTTGGGGCAGGTGGTGGTTGCGGAGAGAGAGGCTCGGCACGCGTGGCTAGACCACCGGGAAAATGCCGCCCAACTTCCAGGCGACGCCACAAAGCGTCCACCGCCTTTTGTCCAGCCTTTCCGCTCGCTTTGGGCTGCTCGTGCGTCTTATTCCCTGCACATGGACTCTTGAAGCTGCATATACATACGTGCCAAGCATTACAGGCCTTGTTGACTTGCTCAGAAGCCAATCAGCACGCCCCGCATCAGGCACGACGCGTAATCACACGCCGTACAACATCCACCACGTGGATGTAAGAACATCGAGACTTCAATATACAGACTCCGAGTCAGGGAAGGGTACATCGTGAGGTATCGTGGGATCGTAAAGGGTCGTAACAGGTCGTAAACGAGAAAACAGCACAACAGACAAGTCAGTGTCAAATAGGGTATAAATACGCTGCCCACCAAGCTCCATCGTGATCAAGAACGCAAAGTCCTCAGCCAGGAAACCTCACAGCAACAAGGCGACCACAGATGACAAGCCGCCGAACAACATCACAGACCAAGGACTGGCAAGTGACAGGGCATTGTTTGGCGACCCGGTCGCCTGTGGCACGTTGAGGCTAGACGTGGGCGTAACCTCGCCGTCCGCGGTCGCAACGCCGCCAAGGAGGGTGCTCTCCAGGGCGCAGACGTTGCGGAGCCCCTCGACAACCTTGGGAAGGTTGTCGGAGTTGAGGAACTGCGTCTGGTTCGTCTGCGTGAAGCTGAAACAGAAATGAGTGCGACGAAAGCGAGTGGCTGTGGGTGGACGTACCAGTCAACACACTGCGGGTACGCTGCATTCAAGGATCAGACTGCGTAGCACTTGGTGACAGGTGGGAAGCACCCACCGCTCTGGAAAGTGTCCGCGCAAGCGCACTTGATGACGTCGATGAACGCTCCAGGGTTGAAGATGATCTAGCAAAGTGAGGGTCAGTATCATCGCCCTACTGCACGTCTGTTTTCGATTGGAATCTCATGAGATAGCAGCTAGCTAGATGGGTTAATGTCGTGCATTCCCTGATCCTAACGACGAGAAGCACGTCTAACAAAGCTGATACGAAACCAAGCACTTCACCGTACGATCTGCTTTCACCTAAGGGCGCTCTTCCTAGACGCACAATTCCAAGATCCCATTCCCAAACAAATACACACGCCCATCAAACAACAGAGAACCAACTCACCATCGAGAAGTTCGCAAGCACCGGCGCAGCCTGCGCGCAGCTATCGATGCTCCCAAAGTTCTGCTCGCAGATCGGGCACGACGGCGGCTCGTCCGGGAACACCGGCTGGGCGTCCGTGCGCCGCGCAACGCCGCGCGGGGCGACATGAGTAAGTTGCGAGAGCTGCGTCGGCAGCGGCAGGAAGGGCGACGCGAGCGCGGAGAGGACGAAGGACGAGAACAGTGCAATGAAGAGCGCGAGCGTGAACGGGGTGCGGGGCGCCATGGTGACTTGATTTAGACTTCGACTTTGACGGCGAATTTGAGTGTGCGGGGAGGTCGTGAGGTCGTGAAGGGGCGTGCTTGCTGCTGGGGCGGGTCCTGGTGAGCAGAGGGCGCGCGCGCACCGAGATGGTGGTGGGAAGAGGCAAGCAGGGGGCGGGGGACAGCTAGCCGAGGACGTGATAGAAGTCGGGAACGCCGCGTGAGGAACGGCCACATGACCGCCTCTCTATGGCCTGCGCTGTCAGGTCGAGAAGAGAACATATGCGCTAGATGCTTTGATGTGTAGAGTACATGTAGGGATACATTGAGAGCATCGAGAGCAGCGAAAGCGAGGATACACGCGAGCCGATTCGTTCTTACTTGTACATCCATCCGTCTAGAGTCCTCGCATATACACTTCCATCCCCAGAGCCTCCCGAATTACCCACAACTCTAGGAGAGGCACGCGCATCACAAACCAGCGGCCCTCGTCTCCTGCGCATCGCTGTTCGAACGTTCCGCTCGTTGCTCTCCGGAAGCGCGAGATACTGGCAGCGGGGGTACCACCGCCGCTGCAGTCGCCGGGTCGACGCCCAAACTATCCCGCACGTAAGTCTGCCATTCCGGACTTCGGATCATCTCGTGTGTTTCGAGCCAGAGTCGATAAGCCATGGCGACGATCGCCGATAAAGCAGTCCCTGTCAGCAACTGCATGGCCTGGTCGTAGGTGACAATGTGCGGCCGGTATCCGACCTCGTCTGGCATGCCGGTGCCGCTCTCGTGAACCTGAGAGGTACCATCGTATTACGTGGTTGCAAGTCAGCGACATGGCTTCGGAATAGGAAATTGCGACGACAGACGTACCGCATCTTCAGGGATCTGGCCGACATACCAGAACGTGAGGTATTCGCCGCCAGTGTCGCCCCGACCATAGTGTCCTCTGCTCCATTTCTGCAGATTGAGATAGATGGGTTCAGATGAAGGGAGGAATCTGTCCACCACGGGCTGCGAGTGGCTCGGAATTGTCGCATGCGTAGGGATGATTAACGGCATGAACGAGACGCGTAACCCAGACTGTATGCACAGGTTAGCCATTCATATCCTCAGCACGACGGGAGTTTTCGGGTGGAAGATGGCGCAACGCTGAACAGGAGGACCAAAGTCCAACAATCATCCCTTCAAAACGCCGCGGGTTTGGTGAAATTTGAATAAAGGGCGTCGAATACAGAAGGGGGATATACAATAGAGGGCGGAAACGCACCTCCTCGTACGCTTCCCGCAACGCAGTCTGCTCGATCGACTCCCCTATGTCCTTCCTGCCCTTCGGGAGGAACCAGCGCGTGTGTTTCCTTCCCCGCGCGTCCGTCTCCTCATCGCTGAGAACGACGACCTTGCCAGTCGATGGCTGGATGATCACCATTCCTGCGCCAAGCATAAAGTCGTTCGCCGCCCATAGGCTGTCGGCGACCCCAGGATCAGAGTGCTCGGAGAAACGGGTGGGTCGGACGACTTGAGACATGCGAGCGGTGCGGGGGTGGGTGGAATGCCTCGCAGTTGGCTGAGCGCGATATTGGGATGATGTGGGCTGTGTGTATGTCCTGGATGTCCTAGATGTCCTGGATGGGCTGCCATTGCTTGAGATGGCTGGAGGCGCTGAATGGCTGCTTCCCATGATCAAAGGCCTGGGAAGATTACGTTATATGTGCAAAGAAATTCGTTAAAGACGAGCTATCCGAGCAAGAGACAAGCTCAGAAACAAGCGATGTTGGTGGAGGAGGACGAAGGTGTTTGTGGCTCGGAGTGACGGAGTCGATGAACGCCACAACGCCTGGCAGACTGTGGGGAAGCGTGGGAAGTCACTAAACCGCATTTGGCAGGTATGTTATCTGTCAATGTCCCCGATCCGGCTGAGTCATCTGACCCGGGCCGTGCGATTACTTTGCGTCCTCCGACAAGGCCGGACGTCCTTCTACTCGTCCTCCAGCCATGTCCATCCTCGCCAGCATCCCCCAGGAGGTCCTCGAGCATGTCGCCTTCTTTGCGGCGACCGAAAGCTTCCTTGGCCCACCAGACGACATCGTCGGGCTCCTCAGCGTCGACCGCCGCACCCACGCCGCCCTCTCCATGGCTTCGAATCCGTTTCTCTGGTCGCGCATCTTCGCGCACAAGTTCGACACCGCCGCGGCATACCAGCGACTATCTGACCGCACGGTAATGCCACAGGATGTCTGCGAAGAGTTCAAGCTGCGCTGTACCTTACTCAAACGCATCCGCCGCCGCACCGACTCTCTCGCGACCTCGTATACGCTCAGCCCGACGCACCGCGACGCGCTCCGGTCGATACTCTGGATGGCGTATCTGATGATGCTCGAGAACGAGGGGAAGAACGACAAACAGCTCCGGGAATATGCAGGGTTTGATGCCTGGCTGAAAGAGTTCCTCTTCCATCCGTCGGGGGCTTCCCTCGCTGCCTGGTCCGTTAAGGTCGATCTATGGCCGCCTAATGACGAGCGGTCTTCGCTCGCCCTATGGCTCTTTTGGTATATGCTAAGACCAGGTGAGTATTTTCCGATGCAAATCGTCGTGGTAGGCCGAGTGCCTGCCCCCGATATTCTCGGAACGGCTCGCTAGCGTGGAGAATACGTACGAATACCGAACTGCGCTCTGCAGATGAATACATGACCGACGATGACACCGCTTTCCGGGAAGCTTCGGGTATCTTGAAGCTCTTCTCGCTCGGTGCACACCAGGTACGCAGGCTTTACACAACCGCCCGAGCGCCAATACCAATTGACCCACTTATACAACCTAGTACCCACTCTGCGTCCCGCCATGGAATGAATTTGCGCCTCCATGCCGCGCACGCGGCGCCTCGGCGATAAAGTACTTCGGAGCCCCGCTGAAGATGGCTCCCCCGGCGCCAGCGCCTCCCGCGATCCTCGCTTACCTCACCCTCGCGAACAAGCTCTCCGTCTCGTGGGACACGATCCACTATATGAAGCCGCCGACGGCGACACCGCCCAGCCTCGCCCCTGGCGCGTGCAGCACCGAGTGGCAGGCGGAATGGACGCGGGGGCTGCACCTGGCCGATACCTCGAAACCGCTTGGGGCCGCATTCTCTGGGGCGTTCATCCCAGGCAGCTTGGAGGGCGTCTGGGAAGGCTTGTTCACGGTTAGTTTGCGCAGTCGCCCTCGCATGGCCAAAAACTCACCGAGCGTGCACTTGCAGTACACGGAGTTCACAGCATACGCCGCGCTATTGGCCGGCGCACCCCCGACCGTTCTCCAGCGCAGTCTCGTCGCGCACCATCCCCACCTCTGGAAACTCAGAGAACACCACCTATACGCATCTGACGAGCCCGGCGCACCGGAAGTCCGCCCAGTCGCGCCCGGGAATCCTCTCCGCGGCTACCTGCCGAACGGCTGCCAATACTCGGAGTGCTCGGGCGGCGTGACGATCACTGAGTCTGGGCGGGAGGGGCCGGTGTTTTACACAAGTCTGGCGAGCTTGCGAAAATCGAAGGAGCCGCCGCCGGGGCGACTGGTGGACGTATTCATCACCGGGGAGGTGAGAGAGCTAGCTTCGCATACCCTCGCACGATCCTTGATGCTGACTACGATGCGTTTCCGTAGGGTCATTCAGCTTGGGGCCAGTTCAACCTCGTCGGCCGGGTGCGACCGTGCGACGGCTTCATCATATTGTCCAAAGAATACGTACGTCCCGCCGCATACAGATAACCTGGACAGATATGCTGACGATCCGCAGGTCGACGGCGACAGGGGGCGTTGGGTATACCGCGGATTCCTGGTCGGCAACGCCGAAGGGAACTTGTCAGGTCGCTGGCGCGACACGCTCAGTCCCACGGACACCCTCGGGTACGAGGGCTGCTTCGTGATGAACCGGCGCCGATGAAGCCTGGGGGTTCGTGTTGTCGAGCGGTGGGCTGGCCAGCGATGGACGTGTAGAGGACGGATGAAGAGGTTTGGAATTGCACGGGTCAGGCGCGCGCACGCACCGGATACCTCTATATGGTGCGTATTATGTATATGTTATGGGATCGTTTTGCGATGTATTGCATGTATCCAGTATCGTCGTCTGTCTTACACTCGCTAAGTTATGCTACCCGTGCATCGCACTCTGGGATTGTATACGTAGAAATGCACGCTTCTCTCTTCCAAACACCTCATACTTCAGGCTTCGAGATTCACGCCTCAATCCTTCGACACCTTGACGACGACCTTGCCAATGTGCTTCTGGCTCGCCAGGTGCTCGTACGCCGCGCGCAGGTCCTCGAACGCGAACACCTTGTCGACGACCGGCTTCAGCTTCACCGCCTCAATCAGCCTGTTCAGCTTTTCGAACCTATGCACACCGCCAGATCAGTCACGACTTGAACTCGAACGCACGGGCACGAGCACACGGAGGGAGTGGGGACGTACTGCTCGCGCGGCCCAGCGAGGATGCCGCGGACGACGGCGGCCTTGCCGAGGATGAGGAACGGTAGCGCGCTCACGTCGGCGTTCTGCAAAGCGAAACGGAGCGTTGGGTATACTGGGCGGAGGAAGAGGCGAGGGTAGGGACATGCGTACCTGAGCCACGAAACCGATGATGGTAACCGTCCCGCCGAAGCGGATGGCGTCCAGGGACTGCACGAGCGTGCCCGGCCCGCCGACCTCGACGACGTGGTCGACGCCCTTGCCGTTCGTCTACGAGATCGCCCTTCAGCATGAACACAGGAGTCGGTCAGTGATCGGCCGGAGCACGCACGATCCTCAGGACCTCCTCGGCCCAGTTCGGCGTCTTCTTGTAGTTGATGAGGTGCGTCGCGCCGAGCTTCTGCGCGATCTTCAGCTTCTCGTCGGACGAGGACGTCACGATGACCGTCGCGCCCGACGCGGCGGCGATCTGCAGCCCGAAGATGGACACGCCGCCGGTGCCCTGGATGAGCACTGTGTCGCCGCCCTTGAGCGGGTTCTGTCCCCCGAGAAGCGCATTGTAGGCAGTGACGGCAGCGCATCTGGGTATTCCGGTCGAGCTCAGTCTTCGCATCTACTTCGAGCGTGTCGAAGTAGCACTTACGGAAGGGTAGATGCTTCCTCGTAGCTGAGGTTCTCAGGAATGCGCACGAGCGCATGGGCGGGAAGCACTTTGTACTCCGTCAAAGCACCGTCGATAGGACCCCCGAGCGCCGTTGCATACTGCTCTCTCGTCATGTCCCCAAAGATGAACTCGGTGCAGACACTCGAGCAGACGCGGTCTCCTTTCTGCCAATTCGACACCTCCGCGCCGAGCGCGACGATCTCGCCGGCGAGGTCGCACCCCGGGACGAGGTTGTTCTTCGCTTCGCCGGGGTACTGGTCGCGCGCGATCGCGATGTCGCGGTAGTTGAGGGAGGCGGCGTGGACTTTGACGAGCACTTCGGTGGCCTTGAGCGGCGGGATCGTGGACTCTGTCAGAGACAGCTTGTCGAATCCGCTACCCTGGAGAGTGAGTGAGTATGTGATTGAACGCGGGCTTGCCCGAGCGAAGGATGTAGAGGCAGGAGCGCACCTTGCCTGGGAGACGGTACTCGCGCGTCTTATGGGGAACAGACATCGTTTAAAGTGGGCTCTGCGATGCGTATGTGTATAGTACCTGGCGACGAGGTGTGGATTGTAGAGCGGGGGCGTGCACTGGTCCGGTTGGGTTGCATGCGCGGCTATATACGCAAGCCCCACTCTTCGCGACGTCTCACAACAGTATGAGGTCACTTTGTGCTTCGTCATGAGCCGCGAACGTCGCGAGAGCGTTTTCTATCCCGGAACCGGATTTCATCCGATTGTAGCGGGAAACCTGCAGAGAATCAGTGCAAGGTCTGTCTCTCTCCCCCACCTTTGTCAGCATCGTTCTGCAGGCTATTCCACGAAAGCCTATGGGTTTCGCCTTGCGCCTTGCACTGTTGAACATGCTGACAAAACATAGGCACAGAATATGGTCACGGTGGAAGCGTGGCCTGGGCGTTGCTGCGCTCGACATTGCCAGAAATGTGGTGGTGGTAGTACTTGAGAGAAGCGCAAGGGCTTGCAACTGAACCAGGACCATTCCGGCGAACAGGATGAACGCCGGGTGCACTTAGCGCGTGGTGGCGTGGTAAGCGCTTGTTGCTTGCCCGCAAACGTCACAACTGGGTGCAAGGTTTATTTGGTCCAGTACTGACCATCACCTCCGACCATACGCCTGCTATTCGGAAGTATTTCTATATTCGCGCATCTTGCGTCAACGCAATACGTTGGGCTACTGCCGTCACTGGAATACACGTATCCTTCTGTGAGCCGAATCTCTCACCGGTGACCTAGTGCCTGAAGGGTGTAGTGTACTGCTGCAGAGCGACCTCTAACCTCACTTATCCTTAGAAACATACTATGGGCAACCCCGAAGAGACGGAAACGGATACTACACCCACAACCCAGGCCGAATGGGAACAAAAACTGTCACAGCTGCGGGCGACGAACGCCGAGCTGCAGCGACGAAAAGCCGACGCTGAGAAGGATCGCGACCTCTTCCGCGACCTCTACAGCAAAGCATCTGCGCACGCGAGCGAAGTGTCGAAGGAGAACAACGCGCTCCTCGAGCGCGCGGAGCTCGCAGAGGGCCAGGCGCGAGACGGGGTCGCAATGGTGCGCGCGACGTACGAAACGCGCGTGCGCCGTGCGGAGGAGGAGGCGGCACGGTGGAAGGCGCAGTATACGCTGCTGACGAAGCGCGACTCGCGCACCGACGACGATCTGAGGAGGCGCGCTGCGCTCGTTACGGAGTTGATCGTGGAGGTAGAGACGCTACGAGGGCGGCTCGAGGCGCTGGAGGAGGACTATGGGAGGATGGAGGGGCTGGTGGAGGGGCTGACGACGGAGCAGGTGCAGGAGACGGAAGAGATCGCGGAGACGGCGAAGGTGCCACCAAAGGCTCCAGTTGCTGTGGAGCCTTGACGCGGGTGGATCGTGAGTTTGCACTCTTGGACAAGTAGCTTGGCTGATGGTTCCATTATGCAGGTAATCCTGTGCGCATGTGAGGCGTAACTCCGTAGATTTTAGTATCTGCTCTTGGTTCGCTGCTACGGTCATGGTCTTCGCAATTTGTCCTGATCCTAGGCCAGATATTCCATATACTCTTCTGTGGTCACAGGATTAACGCAAATCGACAGTTGCTCGTAAACTCTGGACATCGTACACACGGTGAAGCAGGTGAAACACTACTCATACCTCGTCTGGTGACCACCTCGACGCTTCCTAACGCTGCGGCAGTCGCCCTGCAGCAGGAGTACTATCTGACTAATGTTACCGCAGCGGCCTCTTCATATTATGCCCCCCACCACCGTGGCATGGCCCTCATCTTGCACCCCTGACTTTGCCTCCCAACTGTTGGTTGACTTGATCAAGGAGCAGAATGGCCTCAGTAACGTCCAGTGAGCAGCTTGCGTCCTTACCCAATGCACCGTAACAAGCGCAACCTCATTGACAACCCGCGATTCCGACAGCTTCCGGAAACGCCACCCGATTCTCCTACGACCCGCTTTCTCCTACGACCCGCTCCTCCACGCCACCCGATTCTCCTACGACCCGCTCCTCCACGCCACCCGATTCTCCTACGGCCCGCTCCTCCATGCCAGCCACAGACGAGCCCCGGCCAGAGATGAGCATCGTTTCCATGCCTAACCCTCTGCCGCGCCTCTCGCTCTTCAGCCGGCCCGCTGTTGATGTCAAGGTCCTCAGCGCAGACGGCACCGAGTTCCACATACTCCTTCAATACCTCGTGGACGCCTCCTCGGTGCTGGAGAGCATGTGCTACACCTCCGCGCCGCCGATCTGCATCGACCTGCCGGAGACGAGCGATATGGCCGAGGTGCTGCTCCAGTTCTGTCACCCCCTCGCACCCAAACAGCGCTTCCGCTCCTTCGACGCGGCGCAGCCTATCTTCTGCCTCTGCTGGAGGTATGCGTTACGTGGGAACGCGTACCGTCGCGCGCTCTCTGCAGTGTGGCCCTGTATCAGCTCTGAGCCTATCCGGGTGTATGTCTACGCGGCGCAAAACGACCAGCACAAGTTGATGGCCACAGCCGCGCGCGCAAGCCGCCGCATCCCCGGCACGCTGAGCGACCAAGAGGAGCTGGACACGGTCAGCGGGGCGGCATACCGCCGTCTCCTCGCGTACCGCCAGGCGTGCTCAGACGCGGTGGCCAGACTGGCCACATACGGGCGCAGGAACGCTGAGGAATGGGTCTGGGTCAGTTGCGGGTGCGCAGCGGCACCGCTCCACGGCCGAGCGAACGGTTATGCTGGCGGCGATAGGCGCGCTCCGTGGTTCAATTCCTTCTTCGAGCGCGTTATGCAACGGTTGCAAGCAAGGCCGGATGCGGACACCATCGGGGCGGTGGAGGGGCGATCTCTCATTGAGCAGGCGGTCCAAGACGCGGAGCAGGGGTGCGATGACTTTCTGAGGGCATGTGAGAGGCGCTCCTGGGAAGATCTACCTCTCTTCTTGGGGGAGCTTGCGGAGGAGGTGAGACGCATCGTTGCAGAGGTGAGCCTTGCGAGCATTCGACGGGATTTGGAAGACCTTATTGAACGATCGTCTTGACGCAGGTCCCGTTCTGACAGCTCGCGCACATCGGGCTACATATGATCCTGACGTACGATCCGTGGTTACCCAATGTTTGTATGCTTCATGTTCCTTCCTAGCTCACCATGCGCGTCTATAGATGACATCCTCTTCCCACTGATCCACTCGGATTTGTTGCACGCGTGAGGCGTGCACTCACATGCATGAACGTGATTCACCTAGATTGTGGCGAGTTCATTACACCAACCTGAAGTGGCAACTGCGCTCCAAGGCCTGGCGGCTGCTCCTGCTGACTGTCTTGCTGTGTCAGCAGGTCGAGACCGTGGAAACTCGTCCCAATAGTATGGAGCACATGAGAAGGTCCCCACCTACAAAAGTGTGCCCGCGAGTATATATAGGCTAGCAGTGACGCTTGCTCAGCACGAGTCGACTCGAACACCAGCTACTGTAAACCAGCTCTTCGTCGACCTAGTCAGGCTCTCGATACACTGTACACCACTCCAGCGTCATGAGCGACGGAAACCTGTACCCACACGCCACCGGGCTAGCGGCGAAGACCGTAGAGCAGCACCAGGATCCGCAGGATCTGGTATTCTACGCAGGATGGGTAAGTGGTATTTCACCCACGTCGAACGGGTATAAGCATCGCGTCTCAGGTATTGCTGACGTTTGACCGCTGCGTCTAGTTCTGCCCGTACGTGCAGCGCTCCTGGATCGCGCTCGAGGAAAGGGGGATCCCGTACCAGTACAAGGAGGTCAACCCGTACAAGAAGGAAAAGCACTTCCTCGGTACGCTTGCGTTACGATCGCGCACCGCAGAGCACGCCGCTGACATGCACCTATATCATAGACATTAACCCCAAGGGCCTCGTCCCCGCCATCGAATACAAGGGCAAGGCGCTCTACGAGTCGCTCATCATCTGTGAGTTCCTCGAAGACGCGTTCCCGCAGCACACGCCGCACCTCCTCCCGGACGACCCCTTCGAGCGCGCGCAGGTCCGCCTCTGGGTCGACCACGTCTCGAAGCAGATAGTGCCCGCGTTCATGCGCCTCATCATGGCGCAGGAGCCGGAGAAGCAGCAGGAGCACCTCGCGGACTTCTACAAGGGCCTGCGCACGCTCACCGAGAAGGTCAAGGGGCCGTACTTCCTCGGGGAGCAGTTCTCGCTCGTCGACGTCGCGCTCGCACCGTGGGTACTCCGCGACTACATTCTCGCGGAGAACCGCGGGTACTCGAGGGAGGCGGCGGGGAGCGCGTGGAAGGCGTACGCGGAGGCGCTGGAGACGCGCGATAGCGTGCGCAGGACCCAGAGTGTGAGTACATTAGAGCTGATAATGCAAAGACGATGCTTACCAGGCCTTCAGGACAAGGAGCACTACGCGGAGATATACGCACGATACCTTCGGAACGAGGCGCAGAGCGAGGCCGCGAAGGCAATCAGGGCTGGCAAACCGTTTTAATGCTTGTTGGCGATGCAGGGTGTTTGTTCGCCTTCACAGGTAGTGGCATGCATGCGAAATGCAGATTGCGCCGTGCGGGGGTGTATGTAGCCATAGGAAATTAATTGCGGCGATTGGCTCCTGTAGTATTGAGGGAGCCAGAACGCTCGCTATAAACCATGTACGAATGACAGAAATACAAAATACCAGTCATCCGGTCGCCGCTGGTGAGATCCTTGCGATCGCCAACAACTTGTTCTGAAAGGCGGCCTTGGGATCGCATTCGGACGTTGCCGTTGTACCCTCGATGCAGACGCCGGGTCCCTCGTCCTGCGATGTGAATGCTAGAGGAAATCGCGGTCGCGCCCTGTGCAAAATTGAAGACGCGAGTGAGTCTGACGAGTAGAAATCGCCGAAGGATGTCGTACCATTACGCTTGCCCGTTCGGCACGACGCTCGTCGCCAACAGAGACGAGAGAGCGTCGTCGACCCAACGGTAGTGACCGTCACCTTCTAGCACATCGAGAGCCCATCAGAGGAGAACCACCACCCATAGCGCCGTCCGCGCCCTCGGGAGACAGCGGCATACCCCGGTGCAGCCGCGTTCGTTTCTGGTGAGCCACCGGGTGTGGTTTTGGGCCGCGCGAGCGAGCAGTGCGGTTGTATGTTCTCCTGTTTGTACAGGCCTGAGGCCTCTTGAATCCCGTCCCTCAACGATCTGGACGTGCCGTTACGGGTCTTTGAGGGCGGTTATGTCGACCAAGATATGGCGAAATCATCCTCCGGCGCTGAGAGCTCGCTAGAAGCGCAGTTACGCGCACGGGTATCGTGACTGGACTATCCTAGAACGGATTGATTCTTCAAGTTAGCTCTACACGACACGGGCCGTCCGGCCATAGATAAGACAAGCTGTCGACGACCCAGCTATAGCCTTCCGGCGCATCGACAGCCCACTGGAGTACAAGCACCACCCGCAGTGCCGTGCGCGCCGTCGGGCGACAGCGGCACACCCCAGCGCAGCCCCGCTCGTCTCCAATCAACCACTGGATGTACTTCAGAGCAAGCCGATGTGGCTTTTCCTCGCAACGCCGATACCGTGCCTATACAGTCATTCTTATCGAATCTCGCGACCTGACTGTGAACAGCAACGCACTCGAGTGAGCTCCTCCAGTGTGCGCCCCGTGCAGTACATATCCCAGGAGTAGGGATCGAGAACCGTCAGACCGTTCGGTGGGTCGAGCTGCGCGTGAGGAAGCTTTACCGCAGGCTGGACGCCCGGCCCCAGCGCGAACTGCCTCGACGTGTTGAAGTCGATGATATACAGCTTGTGCTCATCCACCTTCTCATGAACCGCCACAAACTGAGGCGTGCCGGCAAGCACGTTTCCTGGACACATATCCTGCGTTGCGCTCAGCAGTACGCCACAACGAGGTTCGGGCGGTGCAAGCCGACCTACCATGTGGACGATGTGCTGGCTATGCAAGTATTCCATGCCCTGATATCTTCTGCTCAGCTACAGAACACATAAGATTTTGGAGCGTGCCACGTACCTCTACGAGTTGGAGGATCATATCTATGAGGGCGCGGGGAGAGCGATCATCGCAACGGAAATACCGCGACCTATCGACGAACGGCATAATCAACAGCGGGTGGCCATTGAGGGTGATCTCGCAGGGAATGGTGTGGTTGTTTGGCCGCCTGATTTCGCGGAGGAGTCGCTGGTATATCGGAAGCTCCTCTCCGTTGGGATCGAGGATCTTCACGACGTAGGCCGGGTGTATAGCGCGCCTTGTGGAAAAGAGGACACCCTGGCATGGAGTGGCATGAGCAGACATTTCAGGTGGATGGGAGAGTTGTAGTTTTACGGGTCTGATGGTGTCAGTCAAAACGAGGCCTCGTCTCTGTACCTCTGGATGGCTCAGCAGGCGAGAGGGAACCCCGAGGTCCTCTTCGCCGTCCGGTTTATACTCGTACCACCCGTAAGGCAAGGCGGAGGACATGGCTAGAGAAGGCAGAATACTCCTCGGGCGGTGTGAATGACAGTCCAGTCAAGAGAGGGTATAGGATTCCACTTGACCTTGATGAGCCGTTGTGGTACGGATGTGAGAAACGAACACCGAACACCGCGCGACCCAGGGTCGCGGCGGATGCGTCGGCAACCGCCGGTTGGTGCGCACATGGGCATCTACACGAGGCTTGAGCTGAACAGCCTAATATCGTCGTAGGCATGATGGTGCACGTGAGGCGCGTCCGCAAAGGTTGTGTTCAATGTCAGGAATCGGTGAGTCTTCGAGTTGGCCGTAGACGAGCGCTGACGGATGTGATCCTTAAGAAGCTACATAGATTCCCACCTGCCCCTGAGCCTGTCATTGCTCACCCGCTCGGAGTCGACGTAGCCCACAGACCAGACAGGCTGTCAATGACCCACCCGTAGCTCTCCGGCGCATCGACAGCCCACCGGAGAACCAGCGCCACACGCAGCGCCGTACGCGTCGTAGGGCGACAGTAACACACACCAGTGCAGCCTCTTTCGTCTCCGATGAGCCATCGAATGTACTGCATAGCAAGCTCATGCGGTTTCTCCTCCCTGTTGTAGTGTCGTTCCTGGGTGGCCATTGTTGAGCGAGCTTGGACACAGAAGTGAGATACGACGTACCTCTGCAATGAACTCGAGCGTGCGTCCTGCGCAGTACACATCCCACGAGTAAGGATCGAAGTATTCCAGACCGTTTGGTGGCTCGAGCTGCGCATCCGGAAGCGTTATTGCTCGTTGGACGCCCGGCCCCAGTGCGAACTGCCGCGACGTGTCGAAGTCGATGATGTAGAGCCTGTGTTCGACCACGGTTTCGTGCATTGCCGCATATTGAGGCGCCCCGACCACCAAGTTCCCTGCAGCAATATCCTGTGTTGTGTTCAGCAGGGGAGGAGAAAATCTTCCCGCTGCGAAGGGCAACGTACCATGTGGACAATGTGCTGGCTATGCAAGAACTCCACGCCCTGGATATTCCCGGTTAGCTAGGAGAAAGTAGAGCAATGAGTGCCTTATCAGGGACATACCTCTACGAGTTGGAATATGATATCTACGAGGGCACAAGGAGACAAGTCACCTATACGGAAAGTGTACCAGGTGCCGAGGCGCGGCATTATTAGCAGCGGGTGGTCATTGAGGGTAATCTCGGCGGGGAGCGTATGGTTGTTGGGCCGCTTGATTTCGCGAAGCAACCGTTGGTATATTGCGAGCTCTTCAGTGTTCGGATCGAGGATCTTCACGGCATAACCAAAATTCGATGAGCGGATCGTGGAGAACGCGACACCCTAGCATTGACTGACGTGAGCAAACATACTGCGCGGGTAGAATGATGAACATCTACGGGCTTGAGGGTGTCAGTCAAAACAAGACCACGGCGTTGTACCTCTGGGTGGCGCAGTAGGCGAGATGGAACCCCGTAGTCCTGCAAACCGTCAGGTCTGATGTCGAACCAGCCTTGGAAGGGTTCGGCGACGGAGGGCTCGATATAGCCGGTGTACGACGCAGAGTACTCATTGAGTCGTATCATCAGCACATTCCAAGTTCGAGTCTCGACTATCTAGAGAGCATAGAATGGATAGGTTCCCAGACGGTCGTGGTGGTACAAAAGTGAGAGACGAGCACCGAATATTGGATACGCTGCGATACTGGACACGTCGGCAACTGCCGGCCTCAAGCGTATATGGGCGTCTGCGAGTTGGTGTCGCCCATCTCGTACGCAGCCTTGTTCGACTTCGCCATACTGTCCGGCGACTCGAACGTTCAGCGCTGGCGCGTCGACGCTTGCTGCTGCCCGGTCCTAATCCCGCAGCTGACTGCAGATGTCTGCTGGAAAGCCTGACTATCCCTGGCTAGTGTACGGTCCTGATGGCGAAGTTCAGCTTGGCGCCATTCCCGAACGCCTGCTGCGCCACCCGGAGGTGCAACGACGGGGATTCACTCTGACCGACACTCTCAAACCTGTGAGACCGCAGCTCTATGATTCATGTAACACAGCTGAAAAGAAGGATAGGGTGTCATATATTCCACATTCCGTCCGAGGAATCCAGCTTTTGCCGTCAAAATCCTCGATCCCACCACGGAGGAACTCGCGATCTACCAGCGTCTGAGACACGAGGTCAAGCGTTCCAATAACCACACGATTCCGTTCGACATCGCTCTACAAGACCATCCTTTATTGATCATGCCATTGGTCGGGAATCTGGAGCACATATATCCATTGAACCTGTCTCTCCGCGTTCTGGTGGACGTCAGTCTCCAAATTGTGGAGGTAAGCGGCATATCGTGATGTACGTTGGCTTTTCGTAGCTTCATGCATGTATACAGGGTATCGATTTCCTGCACAGTCTACATATCGTCCACTTGGTATGTCTTACCGCTTAGGCTAACGCTCGTGTGGTGTCCATGGCTAAATGTGATATAGGACATGTGCGAAGGGAACGTCGTTGCAGCAATTCCCCAACATGCAGCAGTGCACGAACAAGTAATTGCAAACAGGGTCTACGTCATTGACTACGACTCGTCGAGGCAGCTCACACTTGGACCGGGCGTACAACAAGCAATCGTGCTCCCCGAAACTCAGGTTACGCCTCCAAACCACATGCAATGCTTCGATCCCTACTCCTGGGACGTGTACTGCGTAGGACGCACGCTCGAAACCTTCGTGCAGGTATGTTATTATCCACATTCACCGTCAGGCTTCATCTGACAATGGCTGCATCATAGGAGCGGTTTTGCGATACGAACAAGCACCCGCACTGGATCATTCTCAAGTATATCCAGTGGCTGATTGGAGATGAACGGGGGTGTACATGTGTGTGCAACTGTCGCCCAACGGCGCGTACCGCGCTCAGAGTGGTGGTTCTCCTCCAGTGGGCTGTATATGCGACCGAAGGCTATCGCTGGGTCGTCGACACTCTCGCACGCCTCTGGTCAACTCCACGCCGCGCTTAATGAAAGCGGCCGAGCGCGGATTCGATGTGCTACAACTCACCACTCTGCCCCCTCACGCTTACATTTGTTCTCTGCTGTTGTCCCTAAACCCATACACGATTCATGGGCGATCCTCAATGACGCAGAGTTGCCCGCGAGCCGGGGTTATCCGCGGCCTATCACTCTTACAACTATAGGCCATTGCGTGGCACGGACGAGGACGTTCTACGCTCCTTCCCCGCACACGTCGCATGCAGACACAGGGTTTTTGCCATGAGACCATCAATTGCGGCCTATTCTTCCCGCGCACTCCCAGACGCTGACTCGCGCGAACAGGTTGTGCAACATCGATCCCTACGTGTCCTGCCTCTCTGACCACGTATTGCCCATGCGTCTATAATCGTCCTTGGACCAAGGGATCGGTACGTTGTCCGAGCATGGTTCCCCCGTGATGAGATTGCATATTCCCCCTGGGCGCGAGAAGCCATTGCCGCAAGCGTTCTCGGGGTGGTATACCTTAGATGCTGCGCCGCGTGTCGTGTGCGATGGGCTCGATCCGGTCTAATGGTGCGTATGGTCTTCTATCTTGTGCTCGCCTTCGCTGACCGTGACAGGGCCGCTTGTTCGAGTGGAGATTAGTACCTCTCGTGCTCTAGCCAATGCGAGTCCAAGACCGCTCACTTTGGACGGCCGACTGGAGCCACTTTGACAATTCTGGAGCAGGGCCGACAGTTCCAGGATGTAGGCTGGATTACCCGGCCTCACCAGGGTGGTACGTCGGAGTACCTTCTCCCGCAGTACTCCCCTCGCGCGTTCGTTGCCATTCTGACCGCGGCGCGATTCAAGATGCAAGATCTTCGCGAGAACGATCCTCAGCCTATTGCTTGTCGGCCCGAAGGCATCATCGGGTCACTACACCCGTGGCAAGCTCGATTCAACTTGTCTTGGCAACCTTGATCGGTCTCCCTATGTCGAGGAGGTCGGTGTGCTCTACGGCGTGCCGTCTCCTTCCCCCGAGACCTAGTTGTTTCCCAGGGCAAACGTCCTGCAGGGCGCCTCCCTTGTACGTAGTAGCAAGTCCGCGATACTTCGCAGCCTGTACTACTTGATCTCCGTTGCTGCAAGAACGTGTTCGATGCGGAGCCGTGGTACGACCGGTGGCGCAACTCAGCAAGGTGAGTGTATTGCAAGTGACCGACCGCGATACCGCCGCCGCAGAGCTCAATCTCAGCCGGTCATCTCTCCGAAGCTATACGACTTCGATATCATGAAGACTGATCGTCCTGACCCCCATTTGTAGGCGGCGCCCGTTACGGATGGATTCATCAGCCTTGCAGTGGTCCCCGACCGCCGCCTGCGCTACGCGTGATGGTGACGGCGGGGTATCGCGCCCCACGACACTTCGAAGCCTGTAGGTCGTCCCATTGCTGGCATATCCTCTCGGGCGCTGACCTTGATAACCAGTGTGCAGGGTATCGTATTCCGCACGTTCGCCGCGGCTGTGACGCCCTCGATCCACATCGTCCAGGTTCCCAACTTCTACAAGGAAATGCTCCCGATCTACGAACGGCCGCTGCCCGATGTGAAGCGTCCGTACAGCCGCACGATACCCGCCGAGAGCGTCACCCGCCACTGGCCATGTCGCACACCTCACGCGTGCCGCAGATTCATGGGGGCTCTTGTCCCAGCGCCGCGCGCTCATGGGCGTCATGTTCCGGATTGTGAAGGTCCGCGGCATCTCATCTTCCTCGGTTGTTCTGCTTAAATTGAAACATCGCGCTCAGGGAATAGACAAGTTCCTGCGCACGCTACACAGCGTTCATACGGTACGTCCTCCCTCTTCCAAGTCTCTATGTTCTAGGCCTCTGACGTTCCTGCAGCACTTCTGCTCGTCGCAGGTGCTCGGCGCTGACGCTCGCCTCAGACACGGCCTTGCACAGGGAACTCGTCGACTACAGGGTATACAAGATCGACTTCTACATCTCGACACAGCCCGCGCCGAAGCACTGTAAGCCCTCCTCTGCCGCCGCTTGCCACAAGCCCCCGCGCGGCGGGATTTCCGATCTTTGCTCCGACGACTACGCGATCACTTACATGCATCTGCGCATCGAGCATTGAGGCGGCAAAGCCTGAGAGCCTGCTCTGTGGGCGAGCGTTCGGGACGTCGAGCAGCGCGAAGGGGTCGTCGTCAAGGTGTAACTCGTCCGACAAGGAGGCGGAGACTCGGATGCAGCGCTGAGTAGCGTCCCGCGGGCGAGTGCGTCGCGGAACATCGCGCAGTTCTTAGGCCTTTTAAGACGCAGCGGGAGCGCGCCGTCGCGCGGCTACACGAAGAGTCGTTCAAGCTCACTCTGAAGCGCGAGATCCTGCAGGAGGAGCTCAAAGTTGTCCTTGTGGCGACAGAAGGTGTTGGGATGTGTACTGCGTCGGGGTCACGCCAGAGGAGTTGGTGAACGTATGTACGTCTGGACATGGACAGATCCCGAACTCCTATACGACTCTGCAGTCCTCGGGGCTATAACAGTAAACAGCAGGTACATAAGCAAGAGGGCAAGCGGGGAAAGGGGGTATAGTCGACGAATGCGACTACAGCACGTTATATCGCTGCTCCACTGTCAAGCACGGCTCGTACCAGACCAGAGGCGCGAGAGACAGCCAACGACCCAGTGGTAACCTTCCGCCGCATGGATGGCCCAGCGGAGAAAGATGGCCACTCTCAGCGCAGTACGCGCCGTCGGACGACAGCGGCACACGCCTGTGCACCCGCGTTCGTTCCCGACCAACCACTTGATGGACTGCAAAGCGAGCCAATGCGGTTTTGCCTCCGTTCTGCCATATCTTTCCTGTACGACCATCGTTGGGCGAGCTTGGACGATGAAGTGAACGATGGCATACCTCTGCAATGAACTCGAGCGTGCGCCCTGCGCAGTACACATCCCACGAGTAGGGGTCGAAGTGTTCCAGACCGTTTGGTGGCTCGAGCTGCGCACCCGGAAGCGTTATGGCTTGTTGGACGCCCGGCCCCAGCGCGAACTGCCGCGAGATGTTGAAGTCGATGATGTAGAGCCTGTGATCGACCACGGTTTCATGCATTGCCGCATATTGAGGCAACCCGACTACCACATTCCCTTTACATATATCCTGTGTGATTTTCAGCGGCGACCTCCAGACAACCAGCGCACTGCGCAGGGTAACGTACAAGGTGGGCGATGTGCTGGCTATGCAAGAACTCTACGCCCTGGGGAATCTCAGCTGCCACACACGGAAGCGATGAGAGCGCTCTGCATACCTCTACCAGTTGGAATATGGCATCCACGAGGGCGCGAGGGGACAGGTCCCCTGGTCGAAAGTCGACCAAGGCGCCGACGAACGGCATGATCAGCAGCGGGTGATCATCGAGGGTAATCTCTGCGGGTAGGGTATGGTTATTGGGTCGCCTGATTTCGCGAAGCAACCGTTGGTATATTGGGAGCTCTTCAGTGTCCGGATTGAGAATCTTGACGACATAAGCCAGGCTCGATGAGCAGATCGTGGAGAATACGACACCCTGCCATGAGTTAGCATAAGCAGATTTTCTATGCGGGTGGGGTGATTTGGTCTCACGGGATTGAGGGTGTCGGTCAACTCGAGACCTCGTCGCTGTACCTCTGGGTGGCGCAGCAGGCGGGAGGGGACGCCAAAGTCCTTCCTACCGTCAGGTCTGATGTCGAACCAGCCTCGGAAGACGGGCTCGGAGGACGAGTTGGACGTAGCTGGTGTCAGACGCAGAGTACTCATGATGTCGTATCATCAGCACATCAAAGCTCGAGTCTCCAAAGAGTATATAACGGCTGGATTGCACTTGCTCCCAGCCGGCCGTGGTGGTACGAAAGCGAGAGACGAGCACCGAACGCGCTGCGATACTGGATGCGTCGGCAACTGCCGATCTAGATCGTACATGGGCGTCTGCGAATCTATGCCGCTCTTCTGCTCATCCTCCATCCCCGCGTCACCCCTCGCGCAAACTTGAAGCCCTGTGGTTGGGTAGTCGATACCACTACATCGTGGTAGTAATGGCTGTTGCCGTAAGTCAAATCTGTCAAGTACATACGCGCGAAGTGACCAAGCTTGACATGTGACAGCGTCCTGCACCTAGAGTATCTCGAGTCTGCCAACCACTCTCGATTCTCGACATGTCCTTTGCGTGTACTAGTCCAAACCCTCCCTGGCTCTATAAATGCTTTGATAGGAAGATTGATTACTTGGGGGGGGGGGGGGGGGGGGGGGGGCATAATCCCCGCACCACTGAAACCTGTACGTCCATGATCTTGCCTGTCTGCTCGACTTACTGACTGTCGCGGCCGTTCAACACGGGCACGTGCAGTCCAGCCTTACGTAGGTGAGGCGGCAGCTGGTGGGCAGTAGTGGTCGTCGTCGGACGCACGCCGTGTTGGCGCTCAAACGTTCAGCGCGTATGCCCTTGAGCCCCGAGGACTGTGAGGCTGGGCCGACCATCCGCAGCTAGCCAATAAGCTTGGCTCTGCCCATCGCATCTCTCGCTCAAACGCGTCCAGCGCCCTATCTGAGGTGCGACAGCCAGAAGCTCGCGTACGTGAACGACGCCGGACAAGCACTCCTGAATGTCGACAACTTCTCGTCTTTCGAAAACCTTCCATGCGTACAATGAAGCATGTAAGCCCATCAATTACTCCGTCCACATGTCCTGACTGCGTACTGGACATCGTGCACAGGATGTCGTCACGGTGTTCTGTACAACTTCTGACTACTCGAAACGACCAACGCTAGGGCAGGATGTTCGACACGCGGTAGCGCTCCCAGAGACACGTACTGAGTCATCATAAGGCCTCAGAGGTTTCCATCCTTACTCGCGGGGTGTGTACTGCTCGGGGTCGTACGCTGAGGGGGTTCGTACAGGTAAGTGCTCGCCTGCATTCAGTCGCGGTCGTTATAGTATCACTGACACGTTACAGGAGAGCTTCAGGGTTGTGGAGGCTCAATTACACTCGCTCTCCCGGCTGCATATTTAATAGCTGACTGGAGATGAATGGGCTGCACCAGGGTTGTGCCGCTGTCACCCGACGGCGCGCATGGCACTATGTGTGGTACTCTTTGTTCGACGAGCTATCGGCGCGCAAGGAGCGGTGGGTCGTGTCAATTGGCACTCTGGCTAGCTCATGTTCGTCTTTCATATGACCTCCCGGCACCCGGGCTCGCGGTGCGCATCATTGCTGCTCGCTAATGGCCATAAAGTGAGTTAAGAATGTTGAAGTTTGCATACGCTGCACGTCCCTGATATCCGCCGAGCGTAGACGCACGCTCAACCAAGACAGATAGCTTTAGGGCGTGGTCGAGACTACAACCTCGTGTACCGTAGCCTGAGCCTGATTCGCCCCGTCAAGCAGAGATCCGGAACTGCCGGATGGGCAAGCCGTATGGGTGATATCACCGCTCTCACGTTCTGGGCTTCTGTCCACTATCCAAAAGCCTCCATCGCGCAGGCTCGGTGCCCGCGTTGATGCGAGTCCCGCGCATCCAATGATCTATTGCGTGCGGCGCCAACAAACTCGTCATCTGCGACTTCGTGCTCCGACTGTCCTGTCCCTTTCCAGGTCGTTGGGCAGCTTCGCCGTGCAGGAAGGCTGCATAGGCATCGAGAACTGCCCGGTGAGTGTTCCAGTGATACGTTTAGTGTATTGATACGCAGGCGCATTTCCTAACTGTGCATCGTGATCCGCCAGGCATGAAGTGCGACGATCTCTTCTCGGATCTTGGCCCTTGTTTGCGTCCTTCCATCTCGTCAAGGTGCAGGCGTCCTCATGTGTCGTGACAGTGGAGGAGTGGACCGCGTTAACGCCTTCCTGTAAAGTAATACAACGGGGCACGAACTGCTCATGGAGGCGAGGTCCCGGATCTACGGAGCATACGGTGTTTCGGTGGAGTTGTCGCCTGGATCATCGCAACCCGCAACGGCTAGATTTGTCGCGGCGGAGGCCGTGAGTCAGAGGGTTTGTTCGCACGCATTCGCGGAATTGGCAAGAGAGGTACACGCTAACGCATCCTGGAGCGAACCTACCTGGACTCTGTGCTCCCTTTGTTCCGCTCTCTTCTCCGCTTATCGATGTGTGTCGTCTTCGTGTGCGCATGCAGCCCTTCGTGACCTTCGATCGGACGAGAAGGCACTCCCTGTAATCGTCCCCCCATATATCAGCGGTCCTGATTCTCAGCTGGGGGGTCAACCCAAGAGACAGTCCGTGGCTTCCTCTGGCACTCGCGCTTTCCGATTCTTTGCAGTCTCTTCATCCCTTCCCTCATCTTGCTCACATCGGTACGCCACCTTGTTACTCGCGATGCAGATGTAGGCTCATGCAGACCCCTAGAATTTAACCGCGAGATGTCTCGTGACGCCGTCAGCGTGGCTGGCCTCCAAGTCCTCCTCAATGAGCTCCCTAACCTTCACACCGACTTCTTCCTGCCAGAGCGCGTTTTCCCCAATGCCGTCTCCCTGAAGATCGACGCCGTGCCAGGAGGCTACGTCGTCATCTTCACCAAGACAGGCTATACTAGCCGAGGGACTGGCGAAGGGATCAGCTACACCATCGGCTTCGTCAAGGAGGAGTCTGGCCATGCCGTCGCTCCCGCTCTTACCCTCTACGTTCACGAAACCAAAGACAAGGATATCGACCACATACGCCGGACGGCCGCGACCGGCATCCAGAACCTCCTGGAATCAGGATCTCTGAGGCAAACCAAAACCGTGAAGACGTCCAAGGTCCAGTAGTAAGCCTTCGTGTCCTATGCCAGCGGTGAGCGTTGCATGCTGTATAGCTCTAGTGCAGGCTCAACTGACAGAAGCTTCAGTCGGATGATCCTCCGCGCCGCGATGTCCCGGTTCGACTCCTCAGTACTTGTATCATACGAGCGAATGTTGAGCGATTGTGTGCCCCAGTGTCTTCCCGGCCGGCGTACCTATTGCGAGGTTCTCAACGACCTCGTTAGCCAGTAGATCGGAGTGATCGGAAACCGGCGAATTTAGTACGAGTGTTTGATTGCAGTCGAACTTTGAAGCATCGTCATTGGGCGACTATCTCATCGAGACGCCAGCGTCGGTGGCACGCCTGAGGTGTGAGTCCTTGAGGCTTGGGTGATGATGATCCCGAGTGGCGAGGTACTGTACGCCGCCCCGCAAGTAATCGCTCACGTAGAGATCTGAAGCTGAAGATCTGACGCGCCAGGCAGCCGCAGCCAATCGATCACGTAAGCCACATCACGTCGCGCATGCCACCAGCGTTCAACTCAACGTTCAAGTTGTGTCCTCTGCCACTTCCCCTCGAGTCTCGGTATGCCCTCTGACAGCAATGGTCCTCCTTGGTTCGACATCTGCCCCGATGGGGAGGTCGATTACGATGCTGTTCCAGGACGTCTCTTACGCCACCCGCACCTGCAGCAACGGGGCATAATCCCGCGCACCCCACTGAAACATGTACATCCATGGCTTCAGCGGCATTCTCGAAGTACTGAATGACGCCGCTGTATAACAGGGATACGTATACTCCACGTCTACGGGTTACCTGAAGGACCCCGCCCACGTCGTCAAGATTCTTGACGAGGATACCGAAGAGCTCCCTACCTACAGGCGACTGCTGCGCGATATCCAGCGGCCGAACAACCACACAATCCCGTCCGAGCTTACAGTTACAGGACATCCTTTGTTGATCATGCCCCAGGTGGGGAATGTCGGCGGTCTCTATCCATCCAGTAAATGGTCTTTACGCGCGCTCGTCGATATCATTTTCCAACTAGTGGAGGTATGCAAGTGTTGAATTGATGATCGCTCGCAGCTGACGAGGGACGCCGCTCAGGGTGTGGAATTCTTGCATAGCCTGCACATCGCCCATCTCGTACGTATATTATTGGGACCATCACTCACCGCATTACTCGGAGCTGAGTGTCATGCAGGACCTGTGTCCAGGAAACATACTTAGAGCGTCCCCGAGAGATGCGACCATGCACAAGGAGGTCACCGCAAACCGCGTCTACATCATCGACTTCAATTCAGCGAAACAATTCGCTCTCGGACCTGGCGTTCAGCGTGCGATCACGCTCCCGGATACCCAGCTTGATCCACCAAACGATCTACGCCACTTCGATCCATACTCATGGGATGTCCACTGCACCGGACGTACCCTTGCGTACATCGTGCAGGTACGTCGTCGAAAGATATACTGGCAAATTCCGTCTCAGTCCTCCGTGCGACAGGGAGAGTATCGCAATGGTGGCGGGCCACATTGGCTGGCACAACGATACATCAAGTGGCTGATTGGAGATGAACGTGGGTGCACCGGTGTATGTCGCTGTCGGCCAACGGCGCGTACTGCACTGAGAGTGATTGTTGTTCTGCGATGGGCTCTCTCTGCGACCGCCGCCTATGACTGGGTCATCGCTGCCCTGTCGCGCCTGTGGTCGACTCCAAGTCGCGCTTGATGAGCGAATGCGAGTACGACCTGCCAGTGCTACGACCATTTTCATCGATTATTTTCTCTCTTGCTCGGTCGCTCATGTATTGTTCGTTCACTGCTATCCCTCTGAAACTCATACACACATCTAGACGCAAACGTCCAGTTTCAGAGAATCGTCTGGGAGCTTGGGGCACATCGACACACGCCACTCAAACGCTCTACACGCCAAGGATGTGTGTGGTTCCTCGTTATTTGCTGACTGAACGCAATGTGGCCTGGCCTTGGGAGAGAACCCCGATGGTACTTGTGTCCGCCTGACCGACAACGCCCACTGACAGCTTCCGTAGCGGCGCTCCACCGCCATCGCACGGCCGCCGCTCTGTCTCGCACCGACCGCGCCGACCCACCTGACAGACCCGAGAAGCGACTGCGGCAAGAACGTGTTGGAGGTAGGACTCCGCAGGCGGTGCATCACAATACTCGGGTGCGGACGTGCGAAATTTCCGATCAAACCGCTCATCCGGAAGATGCTCACCCTTTATCAAAGTGCGACAAGGCGAAAGGGCAGACACATTAGAAACAAGGGGAATGCTCAAAACAATAGTCTTTCTCATCAGCAGTCCCCGACTTCGTCATAGCTTCCCACCTCCCAATTCTCACCGATCTTGCCGGGGCTTGGGGCCTCGAGGTGCGTGCGTATGGTCTTCTATCGTGTTCCCGCCCGAGTTTACGGGACTGCTTGTCCCAGTATAGATTAATACCTCTCGTGCTCTAGCCAATGCGACTCCCATAACGCTCAGTTTGGACGGCTGACTCGAGTCACTTCGACAACCGCCAAGCAACAGTCGACCACCCAAGGACGTCGGAAGGATCATCCAGCCTCACCGGGATGGTATGTCGGATCCGAGCACCCTCTTCCGCATTACTCCCCTCGCGCGTTCGTTGCGATTCTGACCGCGTGCTACATGATTCTCGAGCCTGGAAGATCTGTGCGCTTCGACGGCGACGGCCCTTCCAGGACCTCCTGTTCCGTGTGCTCCAGGCCACTCCGAGTCTACTCGCCATTGGCAGGACGCCGGCTGAGTCGATCCCAATTGTCTCCTCGACATAGCAACTACCACTTCTCTGGACCCTGACGCGATTTTCTCTCGGCCTCTTGCATGCGACTCCGGCGGATCGGTTACTGTGACCGACTCCACTCGCGGGAGGTACTGTACTTCCCCCCTGCGCCGGGGAGGTCGCTGTGCGCGGCAGTGCGCCGTCACAGCAGCCGTCTCGCTCTATTCCCGAGCCTTGATCTCCTCCAAGGACAGCCGATTGTCCGGATACCTGGCACGCTGACACGTCGGCTCGGAACATCAATACACGACAGGTGGCGCGACTCAGTACAATATGTTGACCGACCGCGATGCTGCCAAGGCAAAGCTCAACCTCAGCGCGCCATCTCTTAGAAGCTATGCGAGGAACACTCACTCTGATTGATACGCGGCGCCCGACCCGACGGATTCGTCGACCTTGCAACGGTTCCGGCCGCCTTCCATGCCACGCAAGATTTCGACGGCGGAGAAGCGTGCCTTACGGGGCCTTGAATCCCGTACGTCGTAACATAGTTCTGGCATGCCGTGTCAGCGCTGACATCGAGGACCGGCGGCCTGTATAGGGCATCGTATTCCGCACATTCGCCGTGACATCCCCGATCCACATCGTCGAAGTCTTCGACCTCAACGGGAAGGAGCATCCGGTCTACGAACGGCTGCTTCCCGAGGCGAAGTGTCCGAACAGCCGCATGATACCTGCCGAGGTCGTCCACGAAGGGTACCCGCTGCTGGCCATGCCACACGCCTCAGGCGTGCCGCAGATTCATGGCGGGACATATCCCTCGCGCGCTCTCGATTGCGGACGTCATGTTCCAGATCTTGCAGGTCAGTAGCATCTTATGCTTGAGCGGCTTGCTGGGCCTGAATCGTCGCGCTCAGGGTATAGAGCTTTTGCATACTCTGCCCAGCCTCGTTCATACGGCATGTCCTCCCTCTTCCGAGTTTCTACATTCTAGGCCTCAGATCGTCCTACAGGACTTCTGCCCGTCGAACGTGTTCGGCACCGCTCAGGCTCGCGGCGCAGCGTTGCACAAGGAGCTCGTCGAGAACAGAGCTTACCACTTCGACGTCTCCAGGCAGTTCGCGTTGGGCCCGGGCCGGGTTTCCAACGCGCCGTCACTCTGCCGGAAACGCGAATTGAGTCGCCCAACTACCTGGCACACGTCGACCCCTACATGCACCGCGTCGGCGTCGCGTTCAAGGAGGTCGTGGAGTCTGTCCTCGCCCAGTGGCTCCCCTATTCCACCTCTCAGGAGCTATGCGGAGGCGCGGACGAGTCGCCGCATACAGTCGCTTCTGGGTACCTTCGGTGGCTCAATTGAAATGAGCGGCGGCGTTGCACCGGCATATGTGGTTGTCGTCCGCCGACGGCGTCCCGCGCGGAACCGCGAGTGCTGCTTGTCTGTCCGAGTCGATGGGCGGTGGACCCACCGGAGGCTGCGATTGGGTCGAGGATGTGCTGTCCAGTGTTCTATTACCGACGTTCAATCGCACCGGGTGCGCCCTACGGGCATCTGCCAGTTTTGTACGACGCACCTGTGAGACCGTGGTGAAGTTCACGAATGGCCTCGGCAATCCGTCACCCTGATCGCCGCGCGTAAACGGCGGGTGTGGACTCTACGTTGAACCCCGATTGCTGGGTTTGTTCACTGGCAATATTGGTACTGCGTTAGAACCTCATGGGAATTGCGAGGTGTAAGTGACTACCAGGGATTCGGAGGCATACAGGAACCTGGGAACTTGCCTCAACAATGATACGGTACTCAGTACTGACCATTTCGTTCTGGGCGCCTCAGGAGGTAATTCCCTCAAACAGCCCTGTTTGTTCATTGAATTGATCGATACTACAACCAAATAGAGCCAAATAGATTGGGAAGGAAAGCGTTATAACCGGGTCCAGTGAGAAGCTCTACTAAGATACTCCACCAGCTGTCGGTACGGACTGTGACGCCGCTCCCTTCCCTTCCCCCGTCCTCACTGCTGAGATGTCTTCAGAGGATCCCAATCCCCCTTGGTACGTGAGAAGCCCCGACGGGCAGCTCCGCTTGTTAGAGATTCCAGAACGCCTGTCGCACCACCTGGAGCTGCAGCAACGGGGAATCATTCCAGTCGATGTTATCAAGCCTGTACGAGAACAAACTCAGGCTCTTTCCCTTCAGTTCAGCCACTGACGCAGGCGAACAGGGAATCACATACAGTGCGTCGGGCCCAATCTCCGGCGTCGAGTATGTCATTAAGATCCTCCGTCTGGACAACGAGGAGCGCGCCATCTACGAAAGGCTGCTACGCGAGCCGAAGCGTCCGAACGACCACACGGCCCCGGCGGAACTCACCTCCACAGGCCATCCATTGCTGCTCATGCCGATGCTCGAGGACGTGGACAATGTCTATCCGGGGGTCTGGACCCCTCGCGCTTTCGCCGACGTTATCTTCCAACTGGTGGAGGTCAGTACTCAATCTTTAGCCTGTACTATCCCAAGCTAACAAATCGCATCAGGGTGTCGAATACCTGCATAGCTTGCGCATCGCCCACCTGGTCAGTTCGTCCTCGGGGTTTATGCACTCCGCATCGAACGTGGCTAACAGTCCTACAGGATTTGTATCCCCTGAACGTCATGGCGCCGCTAATCACGCATGACCCCTCGACGTTCGGACCGGATGCGCCTTCGCACAGACAAGTCGTCAAGGATCGGGTCTACTTCATCGACTATGACGCGTCGAAACAGTTCGCTCTCGGGCCCGGCGTCCAGCATGCGATCACGCTCCCCGAAACTGCGATCGAACCGCCGCACGGCCTCAAGCGCTTCGATCCCTATTCGTGGGATGTCTACTGCCTAGGACGCACTCTGGAGAGGCTGGTGGAGGTGAGTCGCCACGCGCAGATTGTCGCCAAGTCTTGTCTCATATTCGTGATATAACAGTCGAAGTACAGGTCGTTTCATCTACAACCACCCTGGTTTGCCGAGAGATACATCAAGTGGCTCGTTGGGAACGAACGGGGCTGCACCAGTGTATGTCACTGTCGCCCAAGTGCGAGGACGGCCCTAAGAGTGGCGGTCATCCTTCGATGGGCTGTATGTGCGACAGAAGGCTACCGGTGGGTTGTTGACACGGTGTTGCGTTCGCTGTCGGAGCCGAATCGCGCATGAATCTCGGGAACTATCACGACGTTGCCTCTGCCACCGTCTCTCATCTCTTCGCTCTCGTCTTTTCGACCATGCACTATGCTTTCGCAGTGATCAATCTGAAACTTCTGCCAGTGTTATACGGGGCACCCGTGCCAGTGGGACCTTGGTCGTTCACTGGTGTATTTTCCGACATATTTCACCAGCTGATTATCTCACATACTTGAGCGCTGTCTTGTTCCACGAAAGCATGGGCGCGGCAGAGGACCCCTCTCGGCTGCGTTATCCTAAGTTTTGGGACAAGCGGCGCGCACCTCGCGAATGGCCCGGGCCATGCGTGCGCAGAGAAGCCTCTGCCCGCTTCGAGTAGGAGACTTCGACGGACGTCGAGCAAGCTGGTGTGGGGATTCAGCCAAGCCATCCGTGGAATGTAAGAGAGGCTAAGCATATGTATGCCTGCGCACTGCCAACTGGTCGAGCCCAACTTGAGGACCTCACTCAGGTGAAAGCTGCGCCGCCTTCACCACCGTCTACGTACCGATCCGACGTCGCCAACCTTCTACACCGCCACTGTTTGGCCATAAGGCCGGACCACCGGGCCCGGGTCCACTGTGGCGGCGGCGTGCGCTTCCCCGCCAAATGAGCGCACAAGTCTGCGGCGCTGGTGCCTCGCCGATTCTCTTCTCCCTTAGCGTGCCGACCTCGGACCCAGTACACGTTCTCACTGTCTGTGGCCGATAGTCCGAGCATAGCTTTACATTGGAGTTACGCTACTTCAAACGCTAGCCGCGTGGATATCCCCATGTAGAGCGACAGAAGGCTTCCCACCCGAGGCGGCCCCCGCTTCTACGTCTCGAGTTTGTCATCTTCGGAAAGATGGGACCTCTGCTGCTGCTGCCAGCGCTGACAGAGCGTACTGCTGAGTAACGTCGCAACGTACAGCAGCTAGTGCCTAGTGATGTCTTCGATGTGATGTCAGGTTGGCGCACCGCACCAGATGGTGCAAAGAAGCGGTCATACTTAGCGTGTGAAGCGTCCAGGTGTTGGAAACGGCGACGAAGAAGGTTGGATAGAGTTATAGTTGCCGACTCCTGTAGCTGAAGTCACTTGCGCCTAGGTTCGCGATGGGCCCTTCCGCCGAGGCTCGACGTCGAATTCTCGCGCGCGTGCGAAGATAGCACTTAAGGGCACTGTGTTCGTCTTCAGAGCCTCCTCTGCAGTCTGTAGGGCATCCTCGATTGTTGCAGAGAGCGGCCAAGGAAGCGAAACAGCGGAAGTACGAACACCCACGCGCCGCCAGAGGTTATATCCTGGCCCCCAGCTACGTCATCGATTCTCCGCGCGGGGGTACCGTCCTCGTCGAGTTCGCCTGACAAAGCCTCTGACAAAGCAGAGAACATTCGGAAGTCGTCGAACGCACGCCATGGTGCGCATGAGAGCCTCGCTATATAGTCCCGCGCGTCGGTGGCACTACTGTTCGCATACTCCCGCGTCTTGCGCTCCCCCGCCACATACCCGATCGTAGTCGATAGCCTGCAGTAATCCACCATGTCCGTGCCCCAGACCACTCGCGAGTACCGTCTCCCCAAGGTACATTGCCTCCTAGCTCGAGTTCGAGTGACAAAAACTGAATGATGAGCTCACAGGTTGACGGCTTCCACAACCTCACCCTCACCGAGGCCCCGATCCCCAAGCTCAAGGCGACCGAGGTCCTCGTCAAGGTCCACGCCGTCTCGCTCAACTACCGCGACCTCATCGTCGCAAAGGGCCAGTACCCGCTCGGGCAAAAGGAGAACCCCGTGCCCGGCTCCGACCTCGCGGGCGAGATCGTCGCGCTGGGGTCCGAGGTCACCGGCTGGCGCACCGGCGAGCGCGTCTCCGCCAACTTCGCGACCGACCACATCTTCGGGGACGTCACCGCAGAAATCAAGGCGACCGGCTTGGGCGCACCCATCGACGGCGTGCTGACAGAGTACAAGGTCTTGCCCGCGCACTCGCTCGTGCGCATCCCCGAACACCTCAGCTATGAGGAGGCGGCGACGCTCCCGTGAGTGTGATGATGCAGTGCTGGTGTTGCGAAAAGAGGCTGATAGGGCCGGGGTGTAGGTGCGCTGCGGTTACGGCCTACAATGCGCTCCTGGGCTTGAAGCCTGTGAAGGGTGGCGACACCGTGCTCGTCCAGGGCACCGGCGGTGTATCCATCTTCGGCCTGCAGCTCGCGGTCGCGTCGGGCGCGACCGTGATTGCGACCTCGTCGTCCGACGAGAAGCTGAAGATCGCGAAGAAGCTCGGCGCGACGCATCTCATCAACTACAAGAAGACGCCGAACTGGGACGAGGAGGTCCTCAAGATCGTACGTCTCTTTCTTGCGCGCGGCGCGTTCTCGAACGATTTGAGAGCTAACCCGACTGGCTGCTTGCGTGATGTAGACGAACGGCCGGGGCGTCGACCACATCATCGAAGTCGGCGGGCCGGGCACGATTCTCAAGTCCGTGAACGCGATCCGCTACGGCGGAATCATCAGCGTCATCGGCTTCGTCGCTGGGGTACGTACCCGCATTCCCTGCCTTTCCCTTATGTAATAAGCCTCCTTGTGCCCCGAGCTGACCCCCGCCCACCCAACAGCTAGCCGACGTGAGCACGCTCCCCCTGCAGATTCTCGGCAAAGCCGCGATCGTCCGCGGGATCCTCATCGGCTCGCGCCAGCAGTACGTCTTCTCTCTTCCATTTTCATTGTGGATAGCTCACTGATAGAGACGTTGCGGTACAGGTTCGAGGATATGAACCGGCTGATCGAGGCGGTGAAGCTGAAGCCTGTCGTGGACAAGGTGTTCCCGTTCGAAGAGGCGCGCAAGGCGTACGAGTACCAGGAGAGCCAGCAGCACGTCGGGAAGGTCGTCGTCAAGGTGTCTAAGGATTGAAGGGCGGATTGATCTGGGAATGGAGAAGCCAGCCAGCCATGTATGATGATTGTATCTGTACTTGTACGCGTCGCCAGAGAAGTATATTATTTGCATTTGCTCTCCAGCCAAAGTCCCAGTGAGAGATCGTCTGCTAGTTAGCCATTCAGCAAGGAAGATATCCGCCGATGTCGCAGCACGACCAGTGTGATCATGCAGTCAAGCTCCTCAGCGTGACGAGCAAGGCGCAAAGTTGGTGTGGGTCGAGGTCAAGTCGAGGAGGCCCAGCAGAGACGCAAAAGTTGCGGCCTGCGGCCTCGGGCGGCTGCCCACGTGCGCCGACGCCGGCAACTGCCGTCTACCACCACCTCGGCGGCCCGCCGATGCGGATGCCGGAACCTGCTCGTTCCGCCCTTTTCGACGACTTGACTGTCGTGAATGACATCGTAGAGCGTGCACGCTGTCCCGGGTATTATCTGCTGATAGATCATACTAGAACTCCACCAGCTCACACGGATACTCACTGGAGAGGTTTCCCGGTGGATCGGAAGACAACCGATCCCGGTCGAGCACACCCACTGGGCTGCAGTGGGCGCATCCGCTCACTGCGTATATCTGCTAGGATGGCCTCCTGACGAAGCGGTGCACGGCCGGACAATGTCGAATGTAATTGTCGACGTCACGACAGGGGGATGCGGCAGTATAAATACGTTGGCCGACGAGGACAGGGACTGTACACTGAGGCCCACTCACCTCACTCTCGACATACACATACACGACACGCACGGTACGCGATGACTATCCCGCAAACAACTCGCGAGTACCGTCTTCCCGAGGTACGCCAATCCCCACATTCACATGCGCACACACTGACACCCGCCCTAGCTGAACGGCATCGAAAGCCTCACCCTCACCTCGTCCCCCATCCCGCCGCTCAAGGCGACCGAGGTGCTCGTCAAAGTGCGCGCCGTCTCGCTCAACTACCGCGACATCGCGATCGCGCGCGGCCAGTACCCCGTCCCGATGAAGGAGAACCCCGTGCCCGGCTCGGACCTCGCGGGCGAGATCGTCGCGCTCGGCGCGGAGGTCGCGGGCTGGCGCGTCGGCGAGCGCGTCTCCGCGACCTTCATGGTCGACCATGTGTTCGGCGAGGTCGATGCGCGGATCATGGACACCGCGCTGGGCGCGCCGATTGACGGCGTGTTGGCGGAGTATAAGGTCTTGCCCGCGCATGCGCTCGTGCGGATTCCAGAGTACCTGAGTGATGAGGAGGCGTCTACTCTTCCGTATGTGCCACTTCCATACATGGATACTCTATGGAGGCTTACCTTCGCTGTGAACAGGTGCGCGGCAGTCACCGCATACAACGCCCTCACCGGAGGCTCGAACCCCCTCAAAGCTGGCGACACAGTGCTCGTGCAGGGCACGGGCGGCGTGTCGATCTTCGGCCTGCAAATCGCCGTCGCGTCGGGCGCGACCGTCATCGTGACGTCCTCATCTGACGAGAAGCTCAAGCTCGCGAGGTCCCTTGGCGCCTCGCACACCATCAACTACAAGACGACACCGAATTGGGGCGAGGAGGCGTGGAAGATCGTACGTACTTCGCGTGTCGATGTGAGCAGGGGCGGCATGCTGATAGATAGTGACGACGACGTAGACGGATGGCCGCGGCGTGGACCACGTCCTGGACGTCGGCGGCGCGGGCACGATCGTTCAGGCCCTGAAGGCCGTCCGCTACGGTGGCACCGTGAGCCTGATAGGATTTGTTGCTGGGGTACGCACGTTCTGTTCCTCTGCTCTGAGTATTCCACCTGACCGGTCTTCAATTGTCTCTTCCGTTTCACAGGAAGGGGACGTGAGCGCGCTGCCCATCCAGATCCTTACCAAAGTCGCTATCGTCCGCGGCACCGCCGTCGGCTCGCGCGAGCAGTGCGTCTCTCCGTCCGTTTGTGTGTTCATACGACTGATCGACACCCCTCCGGCGTAGGTTCGAGAAGCTGAACAGGCTGGCCGAGGCGGTCAAGCTCAAGCCCGTGGTCGACAGGGTGTTCGCGTTCGAGGAGCTGCGCGAGGCGTACGAGTACGTGGCCAGCCAGAGGCATGTGGGCAAGGTCGTGATCAAGGTGTCGAAGGACTGAGGTGCGGCGGGCATTTGATGGGTTTGGATGAGAGCATGTCATAGTGAGCTATGCCTCAGGGATAACTCAGCATATCCTTGACGTGCGGGGTGTTTTGGAACAACATGTAGTTAGCGAACAATCAATGGAAAGCAACGCTTAGGGGTACGTGGAGGACGGGCGGGGCGGCCACAGCGCGTAGGTACCTATGTTATCTGTTAGGTACGACGCGGAGAAGTCGAACACGGACGTGACAGAGCCTTGATAACCCCGGGCCCGTTGTATCCTCCCGTCGTCAGATAGCCCATAGAAGAATGACCGCGACCCTCAGTGCCGTCCTCGCCATAGGACGACAATGACATACGCCAATAGAGCACCGTTCGTTCCCAATTAGCCATGCGACATCCTTTTGAGCGAGACGATGCGACTGTGCCTTGTCCCTGTCGCGCTGATGCTACGGTATGACATCCGTCAGATAGTACTCTAGTAAGCGCATATGATTTCGTACCCTCATGATTCACTGCTCGAGCGTACGCCCAGTGCAGTACATATCCCATGAGTAGGGGTCGAACTGCTTGTATCCGTTCGGTGGTTTCATCTGAGTCGCGGGTAGGGTGATTGCGTGCTGGATGCCAGGGCCAAGCGCACATCGTTTCGACGAGTTGAACTTGGAGTCGATGATATAGAGCCTGCGGGCGACGCTCTGCTTGTGAACGGGCGCATGATGTCCGAACGCCGCAAGCGCGTTCCCGGTGCACATATCCTGTGCGCGTCGGTGAGCAGCATTCGGCGTGGCGGGACCGGTGACCTAGGTAAAGCATACCATGTGCACTAAGAAGGGAATCTACTCCCTGCATGTCACCGATTAGCTCAGTTCAATAGAGGAGCCATACTTGTCCACGGACTCCTACCAGTTGTAAGATCATATCTGGGAGAGCCCGTGCGTGCGCTCAAACCAGTATGATTGACACACCGCACGTCGTCGGGCATTGGCATGATCAATAGGGCATGGCCGTCTAGGATGATCATAGGTAGGGTTGCATGGTTTTTGCACGAGTCAGCGCGAAGAGTAGTCCTTGATGAATAGGAAGCTCTTCGGTGTCCGGATCGAGGACGTGGACGACGTATGCTGGGTCTGCCGTACGGTATGTGCTGTATGCGGCTCCCTGTCTCACTAGGGTCAGCTTATGAAACAGGTACGGTCGAGAGAGAACACCATACAGGCGTCGTCGGGGACGATCCCGCGTTCAAGTTGGGCCTGCTTGAACTCAGGACGGTGGCGCGAGAGGCGTCGGGGATTGCACCGTACTCAACGTCTCCGTCCGGAGTCATCACATACCAAGGATAGGCGGACATGCCGGGCTGATACATCCGTGAGAGGTGGCGCGAGGCAAGGGTGTTCTGTCCACTGCGTGGATCGAGGACAGAGCAGCGGAACAAGCTGGGAAGGCGCTTATCTCCGCCAGATGAGCCTTAGCGCTGTGCTCTGCTGTGCTGCCACTGTGCTGCCACAAGCGTGTCCGACGGTGTTCAGGCTTACCCTCCCTGCTATCATACATGGCTGGCTGGCTTCTCCAATTCCGAACAAACTCGTCCTTCAGTCCTTCGACACCTTGACGACGACCTTGCCGACGTGCTGCTGGCTGTCCTGGTACTCGTACGCCTTGCGCGCCTCCTCGAACGGGAACACCTTGTCCACGACCGGCTTCAGCTTCACCGCCTCGATCAGCCGGTTCATATCCTCGAACCTACACCGCGCCATTGCCGTCAGCAAGCCGTCCGAGAAGAGAACGCAGGAGAAGAGCAACGCACTGCTGGCGTGAGCCGATAGGGATCCCGCGTACGATCGCGGCTTTGCCGAGGATCTGCAGGGGGAGCGTGCTCACGTCGGCTTGCTGCGGGTTTTGGCGGGAGGTCAGATCGGTTCGGGCGGCGAGTAGCGACCGGGAGCAAAAGGGGCGCAGGTACGTACCCCAGCCACAAAGCCGATAAGGCTGATGATTCCGCCATAGCGGGTCGCGTTCACGGACTTGAGGATCGTGCCCGGCCCGCCGACCTCAACGATGTGGTCCACGCCCCGGCCGTTCGTCTACATCGTCAAGTCGCGTCAGCTCCAATCCCGTTAGAACGTACGCCATGCGCGCGAGGGGAGACGTACGATCTTGAGGACCTCCTCGTCCCAGTTCGGCGTCTTCTTGTAGTTGATGAGATGCGTCGCGCCGAGCTTCTTTGCAATCTTTAGCTTCTCGTCGGACGACGACGTTGCAATGACGGTCGCGCCGGACGCGACTGCGAGCTGCAGGCCGAAGATGGATACACCGCCCGTTCCCTGGACGAGCACGGTGTCGCCGCCCTTCAGGGGCCTCAGGCCCAAGAGCGCGTTGTAGGCCGTGACCGCAGCGCACCTACACCACCAGTCAAGTCAGCCTCCGCATACAACACCAGCACTGCATCATCACACATACGGGAGCGTCGCTGCCTCCTCGTAGCTGAGGTGTTCGGGAATGCGCACGAGCGAGTGCGCGGGCAAGACCTTGTACTCTGTCAGCACGCCGTCGATGGGCGCGCCCAGGCCGGTCGCCTTTATCTTCGCGTTGACGTCCCCAAAGACGTGGTCGGTCGCGAAGTTGGAGGAGACGCGTTCGCCGGTGCGCCAGCCGGTGACCTCGGACCCCAGCGCGATGATCTCGCCCGCGAGGTCGGAGCCGGGCACGGGGTTCTCCTTTTGCCCGAGCGGGTACTGGCCTTTGGCAATGACGAGGTCGCGGTAGTTGAGGGAGACGGCGTGGACCTTGACGAGGACCTCGGTCGCCTTGAGCTTGGGGATCGGGGCCTCGGTGAGGGTGAGGTTGTGGAAGCCGTCAGTCTGCGGTGCGCGCAAGGTCAGCTTATCGTCCAGTCTCTCTCGCGCGAGCTAGGAGGTGCTACACCTTAGGGAGACGATACTCGCGAGTGGTCTGTGGCACGGACATGTTGGATTACTGCAAGTTATCGATTACGATCGGGTATGTCGCGGGACGGCGCAGCACGCGGGAGTAAGCAGTCACTGCTACCGACGCGCTTGACTATATAGCGACCTCGAGGCTCTCATGCGCATCACGGCGTGCGTTCGATGACTTCCGAGTGTTCTCTGCTTTGTCAGAGGCTTTGTCAAGCGAACTCGACGAGGACAGTACCCCCGCGCGGAGATTCGATTCGATGACGTAGCTGGGGGCCAGGATATAACCTCTCGCGGCGCGCGGGTATTCGTACTTTCGCTGGCTCGCTCCCTTTAGCTGCTCTCTGCCATTCCTCTGAAGCAATCGAGGATGCTCTGAAGACGACTACAGCGCCCTTAAGTGCTATCTTCGCAAGCGCGCGAGAGCCCGACGCCCAGCCTCGGTGGAAGGGCCCATTTCGAACCTAGGCGCGAGTGACTTCAGCTTCAGGACTCGGGAACTATAACTCTATCCAACCTTCTTCGTCGCCGTTGCTAATCCTTGAACGCTTCACACGCTACGACCGCTTCTTTCCACCATCTAGTGCGGTACGCCAGGCTGACATCACGTCGAAGACGTCGCTTGGCTCTAGCTGCTGTACGTCGCGACGTTACTTAGCAGTCCCCTCGAGCAGCTGCAGTGCCCCCATGTCTTCGACGATGACCAACTCGAGACGTAGAAGCGGGAGCCGCTTCGGGTAGGAAACTCTCTGTCGCTCTGCATGGGGATATCCACGCGGCTTAGCGTTTCAGGTAGCATGACCGCAATCTCAAGCCATGCTCGGACTGTTGGCCACAGACGTTGAGAACGTGTACTGGACCCATGGGGTGTTCTCCGAGTCCTCGCCTGAAGCTCGCCAATCTGAGCAGGAAAATAACTGGATAGGCACCAGCGCCGCAGACTTGTGCGCTCATCTGGCGGAGAAGCGCACGCTGCCGCCACCGTGGGCTCGGACCCGGCGTCCGGCGGCATGGCCAAACAGTGGCGGTGTAGAAGGTTCAAGGCGGCTTCGGATCGGTATGTAGATGGTGGTGGAGGCGTGTGGTCTTCGGGCCCTGCTAGAGCGCAGGCGTATGCGTAGCATTCCTCATTCACTGAGGACGGCGTACCTGCATCCCCGCATCAGCTTGCTCGTTGGTTGCGAAAAGCCTCCAACTCGAGGTGAGCAAAGGCTTCGCTGCGCACGTGGCCGTTAACGACGTGCGCGCCGCTTGTCCCAAGGTAAAGAATATCGCAGCCGAGAGGGGTCCAATACCGCGCCCATGAATTATCGAAATACGACCGCGCTTGAGGATGCGAGAAAATGAGCCGGCGAAGCCTTTTGGACGATACATTAGTGAACGACCAAGGTCTCACAGGTGCGTCGTGCAACACTGGCAGACACCCGTCGGGCCTGCGATCCAACGTCGATAGTAGAACGCTGGACAGCGCATCCTCAACACAGTCATGGAAGCCCTCCGGTGGGTCGACTGCCCATCGGCAGACAAGCAGCACTCGCGGTGCGGTGCCCGCCGTTGGTGCATCCCCGTTCATCACAAATGAGCCACCGAATATACTTCGAAGCGAGTGTATGCGGTGGCTAATTCGCGCGTCCGTATACTCCCTGCCAGTGAAAGGTGTGTTGGGGGAGCTACTGCGCGAGGACAGACGTGAGACTGCTTACGTCCACGAATTCCTCGAGCGTTCACCCAAAGCAGTACACGTACTAGGGGCCGCAGTGTGCCAAACATCTGTGCGGCTCGAGTTGCGTCTCCGACAGAGTGACGGCGCGTCGGACACCCGAGCCGAGCGCGAACTTCCTGGAGACGTCGAAGTCGTACACCCCGTTCTCAACGAGCTCCTTGTGCCAGGCCGCGCTGCGAGCCTGAGCGCCGAGCACATCCGACAGGCAGAAGTCCTGCAGGACGATCAGAGGCCCAGAACGTAGAAACTCGGAAGGGGGAAAACATTCGTGTGAACGGTGGGCAGAGTATGCAATACCTCTACACCCTGAGCCTGAGCGCGACGATTCAGCTGAAGCAAGCCGCCCAAGCATGAAATGCCACTGACCTCCAAGATCTGGACCATGACGTCCGCCAGAGCGCGCGAGGGTCATGTTCCGCCGTGAATCTGCGGCACGCGTGAGGCGCGTGGCATGGCCAACAGCGGGTGCCCATCGCGGACGACCTCGGTAAGTATCGTGTGGTTGTTCGGACGTTTCGCATCGGGCAGCGGCCGTTCGTAGATGGGATGCTCCACACTACGGTGGAGGCTGAGGACTTCGACGATGTGAATCGGGGGCGTCACGACGAATGTGCGGAGTACGATACCCTATACAGGCCATCGGTCCTTGATATCAGCCCCAAGACGACATGCCAGAACCGTTATGCTGCGACGTACGGATTTCAAGGCGTCGTAGGGCACGGTGCCTCGCCGTTGCAATACTGCGTGGCGTGGAAAGCGGCCGGGAACCATTGAGAGGTCGATGAATCCATCCGGGGCGGGCGCCGCGTATCAATGAGAGTGCTGAGGGCGATCAGTCTTCCTCGTATAGCTTCTCAAAGGTGGCGCGCTGAGATTGAGCTTTGCATTGGCGGTATCGCGGTTGGTGAGTACACCGTACTGAGCCGCGTCACCCGTCGTGTATTGATGTTCAGAGTCGGCGTATCAGCGTGCCAGGCATCCGAACACTTGGCTGTCATTGGAGGGGATCAGGGCTCAGGAATAGAGCGAGACGGCTTCTGTGACGGCGCGCAGGGACCTCCCCGGCACAGGGGACCGGGGCCCCCCGCAAGTGGAGTTGCTCACAGTAACGGCTCCGCCGGAGTCGCATGCATGAGGCCGGAAGAAAATCGCGCCAGGGTCCAGAGAAGCGGCAGTCGCTATATCGAGGAGACAATTGGGATCGACTCAGACGGCGCCCGGCCGATGGCGAGTAGAGTGGCTTGGAGCACACGAAACAAGAGGTCCTGGAAGTGGCCGTCGCCGTCGGAGCACGCAGATCTTCCAGGTTCGAGACACGTGTAGCACGCGGTCAGAATCGCAACGAACGCGCGGGGGGAGTACTGCGGGAGAGGGCGCTCGGATCCGACATACCATCCCGGTGAGGCTCGGTGATGCTTCCGGCGTCCTTGGGTTGTCGACTGTCGCTCTGCGGTTGTCGAAGTGACTCGAGTCGGCCGTCCAAACTGAGCGTTATGGGAGTCGCATTGGCTAGAGCACGAAAGGTACTAATCTCCACTCGGACAAGCGGTCCCGTAAGCTCGGGCGGGGTCAAGATAGAAGATCATACGCACGCACCTCGAGGCCCCAATCCCATGATCGGTGAGAATTGGGAGGTGGGATGCTGTGACGAAGTCAGGGACTGCTGATGAAAAAGACTATTGTTTCGAGCATTCCCCTTGTTTCGAATGCGTCTGCCCATTCGCCTTGTCGCACTCTGATAGAGAGTGAGCATCATCCGGATGAGCGGTTTGATCGGAGTTTTTGCACGCCCCCACCCGAGTATCGTGATGTATCGCCTGCCTGCGAAGTTCCGCCCGCAACGCGTTGCCAACCTCCAGGCGGGGTTGCGCTCCGGATGGCCGGTCTGATGGGATAGCATATGAGCGTGAAGCGTATTTTCGCGTTGCAACATACAGACATCGGCCAGGGAATGTGACAGCAAGCACATTTTCCCCGCAGCGGCTTCTCACGATGGTCAGCCGACAGATCGTGGACGAGAGCGGCCGTTGTGCGCGGGAGAAATACCGCACCTGTAGGAACACTGCGAACAAGGAGTCTCCTTCGCATAAGGCGCCGCGGTTGAGTGGTATGCTCCTCGATCCCATCCATCGGCATGTTGCATGGCACGATAGCGCTAACAGTAATTAATCCTGATAAGTGTGCAAGTTTCATAATAATCACGGCGAAAGCATGGTGCATGATAGAACAGACGAGAGAGGAGAGACGAAAGACGGTGGCAGAGGCAACGCCGTTATAGTTTCCGAGCTTCATGCGCGATGCGGCTTCGACAGCAAACGCGACACCGTGTCAACGACCCACCGGTAGCCTTCTGTCGCACATACAGCCCATCGAAGGATAACCACCACCCTTAGCGCCGTCCTCGCACTGGGGCGACAGTGGCATACACTAGTGCAGCCCCGTTCATTCCCAACGAGCCACTTGATGTATCTCTCCGCCCACCAGGGTGGTTGTAGATCATCCCTACTGTACTTGGACTGTTATATGACAGATATGAGACAAGACTTAGCGACAATTTGCGCGTGGCAACTCACCTCCACCAGCCACTCCAGAGTGCATCCTAGGCAGTAGACATCCCACGAATAGGGATCGAAGCGCTTGAGGCCGTGCGGCGGTTTGAACACAGTCGGGGGGAGCGTGATCGCGTGCTGGACGCCGGGTCCGAGAGAGAACTGTTTCGACGCGTCATAGTCGATGAAGTAGACCCGATTCTTGACGACTCGTCTGTGCAAAGGCGCATCCGGTCCGAACGTCGAGAGGTCACGCGAGTTAAGTGGCCCCATGACGTTCAGGGGACACACGTCCTGAATGACCTTTAGCTACGTTCGATGCGGGGTGCATAAGCCCCGATGACGAACTCACCAGGTGGGCGATGCGCAAGCTATGCAGGTATTCAAGGCCCTGATGCGATTCGTTAGCTCGGAGTATCACAGGTACGACATGCAGTACTGACCTGCACCAGTTGGAAGATAACGTCGGCGAAAGCGCGAGGGGTCCAGACCCCCGGATACACATTGTCCACATGCCCGAGCATCGGCATGATCAGCAATGGATGGCCTGTGGAAGTGAGTTCCGCCGGGGCCGTGTGGTCGTTCGGACGCTTCGGCGCGCACAGCAGCCTTTCGTAGATGGCGCGCTCCTCGTTGTCCAGACGGAGAATCTTGATGACATACCGGGCGCCGACGATTGGGCCCGACGCACTGTATGTGGTTCCCTGTTTGCCTGCGTCAGCGGTTGCATAGAAGGGAAAGAGCCTGAGATCGTTCTCGTACAGGCTTCAGAACATCGACTGGAATGATCCCCCGTTGCTGTAGCTCCGGGTGGCGCGACAGGCGTTCTGGGATCTCTAACAAGCGGAGCTCCCCGTCGGGGCTTGTCACGTACCAAGGGGGATTGGGATCCTCTGAAGACATCTCAGAGTAGTGAGGACGGAAGGAGGGAAGGAAGCGGCGTCACAGTCCGTACTGACAGCTGGTTGTATATGTCACTGGACCTGGTTGTTATAACACTTTCCTTCCCATTCTGTTTGGCTCTGTTTGGTTGTAACATCGGCCAATTCAATCTACCCTAGTCGTCTATATTATCGAACTGGAATTTGTGCGCTCTTCCCTTCACTCAGTAGCGCCCCGAACAACCAGGGCTATCTGAGCTGGATTCCTCCTTCGGCGCCCAGGAAGAAATGGTCACTGGCACTGGCAGTGCTGAGCACTCCGTGGCGAGGCTTCCCAGGTTCCTGTACGCCTCCGAATCCCTGATAGCTACGCTCGCATGGGGCTTACTTATGATCATCATGCCATGCGCGCAATGCGTCACTGGTCATTGTATATGATCATGATCAGCCGACTCTCGCAGATCGTACGCGAATCTCCCATCATCGTTCATGGCGTGTGCCAGTCAAAGATCTGTGTTCTGAGGGGAAGTACATATTCCAAACGATGTCGAAGTCGCTTTCCCCAGACGGGGAAGGCTGTGCCAATTTGACCGGGAATTGAGGCTAGAGCCCTGCGTGCGCAAAGATGGTTTCACGAAGAAGGCATGCGGGATATCGTGCTGTCATACTCACCATGGGGTGTATGAATTGTTAAGCGTAATCAGCGGCTTTTACGTCGATCTGAAGACGAGTTTCGCTCTTCAGCAGGGTTTCAAGACCGCCGGCCACCGCCCGACGATTGACCTCCGTGTCAGTGTAGGGACCATTGACGAAGATCTTGAGGGTCCGATCGATGACCGATTCCTTGTTGAAGCGGAAGTTAATATGGTAGATGAGGAAGCGTGAGGAAGTCGAGTAGTCCTGCTTCGCTAACGTGACATCGTGTCCCGCTTCGTCGATTGGCTCTTCGGGACCTTGGTAGGGTTTTGTCTCCGTCCCGAAAAGCCTGGCCTCGTAGGTAGACAGCTTCTCGAGGAGGATACTCAAGGCCTCTTTGGTGAGAGCGTCGCGGGACATGGACATTGCGCTGGCTTTTCGGAGTATCAGAGGTCAGCTGTGAGCGTTTGTTGCGGTCCGGAGTAAAGCAACGTACAGTTGTGTTGAGAGGATGGGGTTGGGGGCTTGATAGGTGGGTGAGCGGGATCGGAGGAGTGCGCTGCGTCTAAGTCCGAGACGGAACGCGTATTTATGTTCGGTGGAAGTCGATTTCAGCACGGCGAACGCCCGAGTATTAAATCACAGCGACCGCAATTAAGAAATAACTGAACGTATCGGCTGACGTGCATCGATAGGCGGAGTAAGAAGGAGGATGCCTGCTGTGACGCTAGCCTGTGCACTCGCCGCCTACCTCGTCTACCGTGTGAACAAGTCCTGCAGGCTTCGACTCCGAGAGCTCTCCGGCCTCCGCAAAAAAGCAGCCCACACGGACATTTCCGGGGCCTCAAAGGACAGGCTCCAGGCATAGCGCTCGCGCAAGGCTCCACGCGACCCTTGTCCGCTATCACGGTCTTGTGCCATCAAGCAATTTGTATTGTTCCCAATGGGGAGGGGGAGGATCTGCCTCTGCGAACAGCACGCACTTGCCAGGTCGCTCCGCAAGCTCTCCATCATACCGGTCTGTTGGATGGAGAGAGCCGCCAAGAGCCTCAGCGCAGGGGGAGACTGTTTGAGACTCCACGGCAACGTGGATTCGAAGGGCGATACTGTGAGCGTGCCGCCGATAACTTCTTTCGGATTCGGAGGTTAGGGTGAGGGCCCCGGCCCGCGCTGCTGCATCAGAGCGCCCTTAGGCTGGGAGCGTCATGGGATATTTGGCAAACACGACTCTGTGTTCCGCTCATGTCAGCGGCTGACGCAGGAGAACTGCAGGAAGCAGACAGGCTCTACCCAGAGGCGACATTAGAGCAGGAGCGCTTCAATGCGCCCCCGCGAGCGTCGGTCGTGCGCGAGATATGCGCTGCACTCACATCAGCACGTCGCACATTCAGTGCGTGCGGCCCTTCAACCGGATCAGGATTTGAGCAAGAGTTCTGACTCAGATCCTATCGCAAAGCGCAACGGCTTCCTGGAGCCGGTCTTCCGGGACCTCGACATGGTAGGTGGAGGCCGTAGCAACGGGTAAAGAGCGGCCAGAAGCAGCCAGTGTCGTGGAGACATTAAACCATACGGACAGTCGGCTCCGAGTATCCGCGTCGGGCCAACGATTCCAAGGGAAACGCTTCGCGCGAGAACCTGGGCTTCGTCAAAATCTCGGGCCCCGGCTCATCCGTTGCACGAGTACCGTATGATCAGCAGTACACGACCGTCAGGTACGAGCCGACGACAAACCTGTGAGAGCATCGCCGACCGAGCCGTTTCCTCCCGGAGCGTGAATGGCCCATCGGAGAGTACTACTTGCAGAGCCGTGCGCGCCGTCGAGCGATAGCGGCACATGGCGGTGCACTGACAGCCACGCTCATCTCCAATCAGCGAATGAGTATATTGCTGGGCGAGCGGGTGGGGGTGCTCCCCACCGTCCCTCAAACTACGCTATAACGCGAGCCCTAAGACGACACTGCGGCTGGATACGAAGATAGCGACACGCACCGCTCAAGGGAATCCCACCCTATCCCACCCTGCACACGTTTCCCGCCGCAGCTGCTTCTCGCGTCAGGTGGGTCCATACTTGTTGCGGGCGACAACGGCGGCCATACTCGGGAGCAGTACCGCAGCTTTGGATAGTTCAGGTCAGCGGATCAAGACTAACTCCGCATATTCTTGACGTGTAGACCGTTTGGAGGCGTACGCTAATGTGCCGCGGCGGCGTATGCGCGCGACACGGATAGAGCGTGGTTGCCCTGGACTCTCAGAGGCCGCTCCAGTGCTGGAGGGTCGGCGCCCTATTCGTGTATGAGTTCGGACGCAACTTGAAGATCAGTAAAAAAACAATACATGAGCGAGCGAGAAAGCGAAAAAGCGAGAAAGGGGATATAGTGGACAAGAATGACCGTAGCACATCATGTTCGCGCTCCTCCATCATCCGCTGTGCGGAGTAGACCAGAGACGTGAGAGACAATCAACGACCCAGTGGTAGCCTTCGGTCGCACGGACGGCCCAGCGAAGAACAACGGCGACTCTCAGCGCAGTACGCGCCGTCGGACGACAGCGGCACACGCCTGTGCAGCCGCGTTCGTTCCCGATCAACCACTTGATGTACTGCAGGGCGAGCCAAGGCGGTGTTTCCTCCGTTCTGTCATATCGTTCCTGTATGGCTATTGTTGGAGGGGCTTGAGCGCTGGACCGAGATGTAACATACCTCCATAATCATCTCGAGCGTGCGTCCTGCACAGTACACATCCCACGAATAGGGGTCGAAGTGCTCCAGACCGTTGGGTGGCTCGAGCTGCGCTTCTGGCAGCGTTATCGCTCGTTGGACGCCCGGTCCCAGCGCGAACTGCCTCGATGTATTGAAATCGATGATGTAGAGCCTGTGATCGACCACGGTTTCGTGCATTGCGGCATATTGGGGCGTCCCGAACACCAAGTTCCCTTGACATATATCCTGTGTTGTGTTCAGTGGAGGCGGAGACGATCTTCCCGCTGCGAAGGGCAACATACCATATGGACAATGTGCTGGCTATGCAAGAATTCCACGCCCTGGATATTCCCGATGAGAGACGAGAAAGTAGAGCATTGAGTGCCTTATCAGGGACATACCTCTACGAGTTGGAATATGATATCTACGAGGGCACAAGGAGACAAGTCACCTATACGGAAAGTGTACCAGGCGCCGAGGCGCGGCATAATTAGCAGCGGGTGGTCATTGAGGGTAATCTCGACGGGGAGTGTATGGTTGTTGGGCTGCTTGATTTCGCGAAGCAACCGTTGGTATATTGCGAGCTCTTCAGTGTTCGGATCGAGGATTTTCACGACGTAACCGAAATCCGATGAGCGGATCGTGGAAAATACGACACCCTAGCATTGACTGACGTGAGTAAACACACTGCGCGGGTAGAATGATGAACATCTACGGGATTGAGGGTATCGGTCAAAACGAGACCACGGCGTTGTACCTCTGGGTGATGCAGAAGGCGAGTTGGAACGCCGTAGTCCCGCACACCGTCCGGTCTGATGTCGAACCAGCCGAAGGACATGGCGAAGTCAAGGGGTGGAGCACGCGCAGTGGCAAGGTTGGGCACCAACACTATGTGCTGGCTTGTATGGCGAGGCTAAGGGACTGAGATGCACTTTGACGTTGTAGTTCACGTTCAACTTGAAGCGCCGGCGGACTCGGATTCTACCTAACACCCACGTGGCACATGGCGCTCACTTCTAGGCGCTTACAAGCGATGCCATTTCGATAGGATGCCGTCCCCCAGTCTCCCCGCGCCCGTCGCCCGTCGCCCATCGCGCCTCTCATGAGGCTCCAAACCGAGTTCGTCGTGTTCCTAAACCATGCGCGGGGCCTCACGCGCTGCCCGCGTACGCAAGCCCCGAGAGCGGCGGCGTCGATCCTGCGTGTGATCTCCTCGCGTCGTTGTACCAGTACTCGTTCGCTCATCCATCCAACGCCACTGGACAGCCGGAAGCGTCCATATTTACTTACATATGACCATAGCTAGCCTCGAGCCAGACGTGGTGTAATGGTAATTATACTCTGACTCGAAGCGGCTTGAGCGTGAAGCTTCGAAGGCCGACTGTTACTTAGCCGTTCGTTGCAGTGTGTGGTACATTCAAGGGACTGGAGCAGAGGTAACAAATACAGGATACACAGCAGAACACTATTGCTAGCGGTGGTTGTAGACGCAGGCACAGTAACCGTGACTGCACGGAATTCAACATCAGCGATGGTGGATAAGGATATCTGGACCGCACAGCGCTCACCGTAAGGCGCGACACATGTCGGCGATCCTATGCTCTAGGGGTATCCATCCTGCTGGCGCATCGCGGTGGTAAAGCCGTCCCGGAACAAGCCGTCGATGGCGTTGGTCATGGCTCGGCGATTGACGTCGACATCGCTCGCAAATCGAACCCAGAGGTTCACCACATCGCCTGGAGCGTTGTTCTCCCAATATACAGCGGTGTAATGAATCTTCGGGTCGATATTGGCTAGCTTCACGCCTGCCGTGAAGGCGACCTTCCTGAAGGAAAGCTTGTGGCCCGCCGTGTCGATCTCCACCACTTCCATCTTGGCAGGAGCCTTCGATGCTAGGAACAGGTTGTCGGGGAAAGTGGGCAGTCTCTCCCGAAGGAGCTTCATGCCGTCAATTTGCCATTGAGGACGAGCCATCGGTGACCTGTGAGCCAGACTTAGATCAGAACGAATGAGCAAGAACACAAAGCGCGAAGGTACGTACCTGAGGCGGAAGGCTCACGGGAGGAATGCGTCGAGCTGGGGAGCGAGAAGAGAACGGTCGGCGGTCTCTTGAGCTGCTCCCGGGATGCGAGCCGCTTTTAGGCGATGAGCGGGCGAGGATCCCTTACCAGGGCCCATGGCCTGTGCCCGGGCCAGAGCGCCAGAAAGCATAACGCGCCAGAAGGGCACGCAATCGATGAGCGGAGAGCGGAGAAGAGGGGGTGCTTCCGCTGATGCTAGCACCTGCGCTGCCCTCCCCAATTTGCGCGACCGTGAGAATGGGTGCTCTGACTCAGGCGTCCAGCTCCAGCAGACCCGCCCGTTACGGGAGGACAGGACCGAATGATAATGAGACGCATTTGGGATAGCGAAGCCCGCGCCTTGTAATACAGGCCCCCCGGGTTCTTCTGTCGGCGAATGTCAGATGATATGCATTATTCCCAAAAGAGCGGTGGCGCGCCAGCGGAGAACAGGGACCACCACCGCCGCGTGAAGAACAAGGCGATGCGCAAGAGAACATCACAGTCGGCGCTGAGGACGTGCGACACAGCATGACATCGCCAGCCCAAGTGAATGATACCATGTCGAGTGTCGAAAGACTCACCGAACAACGACCAGTGACACGTCCCGAGATTCTGGCGATTTGATGGCGAGCCTGCATGCTAGATGGTGTCCGGAGGACTATTGAGATGGTACGAAACTGCCGCTAGGCGCAGCAGAGTCGCACATGTGAACCTCGGGTCGTCGCGCGGGCCGCATCCGATATTCTGGTGCACGAGGAGCCGAACGATGGTGACTTCCGCGTCACCAACGGTCCTGCGAGGCTGTGGGCATACGCCCAGTGAGCGATCTTCGACGCGCGATCGACAACATGCACTGACAAGTTCAAGAGGTCGCCGCGTCGATGTAATCAGCTTGCGGGGCGCCGAGCTGGTATGGAACTAGAGGGCTCATCATTCTCTGCGCGACGGGAGCCGCCCGTGGCTAGAGGTACACATTACCATGATACGGCGTATTCACGAGCTGAAAGAGTACAGCGCACTCAGTGCTCCGCGATTGACGCAAGCTCAATTGTGTTTCACTGGCAGACTCTCGGGTGCTACTCGCCTTTAGAGGCGTCAGAGCATCGACGGACCGCCGGTAGTCCTCCAGATCTGAGTCGACAAATCGCGGGAGGACGAGCATCATCCTGCATCCTGAGCGCGGCGCGTTTAGGCGAACGACAACGATACGCGCCAGTGCAACCAGCTTCGTTCCGATTGAGCCATGGAATGCACGCCGCTCATGCGAGCCGGCGATCCGGCGGCCCGCGCTCCTGGGCGTAGAATCAGCCCCGAGGTATTTCACGTAGAAGACTCAGGCAAGCGGTGAAACCAAACTCGTACCTTCGAATCTTGCGAAGCGCAAGCGCGCATCATGTACGTCGTCGCACGAGTAAAGTTCGATATGTAGTAGAGCAGTGGGAGTATTAATAGGTTAGTAGCTCAGGCTGAGAGCGTGGTCGTGTGCCTCGACAACGAGCTCTACAAACTGTCCACGGCTCACCCATAGCCTTCTGACGCGTCAATAGCCCATCGAAGAAAGAGAACCACTCACAAAGCCGTGCGCGCCGTCATGCGGCAGTGACACGCGCTGTGGCAGCCGCTGCGCTCATCTCCGATCAGCCATTGGATATATTGCTGGGCGAGCGGGCGGGGCTGCTCTCTGCCATCCCTCGACCTGCACTGAAACGCGAGCACTGTAAGACGACATCGCAGCTGGACATGGAGACAGCGTACCTGTAGGGTGATGCCTAGCGTCCACCCGACTGAGCACACGTCCCACAAGTAGGGGTCGCAGTGGCGGAGGCCATCGGGTGGCTTGACTTGCGTCGGCGGGAACGTGATAGCGCACTGAACGCCCGGCATTAGCGCGGGCTGCTTGGACGTGTCGCAGTCGGTGATGTCACCTGTTCGCGATCACTGGTTCGTGCAGCCCCGAGTCCGCCGCATGCTACGATAGCGCTACGAGGATGTTCGCGGTACACACATCCTGTGGGACGGTTAGTGGCCGAAACCGTCATAACAGAAAGTGGAAGAAACCGATCATGTGCGTGATGTGCAGGCTGCGTAGAAACTCGATACCCTACAGAGGACACTTCAGCGCTGAGGGGACGTGATCAAAGGGCCGAGAGCGTACCTCGACCAGTTAAAACATCACGCTTATAAGGTCGCGGACGGCCGGAAGGACATCCCGCAGTGAGCCGTAGACCAAGGCATCAACAGCAGTGAATGGTCTTCATGCGTGATCTCGAACGGGACGATATCCGAGTCGTTTTGACAGTTTCGTTCATTGAGCAGGCGTTGGTAGATCGCGAGCTCCTCCGCGTTCGGTTCAAGGACCTTGACCACATAGCCCGGTTCTTCAGTAATAAGCCGCATCGTGCTGAGAACGACGCCCTGTTTGCAGAGTCAATTAGGGTACGAAACATATGAATTGACGAAGGGCACGTCGGGCAGCAGCCCGGGACTCACGAGCTTCATCGTGTCCGTCAAGGTTATCCCCCACCGTTGCACCTCGGAATGGCACAGAAAGCGGTCGGGTACAGCTCCAAAATGCACCTCACAATCAGGTCAGATCACATACCAGGAATAGCTAGGTCTTTCGGGGTCGCACATGGCTGCGCGACTACTGCCAGTAGATCGAGGCTGTGATGCTGGCAAGCCCGAGTTTCACGGATTGGCACCGGCGATAGTACAGTAGATCAGGAGTCGAATACTATCGGACAAGCCATGGAGGTCAGAGTAGGGATAGAGGGCGAGACCGTGGCTGTGCGCGCGGCGAACTGGTTCTCACGCGGGGGTAGGAACAAAGCAGAAGCCAAAGACGACGAGACGAGCGCCCGCCGTTACAGGAAGCGCCCGAGAGTCGTTCAACACCGCGGCCGCGACGAGTCGTCGTGTGTTGCAGCAGTGACGCGGGCGGATGAGCAGCCTAGCGGGTGCTTGCGTTTTGCGCCTCAAACCTGAAGGGAATGTGGGTAGTGTTGTGCTTCTGAGTCAATCTAGAATGTGGCGGCCGCGGGTGCGGCATGCCAGTGGCCCGGCAGTGGTCTGCAGGTGTCTCTAGCTCCCGGATAACTCTCTGGTACCAGAGGACCGCATCTATGGGCTTCAGGAGTTTGTATGCGGTTGGAACGAGCGATCAATACATGAATGAGCGAGGGAGAGGCAGACCCGTCGACGAGGAGCTTGGATGGCCGTAGCCCGTCAAGCGCGAGCCGGGAACAGACACGAAAGCGCGTCGACAACCCATTCGTAGGCGGTGCCCGCAGAGAGAGCCCATCGGAAGATGACGATCACTCTCAACGCAGCACGCGCCGTCGGGCGACAGCGGCATACCCCGGTGCATCCTCGTTCATTTCCAATGAGCCACTCTATATATCGTTGTGCTAGCCAGTGCGGCCTGTCACCATCGCGATACTGTCCCTGTCACACAGAGGACTGAGACGGATTTCACCTGTAGATCATTTGGCGACGTACCCTCACGATGTACGCAAGGGTACGTCCCGTGCAGTGGACATCCCATGAGTACGGATCAAAGTGGCGTAGATCGTTCGGTGGGTCATACTGGGTGTCCGGGAGCGTGATCGCACGCTGGACGCCAGGTCCGAGATCAAATTGCTTCGCCGAGTTGAAGTCGATGATGTAGACGCGGTTGGCGATGATCTCCTTGTGCATGGTCGCATCCCTCGGGGACCCTCCGACGACATTCCCTGGACACAGGTCCTGCAGGGCACTCAGATCCAGGCAACGTGGTGAGCACGGGTCTCAACGGTAAGCGTACCAGATGGGCGATGTGCAGGCTATGCAGAAATTCTACACCCTGAAAGGCGTACCTCGTCAGCTGCGGGCGACCATCAATAGCTACACTTACATACCTCCACTAGTTGGAAAATAATATCTGTAAGCTCGCGTAGAGACCACCAGCACGGTGGATGGAGACTGCCCACTTTCCCCACCTGGGGCATTATCAACAAAGGGTGTCCTGTAACTGTAAGCTCGGACGGGATTGTGTGGTTGTTCGGCCGCTGGATATCGCGCAGCAGTCGCCTGTAGATAGGGAGCTCTTCGGTATCCTCGTCAAGAATCTTGACGACGTGGGCGGGGTCCTTCAGGTAACCCGTGGACGTGGAGTATACGTATCCCTGTTATACAGCCGCGTCATTCAGCACGTCGAGAATGCCGGTGAAGCCATGGACGTACGTATTTCAGTGGGGTGCGCGGGATAATTCCCCGTTGCTGCAGGTGCGGGTGGCGTAAGAGGCGGACAGGAACAGCATCGTAATCGACCTCCCCATCGGGGCAGATGTGGAACCAAGGAGGGTTTGGACTGGTACAGTCAGAGGACATGTCGACAGTAGGTGATGGAGACGCCGAGACAATGCGCACTCGGTAGGCAGTCGTAAAAAGAGTCCATGCCCTATACGACACTGTCTGTGCGTGATACCAGATGTGCACATGGGGGTTAGGAACAAAGCAAGATCCTGAACAAGTCATGAGCGCTCGAATCGCCGATTTGGGGAAGCGCCCAGCGTTCGCGCCTACCGCGGGTCGTATGGTCGTGATGTGTATGCGGGTGCCACTCGAGAGAGAGTCTCACGAGAGTCGAGGACGTATGGTGGGATAGCCAGAATCGTCCGTGAAGGGTGAGAATTAGTGGCCTCAAAAGCCCACAGTAGATCTGGGGTTCATGCTTCAAACGGGCTGTATCGCAAGCACTAGTCATCAACGGTTCCAGCAGGCCATAATCTTTTCCCTTGAGCGCACCATAGAGGAGCACGGTAGCGCCGAGGATCTGCAGCCCGCCCGAGTAGCACGACATGGCCGTGCAGTTCCCGCCCGTCGTGCTGAGGATCGCCCCGCCTAGCAGCGCCCCGACAGAGTTTCCTGCGCCATCCCCCAAAAAAGGTGAGTAGACGTTTGGGAGAAGCGACTGAGGATGTAGGACATACCGGGAGCAGTGTGAGGCCCGCCGACCGGACCCCCTGAGCTGTGCTGCGACGGCAGGCTAGAGCGAGAGGAAGCAGCTGCACACGAGGCCGTTCTGGACCGCAAACGCTATGCAAGATGCACGTGGCTTAGTCGCGTCCACGGAAGCAGAAGGCGTCGTATGAGTGAGATGCGCACAATCCTCGGGTAGGACGAGACGAACGTCCACACGGGGAGCTGCAGTGTAAGGCCAGACAACACGATAACTGTCCAGAGAGTGTTCACGGGCCCACGTCTTCGGGAAAGTCACCGCCGGGCTCATGGCGACCTGCCTCGGCGCACCCATTGATGGTGTGCTGGCGGAGTTGAAGGTGTAACCCGCGCACTCGCTCGTCCGCATCCCCGAACACCTCGACTTTGAGGAGGCGGTGACGCTCACGTATGTCCATGCAACGCCGACCGTGTCCGAGAACGCCGGCTGAATGGGGTGTAGGTGTGCTGCGGGATACGGCCTACAACGCGCCCTAGGCTTGAAGCACCTGGAGGGTGGCAACATCGTGCTTGTCCAGGGTACGGGAGGTGGATCGGGAGATAGGCGATGCAGCGCGGGTGAGTTGCGGCGGCCTGCAATTTCGAAAGACAGTCCCGTTTCAGGGTGAACGGCCTGATGAATTCGTGCATGAGTTCCGGAACGAGAGCAGTTATCGAACAGTGCATGAGCAAGCGAGGAGCATAATCGACGATCATAGCTGTAGCGCAGTGTATCCGTGCCTGTCGTCAAGTGCGGTGGGGAGCGGACCAGAGGTGCCGAAGGCAATCTAGAACCCAGCGATAGCCTTCGGCCGCATTGATGGCCCACCTCAGGAAAATGGCCACTCGCAGCGCAGTGCGCGCCGTCGGACGGCAGTGGCACACGCCGGTGCAGCCGCGTTCGTTCCCGATCAACCAAGTAATGTACTGTTCGAAAATCCAGTGTGGCTCTGTCTTCTGGCCCCTGAACATTTGCTGCAGTATGGCACACGTTAGACACCACGAAGCGCTGAGACGGGCAGAAACATACCTCGATGACGTTCTCCAGCGTGCGCCCGGTGCAGTACACGTCCCAGGAGTATGGATCGAAGTGCTTCAGACCGCTGGGCGGCTCGATCTGAGTCGGCGGCAGAGTGATGGCCCGCTGAACACCAGGCCCGAGCAAGAACTGCCTGGACGAGTCGAAGTCGATGATGTACACCCTGTTCGCGACCACGGCCTTGTGAGTGACCGCCTGCTGGGGAAGGGCGCCGAGAATGTTGGTTGGAGACATATCCTGCGCAACGGTCAGCCGAACGCATCCCGCTGAGGCCGTGCGCGGAGTAGCAGGAGATTAACGCACCATGTGGACGATATGCAGGCTGTGCAAAAAATCCATGCCCTAGGGAGAGAATGTTAGCGGACGCCTCTGTTACTGACCTCCGCAATCTGCTACTGACCTCCACAAGCTGAAAGAGGATATCAACCGTGGTCCGTGCATTCCGGTTGCGATGATGGAGATTGCGCACTTGATTGAGCATCGGCATGATGAGCAACGGATGACCATCGAGGGTCATCTCGGATGGAAGTGTGTGGTTGTTCAGATATTTGAGTTCACGGAGCAATCGTTGGTAAATGGGAAGTTCTTTGGTGTTCAGATTAAGGACCTTGACGACATATGGGGGAGACGCCATGGGATCTGTGGCGAACACAACTCCCTATACGCCAATATCAGTCGCTACATCAGGCCGTTGAATCGGGTATGCTGACTTACAGGAGTGTAAGCCAAGACCGGAACAATTCCTCGTCGCAGTATCTCTGGATGACGCACCAGGCGGTCGGGGATCGCGCCGAAGTCAATTTCACCATCAGGTGTCCTCTCGATCCAAGGGTAGTCGTTGGAAGCCATAGCAAGGTCAGACCAACATGAGGGGAGGTGTGCTTGGTGTACAGTGTATTTTTGCTACTGATAGCTGGGACCAGCGACGCCACCGTAGCTGAACAAAACCGTCGAGCGCCGACAACCTGTTGGCCCTTGGGTGGGATGCATACGTAAAGGTCTACACCAGAGTGTCGAGGAATCGCCCGCCTCATTCAACACTCATCCAGGCCGAGTGCGCCTATATGGGGCCCTGTATGCGCCCATCGAGACCATACAGAGAAGAAATCCAGTATTATAACTCTATGATGCAGGTGGTCTACAAATGATAAGCCCAGTAAATGTGTCATAGTATCGCGGATGCGCGGACGGGTCGATCCACCACAAATCCACCACGCCGATCGGTTTCTAGCGGCCGTGCGCGACGTGTCCCGGGCGGTCCAGTCTTAGTCTATCTATAGGAGGCAGGCGTCGCCGGTCGTGTAGTCGTGAGGTGTATGGAGGTGCCGCAGTCGAGCGAGTCTAATGGGGGACGTAGCGCGCGCGGGAAGCACGAGATGGTATGGATGGAGAGGACGGATGTCGCGGTAGCCAGAATGAGTCAAGAATGCGTCGTGGACGAGCGGTACTAAAACACCGCCAGAACTTTTGGTTCGCGCTTCAGGCGCGCTACATCCCACACACAATCAGCACTCGTTCTCTTCCACGACGAGGCCTCTCTCAGCACGCACCGTAGAGGAGCACCGTAGCGCCGAGGATCTGCAGCCCGCCAGAGTAGCACGACACCGCGGTCCAGCTCCCGCCCGTCGCGCTGAGGATCGCGCCGCCCAGCGGCGCACCCGCGGCGTTGCCTGAGACGAGAAGGGGCGGCGTGTGAGCAGAATGTGCAAAGGCGGATAGGCGTCAACTTGGACATACCGGGCAGGTTGAAGAGCAGCGTGAGCCCCGAGAGGCCCGCGAGCCGCCCAGAGCCCCAGAGCTGCGCGGCGACGGCGGGCGAGAGCGAGAGGAAGCAGCCGCACACGAAGCCGTACATGATCGCGAACGCCATCTATGCCCGGAGCGTGAGCACGTCTCTCATTCGCACGCACTGCAAGGGCGGGAGGGATACGCACGATGCCTGCGTAGGTCGAGACGAACGTCCACACGAGGAGCTGTGTCAGACCAGACAACATGATCACCGTCCACAGAGCATTGACGGGCCCGACGCGGTCCGCGAGGAAGCCGATGAGCGTGCGCCCCATCGCCGCGGAGAAGTTCAGCATCGTCACCGGGAGCGCGGCGAGCTGTCCGTGTTCTCGCAGTCAGCCTCGCTGGTGTGGTCGGTGAGGCCTGAGGAAACGCACCGTGTCCGACAAGTCCGGGATCTTGTCCTTTGCGAACGTCGGGAGGAAGAACACAGGCGACAGATATCCGCTGCGGACAACAAACAATATGTCGTCAGCAGATACCCGTGTACTCGTGCGCGAGCATGCAGCACGTACAATACCGTGAAGAAGAAGCACCCGCCAAGGCTCCAGAAAACAGGGTCCGTGAAGAACGAGCGGTCGATCCAGATGATCTTCTTCCGCTCCGTCGGCCGCCGCCGCTCGGATATCATGAACCACGCCGCGAAGAGCAGCGCGCCGTCGAGCGCGGTGTAGATGGCGAACGACTTTTTGAGCCCGAAGGCGGTGAGCAGCTGCCGGAAGACCAGCGAGGAGATCGCGCCGCCTGCGTGCACGATGTTAGTCAGCTCACGGGGAGTGGGGGCAAGCGTGCGGGAGGGCAGGGGGCATACCGAGGGAGCTGCCGGCAACGACGATGCCTGTCGTGAGCGCGCGGAGTCTGAGGAACCATTGTGCGGGAAGGGCGACCTGCGGGGAAACGTAAGCGGGTAACGACTAGCGATAGGGGGCAGGTGGTGCGAAGAAAGCTGCTCACAATTAGAGGATAAACGAGTGCGCCTGACACGCCTTGCAGGAGACCCTGGGAGTCGTTCACAATTCAACGAAGCAGTCGAGAGCCACGCGTCGGTCATGCTCACCATGATCACGAAGAACTGCCACAGCTGCGTGGCGAACACGCTCAGAAGCATGCTCAGGGTCCACAGGAACCCGCCGACAGCGAGGAACGGCTGGCCACATGTTATGCACGCTGCCCTTTCCCGGGTACGTAAACTCGACATACCTTGTAGCCGCTGCGAAAGTGGGATGTCAGCGGGACCGGTCAGCGACGGGACCGCGTACGTAACACTCACTAGCGGTCCGCGAGTTTTCCTGGGATGACGCTCAGCATGGTCATGAACTGTGCAGCGAGGCGGTCATGAGCCGTGTTTCGGAGCCAGAACGAGCGGTCACGGACGCACCATGCCAGACATGCTACCGAGCGTGCTCAGCACGGACTCGGACGCGTCGGGAAATACGTTCTCTTTGAAGTATTCCTCTGTGACGCCCCAGACCTGCTCTGATGTGAGTACACCACGGGAGAGGACACTCGAAGACCGGGCAGAGATGTCCGCTGCTCACAAGCCTTCCCCGAGGAACAACAGCGCGCAGGAGGGTAATGTTCAATGACTGTTATTCGGCGCGCATGGACTCGAGAACATACCCCCATCCGACCGTGGCGGCGGAGAAAATCACACAACCAAAGATCACGAGCCACCCGCGGCCGCCGTCCGGGGGCAGGTCGATGTCTTCGATCGCGGCCGCGACGCCCTTTTCGTACACCGACGGCGCGGCGGAGGTGAACTTGAACGCCTTGTCGTCGTCGCACACCTCGACGTGTGTCTTATCTGACCGGGGAGTATCCATCGCGGAGCAGGACCAGAGCACAGATCTCAGAGACAGAGGAGGGACGGTGGCAGACGGGGCGTTCTATGCAGCAGAGAGAATTCTGTCCCGCATTCTTATACCGTCCGCACCCAATCGGCGCTATCATCTCTAGAAGCCCATGACTCGGGGAGATGTCCCTGCGAGGTCTGGACCCGCTGGGCGGCGGCAGCATGTCCGCGGAACGATGACTGTGCAGAGTGATCTTGACGTCAATCAATGCCCCCACAACAAGTGCTGAACATACCATGAACGCCCCGTGCTGTTGCCCCAGTCAGCTGCAGCAATGCATGTGTCAGTTACCAGCGCCGGACCGGCCGCGCGCAGAGCGTCCGATCGTGCAGCTGGTCTGCGTGGCGGAACATCGGCAAGGGTGCGATCCACGCTTCTGCGGTTCGCAGAAGGCCGTAACAGCGACCGCGCAGGTTGTATGCAAACGCTTCTTTTTGCAGATCGGCAGGTGCGCCGGGCAATTTGCGCGCAGTCCTCGTGTGGCCAGACCTCCACCGACTCCCTCGCATCCGCCGAACGTGTTCACTGGGTTTCACTCGATTGCTGTGGTCGCATGCTGAGTGGAACCAGCTGGAGGCGTTTTGGCGAGAGATGCGATAGGCCGAGCCAAGCTTATTGGCTAGCTGCGGATGGTCGGCCCGGCCTCGGGGCTCCGTGGCATCCGCGCTGGACGCCCACGACAGGCTGCGTCCAACAAGTTGAACAACGACCACTACTATACTGGCACCCACTGCTCCAGCTGCCGGCTCGCCACAGTGGGTTTGGGTCGTGAAGCTCAAGGCTTGAGGATTCCTTCGCAGTTCAGCGGCGACTTGGCAACTGTGGATTCCCCAATATGCCGCTTGGGCTCCGAGTCTATGAGAAGATTAGGTCCACGACCCTGATACTTCGAGGACTGCACATACCCGACCGAGTGGGCATCACTGCCAGCTTGACCTGCAGCCCGCAGCGAAAGCCTGTAAGCTCTATCCTAAGCGCATATGATATGAAGCGGCCTGACAAGGAAGGTCAGACGCAGCTAACCTCTAAACTCTTCCAGGCATCCGAAAGGAGTACGCGCAGTTGCATCGCAGCCGGATCTCAGCCGAAGGTTATGAAGGGCATCCTGTCATGGAATTCATATGTGAGTCCGAACCCTTTCGCTAGCTTCAGAACCGCAAGGCCTTGCAAGTCGACATCCGATGGACAAGGATCATTGACAGATACTCCGAGAGTCTTCGTGGTGGTGTCGAAAGAGCAAGATGTTGCGAGCTGTCATTCAGATCTCTTCTCGCATATGTCGCGCCACGTGGGCACTGCTGCGTTGACAGTCAGGACACCGATAGAATCAGGTGGGCTCATGCGTTTCTACAGTGTGACAGCACGTCAGGACAGGTACTCCGGATGACGAGACTATCCGAATCCTGCGCGCTATCAAAACTATGGCGAGGCACCGGCGGATGACACGCTAGCAGCTGGCCTTCGTAGTAAGCCGTGCTCGGTCTCGCCGGACGAGCTGGACACGGCCCTCCCCGGAGCCGAAGAAGGGTTTTGGGCAGAGGCTCGCCGTTGTGACGAACCACAGCACATTCCGCATCGAGCGTGCTCGATCGTTTGTTGAACGACACGTGAGGCCAGAGAGACGCGACGCGTTTGTTTGTTTGCGCGACCGGCTGGAAAGCTATATGAACCCCGCCGCGGCCTCGTTCTCTCCTTACCTACAACCGCACTCACGAATACTTCCCAGCTTCAGCACTCAGCATCAGCACCATGTTCTTCTACCCGCTGGTCCTCGCCGCCGCGCTCTTCTTCGGCGCGTTCACCGACGTCTCCTTCACCCTCCTCGCGCCCTCTGTCACTCGTTTCCACATTCCACTCCTCGGCGCCACTCCTTCACATGTCCACTCCTTTGTATCACTGTCTCTACCCTCGGGCGAACCTCCTCAGCTCGTCAACCACTCGTATCACTATGGCTCCTGCGCCGACTCAGAGTGCCCTTCCCTTGTCCTCTCGGACCACTCTGTCCCCGCCATAGTCTTCAATATGCCGTCCACGCTTGCTGGTCCTGCGTCTTCGGTTCAATCTGCCTCTGAGGAACCACAGTCTCCTGCGACTCCTCGTGCCCCCTCTACCAGCTGGTCGACATACGTCTCCGACATCTCGGCCGTCTGCGCCTGGCTTGCTGCCCTCCTCCTGATCGCCCAAGGCTGGGCTATCCTTGCCTGTGTTCACTTCTTCCGTGTCGCCTTGGCCGTGGACGTGCAGCGCCTAGACTCGCCATGGTCGTTCTACTCGCCCGCATTGCTCACGGAGACGTCGTGTGATTGCTGCCGTCTTCGGACGTGCGCTCCCCGTCTCCTCGTGTCTGATGTGGCCCGGGTATATCGTACTACACGAGACCTGAGTCCTGTGCTCCTCGCCTTGGCTTCGCAGCCGCCGACCCCGGTAATACTTCCTTCGACGTCGGACGTACCACCCCCTCCACCAGTATCCGCGGCACCTAAGAAGAACAAGGCAACCCATAGAGGGACCCGTGGCGGCCAACGGCAACGCCGCCGCAAGCAACATCAGGTGAGGATCCTCCATACGGATTCCACCACAACATCCTGACGAACCTATAGGAAAACGCATCTGCAGCACCTCCTTCATTCCCGCAAGTGACCGACGTACCTCCCCAAGAAATCTGTTTCGTCACCGACGGTTGCGGCCGTGTCGTCTCCGTACCGGACAGCCCACCCTTCACCCATCTACCTCTCCGCCGGGTATCGCCGGCAGCCACTCGCCCTCCTCCACTGCGGATACCTCCGCCGCGTCCTCCCCCATCACCTCCGCCCCCAACGACGCCCTCGAAGACGATCCTCGGGCGCACCTACTCGCATTGCGACACCCCGCCCAAGGTGCCCGCGACTACAACCTTCCGTCGCAGGCCGTCGTCTCCCAAGCAAACTCTAGCGATCGTGACCGTCAGAGTCCTTCCCCGGGGGAAACCCAATCAACGTGCCAGGCGGGCGCTGGCAGCATCACAGACCCTCGGCCACTTCCTCGAAACCTGATGGCGGCTCACCGTATCCCTCGTTACAACGGATCCCTTCGTACATACTATCTACTACTTACTGCCTTAACCCCTGGATGTATCATACTCCTACCTTTGAATATACCACCATAGACTGTGTTATTACCATTTCCTCCCCATGAATTTGGTTATGTTTGGTTGTATCGTCGACCCTTGCAGTCCACACTTGCTTTGCTTTCAGCGAAGCGAGGGTGACTCTTGTACTGCACATACTGAATGTATCTGAGTCACCGTAGCGTTCCAAGTACGCACACGTCTACTATGTACGTTCTAATACTCTTATTCTCTGCAGCTGTACTGACTTCAAGTTTTACAACGTACTCCATTTTTGCGAACTCCAACAAAGCTTCCACCAGTGAATTGCCTATCATCGCGGAACGTCGAACGGCTGCCCTGTCACCTTGAAATCACCGTCGATACTGATGGTAGTATCCCAGCCTGTCGCCGCGTTCCCGGTGAGTGCGACTCCAATATTAATGCCTACATTCAAGCAATGCTTGGCAGATCAGGACATTGCGCTGATACCTCGGCCCATCGTACGGTAGCCACTCGCCGACCAAGTGTCAGCTATCTCAATCGACGGCCTGGCCAGCAATAACGATGGCCTGCACCTCCGGGTGACCGTTCCTCGCGCGAGCTCTCAGCCGCCGCGGACCTGTGAGGGCCTAATCCGCGACCCCGACTCCGGTCTTAAAAAGCGTGACGATGATGCAGACTCCGAGGATGATGGAGAGCCCGAGGGTGTATACCCCGGCTCCAGCGCGCCCGTTCTCGCTCACACTCCCCAGCAGGACTCTGGCGTACACCTTCTGCTGCGCCTCGGGGAACGCCTTCACACGGGCAAGAACGCATGGGTGTACGCAGTGGAGGTCCTCGATGCGCCCACCCCACTCCCCCCGCTCGTCGCGAAGATCGCCAGGCAGCCTAGTACAAAAGGCCGCGCGCTCAGGCTCCCGGCGGAGGCTCGCGCGTACGACGTCCTCCGCGGCGTGCAAGGGCAGATCGTGCCGCGCTGCTACGGACATTTCCGCACCGCAGTCGACTTGCAGGAGGTGAACGTCACCTTGTGGAACCCCGACTGCGAGGTCCCGCGACCCACGGCTGATCTCGACGGCTGCGACATGCCCGACCCGGGTTGCGCGAGCCTGGACATCCTCCTGCTGGAACGGATCGGCAAGAGACTGCAGGATTACGGCCTCGTCGACCTTCCGGCGCAAGACGACCTGCGGTGAGCTCTCGCACGAGGATCCCGTATACAGTCACGCCACGGGCTCAGCTCATTCCGAGCGGTCTTCAGGGAGGACCTCCTCGACATGCTCATGGCCGCCGCCGACCTCGGCATCAGACACACCGACGTCTCCGCGAGCAACATTCTGGAGGCAGCAGCCTCCGAGCCCGAGTCCCCCGGTGCTCCCGCCGCCGCCGAAGCACCACGCGTCCCTGGCTCCTCCGCCTCCAGGTCGACTGCCAGTGGAGGCTACCGGTGGCGGATCATCGACTGGGAGGAGTACGTCGACACGCCGAGAGATGACCCTCTGTGGTTGATCGAAGAGCGGTTCGAGGATGAGATCGAGCATATCTTTCAGCACTCGCTCAATCTTCACAGCGACGTCCTGTGGGTTGATGGGTCCTAGGTTGAGGACGGAGCCGTGGCCGAAGACTCAGAGGCCCCGGGGAGAGGAGAGGTTCTGGAGTCGCTATGGATGTCGTGGTGTCGGCGGGTTGTGATGTTGTGACTCAGTGGCGTGTACGCACCGAGACGAGCTCAGCGAAGTGGACCGAGCTTACCAATGTCCAAGAGAGCGTCGAGTAGGCCTATCAGAGAGACCCGCTCTCGCCACACCAGATCCCTCGTTTCGTTTGGTCAGCGCTATGATATCCAACTCGAGACTAGTTCACAATAAGGTAGGTCGCCAAAGAGAAACACCCGCGCCTTCTACACGCGAGGCCCCCCCATCCAGTCCTTTCGGCTTCTACAAGCACACCCGCGCTCACGACACACGGTCCCGCGGCTGGCCCTCGCTGTCCCGCCTCAACATCGGGCTCGCCAGCCCCCGCTCCGTCCTGCTCTCGTCCAGCACCCCGGGGGTCGGCGGGAACGGATGCGCCGACGCGGGCCCGCTGCCGCCGCCCAGGCCCGCACTGCCCTGCCCCGCGCGCGTGAGGTCGACCTCCGGCCGCCCGTCGTCGAGCTCGTCGTCCGTCTCCCCAGGCGTGCCCATGCGGCTCGGGCTCCCGCTGAGGTTCGGCGAGACCCCGGAGGACTTGCGCGCCTTGCGCGCATGGAACGAGCGGCTCGCGGTCGCGTTCGAGAACAGCGGGAGCAGGTACCGCTCGTCGAGCGTCTGGAACCACTTGTGCTCGTCCCCAGAGGCGGAGCGCGGGGCGTCGCGCGACTTGCGGCGTGCGGAGGACGGGCCCTCGCCGGCCGTCGCGGTTGCGAGCGGGAGCACCTCGCCGCCGTCCGAGTCGTACTCCTCCGTCGGGGAGGATGCGGCGGAGAAGATCGCGTTGTTCGCGAGGCCGAGGTTCTGCGCCTGGTGGTTGTACGTGAGCGGCTCGTCGAACGCCGCGCTCGTCCGTCTGCTCCCGCGAGTTTGTTCGGCGCCGAAATAGCTGTCTTCGTCCACGTATCGCGACCACCGCCCCGACCGCCGGAAGAAGTAGTTCCTGCTGTCGCCCTCTTCGTCGCTGCTGCTCGCTTCGTCGTCTTCGACCCCGGTCCTGATCCCGAGCACTTCGAGCATCCGCGCGGTGGTGCCGCCGAAGACGATCACAGTCAGCACCACGACGACGAGCACAGTCGTCCTCATGGATTGCGCGTTCTCTCCCTTGAACCCTGCGGCCAGGGCGACGCCGACTGCACCACGCAGTCCAGCCCAAAACAGCATCATCTGGTACGAGTGCGGGAGCTCCTCCTGGCGCTGCCCGCGCGCGTGTCGGTTGAAGAAGTTGATCGCCTCGGAGAGTGGGAAGACCGCGGCGTAACGCGTGAAGACGACCGCAACGGTGGTGACCAGGATGAATAGGGGCTTGAAGTAGCTCGTCACCTTTGCGGATGATGGCGGGCTCGTGAAAAGCGAGAGGCCGAGGTAGATGAAGATGAAGTTCTCCGAAAGCTGCGCGAGTGTGGCGAAGATGTACTTTGTCGCGCGCTGGGTGCGCCGGGACATCGTGTGGTACGCGTAGTGCTTCAGCGTGATACCGCAGAACAGGAGCGAGACGATTCCGGACATCGAGAGGCCGTTTGAGAAGAAATAGCAAGTGTATGCGCTCAGGGCGACGAGGCACGTTTCGATCGAGGGATATAGGGAGAGCGAGGAGTGCTTGAGGACGAGAGACATCGCAAGGCCGAAGACAACGCCGAGCGCCATAGAACCACCGAAAGAGAGCAAGAATATGCCGATTCCGTGGAATATATGGGTGACTGTGAAGTCTGATCCATGGAACTGCGACAGTGTCCTGTACAAACATTAGCCTTAGCCGGGACATACAAGTAGTCTGCCTACTTACTCGTACATGACGATACTGACTGCATCGTTTAGGAGTGATTCACCGAAGATGATTGTATAGAGCTTCGGGTCGACCTTGTACTGGTTGAATATAGCCAGAATAGTCACTGGGTCCGTCGCGGACAGTGTGGACCCAAATATTAAGCACTCGATCAGAGTGAACCCCAGGGACTCTAGGCCTAATGATGACCAGATGAAGACTATAACACTGCGCTGTACGTGATGAGCGCTGTCAACAAGCAGGAGGAGATGGTGATGCATACCCGACTCCCACTGCGGAGATGAATGTCCCAAGGAATGCGAAGACGAGGATAGAGCCAAAGTTACGGAAGAAGTTTTCTTGCTTCAGTTCGTACCCCGAGGCCAGGATGATAGGCGGTAGCAGCAAGTTGAAGAATAGGGTGTGTCTGAACGTCTGGAGCAAGTGGTGATTTAGTCATATTATACGGGTTATATCAAGATTACAATGACCGGGACGACGCTGCAGTTGTCATGTGTTTTTGTGTGCGTAAAGCTGAGGACTGGGAGCAAGACCTTCGAACGTAGTGCCCTGTGGAGACGCGGCAGTGTCCCGGACCGTCCAGAGACGACACTACCTCCTGCACCTACACTGGCCGTATGCACAAACCAGTTCAACTCTGCTTCGAGGTACGCGTTCGCGATGCCATAGCGCAGGCCCCAACATACAACTCCTCGCGGCAGAAAGAGTCACTGCACTCACCAGCATGTCCCGTATCATAGTCCCCGGCGCCAGCCTGACCACTAAGCCCACAAACGAGCCCGCGAAGATGGCGACCAGCGTTTCATGGATAGCACGTATGCGCTTGATCTGCAGGTAGTACGACGTCCAGAGCGAGAGGATGAGGAGCGCGCAGACGAGGAAGAGCGACCAGGACGAGTAGTACTCCTCGTCCTCCGGGATCGGGGTCTCCGTCGGCGCGGGGGGCGCCGCGGCGAACACGGCCGCGGCGGCTGCTGGGAATGTCGAGGACATGGGGGCGGCCTGGCCGAGAGAGCGAGGCGGCGTGCTGGATGCAGTCAAGCAGCAGCAGCTGGTGGTGGTAGGCGAGAGAGCTGTACCTCGGCGCCAGCTGCGGTCGCCGCGCGCTTTGCTCTCATACCGTCATCATCTCACTCATCGTTCGACTGTATGCGTTAGAACAGCAGTGCAACGAGCGAGCTCAGGCAACGGTTGGAGGTGGTGGTCTGAGGTCAACTTACAGTAGAACAGCATCATGAGAAGTGTGCTTCTTGGCCTTCGCAGCAATTCAATACAAGGTGCACTGGCACCCTCCACGTCCTCCAAATGATTGCAAGTACAGCGCATCATGCCCTCAAGTTCATGTCCTATACGTATGCCCCGCAATGCGATGCACAAACCTCCTCAAGAGGTTCAGCGATTCGGATGACGGCCCTCTCGAGCCAACTCAATACTGTACCCACCAATTCAGGATAGCAGACGGTTCTCCAATTTAGTGCTGGCCCCAGGCTGGCATCACCGTAGCAGGAATTCGTGTGCATTGTTGAAGGGGTTCTACGGTATTCAGGTATCATCGTGATATTAGTGGGTGAGCAGGAAATTCGAACACGATAAATAGACGTCGTATCATGGCTCAGTATAGCTACACTGCGACGATGTGAGGAAGCGAGGGAAGCACTACCGAGCGGGTCGTAAACGTGGCGATACTACTATGACTCTGAGACGTACGCATTAGGGGAGATACGTGAAGGGAAAAGAATACGAAGTACAATGAGGGACTGTTGGATGCTTGGCCGTCGGATGTACGGAGAACACAAGATGTGGGAAGAAGATGCAGCAGCAGCGGCGCGCGCGCGAAGCCCGAAAGACCAGAACCAGACCTAGAGAGACCGAAAAAGAGAGTGGGGAGATGCGGGGTAACCACGACCACGTCCGTGCGTAGTCCAGCGTCCATCGGAGTAACGTGTCGGGGTACGTGTCGGCGGAACGTGTCAGAAGGCGAATGTCGGATTGGCAAGCAGCATGAAACGATTGGCAGCACGAGCGAGCGGATCGCAGCACGATTCCGGGCGGAAACGGGGCGCTGCAGCGGGACGGGTACCACGCAAGATTTGGAGACGTCGGGTTTCGATTGAATAGATAGCCATGACAGGACCAGTCCGCATAAATACGAGACGGCCAGCAACTCGGCGAGCACAGCGAGCGGGACGAGGTCTATAGTAAAACAAGCACATGAGACGAACAGCAAGCACGGAACGAGAGCAGAGAGACCAACCGAGCGAGATCGCGCCACACCCCATAAATACGCAGTACACCCATCAGCACCCGGACCCGGGCTAGGAAGGACACAATCGGCGCGGCGCTCATCCGCGAAGCCGCCAGCCGTCGCCCTTCCTGCGGTCGCGCCCGACGCCACCGAAACCCTCCCGGACGACGAGCCACAGCCCCGTGCTCGAGATGATGTCCTTGATCTCCTCCGCGGTGAGGATCAAGCCCTCCATCGCGCCCGCGCCCGCGCCGCCGCCTGGGTGCTCCTTTGCGCCGCTGAAGAGGTTCTTCATGCCTGAGCCCGGATGCTTTCCGTTCGGAGCGCCCGTGGACCCGTTCCCGTATGCCGAATGCTCCCCGGAGGACGTCGCAGGCCGCGCTACGCCAGCAGGGGTGATGACGCGCTTGCGCACGTTCATGTGCTCGACCTCGATATCCGGCAGGGGGAAGGGCACCTTGAGCAGCGCGACTACCTTCGGGTGGTGCGGGGTGGGAACGACGCCTGCGACCTTGACGCGGACCGTGCTCGAGCCCGCGCCACCGGAGGTAGCGCCCGCAGGAGGCAGAGGAGAGCCAGGTGGGGGAAGGCGGGAGGGGGAAAGGCGGCGCACAACGAGCGTGCATGTCCATGGCGTCTCCGAATCCTCAGGGTCGCTCTCTTCTCCGGGATCCTCGGTAGATGGGGAGCCTTTCGGGTGATCCTCGTCGGACGCCGCAGTAGTCGTACTGGCATGCGGGGAAGTGGAACGACGCGAGTCTACCGAGCGCCGCACATGCGCCTCGACGGCTGAGGCGGATGGAACGCGTTTCTTCGACTGCGGTGGGTCCGAGACGAGTACCGGCTGCCCCTGCTGCTGATGCAGCGAAGTCTGGGATTGCGCTGCAGACGAGAGCGCGAGACTGTGACGCTTCGAGGGCGTGCGCTCGGGCCCATCTTCTGCGGTGTCGCGCCGGGATCGGCGTTTCTTCCCGCTCTTGCCCCGCGTCCACTCAAAACGGACCTCTACCAAGCTCTCCACAGCGCTTGCTGGATGCGGGTTGCCACGCGCGTCATTGAACTTGCCCTTGACGCCGCTGAGCAGCGACTCCGGGGTCCCTTTCAGCCATTTGCGTACGACCCAAACGTATTTCGTCGGCCGCCCGCGCGGCGGGTTTGTCGGTGAACTGAGCGTTGGCTGGATACCGAGTACCGGCGGCTGGAGGACCACTTCCCGTGCGCTGGGCGGCGGTGCTTCCGAGCCAGAAGCAGATGGCGTGTGCCCTGGAACGATCAAGTTATTCCCCAGGAGGGATGAGCGCCGAGAAACGCGGTCGGCGGAAGCGGATGGAAGAGGCGTGGTAGGTTGCGCTGGAGAAGGAGGTTGAGCGGTGATGGGAGGTAGAGGTGATGGTGGGAATGTGGGTGAAGGAAGAGGGGAGTCGCCGCGACGTTTGAACAGTTTGCCGAAGAATTTCTTCGCGCCCGGGGTATTCCTGGGTGTCGCGGGCGACGGCGCCGCCGAGGTCGGTGTGGGTGTCACAGGGGCAGGGGTATGGGGGTATTCTGACGTCCCGTCCGAAGTTAGCGACAGTGCGGAGGATGTCGGCGTGTGGGGAGGTTCTGGCGTCATATGCCGGTGGGCGACATCAACGCTCGCACGCGGATAATGTTCATCAGGGAGGGAAGAAGTTCGGGCACTCGGCGAGTTCCCAGGTAGGGGCACAGGGTTGCCGCCCTCTCCCCAAACCTCTACAGGTTCAAGCACGGCGAGTCCGATCACCTCTAGTCCGCGTTTCTGAAATTTTGCAACCTTCGCGTCCGTGCCAGCGTCGACGATGACATTCGTGAGAACGTTGTGCGCCTGGAGGTTGTAGAGTGGGATGATCATCCGTCGACCAGACGAGGTCGTGGACGAAGAAGCCATGGAGGAGACCGATGTCGAAGAATATGAAGAATACATAGACACGTCGGATCGGTTGGAGCTTGTTCGTGTGAGTTGCACGTCTGAAGTTCCGTCGTCCTCGGGGCTGACCGACGAATCCCGCGAGCGGCGGCCGCTGCTGGACCGGTTGACATCGCGGTTACTCGGCGGAACCAATTGGACTTGGAGGTTCAAAGGGTGGTTGGATTTTGAAGGCGGTGGGCGGACAACGATGAACGACTGTAGGTGTTGTCAGAATTTTGAAGTAAAGATCCAAATGAAACCTTCAGAATAGACGGAATAGTACCACTATGACCATCCGAAACTCCACAATACCTCAAGCCGAGTGCAGGCGCTCCGTACAACTTCGAGTAGTGATGCAGTGCCGGTGATGATCAGGCATCTGAAGTCAGAGCGGAGCGATCCGCACCCATACCAAACCTTACGGCCTGTAGCATGACCTACTAGGCACCTTTCGAGAACCGGACGACGAAGGCGAGCACAGCACATGGGCGACAGTCTGATGAGATCTGTCACATACACTGCGTCGAGCGCATACGCATAGACGCCAAGCCGCCGTTGCGGAAGACTGGGCTGGTGGCAGAGAGGCCAGAGAACGGCATGTCTGACGAGCTCGCGCACGAGTAGTACACCTCGGGGGTAGCGCAAGATGTCGAGAGGGAACAGCCGAGGCAAAACAAGCATCGACTGTGCCCCAGTGGACATCGTGCTCCACTGCGTCCTTGGACCATTGTAGGACAGTCATACAGCCTCATAGTCGAGCAGCACCGATGTCTGCCAGATGAGATACAGGCAGGACTCATCGCCAGCCATCATGATACACGCCTGGCGAGATGTTCAGTGGTGGGGAGCGCGCTGTGCGCAGCGGGGAGGTCGTTCCCATAGCTCCAGCGAACACGCCTGCTCTCGCTGCGGTCACCCCACAGCCAAGAGCGAACGATGAACACTGCGAAAGCCCCAACGTTCTTCGCGATGCATAGGTCCGATGAAGAGGTGAAGAGTGCGACATACCTCGTTCGTACGCTCCTTCTTCTTCTTGGCACCATGCTCGTCCGCGGCCATCTGTGGGTCCTTGGTTGGTGAGGCCGTAAGTTGTCGTTGTGTGTCTGAGGTGGGCGGCGACTTGTCGTTGCCAATCTGTAGCGCAGCAGGGAGAAAGGAGGAAATTGAAGAGAGCATCGGAATCAGATGAGATGGAGGAAGAGGTATAAGAGGTGTAGGAGGCGTAGCCGCTCGTTTAGCTTCAGTCCCTTTCTCGGTTTCTCTTTCTGGGTGCGTCATTACACGCGCCAAGCCGCTGCACGCTTTTAGTAATCCCGGTTAGCTCACCGCCTCCGCGCCTCCTCTTCCGCGCCAATCTCCCCCTCTCGCTCGGGCCTCCTCCGCAGCCCACAGCTCTCCCTCCTCGTCCTCCACCGCAGCCGTCGCGTAGAGGCATGGTTCCCGGATCGATTCACAATTTTTGGCAGCTTTGCAGCGCTCAGTTTTGATGCAGATCGCCCTCTTTCATCGATGTGCATCTCACCGCTCTGACTGTTGTCAACGCGCCCGACGTACGCAAGCCCTCGGCAAGCCGGGTCTACCGCAACCGTTTCCACCCCTCGCACCCTCGGGCCTCTCGAGTCGACCGTGACGCATCCGATCGCTGCAGACACGATGCGGCCCCGTCGACGCGCAATCCCCGAGCACCGCGGTGGACAGAGGCATTCCTGTTGGGCCTAGTGTTTCGCCGCCGGCCGTCGCCCCATAACGCGCGGTCGGATACGATCGCAATTATGATATCCATATCCGCCCGCTTCTCCTCTCGGTCCCGTATGCCAATCTGTCGGGCCGAATGAAATCGAAAACCTGGTCCGACGACGTTCGACGTTCGTTGCTCGTTTGAGTCATCTCGGGCCGAGCGTGCATTCACAGGGCCACACTTGCAAACCTCCTTTGACGTACGCTCAAGTGCATCGTGCAGTTTGCTATGGACTGAGAGAACGGCGTGCCTGCAGGTATTCGATGTTGTCCAGGGGCCGGACCGAAGTATTGAAGTCTTCCGGGTCCGAGTCGTTACGGCTAGATATCCCTGTCGCCCGGATGTGAAGTCCGGGTACTGTATGCACAGCTCGGTCCGCCCGTGTTCATCGGAGACGGGCTGTGGGTGTCGGCCTCGGATGCAGCGCCGGGCTTGCAGCCTTCAAGCAGGTCCGGAGCCGCCCCAGAGTACGTACACTCTTCTAGACTCCCCGCGTATTTCCTGTTGCTCGAATCTGCAGAAATCTGCGGGATGCCCGAGCCCGGCTATAGGGTATTATCTTCGGGCACAGCCACTTTGTATGATCTGCACGCACCGCCGGCTTTTGCGGAGAGACAATCCATACCCCGAACACCGAGCATTAGGTTCATACGTCGCGTCACACCCAATCAGCCATGTGGTTCAGGACTGCGTACATCGGGCTCACCAGTGGTCGCACTATGGGCCCACAACGCCGCGGACGGGGAGCTGGGTCAACGACCAATTGCCGGGGGTGCACCGGCACTCACGTCGACTCCGCAGGTCCCGTCAGGCAAAGGGAGTCGGGGCTGTCGGGGCGCACCGTATCACGCCAAAGTCAAACGGCCCTGCGGCAACACTGCGCACCCTCAATATTCGCACATCCACCGGGTGCAGCCACCACGATCGCTGCGGAAGGGAGTGCAGGAGAATCTGCGTCAAATGGCATGCGTTCCTACCTGTTCCTGCGCGACCATTTCAGGTGCTGCGGACGCGTTTGATTTGATGGTGTCCTCCGCATGTTGCACATGTTGCACAACGCTGATCTTGGTAGCGTTAATGCACACGGGCGAGGTGTTTGGGCGGCTGCCGCAGTAGAAATCGACAGCACAGCAATTCAACAAGCGGTGTTGTCGGGCTGAGGACCGGCGTTGTGCGCCTTAGGAAATAGCGGCTCGAGCTGGATAGCGAGCCTTCAGACTGAGGGCTCAAAGAGCGGAGTATCCGGTGGTCTGAGAGCCGTACTAGTATGTAGCAGCAGTCCTGCAGGGATGGCATGTTGAATCTGATGGTGAATATGGCACCATGTGCAATATCAAAGCGGCGCTACGCCCGTTCACTGGCGCGTCGAGTACCTGTACATCCAAGACACTTACTCACCTCAACAGCGGGGCGGCACAAGTATTGGATTTGCGGACGAGTTTCCGCAGTACTTACATAGCGAAATGCAACCGTGCAACCCATGCTCACGGCGTAGCACATGGCGGCCCTTCCCGGACGGAGACCCAACGGACGGCATACCTGCGGATTCGATCACGAGCAGGGAGACACGGCGACATCCCGCCGATGTTCATGTCTCCGCAACCGGCCTGCTGCGGCGTACCGTCATGCGTTGGTGAAGTGTGCCCACAACTCACGAATTTAATGAGGCGCTACGGAGGCGCAGCCCTCAATCAATATGGAATGCCACGGTGTCCGGGAAGACGCCACTCACCTCGTGCAGTAAGGCTGCGCAATATCTCGTAGCGGCCACAGACAAGTGCGCAGACCATGCCACGCGCTGGACCATCCTCCGGCGCAGCTGGTCGATTGGGTCCTGCAAAGCCGAAGGATCCCGGCGGTGAGGAATCTTCCCGTCAAAGACTCAGAGAACGGGCCCGGAAGGGGTGCTGCAACTTGCAGCGCCGGCTACGGAAGTATATGGCGGCAAAGTCGTGCCTAGTCGGCGTTGATCACGGTGTCAGAAGGCGTGGTATGAGCGTGGGCGGAGTACCACTGGTCTTTTGATGTCTGCACACCGAGCCCAGGTATGCCGCGAACGCACTATACATTTCCATCCAGGGTGAAGTCGAGTAAAGCCCAGTTAAAGATTGAAGATGAGAACCAACAAACAGATCTCGACCGCGAATACCACTAGGGAGAGCAACGCGACGATCCACCCGGCGGTGACGAACGGCCGCCCGAAGATGCGTTTGCCGGTCTGCCCGACGGTCTTGATGGCGTTCTGGTACGCAGCAGGGTCGCGGTTGTGGTCCGCAAAGTCGTGCCTAGAGTGCCGCTGCCTGAAGTGTGCGAGGATGAAGAGAATGCCGGCGAGTGCGGTGTAGAGAATCCCGACTGTAAAACAACGTCGTAACGGTTGGGTCGACGTTATGGAGCACTCACTCTTGAAGAAACGCTTGTCGAATAGGCGCAAGATCGTCAGAGCGTAGCCTAGGTTTGATATGGCGCTTCGGCCGTACGCTCCGTCGAAAGTTCTCGAGCGAGCACGCAGCTCGACTGTCGCTCTTCAGCAGAGGCAATTTATGAACACACTTAATCTTGCTACGCACCAAGTTCATTGACGTCCTGAGGGTAGAAGGACTTCGACCTGTGGCCGCTGTATCGCGAGTTAGTGACAGGTCCACCCGGATGAATGTCAGGTGCACTACCGATAGAAGCGGTGCGTATTTCCGGCTTCGCTCATGGCAAATGTTCCACTTTCTTCGAGCAACGCTCAGATGTCGTGTATGAAAGGTAGCCAAAAGTGCTGGCCAGCCTCCCAGTAGATGTACATGAGCAAGACGGTCAAGACAGCCTCCAGAAGGCAAGCCCCAGCCACACCGCTTGTGGCGATTTCATGTAGTAATAGATCACGTGCCCGGGCGTCCCGCAATTGTGCACAAACGCCCGAGGGCCGACTGCGAAAGCTTGTACCGTGACGGCCACTACCCCCTACCATCGCGTATTATTTGCTCGCTCTCAGACGCACAAAATGGCCAACAAAAAGAACAAGCAGGCGAAGAAGAAGCAAGCCGACCAGGCTGCGGCCGCTGCTGGGGACCAGAACGGATCAGCGGACGCGTATGTAGACCGATCTCCGATATCGAGTGGCTTCACTCAATTTGACCGACAGGCACGAGGAGCAGCAGGACCAAAGCGGGCTCGAGTCGCAGCCCATAGAGGTTCCAAACGATGCACAGGAGGAACAGACACAGCCGGAGGCTGCGGTAGAGCAGGTCGACCCAGCCGTGCAGGCCGAGCAGCTCAAAGAGCAGGGCAACGCGGCCTTCAAGGCGGGTCGTTTCCAAGAAGCTATCGAAAACTATGGGAAAGCCATAGGTGCGTTCTATATCCATAGTAAATTGGGCGACATGCAGATCTCCGTGTCCCAGAGTTGCGGCCCACGGAACCCACATACTGGACGAACCGGGCAGCAGCGTACATGGCTCTCAAGAAATTCAAGCCCGCTCTCGCTGATTGCCAACAAGCGGCGACATTGCAATCATCCTCCCCTTCCCCAAAGACACTAGTCCGTCTTGCCCGGTGTCAACTGTCCACCGGATCGACCGCCCCCGCCCTCTCCACCCTCCGGACGGTCCTCTCAATAGACCCGAAGAACGACGCCGCCCTCAAGCTGCAACAGAAAGTGCTCGAGCTCGAGGCACATCTGCGCAACCTCGAGGGCGCACGGGACCGGAAAGAGTGGGGCATGGCGCGGCTCGCACTGGACAAGTGCATGCAGGTGATCGAGGGCGAGGGCGGCGATATACCCATCCAGTGGCGGGTGTGGAAGGTCGAGCACGAGATCGCGCGGAAGAACTGGGACAACGCGAGCATAGCTGCAAAGTGAGTGTGGCTGCTCAACACGCGTAGCTTGTGGACCCGGTTGACCGTGCAACGCGTCCCAGCGAGGCTCTCCGGTACGAACCGAACTCCCCGGATGCGATCGCGGTGCGCGGCTTGCTGCTCTGGTTGACAGTCAAGACGGCACAGGCGTTGCAGCACGTGCAGTCTGCGCTGCGGTTAGATCCTGGGCACGAGGCGGCGATGCGGCTCCGGAAGCGGATAAAAGACGTCGAGAGGCTGAAGGAGGAAGGAAACGCCGCCTTCAAGACTGGCAAGCTACGAGAAGCGGCGGACAAGTACGGCGAAGCTCTTGAGGTAGGCTTGCACGAGGTACGGTTGTCTATACCGCATCTCACCGAACGCCACAGCGAATTGGTGCAGACGACCGCGAAGGCGCTGGAGGGCACATCCGCGCAATGCTGCTCTCAAATCGCGCGACGACGCTCGTCAAGCTGGACCGATACGAGGAGGCGCTCGCGGACACGGAGGAGTCGCTGCAGCTGAACTCGATGTCGTTCAAGGCGCTGCGCACGCGCGCGCGCATCCACCTGCACATGGAGAAGTACGAGTCCGCGATCGCGGACTTCAAGTCGGCCATCGAGCAGGCGGGGCTCGAGGGCAGCGACGCGGACGTGCGCGCGCTGCGCGGCGAGCAGCGCAAGGCGGAGGTCGCGCTGAAGCAGAGCAAGACGAAGGACTACTACAAGATCCTCGGCGTCGAGCGCTCGTGCACGGAGATTGAGATCAAGAAGGCGTACCGGCGCGAGAGCCTGAAGCACCACCCGGACAAGGGCGGCGACGAGGAGAAGTTCAAGCTCGTGTCCGAGGCGCACTCGGTGCTCTCCGACCCGGCGAAGCGTCAGCGGTACGACCTCGGCGAGGACGACGAGGACGACCGGTTCGGCGGCGGCATGGGCGGCGGCGTAGATCTCTCGGAGCTGTTCGCGCAGTTCCACGGCTCGAGCTTCGGTGGCGGCGGCTTCGGCGGCGGACGGGGGCCCAGCGGCTTCTCGTCTGGTGGCTTCGGAGGGGGCTATGGCGGAGGTGGTTATGGCGGGTACTCGCGAGGAGACTATTCGTTCTGATCTAGACGTGAGTCGTCTGCTGCAATACCATGCCCGCTTACCAGCTCACCAGTACCCCCCATAGCCAGGCATCTCTTCGCACACGCTCGTCTCATGCAGTTAGTCCCTGTCGCCGCTTTGTACGCCCCCCGCCATATTGTAGAGCATGTACTCTACGCGCCACGCACGGAACTTAGTGTTCGTCCCATTCGCACTGTATATCTACTGCAGCTCTCCCAATCCAATGCTTTCCATCTTGTTTCCGCTCTCCACAGCTCCCGTGAATCACGCGTGATCAGCATTCAGCGAGCGTTGCCATGAGGAGTGGTCGTGTCTATAAGCTATCTGGCGAGGATTATATAGGAGCACTAAGATACTTTCGCCCATGCGAGTGGCAGACCGATAAAAAAAACACCGTCCAACCGCTGGTACCTCAAACTCAAGGGCGGTTCGCGGCACGCGCGTCCGCGACCTTGTCGTTCCACCACTTGCGCGCGTACTGGAGGGACTCGCGCAGGGACGGAGCGGGCGTGCGGAGGTGGTGAGGGATGATCGGGATCCCCAGCGCACGGCGGACCGCGGGCTGGCGCAGGAGGAGACTCTGCAGAGTCATTGCGGTGATGCTCGAGATGAGGTACACGAGTACGCCCTGCGGTGAGGGGGGTTGTCAGCATACTGCGCAAAGCGCGTGCGTAGACGATGAAGTGCTCACGGAAGACAGGTTCGCCATGAGGAACACAGAGCCGGTCGTGAGCACGCGGAGGAAGTTCATGATGTGACCCATCTGCGGCGTCTGGCCGACTAGGTCGCGCATCGACACCTACAAAACCGCCACGCGTTCAGTTGAGGCACCCGGGTACGGGGACACGGGCCAGGGCACGTACCGAGATCTGAACGTTCATCAAGACAGTCGCGATGATAGGCAGCGTCCACGTCGGGTCGATGACCGTCAGGTCCGGCACCCACTCGAACCCGCTATACTTGAGCTGCTCCACAGGCAAGTCGCACAGCTTCTTCACGCCAAAGAACATGCCGAGCGTGACGGGGAGCTGCACGAACGGCGCGAGCGCCATCCCGCCGAGGCTCACGCCCGCCTTCTCGTAGATGACCTTCTGGCGGAGCGCCGCGCGCTGCATCGCGAGCATGTCCTTCTTCTTCTGCGCCTCCGCCATCTCGTCGCGGATCGCCGCGATGTCCGCCTGGTACGGCGCGAGCGCGGCCGTGCTCTGCATCTGCTTCACCGTGAACGGGAAGAGCAGCACGCGCGACGCGAACGTCGCGCCCACGATCGTCCAGAACCACGGCAGCCCCGTCGAGACCTGCAGGAGCTCCATGCCCCAGCGGCAGATGCCCGCGGGCGTCCAGCCGGCAAGCCCCATCGCGGCGAGGTCGCCGTAGTTCAGGGGTGGGGGGATCGCTGACAGGACCTCTGTGGGCAGTGCGTCGGTCGGGACGGAGACGGGGGGGAGCGCAGCGTCCGGAGGGACAGCGGGGGAAGCCGCATCCAAGGCCGCGGAGGGTTCTGCCGCGAGAGGTTCGGGCGCAGGTGTCGACGCAGCCTCCGGAACATTCTGCTCAGCAATGGTCGCCTCAGGAGCTTTCTCCGTCGGTGCAGCAGGTTTGGACGAGCCCCAGAAAAACGAACGAGTATTTGAGGGTAGCGCACGCAGCTCACTCCGCGCTAGCACGTTCCTGGAGTGCTGCTAGGCGTTCAGCAGGGAAGAATACCGAGAAACATGCTCATACCTGAAGCCCAAACGTAGACAAGCACCTCGCTTGCGAGCTGCCCAGTGCCGGCCGCGCAGCCCTGCGAGCCCTCCAATGAGCCTCGAGCCGTTCTTCGTCGACGTAGCCAGGACGCACCTGAGCCCTACCGCACCGAGGCGGCCCATGTATCCCACACACAGAACCATGCTTGCACTTCAGTCCCAGAGTCCCAGATCACCGACTAGACAAGCGGACAAACGGAAGCAAGCCGAGAGGAGAGAGCGAGGAGAGCGTAACTCTGAGAAATGCGCACAGCGAGCCCTCTTCCGCGAAATGTCGGGCGCGTATATTGCACGGCATGCCACGTGGGACACGCGTCGGAATCTCAGATCTACTGGCTCTTGGCGACCATGTCCCGTTGAGCAGTGAACTGAAGCTCAGCGACTCCGAGACCTCTGGCTCTGTTGCCAAAAGATGACAACCATTATTCAAATGGGCAACAGCATCTGCAGGTATACACAAAGCGACGGTGTCCGCTTTCATGCAACGACCACAAGAACAAGATACGAGGAGCGAAGACCAGTCTATTACGATACAATGCATAGAATCCGTCCGCTGGAAGGCAGAGACGAAGCCAAGAAAAGTAACGAGACCTCCACCCCAAACCCTCAAAACCCGGCCTCACGCAGCGTGTGCCCCCGGATAGACCGCGCCCAGATGGGCTTCTCGCGGTGCTCGCCGCAAGTGCCAATGAGCAGCAGGAGCAGCTCATAGGACAGCACTGCACGCATGATCAACGAAACAGCAACGGTTACAAGAACTCAGCACTTACTGAGGCCCGCGGGGACGAACGAGAAGGTCAAGATGGGCTCGGCGTACGTGCAGAGGGCTTTCCTCGCGGGGTCCACGAGCGCGTCGCACGGGCCGTGCCCGAAGGCGTCCACCCGGGCGACGACCGTCACGCCCCCGGCTGCGAGCCAGAACACGGAGAGGAGGGCTGGGAGGGAATGAGTTGAGATGCTCACGAGCCACGAAAGGTAGTGGGTTGAACGTACGCAGTGTGATGAGCTCGGTCTTGACGTCGACGGGGCGGGTAGTGCATTCGCGGAGCAGACTGTCGGCACGTTAGGGACGGGATATGCGAGCATGCCGATTGGTGAATAGCGCGACGTACATTATCAGGAGCGGGAGGAAGGTAATGACTGCCGAAGCGATTCCGAGTTTGGCGTACGTGAAGGACATGTCGACGCCGTCCTTCGTGTGGAGAGTTACGATGCTCGCGATGAAGACCGCGATCACGCTTCCGAGGGAGATCACTATATTGCGGCATGGGTCAGCGCACGAACCGCCGTCGCAGAGAAAGGCCGCTCACCATAGGAGAAAATGCGGTAGTCCTGCACCCAAGTCATCGCGCTGGCGTTGTAGAGTAGGCTATGGGGGACGTCGTAGGAGGCTGTCGGATTGTGTTCATGGCTATGGACCCAATACTTATCAGGACGGGCTGCGCGCTCCTGCGAGTTGCCAACGAGGCTGTAGTGGCGACCATCCGCGGGAACATCCATGTCGATGCGCAACATTGGTTGTCCTTGTGCTCATAGCGAGGGACTAACCACCGGCCGCGCGTAACATAGCAGTTTAGTGCAACACGTTACGGGCAGGAAAAAGATGGACTTCGAGATGGAGAGATCCCCCATGCGCGCTATATGCGCATATAGAAGGGCCGGTAGGATTCCGACCGGCGAAGACCTGCAACTGCGACGCGCGGATGCGGTAGCACCGCAACTTCTGTTTAAAGCTTACCGTCATTGTCTTTCACAACCGCATCCGGCTTCTTTCGATGCGATGCGCGCTTCACCTGGCGATGTATGAGAGTTTGCCATGTGCATGCGGGATAAATCTTTGGATCGTACCTTCGGAGATCACCAGATGCGGGTCGCACGTCAGACGGATGGTTGGGTTACGAATTTTGACCGTCTCTGTAGATGTAACACCTCAGATCGTGGGGTGCACGCGACCATGATATAGGAGCCCATGAGGGTGGCCTCCAAGCCCGTCCTTCTCATGTGCATGCCTGTACTTGCGTCGGTTGATCAACAGAACCTCGCTGAGGCTGGCTGCCATTGTCAGTGTCCGAGTTACTGAACCATTATTGGAATGATATGAGAGCAGGGGGTGCCATCAAGGTCCTTTGGCCGCGAAGGTACCTGTGAAATGCTGGCATGCGACCGCTCGTACGTGCGGGGGCACTGCAGGCATTCAAGCCGACGGGATTTTTGCTGTCGTAGCTCTCTTCATCACTCAGGGCATTTTACGGGAGGATTGGGGCCGAGTACATATGCACTGCCGTGCCGTGTTCCTGAAAGCGAAGTTGGAGATCGTCGTGGCGGGAGCGGAGGATGCGAGGCCACAAGGCGATTCGTCTGCGCGTGACAGGGCGGGGTCACAGGAGGGTGACAGATAACGACGCACGTGCGTCGTGATTGGACGCGACAGGACGCGGGGCGGGCGCCAAGGGGCCGGGGCGGGACTTGGGCGGGACAACGGTTTTCCTCGGAGATGGCGGCGTCGCGCTCGCCGACGCCGAGAGAGTGCCGGCCGACGTCGAGGGGAAGGCCCTGGAAGACGCGGCGACGCATTTGATTGTGCGCCCGGCGTCTCTCAAAAGTTGTGGCTTTCTCCCCTTGGCACGCGACCCCACCCTCCTGCCACAAGCTCAGCGTTCTGTTCGCAGCTCGTCCTCGCGTCGACGCTCGTTATCTGCCAGCGGTCGCCTCTTCACTCCTTCCCCCTTCCTCCCACCCGCCATCATGTCCCCTCCCCGCCCCCTCCCCGAAAAGAAGGATGCTCAGGCCGACACCCGTTCAATCGGGGACAGCAGCGACGACTCCGGCGACGACAACAAGCTGCTCGAGATCGGCTATGTCCCCTCGTTCAAGCGCGAGTTCTCGAACATCGCGACCGTACGTACATCGCTATCACAGCGCGGACCACACTGACCGACGGTCGCCTGCAGATCAGCTTCGCGTTCAGCATCATGGGGCTCTGCTCGAGTGTCGCGACCACCTTCAACTCGCCGATGCTTCTGGGCGGTCCCGCCTCCGTTACCTGGTGCTGGATCCTCGGCGCGACGATGTGCTTCACCCTCGGTACGTATCGCGCTCGCTCTCATCCGTATCTCCCAGCCGCCCGTCCCCACCACGCCTGTCCAATGACGTACCAGCTTTCCGCTCTTCTTCGGATTGAGATCGCAGTAGTCACGAGGCTGCTCCGGAGTTGGTGCGATCAAGTCCGTCCCAGGACCGTCGAAGCGATGTCGGAACGGAGCGCGCGCATGCTCCGTCCCGGGACATTTGCTGTTCTGAAAATATTGGCCGCCTGAGGCACCTGCGCCTCCCAAGTTCACTTCGTCCAAACTACGTCGAGAATGGCGCCCGAGCCAGTGAGCTAGTGAGAGGGACCCTTACTGACAGGGACGACTCCCAAGGTCCCAGTACCACCGGCATATCCCGGCTGTACAGCCGTCTACGCATTGCGGACGCATGCGTAGGCCGCATTTGTAGCCGGACTCGTACGGGCATGATGTTCGCCGTGTGAGGCAGGCGTTCGTCATTTGAATCCTGTCGCGCAAGGGCCGACAAACATACTATCAGGCTGGCCACGATCGTGTCCGAGTGCTCTGTGGTCATCGTGCGTCACGCCGCCCGCCCGGACGTGTCGGACACCGCGCGTGATTAGCTGCCGGAGGAGCGTATGCGCGGATTCTATCTTTCAAAGGAGACACGCACTCTGCGTACTCGGTGTTGCCGGAAGTGTCGCGCGACCTCAGTCCATCGGAACGTGGCGCCCTCGACTACGCTGAAAGGCCCAGCTCGTCGGTTACCTTGCTGTCCATCCCGGGCGAGTCCGTTGCGTCTTGCGACGGACATCCAGTCTCGCCCTAATGCGAACGCTCTAAGGCGTTCTCTCAATCCTGCCTACCACTTGTGCAGAACTCGGAGAAGTGCAGGACCTCGTTTCCAAGGCATCATCTGTCTATACTTTGCTGTGGATTCCAAATTCGCGGAAGTCCAAATGTCCGCCATAGAATATGCATACAGGGCGTGCGGTCTGATGTGTAGACTCGTGAGCTACGGGACACTCAGCGTGGCGGTGGTGGTTGCAGCATCCAAAAGTCATGTCCTGACAACGTGCTGACGCTTTCTTCCACAGGTGCTAGCATCGCGGAGATTGTTAGCGCGTTTCCGACGTGCGGCGGCTTGTACGTCTTCCGTGATCACCAAGGCATAGACGGCATGTACGATGCTAATCATGCTCGCCGTTGAACAGGTACACGGCTTCTGCACAACTCGTTCCAAAGCGGCAGCGTCCGATCGTAGGATGGGTGGTCGGATGGCTGAACATCCTCGGTCAGATCCTTGGACTGTCATCCACCGAGTTCGGACTAGCAAACATGATTTGGGCCGCGGTGGTGGTCGGCAAGGTCAGTAAATGCGAGTACCGCGAGATATGTTTCGCTGAAGGCTTGCACAGGGCGACAACTTCGAGATAACTGCGGCTAAGAAAGTCGGCCTCTTTGTCGGCTTGCTCGTAGTGCATGGTATCCTCGTACGTATTCCCGGAGTAGATCATCGCATCTTCATGCTGACAGGATGGGCAGAACTGTCTTGCTACCCGCCAACTTGCGCGTCTAACCACCGGCTTCGTGTTCGTCAACCTCGGCGCCACATTCCGTGAGCAACTGCTCTCTTACCGTTCAGCGACTGTTTGCTTACGCCATTCTTAGTTATCATCATCGTTCTTTTGGCCACTACTCCCCGGAGCGAAATGCACAGCGCGGCGTACGTCTTCGGCAGCCAAGGCGTCGTCAACCAGACTGGCGGCTGGAACGATGGCATCGCGTTCCTCTTCGGTCTTCTGAGTGTACAATGGACGGTATGTCACTGACCGACAACTTTCGTTTGCTTGAGGGCGCTGACTGATCCCACCCTAGATGACGGTAAGCAGTTTTTGAATCAGAGACATGTGCGCCTGACGTGCTTAGCGAGGTCCGACGCCGCTGTTGTAGGACTACGACGCGACGGCACACATTTCGTGAGTCCTATTCCATCAGGAAAGATCGACGGAGCTCAACTCGGGGTGTAGGGAGGAAGTGAAGCGCGCTGCATACGCTGCTCCTTCTGCTATCTTCATCGCAGGTACATGCAAAATCCTTCTGTATATGCCCCAGCACTCGTTGACCCCATACCCGCAGTCGTTGGCACTGGCCTCATCGGCTGGCTCCTCAACATTGTCGTCGTCTTATGCTCGGGCCCTCTGTATGTCCTTTCTGATCCGATTCTGCGTCAATGATGCTGAACGTCTCTCTAGGGAGAACCTCCCCGGTCCCTCCGGCTCTGCCTTCCTCGAGGTACGTTCTTACGATCTGTCAAGCTACCTGGCGTGCTTGCGGACCAATCGCTCTGTTGTACGTTTATGCTCATCGGCGTGTGTGTTCCAGATCATGGCTCTGCGCATGGGCAAGACTGGCGCTCTCATCCTCTGGGTGCGTTCAGCATGCAAGAAACTGACCGGCAGAGGGGCCGAACTGACAATGACGCAGGCCTTCGTCTGCTTAACAGCGTTCTTCGTCTGCCAGACCGCTCTCCAGGCTGCTTCGCGCACGGTGTATGCTTTCAGCCGTGACAAGGGTGCGTCTCTCTCGTCCTATGGTCTGTTCGAGCGCAGGTACTGAATCATAGTGTACAGGCCTCCCTGACGGTGGATACTTCGGCTACATCAGCTCGTGGACGCAGACTCCCCTGCGCGCGATCTGGTTTGTCACGCTCATCGGCATCCTCCCCGGCCTGCTCGAGCTCGTGAGCGACATTGCGCTGAACGCGATTTTCGCCATGACCGCCATGGCGCTTGACTTGTCGTACATTATCCCGATCATCTGGTGCGTTTCTCGCGTTGATTGCGTATGATTGGTACTGAAAGTAGTGCAGCCGGAGATTGTACAGGAACCACCCGGAAGTGAAGTTCGTGCCCGGGCCGTTCTTCATGGGCGACGGCGTGCTCGGGTGGGCCGCGAACGTGAACTGCATCCTGTGGACGCTGTTCGTGTGCGTCATCTTCGCGCTCCCTACTGTGCAGCCCGTCACCGCAGAGACCATGAACTATGCTGCAGTAAGCATCTCTTCGTCCACGGTAGAACGAGACGCTGATGCGCTGGCAATACAGCCCATCACTGGCGGTGTTGTGCTTCTATCTCTGTGCGTATACGGCCTTCAGCCTCCTTTGCGTACACATGACTGACCGTGTGTGTTCATCCAGTGTCTGGTACGCCGTCGGCGGCCATAGGCACTACAAGGGCCCGGCCTCGAACCGGCCCGACCTCATCGACAAGTCCGAGTCCACGGACGACGCGCTCGATGCTCCGCACGACGAGGAAAAGGCCCGCATGCAGGCCCAGGTCGTGTAAACGCCCTCTTTACGCTTCAACAGCTCCCTCACGACCTATACCCACGCGTCCTCTGATCGCGCCGTGCGTGCCCTGCCCTCCCTTGCCTTCCCCTCGCACCATTCTCGCGCTGCCTGGCCACCGCGTGCGGCTTCCTAGGTGCAAGGCAACCGGAGGGCAGGTCCCCGCGTGCGGCGCTGCTCCTCTCATCAGGACCCCCACGATCTCACGACGCTCACGCTCACGCTCATGAAGGGCCCTACGGCCTCTCGGATTACATATACTCACACACATCTTGGATGGCGGGCGCAACATAACGTAATGTCTAGTATAGCAGCTCTGGTGCTTGTGCTTGTGTTGTACGCATGCAAAGGGATTCTAGATCTTGTGTAGCCGTATCTGACTCGCGTAACGCCTGCTCTAACTTCGTGCCGTAGTGACAACTCAGGTCAAGGTCAGGGCCCGTCTGTGCTGAGTCGTCAGTACTTCAGTACTATGGCATGTTCCGGGGCTTTCGCCGCTTGACACTGACGTTGCGCCAGCATAGGTCTGGGTGTGCAAACAGTCTGCTATCCAACAAGTTCCGACATACACTGTTCATGTGACAACTTATCGGACGCTGTGCATCCTCTGCCACATACCCTCGACATCATGCCCCCCGAAAGCCTCCGTCCACCTTGGTTCAATACATACCCCAACGGAGAGAAAGATACCGGTTCCATTCCACTTCCCCTTGCGCATCACCCTGACCTGCAGCGACGGGGCATCGTTCCGCGCACCCCGATGAAGCCTGTAGGTCTACGAGTGCCCCAGATGCTTGGCGTGTTGACTGACGTTACTGCACAACAGGGATACGTGTACTCCACATCCACAGGCTACGCAAAGGACCCAACCCATGTTATCAAGATCCTCGATCCGGGCACGGAAGAGCTCGCCATCTACGAACGACTGCTGTGCGAGATTCAGCGTCCGAACAACCACACTATCCCGGCTGAAATAACGACCACGGGACATCCTTTGTTGATAATGCCCCATGTGTGTGATGCGTACGGTCTCTATCCACCGAAGAAGTGGTCTCTCCGTGAGCTCGTGGATGTCATCTTCCAAACAGTAGAGGTATGTCGAACGGTGACATTGACCGCGACTCACGGCTTACACGGTGCGACGCTCAGGGTGTGGAGTTCCTGCATAGCCTGCACATCGCCCATCTGGTACAGGTGCCGCTATGACCTATGCTCCCCGAGTTATAATCCGGAGCTGAATGCCGTGCAGGATATCTGTTGGGGGAACGTTCTCGGAGCACATCCACGAGATGCGGCCATGCACGAGGGCATCACCGCAAACCGCGTCTACATCATCGACTTCGGTGCGTCGCAGCAGCTCGCTCTTGGGCCCGGCGTCCAGCGCGCGATCACGCTCCCGGACACTCAGCTGGACCCACCCAACGATCTGCGCCGCTTTGATCCCTACTCGTGGGATGTGCACTGCACGGGGCGTACCCTGAAGCGCATGATGGAGGTATGCCGTTGTATCATCACACAGTCAGATGCTGGCATCTCACGCTTGTTGTGTGACAGGCCAAGTATCAGCCTGTTGAGGGGCCGCATTGGCTGGCCAGGCGATACATCAGGTGGCTTATTGGAGACGAGCGAGGGTGCACTGGGGTGTGCCGCTGTCGCCCGACGGCACGTACTGCGCTGCTGGTCATCGTTGTTCTCGGATGGGCTCTTTCAGAAACCGGTGGCTACGAATGGGTCGTCGACGAGCTTTCGTGTCTGTTCCCGGCCGACGCTTGACGAAGGAGTGCGAGTATGAGGCGCTGCGGCCATCGACCTAGTTTTAACCGGTGTTCTTACCCTTTTGCTTGTTCTCCCATGTAACATGCCGGGACATGAGTCTCAATCGTCGCAAACCTGATAGATCAATCCGGGCCACATCCCTCTAGTACTGGAGGATCTTTTAGGAGCCTAGGGAATCCGCGACGACCGCATATCTGTACCGCGCCGGTACCCCATCATGGCCATAGGCTCGTTCATGGACGCTGCCACAAGCAGCGCGCCAGTGTGGCAGTCACCCTCGCGCCACGGGCGTCTAATAAGGTAACGTTCTTCTCTTTCTACCACCACCCGCTGCATACAATCACCAGGTTCTGTCGTCACCATTGCCACGGATTTTACTGCAGGACCTCTCGGTTTGCTACATCCACACAGGGCAATGACTGCAGAGGTCTTCTCTGAAGCCTGCCTTCGCTTGCCAGGTCAACTCAAAAGCGCTGCGATCTCTCATGCATCAAGCATCCGCCAAAGCCGTGTTCGATTACTTAGGTCAGACAACGCAATGCGTGGCTGACTTCAACAGGTAACCAATGGGCATGCATGTGTCCTTGGAAGCTGATATCAACGTCACCGCCAGACACCCTGCTTGAACGGGAGCTATGGGTCGGCGATCACCCTCGAGTTCGGAACACCAGGGTCCTCGCTACCTCAGGCTCGGTCTCGCGCATAGACAGAACTCGCATACGCCTTTGTAGATTCTTCATACCTGTGCTAGCTTACCGACGCTTCCTGGTCACCTCGAATGAGCGCTTCGCGAAGGTTGCCGACTAGTCCACCAATAGCGTTCCTCGACTTTCGGCAGTCCCACTGCGCGATGCATGACAAACGCGGTACTAAAATACAGGCTGTCCGCAGTAGAGCTGACCGTTGAGTACATATGCTCGCCGCGGATGCACTAAGTCGTCACCACTGGCTGGTCCTCGGAGTCCCCTCCGAACTGTACGTTCTTGCCGCGGAGATGTCCTGGCTCTACACCTACCGCCTGTGCTCATTCAGTACGTGCATCCTCATAATCACACTCTAGTTTTCAGCTAAAGAATGCTTGCTGACTCTTTTGCACATCTAGTCCTGGTGATTGCTCTGGCACTCGGCGTAGTCACGCTGTGCGTGCAAACGGAGGGCTCGAAGGCTTTCGTCCTCGTCGATTCCGACCGGACCTTCAATGTGCTCTATGCGCACGTTGGTATCGTCACCGGTATCTACAGCGCGGCCCTGTTATGCATCAGGCATTGCCCCGTTCGTTCATCCGCATCTTGCGCATGCTGACAGGATGTGCCCTATAGCTTGATTCGCGATAGCTGTCACCGTCCTCTCGTGATCGCTTTCGAGCTCGCTCTACTCGGTCAGCGCCGTGTTTCATTGCCAAGGTACCATGCCTAGCTGACGAGCAACGGTCGTATTCAGCCTTGCCGTCAATTGCGTGGATAGTGGTCGCCGTCATGGCGCTCGTGCAGAACGGGCAGAACTTCAAGGGGTCCGTCTGCAACGATCCAGACTCCACGGCCAACGACATTTGCCGATACACAGTGCCAATCGTGGGTCTCTCGGTGGCAGTCGCCCTCATATGTATGTGCTTTTCCACGTACCCCGCCTGCGTTTCTCCCGGTTCGTCTGGGTCTGACGCATCGCTTACAGTGATATTGTACTCGCTCGTGCTGCTGTTCGTCGCGTGTGTGGGCGCGAGGCGCGGGAAACCTATCTGGATGTGTCCAGTCCCGAGAGGTTCAGCACAAAGGCGTAACAGTGCGGCTCAGGATTTGGAAGCCAGGGCTACAGAGAAGCCTAATGTCTGAATGGTATCCGCATTTTGCCACCCGAGTCTCCCTTCAACCTCGTCTCTAATGCACGGTAGCCGTGCGATGTGATACATCTCGGACTCTCTGAAAGCCAGAAGCACAAACAAAGAGTGCGGGAGGTAGTTCGTAAGTTTCACATGCTATGCTATCATAGTGCGCGATATTGACGGTCGTAGTTTCTGAGGGATGCATTCAGTATGAGCGGGCTGCACGCGCAGATGTGCCTCTGTGCACTGGGACTTCTCTCCGCGACTCGCCAACATCAGCCAACATCGCCACATCCCTACCCATATCTCAGTTATCCTGGTCTGACAATAGCTTACCGTCAGGAAGTTCGCGCGCTCGAATCTCACCCGATCAAGCATGCATTGCCTGACTGGAGACAGGTAGCTAAAGAGCTTAATAAGTCTCTTGGTATCAGAGCGAGCTGGAAGCCTTCTGCACGGACAGCGCGTCGCACGGTCTCGTCGCTTCGGCCATCCACTAGAAGATGATCGATGCCTCGTTGAAGGCAATCGAGCGTCTTACTGCTGCAGCGGGACCAAATGCATCAGCGCCCGTACTACAGACTCCGCACCTGCGGTCACTGGCGGTGTTCTACCGCGCTCTCGACGCACAAGGTACGTCCCACGTTCTTCCCACTTTCTGACATGCCTGGGAATGATGAACCAGGTGAGTGGTCTGATAACACACAGTCCGTTGTATATCGGACTCTTCTGAATGTCATTTTGATAGTTCGTTGCCGCGCCTCGAGTCATCGGAAGCCTATCCATTGATATATGGTATCACCTCGGTTCCGCATCGTCTGCAAGCAGTGCAATCTGTTCAGCCGGCGAACGGCATCCTCATCGTGCATCCGGATACGGTGAGTGAGTTTCAACACCACCAGTTGGGCAGAATGCTCTCGGGTCTCGTATTCTTCAAATACAGCCCAAGCTCACCAGAATCAAAGCCGTTAAAACAGGCCCAGTGGACAAACGACGTATTTAATGCACTCGCATCGAGTGAGCATTGTCTACCACCCGCTTGTACCGTTGCGATGATCCGCACCCGCGGCGATATCGAAGTCACGGGGTTAGTGGACGTGCTTCTCGTGCAGTCAAGTCGCGAGCGCGCCCAAAGCGAGTGCCTTGATCACAACGCGCGCGCCGCTTCAGGTACGTGAGAGGGTTCTTCGTTGTCACTCGCTGGACTTCGATGAACTTTGTTGCCCGTACAAAAGGCTTGTGTCGTCGTAACTTGAAGCCCGTCTCTCCCGACCTCCGCCCACCATGAATGTCCTGTGGCTCTACCGCGTCTTCACGTTCGGTGAGTATTGCTCCTCCGTGCATCTACCAGTACTGTCTGACCTTCCCGCGACGTCTCAGTGCTCGTGTGCATCATCTCCCTGGTTGTGATCGCGTTCTGCGCGCACACCTCGACCAACCTCGACAAGATCCTGTCGCTCTTCCAGCTCTCAGGCTCTTTCCCGTACACGAACCTCGGCATCGCGGTGGGCGCCATCACCATCGTCTCGAAGGCAATCATGTATGTCCTCCCTGACTCCCCGTTCCTGTGCTCGGCTCACGGCGTCGTCGCCATCCACAGGCTTGCGCTGGACTTCTTCTTCGAGAACATCTTCACCTCCTTCATCATCTTCGAGATATCCTGGTCGTGTAAGCTATCCCTCACGACTGTTCGACGGCATGCTCACACTTCACTCCCCACAGCCATCCTCTGGATCCTCTGGATATCCGTGGGCGCGACGACGCTGTCCGAGGGCAAGACGATCTTCAAGGGACAGCCCTGCACCGACTTCGACGTCGTCCTCCCCGCCGCGAAGAACATATGCGACGACATCCACCCGATCGCCATCATCGCCTTCGTCAACGCTCTTCTACGTGAGTCCGCTCTCGTTTGTCTGCGCGTCCAGGAAGTGGACAGGCGAGGCTCACCATCTCGCTCCCGTCTAGTCTTCATATACACCGGCGTACTGTTCTTCGCCGCGTTCACGAGCTCGGGCTCCACGCCGCCGTGGACTTCGTCCCTCAAGAGCCGCAACAAGTACTAGACCGGTCGATGTCACCGGCCCCTGGACTCTCTGCTGCTCACCCCCTTGTCTTCTCTTCCGTCCCCATTTCCTGTACTCCGTCATATGTGTGCTTCGAACTTGCAGCTGTGGTTCCCCCCCAAAAAAACAAATGGTATACCCTTGGGCCCGTTAGCATCTCATGTTGATCAGAAATTGTGTCTCACTGGTCCTCTTGCGCAGCACAGAGTGTAATGTAATACCTAAGTCTGCGGCCTCCGATTCAATATTACTGGGATGTAGCCTTGAACTAGGACAGTCGGATTCTATTTACTGTCCTGCTGTGAGCTCCGCTGTAATCCCGGTACAGGATATGCTCGGTCGATGTCTCTGATGACCTTGGTGTTTCGACCTGCACGCGAGTGAGGAGTAGGCGAGGAAGGAGTTAGAGCGTACCCATGGGGAGATGGCCGACATGCCCGAAGGCAGTGCATGTAAGTTCTATGCGACGTGCCAGTTTCTCCCAATCTCTCATGTACGACGCCACAGCCGTGCGCATCGCAACTGTTTGTTCACAGGTAGTACTAACGCATAGCCCACTGCATCCGTCAAGCTACTCCACGGACGATGCTAGGCTGTGATGGGTCGCGGTTCAACGCGTATAGGCTCTCCGCGGGGCTGCGACACTTCTACACTGGCAAATACACTTTGGGCCAGGACTCCGGCAATCCAACTCCGAGGCGTGCGTTTCCAAATTACAATGCCTCTGCGATGCCATCATCGACTGGGTGGCAGACGCGCACGGAGATGCACGGAGCCTCGGGGTCGTCAACGTTCAAAGTTCACAGTCGTGATGTGGTCCCGATCGCAGTGTGGTCGTGCCGGCGACCTCCGTTGTCTGTTGCTCAGTACGTCTAACGCAAGTGTCAGTGGCGTACTCAGTAACAGGGTGCGAGCTCAGAGGACGCCAGGATGTAGCAAAACCAAAAGGTATGGCCGTTCAACATGTGCACTCTGCCTGTACCGCTGCCCTACTGAGACGATTCTGATCTAGGTTCTGCACAGCACTACCCAACCGTGTGTGCCAGTGAACGATACCACAAAACACGCCTTGGAACAAGGCAGCATAGGTGCTGAATACACGCATCTACATCGCTTCCCGGTGTAGACGCGAGGTCGCAGCCCTATCATTTTCTGTCTTTACGCCGCCCAGGCAACCGCCGCAGGGATGCAACTCGAAGATCTCTCATAAGGCCCGGGGCACGTAGGCTCAGGGAATCCTATATCTGTCTATTCCTATCCATCATGAACGTCCTCTGGATATACCGCGTCTTTACATTCGGTGAGTGCCCCGTCAGCGGCGTGGTGAATCCCGGCACTCAACACACCATGGGTATACCACAGCGCTTGCGTCCATATTGTCGCTGGTCGTCATCGTGCTCTGCGTGCAGAGCAACGACCATCTCCAGCATATCGAGAGTCAATTGCGGCATTTCGTGGATACGTATGCCCACCTGGGGATTGCAGTCGGCGCTATAACACTCGTTTCAAAGGTGATCCTGTAAGTCATATATCGGCCCTTCCGTGCACCGAGAGTTGACTGGAATTCGCCTTTCCTCCAGGCTCGTCCTCGACTTCTTCATCGAAAATATCTTCACTTCCTACATCGTGTTCGAGGTAGCGTGGTCATGTCAGTGCTTCTAGACTCGTCCACGCGCACCCGTTTGCTATGCTGACACGCCGCCTCGTTGCACGCAGCCCTGCTGTGGATCCTTTGGATAGTGGTGGGCGCGACGACACTCTCCAACGGGAAGACGATCTTCCAGGGCGTGTCCTGCAGCGAACTCAGCGACATCATCGTCCCGGAAGCAAAAACTGTCTGCGACGACATCCACCCAATTGCCTCCGTCGCGTTCGTTACCTTTGCGTTGCGTGAGTTTGACTTCGCTTCCACCATGACAACGGCGCAGGCTCTGACGGGGCCGCCCTACGCTGCAGTCTTCCTTTACTCGGGAGTCCTGCTGGTCCTGGCATTCACGGCATCAGGCTCTACGTCGCCATGGACCACGTCGCTGAAAAACCGCAGCAAGTAGAAGGGTACCCGGTACCTCCCAGCACTAGCAAGCTTCTCTCTGGATTCTTCCTTCACACCTGCCCAATGTATCGGCCGAAACTTGGTAACTTATTTGGGTGCGGTGTGTGCGGAGTGAAGCACATCCGCAGCAGAGTCTGTTTAGCATATATATGCACGTTTCCCACAATTCCTTCATCATACTGTACAAAATACCAGAGCGGGTTCTGTAGTGCCGACTTGAAGCTGATACTACTTAGTATTCGCGGGGTGCGGTGAAGTTGGGGCGGCTCGGGGACAACTTGCCTGGCAGGAGCTCCGTTGACACAGGGGCTCGCCAGTGCCGTTGCGACGGCGATGTATGCTGGACCGTCGGCGCGTCTTCGTTGAGGGTTTTGAAACGACGGAAGTTCAGATTTGGATTTCTCGAGTGAGTGGCGAGTGTGCACTGTGACTTGTAGCGCGTGGCGGGGTACATGATCGAATAGCCGCAATTGGCGCGTGTCGTTTTCGAAGGCTCTTTGGGCGCCTATTTGTCTTGTGCGTTTCTCCGTCCACCACCAGCCTTCCACCACCACCCGGCCGGCGGATACGTCCAGCTGTTCTCCGCCATCCTCATCATCCAGCTTTTCTCAGTTTCTGCGGAACTGTTCAAATGTCGGGCCATCTTTTGCCTCACGCCCTCCTGGAGCTCACTCTCGCTCGAGCCTCTGCGCGTCTTGAGGGCTTCACGCAAAGTGCACTCCGGAGACATGGTGCGAACGCCTTCACATTAGGAAGGAGATACACACATCATCAGGACTTTTTGCGGGACGCACCTGTTCCCGAGCACGTCCCGTATGAAGTTGCAGAAGATCGTTCGCTGTACGCTAGGTGCGTCCCCCAGTCCTCGCATGGCGTAGACCTCTATGCCGAACCTTTCATTGCCAGACGCGACGCGAAACGCAGCTCTCGGTCAGCCCTTGCTATGGGCGGGCTGTTTCCGCATTCTCAGGACGGTCCGATCACAGAACTAGAGAGGAGAATCACGGAGTTGAAGGAGGCCCCGGTATTGGAGGTATGTCTCGACGTCTGTACCTCTGCACTCCACGCTCATCTAGCCTTCTATGCACAGGAACTTGAACCAAGCGAGCCAGCATTCTCGGATTCCGAGCTCGTCTCCATATACGAGGAATTGTTAGCGGTACCCCCTCGCACGCAGACCCAGGACGTGGTAGCGACCGACCATGAAGCACAGCAACAGGCGGATGAGTCCACTCTCGAGGGCATCGTGCACTCGCTGTACCAACTAGAAGATCCTACGTCCATTGCCCAAGACACGCGATCCCAATACCTGGCAGCTATTGCGAAGCTCACGGAGATCGTCGGCGTGCTGGAATCTGCCAAATCCCCTGAGGTATCCTCAGATGTCTCCGTCCTGTCAACGCAAGAGTGGGTGTCTCTTGTGCGTATATGCGTACGAGAGAGTGACGGCAAGGCGGCAGAGGCGGTGATCGACCTCATGAAGGTCGGTAACAGTGATTGTCTGAACCCCTCGACTCCTAGGTTGACCTATCCTTCAGCGTTCCGGATCATCTAGCCTGGAGGATGCCATCAACATAGCCATGGACTTCTACGCGGATTCCGGAGACGTTACGAACACGGAGCGGTTCCTGGAGACCTACGTTGGCCAGGTACCCTCGGATCGCCAGCGCCACCTCCACGTCAAGGCACATTTGCGGTCCGCTCCCGGTGCATTCCCGACGAGCGCACTCCAGGTTTTGCACGACTACGAGACTCGCGGCGCACCCGCCCCCATGAAGACCTACACGCGCGCGATCAACACCCTGTTCGGCGTGCGATCCGCCGTGGCTGAGGCACAGGCTTGGGATCTCTTCGCGCATATGCGCTACGTCGCGCATCCTACGCCTGACGCGTTCCTCTACGCTGCGATGATCAACGCGTGCGCGCCGCGCCTGCTTGAGCCCCAGCCTGCGCGCGCACTTGATCTGTGGACGGAGATGACGGTCGACAAGGGCATTCCGCCGACCGCACTCGCGTACAATGCCGTCATCTCCGCGTGCGCGCGGTCGGGGGAGAAGGCGTACGTCTCTGAGGCGTTCCGTCTCGCCAAGCAGATGCTTGATGGGCATCGTGACGCGTACGGTAACTCTGCCTTCCGTCCGAACCAACAGACGTTCAGCGCTTTGCTGGAGGGCGCGAAGCGGACCGGGGACCTCGCGAAGGTGCGCTGGATCCTCGCCGAGATCATCTCGGAGAGCCTGCAAGCGGCGAGGGGCGATCTGGCCGAGCCAGTCTTGGTGGACGAAAACATCATGACCCACGTATTCCACGGGTATGCGACGTACAGGCCTGCGTTCAATCGTGCGGCCACCGTCGTGGTCGACTCACCGCCTGCGACCACCGCCACTACGTCGAGCGCCAACGCTGCCTCGCCCAGCGACCGCCCGGATACTGGCGAGTCCTCATCTACGCAGACAGAAGATACACCGGGCGCAGACTCTGAGCCTCGGGTCCCCGACGCTCCTCGTAAACCCCAATTTACCCGACTGCTTCCCCAGAGCAAGGAAGAAATCCTCGGAGAGACGCGTTCGCTCTTTGCACGCATCTTGAACGACACCTCTTCCGGCATGGCCACGTCATCGCCTGGCGACCAGGACAGCGCGATGCCTCCCGCGTTTGAGAACGTCCGCATCACGCCGCGCCTCGTGAACGCATACCTCTCGGTACACTACGCGCATGCCACCCTCGACGAGGCGGTGCAGCTGTACAGGACGCTCTTCCCGAGACTCGGCGTCGAGAAGAACGCGTGGTCGTATGTGGAGGCACTTGAGCGGTGCACACGCGCACCACGCCGGGGGCCCGAGCGCAAGCTGGCCCTACAGTTCGCGCGCGAGGTGTGGGCGGAGTGGCAGCCCGTCGAGGACGCGTGGCGGCAGGGGCTCCCTCATCCGGCGGGGATGAATGCACGGATGGTCGAACGCGCGAACACGGCGATGATCCGCGTCTTATCTCTGTGAGTGTAGCTCCATGTAGATCTCTGATCTCGAATATGCTGACCGCAAGATACCCACAGCACGGGCCGTCCACACGAGGCGGTCAAGATCGTGCGCGCATTCGTCGAACACCACCCCGCCGAGGCTGTCAAGCAGACTGGCCCGAAGCCGCTCCTGCGCTCGACGCGGACGTCGCTGGCAGGTGCGCGGCCGCTCGTGCGCCTCCTGACGCCCACGGAGGTCCCGGACGACACGGTCCCGCCGCTGCTCTCGTTCCAGGAGGTGGAGATCCTCCATCAGCGCCTCGTCACGGTCGGCGACGTGGACAGCGTGCGGTATCTGACGTGGGTCTGCGAGTCGTATGCGGGCGCGCTGAAGCGGAGGAAGGAGGCGGCGTTGCGCGCACAGCCTGAGTCGGCCGCTCAGGCCCGCATCGCGCAGGGTGATGAGGCGGAGGCATGATGTGCTCGCTGGGTCGAGTGGGCTGGAAGTCTACCCTATGAATTATAATGATCGTAATGTCTCCATAATCTGAACATTATTACTGCTCTGATGATCCCTTGTTCTGTTGAGCGTCGAGGGTGCGCTGTGGACTGGGTACGTCCCCGCCACCCTCCACCGTTTACAGCGCTGACGACCTCGACGGTGGCGCAGCCGTCCCGAGCGGAGAGGTCGGGTCAACGGGGGATGGAGTGGCCTTCACGTTCGCCCCCAAATCTCTCGCAACCTCTTCCCGCGACCCTCGCATCCTAGGGTCCATGGTCAGCGGACGTGCCATGCGGATGACGGGGTAGGAACGGAGCACAAGGGATGTGCTTCGGATTGGCAAATACCTGCTTCACGTGCGGCGGGCGTGGAGGGACGAGCACTCGAAACGGTACAAAACCGCCGAGGGTGGGCTCCATCAGACCGCCCGTCCGGAATAATTGGATCCTGGATAAGCACGCGGCGGAGGACGAGGAGAGAGGCGGACGAATTCAGAAGAGAGGCCGTGGAAGAAGATACCCACACGCACAAATACGCGTAAACATCTTATCGGGCCGCCGGGAGGCTGGGCTCTCCCGTTTCCTGCTGTTCCTTGACCCTGTCCTCGAGGCTCGACGGCCTGACTGTGCTCCTCTGTTGACCTACGGCCAGCGGACAGTGTGCGATGTTGTGCACTTTGCAGCGCCTGCTTCGCGGTGGCATGCGTTAAGAGGCTCGGGATCTACACAGGACGGACTCGGAAGCCCTTGGCGGCGGGCGCGACGAACGCGTGGACACCCAAGGACAGCCTCCGCAGTCGTCACCTCCGTAGAATCTCCACGGCCTCCGCTCCTTCTCTGATTATCTTCCGCACAATCGCGGGATGGTGTGCGCGCGGAGGCTTCTGGCATGCAGCCCGCCCCGGCCCGCTGTTGCCTCGACGTCCGAGGACGCTTCCGTCGTGCCTGCTCGGGCGGCCATCGATACGCCCAATTCGAAGTCAGCCGAGTAGAACAAAAGGAGCGCCGTACATGGCAACCCAGGACGGGCGCTGCGCGGGAGAGGCTGGTCCGGTCAGCCGCACGGGGTGCGTCGGCCAACGCCGATGGCGAGCCGTCTGGAGGTATAAGAACCCGTCCTCGCTCGCCTCCTCTTTCCCCCAGACCACGACCTCCCTCAAGCCCGGTTTCCTTCGGGCAGCCGCGCTAGCCTAACCGGCGAGGCGCGGCAGCACCAAGCTCCGCCTTCGCGGTAAGTGTTCGTGCTCGTCGACGACCGCGACGTTCTCTTACGCCCGCGATATGGCTTAGGCGTCGAGCTGCAAATGCACTAATGCTTTGATATTTGTGAGTGCCTCGCTCCTCTACTCATCAGACGGCCGCTCATGAGCCCTGCAGTAGGTTTTATGCGCGACGAGGCAGCCTCGTAAGACCTCACGCCACCACCACCACCGCCCGCCTATGCCGTGGCGCCTGTATGCCCACGTCCAGTACGTATTCTTCCATCGCATGTTGACGACGAATCTGACGAAGCGTTTGACCAGACGAACACGGCTGGCTCGAACGCCGCCGTACAACCATACCCCTCGCGGGTAAGCGGGCAGCGCCTATTAAGCCTGCTCCGCCAAGCCCGCAGCCCCCAAGGGAGGGCTGCGGCACCGGCGACGGACTATCTGCAGCGCCGCCATCGCGCGGCGTTGACGTCCGTCGCGCTCCGGTTGGGGTTTGGGAGTCGGACAGCATCTGGCGTGTTCTGCATCTCCCCCCTCGGCGCGATTCCCAACTTGGGACTATCGGGGCACGCACCGCGCCTTTCGGGGAGCGGGGCGTCGCTGAAGCGCCAAAATCTGGGGTGGGCGAAGCCTTAGGAAGCGCCGGCAAGGTCGCTCTGCGACCGCGCCACAAGCCTTCCTTTGAGCGCCCTCCCCGCACCCCGGTGGCGTTGCGCGCAAGCGCGGCGTCGCCAACAACCGGTGCTGGCTGGAGCCCTCTGCGCGAAGGCCAGCACCACGGCTTCGGCCAACCGGCTTCGGCCACTACCGACAACCCCAACATCAAGATGATTTATTATGAAGATTATTATGCGCAACACCGACACGCCGACGACCGCCAACATCGACAACGCCGACATCGACAACCTCAACATGGAACTGCCGGCACTCAACACGCACAAAACACCGGCATTGGGTGATTCAAGAGGCTGCGACCCGCTCGTCCACGCGGACGAGTGGGTTGCAGAGTAATTTCCCGGGGATGGCGCAGGCCTCATCGTGGCCCCCGGGTCTAGTACCCGCCTCGCGGCGGGGAAGCCAACTGCGCCGGGACCCTTGTATCCGCACCTTTCGTCTCATCATCATACCGCGCTGTTGGGTCCCCCCAACCGCCCGTAGGCGCGACAACTCCGTACGTCCCCTTCCCTTCCCGCGCTTCGTGGTCATGGCGGCGAGGCTGACCCGTGGCTTTGCAGGTCCGCCGATGACGCGCTGGGGCACGCACACGCCGTGCCTCATATGGCAGCGTCCTCGCACGAGAGGACGCCGCCGCGCGTTGCGCCCCTACGGGCGCAGCGCAAAGCCCAAGGCGCCGCCTGGGACGACGCGCATCAGGTACGCCCCACTCCCCCTCTCCTCCCCCTCCGCCTCACGCTCACACCCGCGCCTCTACAGCCGTCGTCCCTTCCGTTCACATCCACGACGACAACACGCGCACTACTACATAGTACAGGCGGTCGTCCGGCCCGCGCGAGCCACGGCCGCCGTCCCAAAGCGGACGGCGGCCTCGCAAGTTCGCAACGGCGGCGCGCGCGGCGCCGGCGGGAGCCCGTCGAACTCGACGGGCTACACCGACCGGGCGCTGCGCGCGTGCGCACTGCAAGACTGAGCCTCCGCGACGTACGTCTTCTCGTTTCGTTTGCGGTTGTCGTGCGAGCAGTGGCTGACTGGAATGTCTCGTTTTGCAGCGCCGGCCCCGTACGTCTATGCCTCGTCGACCGGACCCCGCGAAGCACGACGCGCGGCCGCGATCGCGGGTCACAGGTGAGTGCGTCGCCTCCTCCGCATCGCTGACGACGGCGTTGCAGGACGTGTCGTCTCCTATCGCGGCCGCGGCGCGCGGATACGTGGATGAGTTGACGGGGCTCGGGACGAGGCTGTGGCTTCGTATCGTGCGCGGACGCGTGAGCGAGCCTTCGCGCGACCGCTGTAGTCTACGTGTTCTGCTGTACTACTAGTAGTAGTAGCGTCGCGCAATATATTTGGGCTCGGACTGTTCTCTGGCAACTGTACGACGATGAGAGTTGAGGCGCGTACAGTGGGGTGGCTTTCAGAGACGAAGCGTCGCGTCGTGCACTCGCGCGCTGAGTTATCCACAGTGGCGTACGGCGTACGCAGGAACGCTTAGACGCAGGCGCTGTTTCGCTTCGGTATGACTAGCGACTTGCGGCTCCAGAGATGTATCTCACCGTGCCCCAAGCGATACACCGACGCGTCGCTCGAACGGCAGACTCATTCCCTGGCAAACGACGCAGAGACGTCTGGCAGGCGTGGAGACAGACGAAGCAACGACGGCAGACATACATGCACACGCGGAAAGAGAAGTCAGTACTAATGTATTGCGATTACGCGGGGTACATCTTCAATAGTCAATCGTACAAGTAGAAGTCCGCCTCAAACCGTCGTCAGGATCGTACATGATTCGTAAGAGAGCAGTGAGCAAAGGGTCTGGGGAGTCGGGGGGCGTTTTGGGGTGGGGGAGAGGGAGGAGAGAGGAAGCGTTTACAACTCGACCTTCGCCGCCTTGTGCTTCTCGTTGCCAGCGTACGCACCCTCCTTCGCGCCCTCCTTCGCACCCTCGGCCGAGCCGGTGAGGATATCAAGCACTTGGCCGAGCTTGTCCTCCGCGATCTCGACGCCCGAGTCGAAGATGCCCTTCACGCGATGCCAAACGGCGCTCGCGCGGCCGCTCGACTGCACCCACCGGATGCGCACCTCCTGCAGGAGACCGGGACGCGTCGTCGGGAGGTGCTCGTCGGACACGCCGTGCTCGCGTAGGTACGCGCGGAGGCGTGCGTCGGGCCAGGTGAGGTACGCGGCGGTGCGTGCGGAGACGTCTGTGTACTTCTCGTTCATGAGCTTCACGAGGTCATCGCGCGTCTTCTGCGCGTCGCTGCGGAGGTAGCCGTGGTCGATGAGCCATTGGCGCATATCGGAGTCCTTCCATGCGGCCCAGGTGGAGTCATGCGCGTGCGCGTAGTTCTCGCTGGGATGACATGTCAGTCGACAGGCCTCGAAGTACACCATGGCTTCAACTTACGCAACAAGCTTCTGAAGCTTCTCGCGCGAGAGCTGGGCGTCGCTCTTGATGATGCCGTGGTCGACGAGCCACTTCTTCGTCTCCGACTCAGTCCAGGTGTCCCAGACGTTCGTCTTCGTGTCGTAGTAGTAGCGATCCATCAGCGCAAGGAGCTCCTCGCGCTTCTTGGTCGCCTGATCCTTGATGATGCCGTGGTTGATGAGCCAGTTGTGGATGTACGAATCCGACCAGGCCTTGTAGACAGGGCTGACGGTTGCGACATAGGTCTCCTTCATCTTAGCGAGGAGCTTGTTGCGCGGGGTGGCGGGAGGCTCGACGATGCCGTGCTCCTGGAGGTATGAGCGGATGCGGTTGTCGTCCCACCTGCGAACAACTTCAGTATATGCACTCGACATTCAATAGTAATAGTAAAGCGCTTTACTCACGTCGAGTAGACGTAGTCCTTAGTATCATCAAGCGCGATCGCGGCGTTGTCCGTAGCAAGGGCCGCAATCGAAGAGGCGGACTTCGACGCCTGCTGCCATGAGTCGCCGTAAACGGCGGTGCTTGCCTGTGCAGACGCAGAGCTAGCAAGCGAAGCTGCGCTCTTGCGTGCCTGGTTGGCAGCAGAGCCCGCGCTCTTCGTCGCCTGGTTCACGACAGAACCCGCAGACTTGCTCGCCTCGCTCGCAGCGGAACTCGCTGTACGACTCGCCGTCTTGCTATATGCGCTGGCGGCGGAAGAGTACTGGCGCCACTTCTGCTTGGCGAGGAGAGCGAGTTGCTCGCGGGTGCCCGAGGGGTTGACGACGCCCTGCTCGAGGAGGAATTCGCGGAGGCGCGACTCGTCCCAGGTGTCGAAGGCGTCGGCCTTGTAGTTCTGGAACGTGACTTGCGCCTTGTTGAGCTGCTCGGCCGTCCATGACGACGCGGAATCCCAGTGGGCCTTGACGGCTGCCTGGAGTTCTGCCTGCGAGGGTGCAGTATCGCGCGAGTAGGGAACATTATGCGCGTCGAGCCAGTGCTGCAGCTCTTGCGTTGACCATGTGGTATATTCTGAGGAAGCACACGCGGAGTCAGTCTCGGAAGCACTCCGGGAGAAGCACGACATGAGAATAGGCGACGCACCTGCAGGTTGGTTGTTGTTGTTGCCGCTGAACCAGGAGGCCTGGACGGCGGAGCCTGCAGTGAGGGCGAGGAGGATCAGAGTCGGTCTCATCGTGGTGGTCGTAAGTCGTGGTCGTGAGAGCGAGAGAGAGAAAGAGATGGGCTGGCCATCGCGGGGAGGGGCTGCTCTTATACTCGCCCCCGCCAACGCCTGTCGTGGCTCGCTCCCCGCCCCAATGACGCAGAGCAAGCGAGCGCGGTCACCGTGACGTCAGTCCACAAACGCTAACGCGTCGCGTAGCCCTCAAGCGCCCATGTTCTCCTCCGAGCGCCCATCGCCCCGCCCGTGGCGTTTGGCGTGATTGCTTCGCCCCAAAGAACGATCTAGACCGTCTGGTGGGCGTCGGAACTTGGAAGGAGACCTCGAAACAAACTCTCATCTGTAGGCCTGCATGTCATATTCGACCTCTGAAAGAAACCTGCGGACGAGCACGACTGAAGAACTCACAGCACACGCAGCGGGAGTACCAGCAAGAAGTCCTCGCTTTATCCTCAGAGACTTGGATGACGACCTTGCTGACGTTCTGTTGGCTCTCCCGATACTCGTCGCCGCGGGCTCGTCCTCGAATGCGAACGCGAACACCTTGTCGACGACAGGCCTCAGTCTGAGCTTCGCCGCGGACACTAGCCGGTTCATCGCCTCGAGCCTGCAGAGCCCGAATGCGCCGTCAGTGTGTACCGCGTCGCAGACACTCGGCACCCTGAGAGAGAGGCGCCAACGTCACTACTGCCGGCGCGACCAACCACCCTAGGTGTCGGCAGCTTCGCCGCCGTTTTCGGATCGAAGACGTCGCGGGCGAGATGCTCGCGCGGATCCACTGGGACGCCGGCTTCGACGCGCGCGACGTCTAGTTCGTGATGGCCGACGCGCCTGAGCTCGTCAAGGTGCGCCTCTATGTCACTGACTTCAACCAGGTGTGCAACTCACTGTAACTCGGTGTTCCCCTTCTCTATGACGCTTGACACCCATCTGGAGGTACGCGAGCGCTTTCAACAAGGAGCACAGGATCTGAAGCGGCCCATAGATGCATTCTTCGCCAACTATCCCCAGTGCCGGCGTCCTCTCCCTAGACACCCGATATACGACGTGTTCAAGCATGCTTACGTGCGTGACCGTACGCCACAGCACTGGCCGGGTGCGGACTGTTTTCTGCAGGCGATCGAGGACCGCGAGGCTGGACGAACCGCGGCGTCGTAGCGGAGACATCCTCTTGACCTCTCGACGGATTTCCGAATCGAACATGGCTTGTAGAGCACCGCGATGCATCCCTGTGCAAGGCGATCCAGGCCATGGCGGAGGGCAACCTCCCCCTGTTGACGCACGGAGCACTGGGAAGGGCTGTGGCTTACGCGTGGACCGCGATCGCTGGTTAATGCAATACCTTGCTTCGCTCTCCTTGGCGCGGCTGTGCTGCTGGGCTCTGAGTGGGTCTAACTGGGATCGGGCTGTGCGACATCGGACTCTGCTACTGGTGAGCCTGTGCCGCACTGGAGCTTGTTATATCGGGTCGCCTTCTATCGGGCGCGCGCCGGCTGCTAGCGCCCCATAATCTCCGTTCAATCTTGTTCCCCTGCTGTACGTGACTGGGGTGCTTTCGGTAAGAATCTCCAACATCTAGGACGAAGAAGCTGGAAGGTTGCGCGAACACGACGAAGACCGCTCTCGATTCCTTGAGAATTGGTTAGGGGAAGGTCCCTCCATCTCGCCATCCCGCAACCACTGGAGGGATGGGAGACCGCTTGTGGCGCTCGGGAGCCTGTTCCGAGCCCCATGAGAGCCAGCTCAGCCAGCGACAGACCTCGTGGTGGGCCGGCAGACGTGTTCCATGTCAACCAGGACAGACCGGTGGTTGCAACGTGGGGAACGGTACCCTCCCTCATGACAGAAGACGCTTTACACTGCCCTCGGAATCAAGGCAGACACGATAAGAACGCGGTCTGCATCGGACCACCCAGCTCTTCGCCACTTTGCACGCGCAACTCAGATCTTGCCTCATCCCCGACGAAAGACGCACAGAGACAAATTGCTCGCGACGTTCTCGCGTCGTCGTGGACCACATGCCTACTCCCTACGACATCCTCGGCGTTGTGTTCGGCGTACTCTCTCTCCTCGGGAGCCTCAAGTATGCCTATGCTTTCCTAGCATCTCGCCAGCCCTCCGCCAAAATCCAAGAATATCTTCGGGCGCACATGGAGACGTTTCGACAGATTACCACCCTCGAACAGGCTGGGTACTTCACTCTCGATCCTGGAGCAGCGACTCGCTACAGGAATTTGCTCGACATGTACGTCACGTCCCGGTTATATTGTCTTGGGAGTTAACCAGATGTCGTCAAGGTTAATGGACAAATGCCTGGAAGCGGACAGCGAAGTACACCTACACCATAGGGAGACCGTGTTATCCATCCTCGCCCACGTCCTCCGGCACGGCATCAACTGCGAGCTTTCCAGACGCATTCACAAGCTGTGTCAAGAAGTACAGAACCTCCAACGAAGTATAGCTCACGTATGTGCAGTCGTTGAGTCTCATCAAATGGGCGTGGTAGCCTAACCGTGGTCCGCAATGATCCACTTGTAGACGCCACAGCCATCGGCGCTTGCGCCTAGTAACACCAACCCCGCGCAGCAAGGATGCACTGTATGGCGTTCAAACATCCTCAAAGCCAGTTTGCTGATATATCTTGCGTGCAGACAATAGGGCATACGGACGCACTTCGCCTAGTGCCTCAGGAATCCGGGTCCAATCCTCTCGTACGACCACATGGGCATTCAATTACGGAAGGGGAGAGCATTTCAGCCAATACTGAGGGAAGATGTATAAGTCTTCCGGATGTGTTGCGCGGAGATGTCGATAAGGACAAAGAGGCGTCTCTCATGAGTACAGTGCCCCAAAAACGCAGGCGGAGGAATCACGTAAGTGGCAGGTCACAATCTCGTGCGCGCATCCACTCAAATTGACGTTGCGTATGTAGTTTGAGCACCACTGCGTATCAGGCGCTTCCAATCGCCCAATCGAGTCTGTTCGCGCCTTGAGGCTTTCCAGACCCAGAAAGGCAATACCACGAGCAACGTTGGTCCGCATCGTAGCTCGGAATGTGTGGAGCTTTGTGGTCTGTCTACAACACGCTTCAGTCCTAATGCCGCCAAGCTTAGTACTCTTTGCAGGTTCGATGCAATGATGGTGAGCCCATAGTGATGGAGCGAGACGTGATCCCATTTGTGCAGGACACAGGGGAGGACACATGGCAGTCTGTATTCGATCAAGCACTGCGTGAAGCCGGGTTGAACTAGTAGCACGGGGTCATAGTATATTTGAGATGGCCCGTAGCCCACATATCCAGGCCGAGATCGAGTATAGCTTCATATAGCGCATCGCACGATGCAAGGTCGCCCTTTTGGAGACTAGTGTGGATATGTCCAGGGAGAGTCCAAGTGCACCACATAGAGCCCGTGTAGATCTGTGGTAGGTGAATTTAGCGCCCGTCGCAGGAGATGTGAGGTCGCGCGGCGCGCGACTTGCAGTCTCCTCCCTGATTATGTCGAATCCAGCTTGATACTATGTCGCGCTATCCGTGAACGCATCCGTTCGAAGTATAAATGCTCGTATGGGGAGACTTGGTACACCTCGCTCCCCCTGCCTCGAACTGTCACCATACCGTTCCGCCCACTGTCCCGCCCGTCCCGTCCATCGCGCCTATCCCATGCCACCCACTCGCCGCGCCGTTGTCCACCCGCCTGTGCGGAGTGCGCCCAAGATCGCCGGCTGTATATACAAGATAAAGCCAGGACGCGGACCGTCGAGATTCGGAGTCGGACACATCCGCCCGCGCGACCTCGCTGCGAAGCCGAAGCCTCCTCGCATTCCGACCACCCCCGCGGAGCGCTTCAGGCCGCCTTGCTCGACGACCAACATCTTGGTCTCGCGTCGTTGACGGGTTCTGAGCCCTTGAATAACATCTTGGTGGACACCAGTCTCGAGGAGACTGAGGTGAGCTTGTCAACTACTCAGCTGCTTCAGTGCTTGACGGTGCAGGTATTCAGGGAGAGATTGAAGGCTGGTTCCAGGACCCGTCTACCTGGGCTCTCGTCCTGAAACTCAAGCCAGACATGTTCATGATGCCGCTCCGCGTGGTTCTCGAGGAGTTCCAAGGTGAAGCACATGCGGAATACGCACCGATATGGCTTGTGCGCTTGGACGACATGCCAGACAAGTACGATGAGCGCGTTCGCTTCTACAAATGGGTGGAAAAGTTTGTATTTGATCTCCTCAAGACGCCGTACATGCGGGTCCCGGGGGTGAGAGTATGTAGTGACCTGCTCGCGTACATCTGGAGAATCAAGGTATGTGCGCCTCGGGAAGTGAGATGATCTTCCTACAAGTGTTGACACCATGCAACAGGAGGTTTGCGAGCCGCGCGGAGGCCCCGGTCCTCGCGATCCCCAGCACGCTCCCCCGCGTCCTCGGCTTGTGCGCTCGTCTGGCCGTGTACCAGTGTCGGGGGAACCAGCAAAATGTCGCCAAGTTGGCTCGATGAATTGGACTGTATATCAAGCTGCGGCTGCGCTCTTGTAGCGGCGTCAACGATCCGAGCACTACGCAGACTCTAGCTTTGTATCATCGCACACATCACCAAAATTCGTACCACCTCATGACACCTGAATAGCAGCGTAAACCTCGTAATTCACTATATAGAAGCACACCTCGATCCCTTGAGGCACTGCTTAATATGCTGTGCGCTATAAACCACGCGAAGTAGGATATATGGCGATACAAACAAACCAAACGTGCGCACTTCAGAGTCCGCGCGCATATTACAGTCCAGTCCGAGTCAAACCCGCGCTCAAAGCAGCACCCAAGAAAACGCAGCGAGCACGGTCGCGCCGACCATCGCCGCATACGCCCCCGCACCAGGCAGCGCGCCGTTACCGCCCCCGCTTCCCCCAGTGCCGGTCGTGTTGGAGTTGCCGCTGCCGCTGGTCGCGTCGCTGTCCGCGCCGCCTGTCGCGGTCGCGGTCGCGAGCACGGTGCTGTCCCCGGAGACGGTCGGGGTGAGGATCGTGTTGTTGACGGTGTAGACCTTGATGGACGAGATCTCAAAGTACGCGTCGTGGTACTTTGTGCCGTTGTTGTTGATCACGTTGTCGATGTACTGCGTGCGCGCACACGCGTCAGAGAAGACACGTGAGAGAGAGGGTGGGAGGGACGTACGCAAACGTCGACGGTGCTGTTGCCGAGCGAGCCGCCGCAGGTTTGCTGGTAGAGGTGAGGTTCGCCGGCCCTGCGCGTGTATGCTGTGAGTACTGGAGGCAAGAGTACGAGCACTAAAAGAACGCGCACCAGTCACCACAGAGCGTGATGTCGAGTACGAGCTGCTGGGGCGTGAAGAACTTGTTCACGTCGCAGGACGAGGCGGGCCACGCGGCGGAGGGCGTGCCCCAGCTGGACGTGTCGATCGTGTCCTTCGCGTTCGTGACGCCGTCTGGGACGTCTTTGCGCTATAATAGGGGTAAGTATTGATTTCGCGAAGTAGATATTGGTACGACTCACGCTCCAGAACCAGATGCTTCATCCCCGTCCTCCATGAGCAATAGTATCGGCGCCCAGAGCGAGAGCAGACTCACAAGACACCCGTATCATCGAACTGCGTCGCCCACACGCCTCCGCCCGCCGCCGCGAAGTCGCCGCCGAAGCTGCTGCTCGCCGCGTCCATGACCGCGCACCCGGCGGCCGAGTCCGTGCCGGACGAGCAGTCCGCGCCGACCGTCGAGCCCGTCTGCTGCACGTCCGCGGGCTGCGTGCACCCCGGCTGCGTGTGCAGCGCCATCTGGTTCTTGCCCATCAGGTTGATCGCCTCGACGATGTCGATCTCGCCGCCCTGCGGCCACGTCGGGCCCTTCGTCCAGAACCCAGGCCAGACGGAGCAGCCAAAGGGGAGGTGCGTCGCGTCGAACACGATCACGGACCCGACGGGGAAGAAGTCGGTGGACTCGATGCGGACCTGTCGTGCGATCGCTGAGACCGACGCGTCGCGAGCGCGGGGCCATCATAGAGGACGCACCGAGTTGCGCTTCTCTTGCCACGGGACGAAGGAGAAGTCGTCGACCTTCAGGACCGCATGCCCCGCGTCGTTCACGTACGCGAGCTTCTGGCCCGTCGCGGCCGACTGGTTCAGGTAGTTCACGTGTCCTGCAGTTCGCGTCGCCCTCTCAGTGCGAGTCCTGCTTACATTCATCGCTGGAACACTTACCGTGCGTAGTCGAATCATAGCTGCCGTTACCAAAGTCCCAGCCGTTGAAGAAGTTGGTCCCGGAGTACTCCTTGGCCAGGTTGAACGCCGCGAGGGCGGAGGGGGTCGCGAAAAGAGCGTATGCCAACGGGATGGCGGTGGTGCGGCGCATGGTGCCGGAGACCTAGGATCGGGATATGAAGTAGGATGTGGGAGGAGAGAGAGAGCCGTTGCGAGGCTGGCGTCCCGACAATGTTTGTTATCCAGCTGTCCTGGTGAGCCCGTGATTACATGCATGCATGCAATTTACTGCGATCGAGACCGTCGCCGTGCCTCGTGGCTCCCGATCGTGATTGCCAATGGTCTGCTGTGTCGATCGGCGTGCGCGTAAGTCCTTTGCCGCTGTGCTCTCGCCATGATTTCTTCGCAAGGATTGAGCCAGTTTGCGGTCAACAGCAGCTTGGGACTGCAGCTGCGCTTACGCTCAACTCAGTGTCTTCTTGTGCGCGATGTAAAACGCGGGATGCTGGGACTCTGAACTGAAGCCTTGTCCAAGAGTTTGTCCGGTCATTAAACCCAGCACGGCCACATCCCCGCGCGTGGGACTCCGTGATCAGGCCCGCCAGAAGATCATTGAGCCGGCGGATGCTGCATAGCGCTTACGGAGACTCGTCGTTGCTCGGGAAACGAATGCGCATCGCCAATGACTTGGAGAACTGGAAGGGGAAACGATAGCCTGAGTTGTGCTCAGATGAAGGAATGATGAGCGTAAGGGAGCTCGGGCTGGTTGCACGAAGATGTTGGAGAAGGTTGCAGAGGGCAAAATGCCAAGAAGGGGAAGCCCGCAAGTTGCCGAGCCCTGCAGTCGAAGTAAACGCCCGAGGAGTGCGGCTGTTTTGGACACTCATCATCTCGGTCGAAACACCTTTCTAAGTCTCCCTCTTTCATGACTCCTCGCGGAAAGACTGGAGTATCTGGCTGACAATTCGTCACATCTACGGCTGATAGTCAATGACACATGCGGAACGGACCCACTTGTCCGTCGCGCCGACGTCGGCCTCAACTCGTCTGAGGAAACGGGTCTGTGAGATCAGGGCGCATAGTAGATGGTGTCTACAGCGCATCGTGTAATGACTTTTGCAGATTCTGCGGCTCCGCTGAGACGAGGCAAAAATGAGGACGTAGCGGAAGCGGCGGCTCCTCCTTCGTCGACAATCCCACGTACGTACGTCCCGTCTCACCACTAGCCATGTTCATGAGACTGTTTTGCTTATTCTGTACAGGGTGTGCACACAGAAAGGCACATGCATTCTCGCGCCTAAGCCGACGTACCTGCTCGCGTACCCAACGGCACCGCCTCCCCTCGTCAGACTGTGAAACAAATAAACTCGCTGTTCCCAACTACAAACCCGCTCTTCTTGTGCCTTGCTGGCGATCCTGTTCTGCTGCACCTAGTCGAAGCAGACGTCGCGGAGTACCTGCAGACGACGTCGAGCTGGGCAACGTATGGAAAGAAAGCTCCTAGGTGGCGGTCTTTGGAGATAGTCTGGCGCAAACCCAGGTGCTGGGTCGTCAATATGTGTGGAGACTCGGTGAGTGATGCTCTTCCTGCAGGAGAGTGATGGGGGGAAGGTTAAACATTGTTATAGACCTCGCCTTCGCCCGTTCAATGTTCAGCGCCCACCCACCGAGAGCCGCTCTATCTCCACCGCCGCTTAGAATCGGGCATGGGTTTGCACCATCTGATGTTATGTTTGACACCTTGGACTCTTCGACGACTCATGCATTACTTGTCGGGGTGAATGGAATTCATGACTGGTGTTGCTGTTACCTCGACGCCACTACATATCGACTTCAGTCAGGCCTGTGAGCTCAGCCTACTCGGTCCTGGCAGCATTCAAGTTAGCCAAACACCCCTTCCTCCTCCCAGGTGACCGCCGCAGCTGTTGAACGAACCGCTGCATCCGCCGTCGCAGAGCGCCTCGTGTACGGCGGGATTCCTCAAGGGCTCGGGCAGTATCGGCAGAAGACCACTGCTATCGCGTCTCTTCCACCCGGATCATCCGCCAGGGGTACACATGGCCTTCTCTTCTGCCAAGCCTAAGTCCTGCAAGTTCTGCGTCGGTGTCTCCGTCAACCGGGACACCTTCGCACGCACGCCGCCCAATTTCAACCAGGTCCTACAGGCCCATACGTCGCATGCCGGAGAGAAAGCCTGGAACATCCTCATGCTGTTCGTCATCTGGTGAGTCTATTTATGCCTGAAACACATTGTCTCATGAATTTCTCTGCTCAAGCTCAGGACGCTCTCACTTCACTGGATGCTGCGCGCACAGGTGTAAAATTAGAATCCCTCCTGCCCACGGAGTTCACGGAAGGCGGAGTTATCAGATACCCCAAATCTGATAAGATGCGCCTGGAACGAAGCCGTATGCTCTCCCGCTCCCACCACGCCAATCAAGCAGCCCCAGGGCAGGAGAAGCACCAGCGAAGCCGGCAACTCCGCCATGTTCGCCCCACACCCTCCATCCCTCTTTGCATTCTCATGACACACCCGGGCGCACAACAGCCCTTCCCCCGCGTCTCCTCGGCGTGCCGTTCCCCAGCGTCGGCTCTCACGTCTGCCCCTCCTCATGGTAATATGCCTGTCCCTCTCCCAGGGGGCGTGTCATGCCGCGCGGGCGGCCGCCCAATGCAGAAATAGCATCCCACCCATTATCTGATAAGATGAGCAGCGGACGACAGAACTCCTCGCTGAACTGCACCCCCTCCGAGTTCAAGTGCTCTCCCGGTCCAGCGGCTCTGCACCCATTCATTCGATGTCCTTCCAAAGACAGAGCAGTATCGAGAAGACGCCCGTCGACGAGAAGGAGAAGGCCTCGGTCGATGTGCGCGACAACGGCTCGAGCCAGGGCGAGGAGCCCGCCCCCGCGCTGGGGTACGCTGCGGGCTCGCCGTCGAAGCCCAAGCTGCCCTACTCGTGGCAGCTGGCGATGATTGTGTTGACGTGCTTGTGCACATGTACGTCCGGATTGTCGTTATCCGTTCCTGTGCTATGTTTTGCTGACCGGGCGATACGACAGTCGGCAATCATTGGTCGAACGTGAGCGCAAACTCTCCATAACCTTGGCTGGCTATTATTGACAATCATGTTCTTGTAGGGCCTCATTGTGTCAGTCGCTTCTCTACCTATAGATGCGTGTAGTGGTAGCTGACCGAGACTCTTCGTAGTTCTCTCAAGACCACGATCATCAAGGAGACGCACATCAACAACTCGCAGTTCGCGACATTGGTATATTTTTCCATACCGTGCTATAAGTGTTGTTGAGCTCACTCGGTTCCTCTAACAGGTCGCCGTCACTAACCTCGTGCGTAAACTCTACCGCCACCGCCCGCAGCTCCTACTGAACTTCGTCACCCCAGGTCAACACCTTCCTATGCATCGCCCTCGGCTTCTACATCGACAAGTTCGGCGGCGCGCTGATGTCCGTCGTCCTCGCGGGCTTCCACCTCTCCGGCGCCATGGTCATGTCCGGCGCGGCGACGAACCACCTCAACAGCTACCCGCTGCTCATCGTCGGCAAGGTCCTCGCGGCCATCGGCGATGGCTCGCTCGACAACGCGCAACACCGTATTTTCTCGACGTACTTTGCGCCCGGAAGGGGCTTCGCGTTTTCCATCGGTGCGTCCTTTCTCTCCTCTACCCACCCAAGCGTCCAAGTCTCTGACGACTCCTTCCAACACAGGTGCCATCTGGTGCGTTGCCAACCTCGCCCAGTTCACCGGCCAATCCACCGCGAACGTGATCGCGACGAACCTCGGCACGTACGCCTGGGCGCTCTGGATCTCGTCCGTCATCGCCGGGTTCTCGTTCGCGTGCGCGGTCTCCGTCTTCTTCCTCGACCGCTACCTCCGCGCGCGCTACGACGTGACCGACCAGACGAGCGGGCGGCGGCACACGGGCGCGGTGCGGCGCGGGACGTTCAACTTTGCGGCGATCAGGCATCTCCCGATGACGTTCTGGCTCGTCGTCGCGTTCGCGGTGTTCGAGAACGCCGGCGTGCAGTCGTTTGTGTCCATCTCGACGTGAGTTTTTCTCTGGATTTTCAGGTTTGTGGGCTGAGAGCTGATGATTGGTATGCGTCGCAGACAATTCGCGCAGCAGCGTCTGAAGAAGGGCGCCGTCATCGGCGGCTGGGTCTCGAGCTTCTACCTGCTCCTACCTGCGGGCCTGACGCCGTTCCTGGGCATCTACATTGACGTCTATGGCAAACGTATCAGCTTCCGTACGTCCGCTTTATTCGCTGTTTTGCCTTACATGAAGCTCACTCACGCACATAGTGTTCTTGTCTGGTCTTACGTTCCTCATCTCTATGCTACTGCTCAAGTTCTCGCACTCGGTCCCGACGTTCAGTACGTGGCATGGAGCTTCGAGCGCTATGGTTATCCTGACGCGTGGAATTATATAGTCGCTGCGTATGTCTTCTACGCACTATCGCAGGCCGTCACGCCGGCACCCCAGGTTGAGATCATCCGGAGCATCATTCCCGACCCACAGTATTTCGCCACTGGGTACGTCGTCCCCCAGCTGTTGCTCATAACCAGTTGCTGACCATCTCGCCCGTCTCGCCAACAGCTTTGCCATCAAGAGTACGTCACTAAATTACTCCCAGGTATATATTCGCTGACCTTTTCGCAGAGTCCGTCGTTCAAGCCTCGATTGTAATCATCACCACGGCTGCGGGCCGCCTCCAAGACCTCTCTCCCACCGACTCGCTCGACCCCGCCGTCACGCTCTGGCTCGTCTACGCCTTCCTCTCCGTCGCCATCTCGGGCTTCATGCTCGCCATGTCCTACTGGGCGCCGAACGTGCTCCCCGCCGCGCGCCTCTCGCAGGTCGCTCCGCGCGACCTCCCCGCGGAGGTGAACGCGCTCGCGCGCAAGCGCGGCCTCGTCGTGGCCAAGCCCGACGCGGAGGAGGAGGCGGACGGCGCGACGGAGCTGAAGCGCAAGGAGCGCGCGCTCAAGTCGCCCGTGCACCAGAGCGGCGTGCTCAGCTGGGGCTACCTTGCCGTCGGCCTCGGCATCATCTTCATCGGGTGGATCATGTTCGGGTTGGGTGTCAACTGGGGCGTGCACGGCAGCGTCGTCGCCGGCACTGTGGGCGAGTAGACGGCGTGTCCTGCTATTAGGACGGAACGACGTGTTTGAGTTCGAGAGGATATCAATCTCCGCTTTCTTCAGTGCCCTCTGTCACCGCCGTGGCGCATCACGTCGCGCATGGAGGATCAGAGTTTGGTCCTCATCCTCATCCTCATCATCCCCGAGGCGCGTCTTTCGCGGTGCGCCCTGTCCACGACACCGTCACTGCGTATACTGTGCAAGCTCTCAATCTCACCAGGTCCACATTCTACCTCCTCGCGCGAGGGCACAGACAGCCCAGGTGTGATGCGTGGGAGATGAACAGTAGATGGACAGATCCCAAGTAACGTGTGCAACCATCGCTGACTCTGCCATAGTTGACAGACGTCGACATATTGTGCTGGAGCACCTCTTGATTCTCGTAGCAAATGTCGTAAGAAGGATTCCGGTTCATTGCAGCTGGAAGGCTTCATGCCTCACAGCGGTTCGTATCACGTTCAGGAACTAACCGTCTATGTTTCCTTGATCAGATTAGATCTATGCGCAGGCCAAGATTCATCCAGCAATGGTCACACGCAATTGGGAACTTGTTGAGATGGGCATGGGTCATCCGAGTAGCCTCGGTACAATACACGCAGACGCAGGTAAGTCTACGCATCCCAATTACACAGACAAACATTCATCCAAGAGACGACATAGCGTGTGCTGTGCTGATCTCTCTCTAGTCGGATTGCAGACGCGTCGAAACCTCTCGAATCTTGCGGCGCGTCCATCTTATGGAAGTTGATGGGTGAGTCTGCGGTCAATGAGGCTATACTGTCCGAATTTGCCAGTGGTTACTAACAGACGGCGCGATTGACAACGAAGGAACCTAATCGCGATACCCAAGGCAAAATTCAACCCGTGCCATGGGTAGCCTCTCGTCGTCATCCAAACATCCCCTCGAACCTCGAGCAGACGACCGCTGAGGGGGCGGAGCATCCTGCACAAATGTGGTGTCTCATCACTAGTACGCCTCACGCTTTGATTCTCTCTCTGCTCCTGCATGCCACATCTACTCGGTGCCTATCCTCCAATCGTACCATCGATGACCAAAAGGGCGACAGAGTCACGGGAGCCATGCCCACCTACTCCCCTCCTGACCAGTGGAACATCGGTCAGACATGCAAAATCTGTACAATCACCCAGTCCGCCAACATCGACTCCGGCCAGGTGTTCGATGGGACATGGCACGATTCGACCCACTTCGGAAGCCCCGGCGACGCCAGCCTGCAAATCGACTTTACCGGCACCGCTGTCTATGTGTATAACATCCTCGTCAACACCGTAGCCGGGTTGGGCAAATTGACGCAACTCGTCTTCATCCTCGACGGAGACCAGGTGGGGACCTTCATCCATGAGCCCGACAGCACCTCGCAAGTCATCTACAACGCGCTGGTCTACAGTAACACGACGCTGTCCAACGAGGCCCACACTCTCGAGGTTGTGTTGACTGGCAGCGATACTACTCTCTGTCTCTTCGACTACGCCATCTACACGGTGGAAGTCGATACGGACCCGCCAGTCCCCTTTCAGGCGGCACCACCCTCTCGGTCCTCACCCTCACCCTCCCCATCCGCTTCTCAGTCTTCACAGTCACCCGTCCCTCAGTTGTTGCCGTCCACTCAGGCACTGTCCTCCTCTCAGCCCTCAGCCTCCTCAGACTCTCAGCATGTACCCTCATCCTTCACTCGGCCCCTACCCTCCTCTCCGACGTCACTCTCCTCTCTGTCATCACCATCGTCTCAATCGTTGACCTCCTCTGAGTCATCAGACGGCCTGACGGACACCCACCCAGACTCTCTGTCACCGGTATCGCCACTGCCCTCATCCTCTTCACCGGCAGTGAGTAAACCGTTGCGAGTCTCTACGGCAAGTGTAGAACTGACATACTCGTGAAGCCTTCATCAGAAGCACCACAAACGCATTCAAGCACGGATCGGAGCACCGGGGTCATCGTAGGCGCCGTAGTGGGCGGTGTCTTCGTCGCGGTCGGGGCCTCATTGCTACTCTGCCTGTTATGCCGCCGCCGTGCTCGAGGCCAGCCGCAATCGAAGCCTCCGCGCGGTAGACTGTCCCAATCCCGTGTGCAGCCGAAGGTCATGAAGTCGGGTCTCGCCACCACCACACGCAAATTCGCCAAGGCAGGCCGACCATTGGGTGACCCATCCGCCACGGGCATGTCTCGGCCGAAGCAGCGCGCAGGTGAGCGGCGCCCAGACTACGCCTCGTAGTTTGCGTTCAGTAGCTGACCCCAAAGCGACCAACAGGGTCTTCACCGACTACCGTGACAGCCGTCCCTCTCTTGCCGAGCTCGACTCGGAGCTCCGTTCACGGGCCTTCCACCGCGTCCGAGAAGAGCATCGGCCTCTCCCCATCCGAGCGCTCTGCGTACGTCTCTCAGCAGATACAGGCGCTGCAGGCACAAATGGAGGAAATTCGCGCTGCGCAGAGGGCGTCGGTTGCCGCGGCGAACTGGGGTCACCCGTCGGACGCGGAGCGAAACATGGCCGCGGAGCTCGTGGCTCTCCGCAGCGAGAGAGACGCGTTGCGGGCGGAGCTGGGCGAGCGGCATCGCAGTGCGGCGACTTCGCCGTTCGAGCCCCCGCCGCGCTATGAAAGGCACTAGCCGCCTCGCGGGGACTGTGGACAGATGCGCGTGTTTCTATCGGTCATGGTGCGACATTCAGGCCGCACCTGTGCGGATCCTGTCGCCAGGCTTCGTACCAGTATCGAGTTCAAGTTGTGTACGAGTCTCTCAGATTTGTTGGTTCCCTTCGGCGCTTTCGGTCGCATATGCAGTATACTCCACCTGGATCGTCAAACGTATCGTACAAGGAATCAGACTTGGTCGTACTGTACCTGCTAGAGACAGGTTGCAACTTTCGGGCAGATCGTTGCAGCAGAGGCCTGCTACATATGGCCTGATCACACACCTCAGGCCTCAGTACTCAAGAGGTCGTAGCAGTTCAGAACCTCGCTCGTTGTCTACATCCTCTTCAAATTCCAATGAGTTCAATAAAATTAGTGTACGTGGGCTATGCAATAAGTCTACAGTTCGTCATGGCCGTGCTCGTCCTGGGCTGGAGGCGGCGGCGGTGGCGCCGAGCCCGCCGTCTCCGTCTCCCCTGCCGCGGCGCTCGTCGCTGTCGTGCTCGTCGTCGCGGTGCTCGTCGCGCTCGCGCTCTTCTTCGGCGGCTTCGGCGCGCGCTTCTTCACGAGCTTCTGGAGGTGGTTCTCGAGCACCTTCGCGCGCGCGCGCATCTCGCTCGAGAGGATGACCGGGTCCTCGTTCATCTTCACGCTCTTCTGCTTCTCGACCCACTCGTTCAGCCACGTCTCGTGCTCCTTCAGCGTCTTCTCGAGCTCGTCGAGCTCCTCCTTCGTGTACCGGCCCAACGCGCCCGTCTCGAGCTCGCGTGTCAGGTTTTGCCGCGCCTCCGTGATGAACATCCGCGTGCTCCAGTTCCACATCTGGCTGTTGTTCAGCGCCTTCGGGAACTCCTCTATCTCCTTGTACCGGTGTACGATCGGGCGCTCTAGGCTCCTGTAGCGAAGTCAGCGCGAAGCACGACAAGGAAGCGGACAGATGCACGTACTCTAGTGCGGTGCGCTTGTCGATGTACTGGATCGTGTCCGCGTCGTCGCCGTGGTCCGCGAGCCACGCGAGCGTCTCCTCCATCTTCGCCGCGAGCGCCTTGCGCTCCGCGGCCTGCGAGCACTTCACGAACGGCGACTCGCTCGACTCGTCCGAGAGCAGGTCGCGCAGCTTGTACAGGTACGCCTCGAGCGTGTTGCGCGCCTCCTCGCGCTTCCGCTTCGCGCCCTCCTCCGCGTCGACTGCGAGCAGCTTCTCGCGCCCCGCGCGCTTCTGCTTGACGGACATCGGCGCGATCGTCGGGAACTTCACCTCGATCTCGAGTGCGATCGGCTCCTTGGGCTTCACGACCGTCGCGGAGGGGTCGGCTGCGGACGCAGACGACGACGGGGTTTCGGTCGCCTCTTCCTCGGCCGTGCCGACGTCTGCGGTGGTTGCGTCCACGGGTTGCGACGACGACGAGCCTTTACCAAAGAGGTCCTTCAGTTTGCCTGCGCCCACGCATGATGCAAACCGTGCTATATAACAAGGAGCGATGCTTACCTGTTATCGACTCGTCCTTGAACTCGCCCGAGACGAAGGCATCGCGGACGGAGGCAAAGCCGGATTCAGAGAGCATCACGGTGGCCTTCACGACGGGGTCCGTCGCCCCCGCCTCGGTGAGGTTCTGGATCGCCTCGCTGACACCCACAAGCTCTGCCTCGATGAACTCAGTAGGGAAGCCGCTGTAGGAAATCGTAAGTACGAGACGGCAGGGCACCGGTCGATCTGACGCACGGCGCAGGAGGGGACTTGTATGCGAGCTTCACGGCGAAATCATCCTGACGCTTGAACGTCAACGTCTTCTTCGTGCCCGTCTTCGACCCAGCGGGGAACACAAGGGTGTTGATCGTGCGTGGGCGTGCTCCCGGGTTCTTCGCCTCGGCCTGGTAGGACACTTGGATATCGTACGGGCCAATGTCGGAGATGCGAATATCCTTCGTCTTGAACTGGCGGCTAAGACCCGCTCCATGAAGCGCAGCACCGAGCACCGCAGCCTCGTCGGCGTTGACGTTCTGTGCGATCTTACCACTAAAGAAAGCGTCAACAACCGCAGGAAGTTCAGAGCATGCCCTACTCACGCGCCAGCCGCCGCCTTCACTGCCTCCTGAATCATGGGGGTTCTTGAGCTACCACCAGTGAGAATGACGGAGTTAATGTCGTCCTGCGCGGAGTAAGTCTCGCATTTGGCGGTTCAGTCAGAAAACAGCGTACCAGACGCAGTCCTGCGCTCGTCAGCGCCTGCAGAAGGGGGACCGCATAGCGAAGCTTCAAGTCCTTGCAAGCTGCCTCGAACTCAGCGCGGGTGATCTTCGCCTTATAGTCGATATCGAACGCAAGGCTTTCGATCTGCAGACGTCTCGGTTAGTGTCATTGACGGGCCTATGGCAACATCGGTACCTCACCGTCGCCATCGCCTCCGTGTTCGCGCTTAGGATGGCCTTGATGCGGCCGGCCTCCTTCCACAGCTTCGCCATCGCCCGTTTGTCCGTGCTGATGTCGCGCTTGTACCGCTTCTGGAAGTCGGCGACCATGATGTCGCGCAGCCGCCTGTCGAGCTCCGTACCACCCGTCTGGCGGTCGTACCCGACCCCGCGGACAGTGATCTGCGTAGCGTCCTTCGTCGTAGACTTCGACTTCGGGTCGCTCTGGACAGAAGCGAACTGCACGACGGTCGCGCGGATGGAGGACGCGCCCGCGTCGTAGATGACGTGGTACTCAGGCTCCGGGAACGAGCGCGTCATGGCGTAGTTGACTGCGACCGCGGCGCCGTCGTTGATGAGCGCGAGCGTGCGGAGGCCCGCGATCTCGATGGCGTCCACGACGGCATCCCGCTCGAACTGGGTGTAGTAGGGCGGGACGGTCACAATGACATCGTGTACCTTCTCTCCGGCGGTGCTCTCAGCAAGTTCGCGCACGTACGCGAACTGCATTGCGATGAGCTCCTCGACGCTCCATTCCGTCCCGTCAGACCGACGGAGACCGACGGTTCCACGCTCGGTCTTCACGACTTCCGCAGTGGAGATGGAGGTGTAAAAGGAGACGGCGTCGGATTCGTAGGGCGCGGCTTGGAGGAACTTCAGGGACGAGAACGAGTCTAGCGGGAATCGACCGGCCTGTTCCAGACCGTAAATACATCGACGCGTTCGCCTGGCGTTGGGAAGACGACGGTTTACTCACGACGTTCGCTGCGTCCGACCCAAAGAGCCTGTCGTTCTTCTTCCACCCGACCGTTGACTGAATCTTCCGTTTGGAATCACGGTTCAGCAGAACGTCAAACGGTTGGCCAGGTTTCATGAGGGACGCCTTGATGAAGTCCGCGCCATAGTCGATGGCCAATATGGAGCCGAGGACGTGCTCTGACCATAGCGATAGCCAGAGACACAGAAAGAGAAAGAGCCGGGACATGGTGGCGGTAGGCGAGTGTGCAGGCAAGCGCGCCGGGCTTGCGGTATTTATGAGTTACACGTCACCCGCAACGCGCTACGTGTTAGTGCTGCCACGTGTCGCTGCGTTGATGCCCAGATTGGCTGCGTTTTCTGCAAATGTCTTGTCGTACGGCCTGGTTCACAGAAAGCTACACTCAAGCGGGCCAAGGCAGAGAGACGATGGAAGTATGAGACAAGGGGGAAGTCAATAGAATTCATTCTCGAGCCTCGAGAGCTCTCGAAAGGTGTTTGACCTTAACCCTATCTTTGGGTTATACGGCATAACCCCTAGTAGTAATGAAGAGACGCTCAATCCCCACTTCGCTTGCCGTCAACAGAACCTGCTAAAAGGGATGATACAATCGTTGTACAAAGACAAATGATACAGAAGGCCGAGAGAGCAAAAGGGGACCAGCAAGTCGAAGGGATATAGCTCGAAGCTGTTAACAGTTGCCAACAGGTCCCGCAAAGGTGCAGTCTAGGTAACGTCTCGGGGTAAACGCACTCACCTGCCATGCACAGTCCTACAAAAGGACTACCCTTCATAGCGTGGCGGGAACTCAAAAGGCGAAGCCGTCGCGCCATGCTGCCGCTCGTCCAGCGAGCCCGCAACCTCGCTATCTCGACGCGGAGTACACTGAGCACCGCAGCCATACCCTGTTGCACGTGTGAGTCCGAGGTCGCAATGTGAGTGAATTGCGTCAACTTACCGGTGTCCGCTGTTTGAACATTGTACTGAGGCTGTCCGAATATCCTCATACATAGGGACGACTTCTTTCTAGCCGTAGCGCAAAACGAGGCTGATCGCGTCTCGGCAATGAGTCTGCCCTAGGGTTGCGTCTACTGCAGGAAGGGATTGGCTTCGAGAATCATGGGTACTAGGGCAGATTTCGAAGTGTTTCGGCCACAGTCAATGCTTGTTGGGTGAGTGAGCAAGTGCATGGGTAACTTGGAGCCAGTGTGAGTGAATTACATACCGTGGTGTCAGCGATGTGTCCATGGGCTCGAGATTGAATCATGCCTGGGTATTCGCATTCCTTCCACGGGCTCTTCGGGCGCGACGAGGCCCGCGCACGCCTTGGGGCCCTTCGCCCTGCGTGTCATGAATTCTCGCAGTCCCAAGGTACCTGCCTGCGGGAGGCTGAGTTATTCAGGGTTGACTTTGGGCGTTGGGCAGGCGGTGGCCTCGCACCGAGAACAGCAAATCTTGAGCGGCAGCGTCGTCACGGCTGCTTCGCCCAATACATATCTCGACCACGAGCTCGCGCGAAGCGCAGCCAGAGGTCGATGCAGTGTGTCGCAGAATTCGACACACAATATGCTACGTTACGGGGCCTCATCGACATCCACACCTGAACATTTGCTGCGTTTGGATTTGACACACCCCGGGACCGCTGGCTAGTGTTCGACGAACGGGTAGGTTTCTACACTTTGTGAATGTAGCAGCTGTGACGTTCCAAGAAGCGCAGAAGAACACGATCGCGAGCTACGCACCACATATAAGATCTTAAGACATGCGAGGGAGGTCCCGCCGTCGTCGTGAAGGTCGCCCCCCCCCTCCCTCATCTTTCAACGCATTTCTCCTGTGCTGCATTGCGCGCGGCAACTCGCTGCAATTCGGACTGCTCCTGACGACTGCAGACAATCAGCTTGATCGTAATCGAGCAACGACGAATTGGGTGGCAGGTGCTGGTGGTCAAAATCAAAATCCGTAAGTGACGGTGTCGTGGCGGTGGCGGAACACGCGCGCGAAAGGTTGACGCGACGCGCACTGGGGATGATGAGGAATAACACGTGCGAGCAGCCCTCGCGCTTGGGGCAGCGGGCGACCACTCACGACCTCTTTACGTCTTTACGCGACTTGCGCTAGCCTCTCTTCTACTCCCATCTCCTACCCATCCACGTCACGACCGACGGCGATGGCAGCGGTAGAGCCCAGTCTGCGCCAGCGGCGAAAAGACCAACGCACGCCCTCTGACGAGACGATCACGAGCACTGTCGAGGAGGATGTGCCGAAGCGCGATGAGGTGGTGTGGGGCAAGACACCTGGCGGCGAAGGTACGTGGCACAACATAACGCAGCCAGACGGGCGTCGCTGAGCACTGACCACGCCGGCGTAGTGTTCAGAGTGCCTACCACGCACGATGTGCTGACCCTATTCCACCCCGGATACCCCAAGTCACACATCGATCTCTTCAATCTCGCCCTGCTTGGCCTGCAGATCGTGCTCTACCTTACCCTCTCGCGGAAAGCGTCGCAAATATTCTTCCTATTCTACTTCGCTTTCTGGCGCGCGGCCTACGATCTCGGTCTCGGCTGGGTCCTCACGAAGCAGAGCAAGCGGAAATGGATCGTCAGGGAGGTACAACGTCTTGGCTGGCTGGACGAGAAGCGCAGGCCGGAGGTCAGGCGATGGATCAAACAGCAGCTCGCGGGCAAGATGGGCAAGGACTACTCGTTCGATGTTCGTCGCACCCGGTGCATTATATATCGCTCACACGACCGACTGAATGCTAACTGCGCGCTATGTATAGGAACTTCCCCTGGAGTATAACACGTGGCTGCTCTTCCGTCAGCTCGTAGACATCATCCTCCTCAAGTTCGTTCCTCTCCGTGCTGCGACCACCATGGACTCCGTGACTGATGTATGTATGCAATGCGTAGTGATTTCCTCGCGTACTGCATGTTCGCCTTCTCGTGCTTCCGCGTACCCGAAGGGCTCTCGACAACCGTACACGTCATGAGGTACTGTAATGCTTCCTGCGCGCAATCTCCGTGCCGACGAACTCAAATACCGTTCCAGGTGGATCGGCGGCATCGCACTGATAGCCTTTAACCTCTGGGTTAAGACCGAGGCGCACAACGTGGTCAAGGACTACGGCTGGTACTGGGGCGATGTCTTCTTCCAGCGCGGTGCCCTCGTCTTCGATGGCGTCTTTGAACTGGCACCACACCCGATGTACTCTGTCGGTGCGTCATATGTTGTGCACATCGTCGGATTTGCGCATATACTGATCTGAGAGCACAGGCTATGCGGGCTACTACGGTCTCTCGCTTATCGTCGGAAGCTATGCCGTGCTGTTTGTCAGTTTGGCGGCGCACGCCGCCCAGTTCGGGTTCCTCGTCTTCTTTGAGAACCCTCGTGAGCACGATCGTATTGGTCATCGCGCATCAGTCGTCTGAATGACGTCTCTAGATATCGAGCGCACCTACGGCCAGCGCAAGCCCCTGGCGCAGCGATCTCCTGTACTCCCCAAGGCCTCTCGCAAACTGGAGGATGCCGCGGACGGGCACGCGAGGCAGTCGTCCGTCTCCTCCATAGCATCCGCAGAGGCCCCCACTCCGGCCGCTACCGAGGGCGAGACCGCAACAGAATCCGAGGAGGTATACACCGAGACGGAGACCGAGCAGGAAGTCGACCGCGCGCCCGTGGTCAAGTCGAAACGGCACAACAGCCTCGGCCTGTCATCCGTCTCCTCTCGAGAGGACGTCCCCAGGAAGCACGCGAAGCGCGTGCAGGCGATATCGACGCACGACCTCTTCCATCGGTACTTCCGCCAGGACACCGTGTTCTTGCACAACGTCGATCTCCTCCGGTGCGTTGTTTCTACTTGGATGTCTTCGCCAGACCTAACGCACGTCTGGACGCATACAGCGCGTCCGACTTCCAGCTCGTGCTCGTCATGGCCTACGCCGCCGTGCTGGTCTTCGTGCCCTCGGTCTCCTCGCACGGCGCGCTGGCGCTTCACGGCGCGCACGCGCTCGTGTGGTGCCTCTTCCACACGTTCGGCCTCGGGCTGGTCCTGCGCGCGCAGTCGCAGAGCAAGTTCCTCGTCCGGCACTACCTCAAGCACTACCACTACCCGCAGAACGACCGCGGCGAGGGCGCGGTGCAGGAGGCGTTCCAGAACTGGAAGGCGATCTACAACCTGAGTATGACAATGACGTACGGTGAGTAGTCAACTCGGATTACAGGGAGCAAGGGCGCTCATGGTGAGCGGTGTGTAGTGTCGTTCGTCGGGCTGGCATGGAAGACGTACTCGGTCCCGCAGCAGTGGACTGTTGGAAACGAGCTCCTGAGGCACACGCTTGGTGTCGTGAGTGCTGGTTATATTTCAGGCCTTTTCGCAACTTGACGCGATCCGAAACAGATCATGATCGGCCTCCACATATGGTCGACATGGGAGTCCTACGAGGTGCTGGGCTTGTTTGGTGAGTGACTTCCTTTTAGTAACTATATACGCCTTCTCATCACATGGTCACGTACAGGTTGGTTCTTCGGTGACTTCTTCATCGAGGACTTCCCATCCCATCTCGAGTACACTGGCATCTACCGGTGCGTGCAAAGTCTCGGGCATACTCTTGTTCAAACACTGACCTCTGCATAGCTATCTGAACAATCCGGAGGTTATCAGTGGCGCCGCCTTCTTTGGTCTCGCGCTCATCAGCGGGAGCAAGCTCGTCTTCGCGCTCGCCGTCGTCCGCCATCTCTCGCAATGGTGGTTCCTCAGCAAGGTTGAGAAGTGCGTACCCTCCCTCTCCAACTTTCCTATCTCAAACAGTAGCTGACGGGCCCACGCGGACAGCCCGCACATGCGCAAGCTCTACGGGGACTCGATCCGCAGCGACGCGGGCTTCGTCAAAGTCATCAAGAAGGTCGCGCAGAAGAACGCGCGCTTGCTCGAGTCGCGCGCGGGGAGGCATGCACCCGAGATCAAGCGCGTCGCGCGCGAGGTCAAGGGCACGTTCGACAAGGTGTACGAGGAGACCGCGGAGGTCGTCGAGGAGTTCCTCGCGAAGTGTATGCGACTTGTCCCCCTGTTGCATGTTTATCTCGTCTGACCACTGAACAACTCTCAGCGCGCCCGAGGATCTCGGAGGTGGTGCAGGACACGAAGGTGCTGCTGCAGCAGTCGCGCGAGCGCCTCGTGATCTCGCGCGTCGCGAGCGATCTCTCCGCGTACGACACGAAGAAGTACAAGATCTCCTTGGTGCCCAGCGCAGACGGCACGTACCGCTTCCACCTCGGCGAGCCCATACGCGTCAAGTGGCGTGCGCCCCTCCGCCACTCGCGCAAGGACTGGATCGGCATCTACCGCGTACGCCCTCTCTCCCTCCTCCCGCTGTGAAACTCGTATTCACGCAACATCCTGTATCTCTAGGTCGGCGCGAACCAGTCGAACCTCGTCACGAAGACGTCCTCGCTCGGGATGTGGGTGCCCGTGCACGACGACGAGTGGGACGGCGACATCCCGCTCGGCCTGCACACGCCCAAGGCGGCGGAGCCCGGCTCGCCGGACGTCGAGGAGGGCGAGGTCGTGTTCCGCGGCGGCGCGCTCCCGTGGCGGACGGGCCGCTACGAGGTGCGCTACCACCACGACGGCAAGTACAACGTCATGAGCCTCGACGGGCCGTTCGACGTCGTCGGTGAGTACCACATCTCGCTGTCTTGAGGTGTTTGTCCGGACTCGCGCTGACGGGGTGGGGTGGACGTCGCATAGTGGACAAGCCGAGCAAGCTGGACTTCGAGAACGTGCGCGAGACGCTCAAGCGCATCGTCCCGCTCTGCCTCGACATGGACCCCTCGCTCATCCCGCAGTCCTGCAAGTCGCAGATCGCTCCCTCCCCCTCCTCGACTGCCACCGCCACCGCGACGCCCGACGCCGATGCCGATGCCGGCGCCGACTCCAACTCCGGGGCCGCGGACGAGTCCGAGGACGGACGCGACCCAGACGACTTCCGCTTCTGGTCGGAACGGCAGGCGCGGCGGATATCCCTCGCGGTCGAGCAGGCGTTCGACGTCGAGCTCACGCCCGAGGTGATCGTCGCGGACGCGAATCTCTCCGCGCTCGCGCACCGGATCCTCGTCGCGAAGGAGCTGCTCTCCGACTGAGCGTGCGCCGGGCGATGTCCGATGTCCATCGCTGGCACGGCATCACGACTTATGGTTCCACTTTCACGATCTAACGGTCTTGGGCTCGGACGCTCTGCGTTCTTGGGTTACGATGGCTACGGGCTACGGGCAAAATAGAGGGGGAGAATATACCCGGCTCTGCGGACGCGCACGTATCGTATCGTCTCTTACTGTACCTATTGGAAAGTAGAGTAGAGTAGATGAACGCACGTAATGCACGATCCAGATGATAACAACCAATGCCACCAATCGAGGGCGACCTGAGGTGATACAACATTAAGTGGCAGTACACATACAGCAGGAACGAAGCCCGGGTATAATCCAAAGCCGGATGATAACACACTGTAGGAGCGCGAGGAAGTCCTCGAAGTTGGTCGGCAGTTCAGGGCTGTCTGCGCCTCAGCGCAGCAGCTCCCAGCCCGCCCTGCTATCGAGGCAAAAGCACCGGAGGAGACAGCGGCGACGGCGGCGTCTGGGACTCCATCTCGCTCGGACTCAGCCCCTCCGCCTCGCGGCTATTCGTGCGCCGCCTCGGGTTGAGCGCGACGTGCTCGCCTTCGCCCTCGCTCTCACTACCCTCTTCGCTCCCACTATCACCCTCGGCCACGCCAGAGGCATCCTCTGTGGGTCCAGCTTGCACTGATGGCTTCGGCGCGGGCGAGTCCTCAAGGTCGTCGAGGTTGAGTGCGGAGTAGAAGTGCGAGGGGATGGTGAAGCGGAGCGCGCCGAGCGAGGACGGGCCGCCGATCGTGTTGGCGTGCTGCGCGCGCAGGTTCAGGATGAGGCGCGGGCCCTGCGAATCGTCGTGTGGGTATCAGGTGCACTGTGGCAGAGGCGTATGAGGCGTACCGCAGCTCCGAGAATGGCGAGTAACCACCTGTGAGATGATAGCATATAGTCAGATAGATTATCTCGCCGAGCAGTGTCGAAGTTGGGACAAGGATGGAACGCCTACTTACGGGAATCCAAGCGTTACCAGCGTTGACGGTGCCAAAGTAAACAGGATGGTGTTCATGAGCATGACGACTAGAGGCCACGCGTTAAGCTCACGATCCTTTCGCGCATCCCGATCACAAGCCGGAGCCGCACTCACGGAATATGGCTATGAACGCGATGGCTCCGTCGCGAACGAGACTGTTCAGCAGCGTCGTGTCCGAGAAGCCGTCCTTCGCACCGCGGAGGATGCCGTACATCATCAAGCCGAACAGGAAGGCTTCGTACACAATCGAAGCGGTACTGCAGCAAAGAAACGCATGATCAGATCGAGTGCCCTAGAAGATTGGTGGTCAGCACACACCTGTATAGCACCATTTCCGTGGGCAGATCGGCGGCCCTGCAGTCCCAACCGGTCCGGACCTTGTTGATGCTCAAGCCCAAGCTGACGATCATGATGGCGAGCTGGACCGCTAGGCCCAAGAGCATTATGCGGAGGACCTTGGGCTGGGTCGCATACACCGCATATACTGCACACGGCGTTAAATTGGACGAGCAAACGGGAAGCGGGGGAAAGCGCACTTCGCAAGATGATGATCACCTCCACCGCGGCTTCGACGAGGAAAGTGGACATAATCTGGAAAATGAGCCATGGCACGCAGGGTACGGCGACGCGGACGTTCTGGATGCTGGAGCATAGAGAGGCGTCAGTACTCCGCATACGTTCGTATATGCGAGGGACGTACGTGAGGGAAACAAGGGAGTAGTATCTGGCGAAAAGGTACAGTGATTTTGGCAGCGTCCATTGTGATCTGAGATCATGCGTCAATCAGGTACATACACACGCATCCAGCCCGCCAGGACGAGTGGACGTACGGCCATATTAGCTTGACCTTCGGGCAAGCCGGAGGTTGGGGTTTAGACTCATCATCGGATCTGTCACATTGCACATACGCACCTCTTCGTCCATGGTCGTGAGGATATCCCACGCTAACATCGCCAGGGCCGCGACTTCGCAAAAGGATGAGTCCTCGCAGCGGACCGAGACGTGATCGGAAACGGATACGCACCAGAGCTCCTCGCTGCGCCCTGCGCTTGCGATAGCGCCGCAAACACTCGCTCAGCATCGCGCCCGAGGATCCCATCGAGCGTTTCCGAGCCGCTGAGGAAGTCCGTCGGATTCATAGGAAGGGAGGTCCCTGGTGGCGAGCCGGACCCAGTGGTCGAGGTGAGGGCGCAGAATCAGCGGGGGAGAGCGTTTCGGGGCATCACCGCCAGACGAGCGACGAGATAGTGTATGTTTGCGCTCAACAGCGACCGAGAGGCCCCATGGTCGAGGTCGAAGCGCGAACAGCATGACCGTGTCTCAGCGCATGTCCCCATTTTGAAGATGCTGTGCGTCTGAGCGCAGCGCTCGAGCGGAAGTCTTGTTCTCCGGTGATGGCTGTGATCTCTCGGACGAATGCTGAGGCCAGTAGCTGCAAAGAACACCGGAGAACAAGGCGTATGGAGAGATCGTATACGGCAGCATGATGTGGTTCAGTTCAAGTTCTCCGGCGTCGGTGGCGCTAGCATCTGGGCGGCGCGGAAAAGACGCCCACAGCGTCCGAGGTAAGTATGAACTTTGGACCCCAACTTGAAATTCCAGTTTGCTACCTCCCGCGACAGCCATACCATGTACCGATGAATGCATATGCAATCACGAAGTGATTAAATTGTGCAGTGAATTTCTCCATGCGATACTGACCAGTGGAAGAGCCCAGACTCAGCTCAGACGTAGGACGCCATGAGAGACGCGGCGACGCGCACTCGGATTCGGAATAGCGCGCAGACAAAGCAAATCACCGAACGAACCGCATATGCTGCGAGGGTGAAAGCGATGTAGCGTGCCCAGGCCAAGAGACTCGAGAGGCGGCAACTTGGGTAGCATACAAGAACATGGTGAGCTGCCTGAGACTTGAGATTCCGGGAGCATTAGCGCAATGACACCTCACAAGTTCAGTCGTAGGCGACGTACCACAGTACATACCGGAACGCGTTGGACCCGAGGAACGGCGGATGGCCGTCATCCACCATACGAAGGGGGCACCTCCAACGCCATGAAGAGCTGCTCGCCAACCTCCACCCGCAGTGCCGACATCTCGTTGCGGAGCGCGGAAAGCTCGGCGGACACATTCCGCTCCGCTGTAGACGGCTCGGAAATGACGCCCGCATTGCCACCCGCCATGTCTCTCGCGGCACGGAGCTCGTCGAACTGCGTCTGCAGGGACTGTACCTGCTGCATCAGTTGGGCGACGCGCGCGTTCTGCTCGTCCGTGACAGTGGCCGGGTCCGTCGGGTCTGTCGGAGGGCCCCGCACCAGAATGGACGGCTGGGAGACGGATCGAGATGAGTCGCCTGAACTCTTCGTAAGCGGCCAGAACGCACAGCGAGGAGACGGGTGCCGTACTTTTAGTACGCCGAGGCGCAGGCTTGAGAACCTCAGATGGTAGCTTTGCGACCCCTGGTACGGGTAGCGCCACTGCAGCAGAGCCTGCGGTGCTGCTTGCCTTGTTCTCGAAGAGGGACTCTGATTCGTCTTCAAGTTGCGAGGGAACGGCGCGACGCCGGAGTGGGGAGGACCGCCGGATGAAGAAGCAAAAAATGAATACGAGGAGGATAGCCCCAGCTCCGCCGGCGGCGCCTCCCACAATGGCAGTCGTGCTCGAGGAGGACTTCCGGAGGGATATTGTTGAAGTGGATGTCGCGACCACCGCGTGAGAAGTAGATGGGAGATTTGAAGACGTGGGCGGTAACTTAGGGATGGACATAGAATTTGGGGAGCCTGAGGGCAGTATGGGTGAGGCCGCTCCTGCAAGACCGGGCAACGATGTGGTGGGCGCCGGGCCCGATGATGTTGGCGTCGATGTAGGGACGGAAGGATCAGTGGATGAACGAGATAGGTTCGATGGCTCCCCTGACAACGCCAGGGTAGCGCGGAAGGGGTATGGCAGGGATCCAATATGAGAGGAGGGCGAAGGCAGGGGCGCCGCATTAGGGGAGGATGATGGCAGAGACCCAGTCAGAGAGGAGGGTCCCGGGGGCGCTTCAGCGTCGTCTTCGGTCGAGTAGACGATGTAGTCGAAAAGGATGTTTGCTGCATCCGAATCGGATGTCATCATCCGGAGAGTGTGCTGTCCGTCTGGCACGGAAGTGTTGCCGTAGACCAGCACATGGTACGCCACTGGTGGAGGAGTGTCGGAGGAAATGATGTATGGTTGGTGATAGTACGTGCCAACGAGCTCGTCGTCGATGTAGAACGTGAGGTTGACAGTAGCGATAGGCCCGCCAAGCGTCATACCTTCCACGACGATGTTGAACACATAGACGGCCGACCCCGTGAAGCTGACCTGGACTATGCGGTCTGGGGAGCTGCGGTCGGCCCCCTCGTAGGTGGTGTCGGTCCAGGTCCCATCGAACGCTTTCTGCGGGTCTATGATGCCGGGATGAAGGCTACAGGTGTCGCACGTTTGCCCCGTGTTCCACGCCTGGGGAAAGTAGGTGGGAATCGCACCCGTAACGCTGTCGCCCTCCTGGTCGTCGATAGTGCGGTTAACGAGCGCGGCAGCGGCAGCTCTTACATGTACGAGGAAGAGACAGCTGAGGACCGGGGAGAAGATTGCGGGATGCAGCAGCGTCGTGCTGCCCATGGAGTAGGAGTTTCGCCTGTTGTGTGTCGCTAGACTGCGTAGACTGCGCGAGGTGCCAGATACAAGAAGAGACATCCCCGGGGAGCGTGTATTTGTAGCAAAGCCTAACCTCCCGTGAACATAGAAGTCCAGCGGGCGCCGATGCCAACTATCACGGACTGCTTCTACAATCAGCTTAGATAGTCGATATGATGGCTCAAACAAATTGAAGGCCACGCACCTTCGACTCTATTGCAGACGAGGAGTTCGTTGAAGCGACAGACATGCCACAACTCGGAGCACCTCAGTCGCCATGGAGGCTGGTGTCCACAATCGGTTGAGAGGCTTTGAGGACTTTTGTACTGCGTCTCGCATATCTCATGATTGCCAGACTGGACTTGGGGCGAGATGTAGAGACTGTCAGCGACAGAGCCGTCTTCTTTCTTTGGGGATCAGATGGTCGCAAAGGCTATACTAATCGTCGAATCCGATCTCACGTTCCCACGCGGATGTTGCTGCACATTTGGTGCATGGGAGGTTAACCAGGCGAGCATGAGGGAGGCATCATATCGGCATCGCAGTGCTCACCGTCATCATACGAAAGCCGGTAGTCTGCCCATGCACGTAACATGGCAAGTTTGGTTGAGTTGCGATTTGAGGAGAACAGCAAGATGACGGCGACAAAAAAAGAGGCTGGGTCTATAGTAGTATTTGCGGCGGGGATGTCTGCGAGGAGACTTAGACTGAGAACTCAGTCTGGTCGAGATGTTCTCATCATCTGACAACGTATATGGCAAGAAATCTGTTAAACGGAAACGAACGTGCGTCATATCAGAGATATACAGATAAATTATCGATCCTGGGAGGCTCACCATTGGTTTGGACCCTGTTGCCAGGACACGAATGGGCCGATACGGAGGAATCTCGAGCAGCGAACACGTTACCATGTGTACACTGTTGCTAGTGCTGGCCGTACTCCGGCTGAGTGGTGGTGCGCTTTACTCCGACCCGTGTGGGAGCATCCGGATACGGCACGACACCTAGTCACCTTGGAGCGAAGGAGAGGATGATTGGCAACTGAGAGCAGCATAACAAAGGAAGGAGTCGAAGGGCGGCGCGAAGAGTTTCGTACCAAAACACAGTGAGCTGCCCTGACAGGATCAGCGCAACCGAACTTGACCAGTCCGGTTTCATGGGCGACGTACCATCGTACATAACGAGTATCGAACTTCCCAAGGAACCGGAACGTCCATCATCCACCATACGAAGGGGGTACCTCCAGCGCCATTGAGAACTGCTCGCCGAACTCCGTCCCGAGCGCTAACACCTCGTTTCGCAGTGCGGAGAGCTCGGGGGTGATGTTTTGCTCTGCTGGGGACGGCTCCGGGACGTCACCCGTAACGCCACTCGCGGTGTTCCTCGCGGCACGGAGCTCGTCGAGCTGCGTCTGCCGCATCAGCTGGGCGAGCCGCTCGTTCCGCACAGCCACGTCCGAGTTGGTGTCTGTGGTGTCGACCGAGGACTCCGAGGCCTCAAGCAATAGCTTCGACGAGGAAAATGAGCCGTCTGAGCCATATATCAGCATGTGGGGACAAGGGAAGAGAAGGATTACGCACTTGCGGCATGCCACAACGCTAGATGGCGAGTCTCGGGACTCCCTGGTCCTTCCGCTCCGAAGGCAAATGGTGTCACCGCGTCAGACTCCCCGGTTCGACGCTCGCCTTTCGAGGATATACATCGACGTCGGCGCTCTGACCGACGTCGCCTGAAGAGGCAAACGAGTATTGCGAGGACGATTGCTACGGTACCGCCGATGGTACTGCCCACAACGGTTGCGGTGTGAAAAGGAGGGTTCCGCGACGCGACCGTGCTTGACGGAAAAGTAGGGATCGACATCGTAGATGCTGGAGGGGATGATGTCGATAACTCGGATGACTCGGAAGACCTTGAAGGGATAGAGCTCAGAGCCTGCGGTGGTTGGGCGGATGACGCATTCCCCGCGAGACTAGACGGCGATGAGGGGGAACGTGATAGACTCGCCATGCTCGATGTCGGGGTTGAGACCTGTGTATCCGTCACGGAGGAAGCAGGGGAAGGTGACGCTGTCGTCGACGACGGTTGCACGGAGGGAGGAGAAGAAGGCGGAGACGGTGACGGCTCGGACGGTGCAGCTGAGGAGGCAGATTCGGGGGGAGGCTGGGCGCCGTCGTCGGTCGTGTAGACGACGTAGTCGAAGAGTATGTTGGCAGCAACTGAGTCGAACGTCGCCATGAGGAGAGAATGCGGTCCGTGCGGCAGAGAAGTATTTCCGTACACTAGCATGTTGTACGAGACTTGCGTGGACTCGTTGGGAGGGATGTTCGTCGGCTGTTGATAGAATGCGCCAACTAATTCGTCGTCGATGTGGAATGTGAGGTTTGTAGTGGCTACAGCTGCTCCGGGCGCGATGGCTTGAACCACAATGTTGTACACGTAGACGGCTGACCCCGTAAAATTGACCTGGACCCTGCACGCTGGAGTGGTTGGTTTACCATCGTATGTGATGTCACTCCAGGTCCCTTGGAAAGCTTGAGCTGGATCGATGATGCCGGGATGGAGACGGCACCCGGAGCAGGTTTGCCCCGCAGGCCATGGGACCGGAAAGAATGAAGGCAGCGCATGAGAAACACTGTCCCCCTTCTGGTCGTCGATAGTGTGATTCACGAGAGCTCCAGCGGCCGGTGTTCCTTCGAGGAGCCAGTGGATGAGCCTCAGCAACGGAAACCGGATCGCTGGCCTGAGGTGCGGTATCATCCTCTTGTACGTCGAGTTGGGGTTTGCCTGCACGAGGAGTGGTCGACGGCGGGTACCTTGGGCGCGACTTTGGTGTCTTCATACTTCTGCAGTGCTTGACGACGCCAACTATCATACATTGTTCTATGATCAATTGATAGTGACCGACCTGATAGCTGAGGAACTTTTTGGGCACGCATCTATGACATCCGTGATCGTCCGACAATGGCCTGGCACCTGCCAAATCCTTGCGCAAAGGTGACATGTATGCGGCCTACCTCCTAATAACAACCCTTTCAGGGTCATGTTCGGACTTCGCCTCCTGAACCTGGCCTCCTGGGATGGACGCAAACGCAACCGCAGACTTGATGAGGCTTGCGGGCGTCCCGGCGCCAGACACCTATGTTTAGATGAACACATTCAGTAAACCGCCTGCGACCGGAATACACGTGCGAAAAGTGACGGTACCAATGACAGATGTGCCCGGAGAACCTGAATCATCCGACAGGCCGAAAGAGAGCTGAAACGGAGGAGTGCAGCGCTGAACCTGGGTGTCGGCAGGGTTGCCAGTGGCAATCAGCTGTCAGCGAGTATTTACAGTTTGACGAACTTCGTGCACTGGAAGGGTCACCACTACCAAACCTTGACGCCAGGACACAACCAATGGACACCTAATACGGCGAAATCTCGAGCAGTAGATACGCGTTATATCAGGTGATACTCACCGAGCTCCCTTCGGCAATTCCACAGACGCCTCGTTCTGTAGCGCCGAATACCAGACAAGTGATCAAAACACGTCCAATACCGCGCTCAACAGTAACCGAGGAGCCCTGTGGCCGAGGTCGAAGCGATACGACGCCCAGGGCCCCGTTTTTTCAGCAAGTCCCCTCACCGAAGACGTTGCAAACAGTGCCATGCGTTTAACCCGAGCGCGCGAGCGGGAGATGTCGAGGACTGGAGTAGCCGCAGCAGAGAACAACGGGTTACGAGATCGTGTACGAATGCGGTAGCTCGACGTGGTTCGTTTTGACGTCGAGTCTCGACGCGGCCGGTCGGCGAGGCGACTTGGAGGTTTGGGGCGGGCCCCAAGGAAAAGACGCCCAGAGCGTCAACATACCGAGCGCTACTGCGAAACTTGGAGATACTACTCACTCGGACCCTGTAGCCGCTACGCCGCGTACCAAGCATTGAATCGGAGTTGAAGGAGGATGGAGCGAGGATGGCGCCAAAGCCGACCTCTCGATACCGGAGAACAGTGAGCTGAGACATGCCCTAGCCGTCGTGTCGCACTACCGAGTAGTAGTGGTGCGCTTGGCTCTGATCTGCGTGCGGGCCGTCCGAACGCGAATCGGGCACGACGCTGAGCAAAAGAGGAAATCAATGGCGGCTTGGAGCGGTGTTACATAGGGAAAAGCGGGAAGAGTAATATACAAGAGCACAGTAAACTGTGAGAACTGGCCTGACAGGTTTAGCGCAACTGCATCGGATGAATGCGGTCTCAGGGGGCGTACCTTCGTACATGACATGTCTTGGACCGAAGGATGTGGAACGTCTCATCATCCACCATACGAAGGAGGTACCTCCAGTGCCATGAAGAGCTGCTCGCCGACTTCCGCCCGGAGCGCTGACACCTCGTTCCGCAGTGCAGAGAGCTCGGAGGACATGTTCTGCTCCGCTGGGGACGGGTCCGGGACGACGCCCGTGCTTCCACCTGCGGTATTCCTCGCGGCAAGGAGTTCGCTGAACTGCGTCTGCAGGGACTGCATCTGCTGCATCAGCTGAGCGAGCCGCTCGTTCAGCGTATCCGCGGTGTTGGTCGGAGGCCCGGGGCTCGCGGTCTGCACTGACGGCTGGTACGCGAATTGTGATGAACCGCCTGAACCATGGCTTCGTGAGCACGGACAACTTTGGAATGAGCAGAGGCCACACACTTTCACTATGGCAAGCGCCTGGTTCGCGAGGCTCGAGCGGTAGCTCCTGTACATGCCTTCGGGCCGGTAGGTAGGGCACTGGCATCACTGCGGGAGAGTATTCGACGATGCTCGTCTTCTTCTCGACCACGTCAAGGTCTGGCGAGGCGGTTGCGAGGCGTCTGTGCTGAGAGGTCCGCCGAACGAAGAGGAGGAGGAGTAGCGCGAGAAGGATAGCCGCAACGCCCCCGCCCACAGCACCGCCCACAACAGCGGCAGTGTCACGGTTGGGAGCGGACGCCTGTGGGACACTCGGAGGGACACTCGGTACTTCCGACGACGGCGGGGTAGAGGATTGGGAAGGCGAAGACAAGGGGTCAGCCTGAGAAGAGGCTCCCGGGGACACCTGAGCGTCGTCTTCCGTCGTGTAAATGATGTAGTCGAAGAGTACGATGGAAGCACCTGAGCCCGACGCTATCATCTGGAGGGAATGCTGTCTGTATGGCAGAGAGGCGTTGCCATACACCAACACCTTGTACGAGACCCTTGGAGGAGTGCCGGAAGCAACACTGAATGGCTGGCGGGAGAACGTGCCGACGAGCTCGTTGTCGAGGTGGAACGTGAGGTTCGTATTGGCTATGGCCGCGCCAGATGGGACGCCGTCGACGACCACGTTGTACACGTAGACGGCCGACCCTGTGAAACTGACCTGGACGATGCTGCCTGAACCATTCCGATCCTCGTAGGTGGTATCGCTCCAGGTCCCGTCGAAAACTTGTTTCGGATCGATGATCCCGGGATGCAGACCACAGGTTTGGCACTCTTGCCCCGCAAGCCACGTACCCAGGGGGAGGAATGTGGGAAGTGCACCGGTGACACTGTCGCCTTCCTGGTCGTCGATGGTGCGGTTGACAAGCGCTCCGGTGGCAGCTCTCCCTTTGGTGAGTAAGAGAAAGCCGAGAGAGGCGGAGCGAATTGTGAAGTGCCGTGCCATTGTCTTGCAGTCACCGTCGGTCGGGAGATTCGCCTATAGGCTGATTGCGAGAGGTGTGAGAAGACCCCTCGAGAGTGAGCCAGCCTTTGTAGCCGAGCTCAACCCACTGTGAACATCAATGCGTAGTAGAGAGCGGCGATCAGCGATGTGAACTGTCATAAAACGCATATACTGTCAGCTCATGACAGGATCGACATGATGGTGAAAGGAAACTGCTGAGGCACCTTGCTCCGAGTCTGGCACCGACCACTGGCGAGGCTTCCTGGAGTGCACCGCATGCTTCAATGAAATGCCTCAGACATCCTTGTAAGCGGTTGAACTCGGCCTGGAGGCCTGAGGTATTGGTTTTGCGAATGCCTGCCGTGTGTTGGGCATGCCGAGCAGAACTCTGGTTGCAATACGCGGCTTTTGGCCGGAGCAGCCTTCGTCCATCGGGGAGATCCGAGGCACGCAGGGCTATTGTTGTCGTTATCACTGAGTTCATGCTCTCATGCGGGCGATACTGCACATGTGCGACTTACGACGACCACGATGAGACCGACTCTGATCCTCCTTGTAGTGAAAGCGGCCGAGCGAGTCGACGCTCGAGATGGTGGTGGAGATGACTCACAGCCGTGGGAATATCTAGGTACATGCGCGGGAGAATATATGCGAGCTCAGGCTCTCGAAGACTGCTACTATCACAACATGGCTCGACGCGCATAACGTCCCCTACTCGCGCGATGCCACTGCACCCTCTCAGGCGGAACTCCAGGCAGCAGTGAAGGCCCACTGTGGTTCCGCGTCGTCGTGAACGGCCAGGCAGCTCAACGAGCGCAAGTCACGATCCAGAACTACAAGGCCGACGCCTTCGACACCTGGGACGAGTCGTGCCTCCGCGAGTTCCTCCTCGAGCAGGGCGTCGTCAACCCCTCGGGTACCCGCGAGCAACTCGCTCTCCTCGCAAAGCAGAAGTGGCACCAGTACTCGTCTGCGGCGAGCGCATACAGCAAGACCGCGAGTCGTACAGCGAGTTCCGCTGCGAGCGAGGCGAGCAAGTCTGCGGGTTCTGTCGTGAACCAGGCAACGAAGAGCGCGGGCTCTGCTGCAAACCAGGCGAGTAAGAGCGCAGCTTCACTTGCTAGCTCGGCATTTACGCAGGCGAGCATCGCCGTTTACGGCGACTCATGGCAGCAGGCGTCGAAGTCCGCCTCTTCGATCGCGGCCCTTGCTACCGACAACGCCGCGATCGCGCTTGATGATGCCGTGACCAAGGACTACGTCTACTCGACGTGAGTAATCCGCCGTTCTATTGTATGTCGAGTGCAAGTACTGAAGTTATTCGCAGGTGGGACGACAACCGCATTCGCTCCTATCTTCAGGAGCACGGCATCGTCGAGCCTCCCGCCACCCCGCGCAACAAGCTCCTCGCTAAGATGAAGGAGACCTACGCCGCAACCGTCAGCCCCGTCTACAAGGCCTGGTCGGATTCGTACATCCACAACTGGCTCATCAACCACGGCATCATCAAGGACCAGGCGACCAAGAAGCGCGAAGAGCTCCTTGCGCTGATGGATCGGTACTACTACGATACCAAGACGAACGTCTGGGACACCTGGACTGAGTCGGAGACGAAGAAGTGGCTCGTCGACCACGGCATCATCAAGAGCGACGCCCAGCTCTCGCGCGAGAAGCTTCAGAAGCTTGTTGCGTAAGTTGATTCCGTGTTGTACTTCGAGGCCTGTCGACTGACACGTTATCCCAGCGAGAACTACGCGCTCGCGCACGACTCCACCTGGGCCGCTTGGAAGGACTCTGGCATGTGCCAATGACTCATTGACCACGGCTACCCCCGTAGCGACGCGCAGAAGACGCGCGACGATCTCGTGAAGCTCATGAACGAGAAGTACACGGACGTCTCCGCACGCACCTCGGCGTACCTCACTTGGCCCGACGCACGCCTGCGCGCGTACCTCCGCGAGCACGGCGTGTCCGACGAGCACCTCCCGACGACGCGCCCCGGCCTCCTGCAGGAGGTCCGCATCCGGTGGGTGCAGTCGAGCGCCGTTTAGCACCGTGTGAAGGGCATCTTCGACTCGGGCGTCGAGATCGCGGAGGACAAGCTCGGCCAGGTGCTTGATATCCTCACTGGCTCGGCCGAGGGTGCGAAGGAGGGCGCGAAGGAGGGTGCGTACGCTGGCAACGAGAAGCACAAGGCGGCGAAGGTCGAGTTGTAAACGCTTCTTCTCTCTTCCCTATTCCCCATCCCAAAACGCTCCCCGACTCCTCAGACCCCTTGCTCACTGCTCTTTTACGAATCATGTACGATCTTGACGACAGTTTGAGGCGGACCTCTACTTGTACGATTGGCTATTGAAGATGTACCCCGCGTAACCGCAATACATTAGTACTGACTTCATCCTCGGCGTGTGCATGTATATCTGCCGTCGTCGCTTCATCTGTCTCCACGCATGCCAAACGTCTCTGCGTCGTTTGCCAAGGAAGGAGTCCGCCGTTCGAGCGACGCGTCGGTGTATCGCTTGGGGTGTGTTGAGACATGTGTCTTGAGTCGCAAGTCACTAGTCATACCGAAGTCGCAATAGTCCCAAGCGTTCCTGCGTACGCCGTACGCGACTGTCGATAGCTCTGCGCGTGTGTACACGGCGCGACGCTTCGTCTCTTCAACCCACCCCACTGCGCGCACCTCAACTGTCGTCATCGTACACTTGAAAGACAGTCCGAGCCCAGATATATTGCGCGACGCTACAATTACAACAGAACGCGTAGACTACAGCGGTCGCGCCACGTCCAAAGCTTCGTCAACTCGACCACGTATCGGCGCGCGTCCTGCAACGCCGTCGTCAGCGACGCGACGGAGGCGACGCACTCACCTGCGAACGTGGCCGCGCGTCGTGCTTCGCGGAGTCCAGTCGACGAGGTATCATAGGCGTAGGGGGCCGGCGCTGCAAAACGAGACATTCCAGTCAGCCAATGCTCGCATAACACGCGCGAACGAACAGGACGTACGTCGCGGAGGCTCAGTCTTGCAATGCGCACGCGCGCGGCGCCCGGTCGGTGTAGCCCGTTCGACGGGCTCCCGCCGGCGCCGCGCACGCCGCGAAGGCCGTTGCGAGGCCGCCGCCCATTTTGGGACGGGGCCGTAGCTCGCGCGGGCCGGACGACCGCCTATACTGATAGTGCGCGCGTTGTCGTCTTGGATGAGGACGGAACGGGCGACGGCTGCGGAGGCGCGCGTGTGAGCGTGAGGTAGAGGGGAGGGAGGCGGAGGCGGAAGCGGCGTACCGCATACGCGTCGTCCCAGGCGGCGCCATGGGCTTTGCGCCGCGCCCGTGGGGGCGCAACGCGCGGCGGCGTCCTCGTGCGAGGACGCTGCCACCTGAGGCACAGCGTGTGCGTGCCCCAGCACGTCATCGGCGGACCTGCAAAGCCACAAGTCAGCCTCGCCGCCATGAACACGATGGCGCGGGGAAGGGCGGGAACGTACGGAGCTGTCACGCCTACGGGCGGTTGGGGGGACCCAACAGCGCGATATGATGAGACGAAAGGTGCGGATACAAGGGTCCCGGCGCAGTTGGCTTCCCCGCCGCGAGGCGGGTACTAGACCCGGGGGCCACGATGAGGCCTGCGCCATCCCCGGGAAATTACTCTGCAACCCGCGCGTCCGCGTGGACGGGCGGGTCGCAGCCTCTTGCATCACCCAATGCCGGTGTGTTGTGTGTGTTGAGCGCCGGCAGTTCCATGTTGAGGTTGTCGATGTCGGCGTTGTCGATGTTGATGTTGGCGGTTGGCGGTGTGTCGGTCTTGCACATAATAATCATAATAATAGAAAGTCTTGACGTTGGGATTGTCGGTGTGAGAGAGGGAGAGGCGACGAGGGCGGGATCGATGACTTGCACGCAAGCGTGCCACATTTGCCTTCCCATTGCCCTCGTGAATGAATGGTGGGGGATCATAGAACGCGGAGTGCGGCCGAAGCCGGGGGTGGCCGAAGCCTGGGTGGCCGAAGCCGGTGGGCCGAAGCCGTGGTGCTGGCCTTCGCGCAGAGGGCTCCAGCCAGCCGACGCCGCGCTTGCGCGTGACGCCACCAGGGGTGCGGGGAGGACGCTCAAAGGAAGGCTTGTGGCGCGGGCGCAGAGCGACCTTGCCGGCGCTTCCTAAGGCTTCGCCCTCCCCAGATTTTGGCGCTTCAGCGACGCCCCGCTCCCCGAAAGGCGCGGTGCGTGCCCCGATAGTCCCAGATTGGGAATCGCGCCGAGGGGGGAGATGCGGAACACGCCAGATGCTGTCCGACTCCCAAACCCCAACCGGAGCACGACGGACGTCAACGCCGCGCGATTGCGGCGTTGCAGATAGTCCGTCGCCGGTGCCGCAGCCCTCCCTTGGGGGCTGCGGGCTTGGCGGAGCAGGCTTAATAGGCGCTGCCCGCTTACCCACAGGGGGTACGGTTGTACGGCGGCGTTCGAGCCAGCCGTGTTCGTCTGATACAGTTCCGCGTCAGCTTCGTCGTCAACATGCAGCGGCAGAATACGTACTGGGCGTGGGCATAGAGGCGCCACGACATAGGCGGGCGGTGGTAGTGGTGGCGTGCGGTCTTACGAGGCTGCCTCGTCGCGCATAAAACCTACTGCAGGGCTCATGAGCGGCCGCTTGATGAGTGGAGGAGCGAGGCACTCACAAATCTCAAAGCATCAATGGATTTGCAGCTCGACGCCTAAGCCATATCGCGTGCGTAAGAGAGTGTCGCGGTCGTCGACGAGCACGAACACTTACCGCGAAGGCGGAGCTTGATGCTGCCGCGCCTCGCCGGTTAGGCTAGCGCGGCTGCCCGAAGGAAACCGGGCTTGGAGGAGGTCGTGGTCTGGGGGAAAGAGGAGGCGAGCGAGGACGGGTTCTTATACCTCCAGACGGCTCGCCATCGGCGTTGGCAGACGCACCCCGTGCGGCTGACCGGACCAGCCTCTCCCGCGCAGCGCCCGTCCAGGGTTGCCATGTGCGGCGCTCCTTTTGTTCTACTCGGCTGACTTCGAATTGGGCGTATCGATGGCCGCCCGAGCAGGCACGACGGAAGCGTCCTCGGACGTCGAGACAACAGCGGGCCGGGGCAGACTGCATGCAAGAAGCCTCCGCGCGCACACCATCCCGCGATTGTGAGGAAGATAATCAGAGAAGGAGCGGAGGCCGCGGAAATTCCACGGAGGTGACGACTGCGGAGGCTGTCCTTGGGTGTCCACGCGTTCGTCGCGCCCGCCGCCAAGGGCTTCCGAGTCCGTCCTGTGTAGATCCCGAGCCTCTTAACGCATGCCACCGCGAAGCAGGCGCTGCAAAGTGCACAACATCGCCCACTATCCACTGGCCATGGGTGAACAGAAGAGCATAGTCAGGCCGTCGAGCCTCGAGAACGGGGTCGGGGAACAGAGGGAAATGGGAGGGCCCAGCCTCCTGGCGGCCCGATAAGGTGTTGACGCGTGTTTGTGCGTGTGGGTATCTTCTTCCACGGCCTGTTTTCTGAATTCGTCCGCCTCTCACCTCGTCCTCTGCCGCGTGCTTATGCAGGATCCCAATATTCCGGACAGGCGGTCTGATGGAGCCCACCCTCGGCGGTTTTGTACCGTTTCGAGTGCTCGTCCCTCCACGCCCGCCGCACGTGAAGCAGGTATTTGCCAATCCGAAGCACATCCCTTGTGCTCCGTTCCTACCCCGTCATCCGCATGGCACGTCCGCTGACCATGGACCCTAGGATGCGAGGGTCGCGGGAAGAGGTTGCGAGAGATTCGGGGGCGAACGCGAAGGCCACCCCGTCCCCCGCTGACCCGACCTCTCTGACCGAGACGGCTGCGCCACCGTCGTGACGGTCAGCGCTGTGAACGGCGGTGGATAGCGGGGACGTACCCAGCCCACAGCGCACCCTCGACGCTCAAAACGACGCGAGATCCCAAGAGCAGTAAAAATGTTCAAATTATGGAGACATTAGGATCATTATAATTCATAGTGTAGACTTCCAGCGCACCCAACCCAGACCCAGCGAGCACCTCACGCCTCCGCCTCCTCACCCTGCGCGATGCGGGCCTGCGCGGCGGGCTCAGGCTGGGCGCGCAACGCCGCCTCCTTCCTCCGCTTCAGCGCGCCCGCATACGACTCGCAGACCCACGTCAAATACCGCACGCTGTCCACGTCGCCGACCGTGACGAGGCGCTGATGGAGGATCTCCACCTCCTGGAACGAGAGCAGCGGCGGGACCGTGTCGTCCGGGACCTCCGTGGGCGTCAGGAGGCGCACGAGCGGCCGTGCACCTGCCAGCGACGTCCGCGTCGAGCGCAGGAGCGGCTTCGGGCCAGTCTGCTTGACAGCCTCGGCGGAGTAGTGTTCGACGAATGCGCGCACGATCTTGACTGCTTCGTGTGGACGGCCCGTGCTGTGCGTATCTCGCTGTCAGCAAATTCGAGACCGGAGGACTACGTGGCGCTACACTCACAGAGATCAGACGCGGATCATCGCCGTGTTCGCGCGTTCGACCATCCGCGCATTCATCCCCGCCGGATGCGGGAGCCCCTGCCGCCACGCATCCTCGACGGGCTGCCACTCTGCCCACACCTCGCGCGCGAACTGCAGGGCCAGCTTGCGTTCAGGCCCCCGGCGTGGTGCGCGTGTGCACCGCTCGAGCGCCTCCACATACGACCACGCGTTCTTCTCGACGCCGAGTCTTGGGAAGAGCGTCCTGTACAGCTGCACCGCCTCTTCGAGGGTGGCATGCGCGTAGTGTAGTATGTACCGAGAGGTATGCGTTCACGAGGCGCGGCGTGAGGCGGACGTTCTCAAACGCGGGAGGCATCGCGCTGTCCTGGTCGCCAGGCGAAGATGCAGGCATGCCGGAAGAGGTGTCGTTCAAGATGCGTGCAAAGAGCGAACGCGTCTCTCCGAGGATTTCTTCCTTGCTCTGGGGAAGCAGTCGGGTAAATTGGGGTTTACGAGGAGCGTCGGGGACCCGAGGCTCAGAGTCTGCGCCCTGTGTGTCTTCTGTCGGCGTAGATGAGGACTCGCCAGCATCCGGGCGGTCGCTGGGTGAGGCAGCGTTGGCGCTCGACGTAGTGGCGGTGATCGCAGGCGGTGAGTTGACCACGACAGTGACCGCACGATTGAACGCAGGCCTGTACGTCGCATACGCGTGGAATACGTGGGTCATGATGTCTTCGTCCACCAAGACTGGCTCGGCCAACCCGCCCCTCGCCGCTTACAGGCTCTCCGAGATGATATCGGCGAGGATCCAGCGCACCTGCGCGAGGTCCCCGGTCCGCTTCGCGCCCTCCAGCAAAGCGCTGAACGTCTGTTGGTTCGGACGGAAGGCAGAGTCACCGTACGCGTCGCGATGCCCGTCGAGCATCTGCTTGGCGAGACGGAACGCCTCAGAGACGTACGCCTTCTCCCCCGACCGCGTGCACGCGGAGATGACGAAATTGTACGCGAGCGCGGTCGGCGGGATGCCCTTGTCGACCGTCATCTCCGTCCACAGATCGAGGGCGCGCGCAGGCTGGGTTCGAGCAGGCGCGGCGCGCACGCGTTGATCATCGCGGCGTAGACAACGCGTCAGGCGTAGGATGCGCGACGCAGCGCATATGCGCGAACAGATCCCAAGCCTGTGCCTCAGCCACGGCGGATCGCACGCCGAACAGCGTGTTGATCGCGCGCGTGTAGGTCTTCATGGGAGCGGGTACGCCGCGAGTCTCGTAGTCGTGAAGGACCTGGAGTGCCCTCGTCGGGAATGCACCGGCAGCAGATCGCAGACGTGCCTTGACGTGGAGGTGGCGCTGGCGATCCGAGTGTACCTGGCCAACGTAGGTCTCCAGGAACCGCTCCGTATTCGCAACGTCTCCGGAATCCGCATAGAAGCCCATGGCTATGTTGATGACATCCTCTAGGCTAGATGACCCGGCACGCTGAAGGATAGGTCAACCTAGGGGTCGATGGGTTAAGACAATCACTGTGACCTACCTTCATGAGGTCGATCACCGCCTCTGCCGCCTTGCCGTCACTCTCTCGTACGCATATACGCACAAGAGACACCCACTCTTGCGTTGACAGGACGGAGACATCTGAGGACGCCTCAGGGGACTTGGCAGATTCCAGCACGCCGACGATCTCCGTGAGCTTCGCAATGGCTGCTAGGTATTGGGACCGCGTGTCTTAGGGAATGGACGTAGGATCTACTAGTTGGTACAGCGAGTGCACGGCGGCGCCCTCGAGAGTGGACTCATCCGTCTGTTGCTGTGCTGCATGGTCGGTCGCTACCACGTCCTGGGTCTGCGCGCGAGGGGGTACCGCTAGTAACTCCTCGTATATGGAGACGAGTTCGGAATCCGAGAATGCTGGTTCGCTTGTTTCAGCTTCCTGGACATGGAAGGTTAGATGAGCGTAGAGTGTAAAGATACAGACATCGAGACATACCTCCGATACCGGGGGCTCCTTCAACTCCGTGATGTTCATCTCTAGTTCTGTGGTCGGACTGTTCTGGGAGTACTAGCACCCAAAATGACAAGTACGGTTTGGCTTCGATTGTGAGGAGCGCAGGACGGACGGGGTTGCCAACGTTGACGATGGCGGCTCTGACACCCTCGTGATAGAGAAATTCGGTCATTTAGAGCCGTGTTCGAGTCGCCTACGATGAAACATGTCGCCAGAAGAAGTAGTGGTAGATGTATGGCATACCGGAGAAGCTGAATTGTGTACAATGCCAAAATGAGAGCCACCGGATACATGCTCGATCTGGAGGGAGGCGTTAGCTAGAATACTCCCTGAGATGTTCGTCCGACGACATACCTTTCAAACTAGACGGGCGTTCCCGAGACTGGTTCGTTCATGCCCCGTACGAAGGAGGGACCTCGAGCGGTGAATACACCAGAACGTGTTGCTCGCCCAGCTCCTCCCGCAACGCGGAGACCTCGTTCCGCAGTGCCGAGAGCATATAAGACAAACTTTGCTCCCGATTCGCCGCCGAGGGCGCTGAGGCGCTTGCGATGGTACCCCCGGCGACGCTTTGGGAGGCCCGTAGCTCCTCAAGCTGCCTCTGTAGCGCCTGAACTTGTTGCACGAGATGCGCCATTCTGTTGGACTGAGTATCCGGTATGTCGGTAGGCGTGCGGAAAGGGTCTGCTAGGAATGACGGTGGTTGTAAGCAACAGAAACGAAGAGGAAGGCACGAAGAGACGCACTGTGGTAGCTGCTGGCATCGCTGGCGTCCAACCCGCTGCTAAGGACTGACCCGCTACGTGAACGCGCTGTGCGTCGTCGCTTTTTATAGAGGTGCCGGAGAGAGAAGAAGGACACCAGTGCCAGTACGACGGTTCCGACGCCGCCGACCGTACCGCCCACTATGGCAGGAGTGTTGATGACATGTTCGCGCCCTTTGGGACCTGCGCCAGACGTCTGGACGGCATTTGACGAGGAAGAATGTGATGTTGCCGACGGTGATTGTAGTGAGGATGGTGTAGAAAGTGTTTGCACGATAGTCGAGGACGGGTTCGAGGACGGCGGCACGCTAGTGGTAGAGAGAACCGCGTCCGGCTGTGATGCCGAGAGAGCGCCGATTTCCGTCGTATAGAGGACGTAGTCAAAGAGCACGTTGGCAGCTCTAATCCCGGACGTCACCATCTGGAGGGAATGTTTCCCGTATGCCAAAGACGAGTTGCCATACACCAGCACGTTGTACGACACCTGCGGAGTAGAGCCAGAGGGAAGGCTGGTCGGCTCGTCGAAAAAAGCGCCGACCAGCTCGTTGTCGATGTAGAATGTAAGATTCGCGAGAGTGTCCGTGCTAGGTACGACACTGTCCACGACGATGTTGTACACGTACACGGCCGAGCCCGTGAAGCCCACTTCTACGACCTGGTCGGGGCTGCCGAGGCCACTGTAGGTCGCGTCGCTCCACGTCCCGTGGAAGGCCTGACTCGGGTCGATGATGCCGGAATGGAGGTGGCAGGTGACGCAGGTCTGCCCATTGTTCCATCGGCCGGGAAGATAGATGGGAAGTGCGCCGGTGGCGCTGTCGCCTACCTGGTCGTCGATGGTGTTGTTCACGAGGCGACCCAAGGCAAACGCGGCTTGCAGGAGGAGCCGCAGCGACGAGGGACCGAGGTCGATGTGAAGCATAGATGTACAGGGAGGCTGGTTGGGCAAGGGCGAGTGCGAGCGCAGATGCTGAAGGAAGCCGTGACCGAGCTTGACAAGCTACAGATACCTCGTGTGGTAAGAACAGCACTGATATGTGCTTCTCCCATCAAGTATCATGATCCTGTCCGGGATCCACACCACCTACCCTTTGGAAACGCAAGCCTGGAGGCCCAGTCAACGCTCCGAGAGTCGATCGATGAACGAGCGCGCAGTATTTGCATCATGACATGATTTGTTACTGAAACTAATGGTGCTGCGTTGTTATCATTGTATCTCGTGTTCACGAGGATGGAGGACGTACTCCAGAAGAAATTGGGCAGGGATAGTCGCCTGAGGAACGATCTAAGTTCGCGTATGATCTCAGATGACTTCGAGGATTCTATGCAGGTACGGTCGTGGTTACTATAAAATCCGTGAGTCTTGGACAAAACTGCGTGATAGCGACCACATACATGCGACAGCGCATTCCAGCAAAGCGGTTGGTGCGGCAGGTAGACAGGGAACCGAGACGATCAGATTTACGCTTGTGACCGTAGTCCAACGCCACCCAAAGAGATCTCTCCGGCGCGCAACTGACGTGCTGTGTGCTCAGCGGATGTTCGCATGCGTGACTTCGATCGATGAACTTGATTCCTGATTTACACCCATGCGCATTACAAGCAAACGCGCATTACAGAACTCGCTGTTGCAAACCTCAATCATTACATCGCAAACATTCACCACAGACTGATCAAACTCACCTCTCTTCGTGAACCACCTTGATAACTATCCTCCATACGACGGCGGGAGCTCAAACGTCGACCCCATCCCGTAGTGCTGCTCGCCCAGCTCCGCGCGCAACGCCGCCATCTCCGTCCGGAACGCCCCGAGCACCGCCGACAGACTGCGCTCCACGTCCGACGACGCTACCGAGGTCGCAGCGCCTGCCGCGGCACCACGCGCAGAGCGCAGCTCGTCCACCTGCGTCTGCAGCACCTGGATCTGCTGCTCCAGGTACGCGGAGCGCTCGGGCGTAGACGAGAACGCGCTCGGCTCGGGCGCGATTGAGAACGTGTCGACCGCGCTCCCGGGATCACGGTAGGAGGTGGGAGGGGGGACATGAGGTAGCCCTAGGCGCGGTAGGCGCGTGTTCGTGAGCGGCCGTGCAGGGTCTTTTGATAGGGAGTCAAAGCGCTGCTCACCATCATCGCGCATCAGATGAGGCTTGCTCGAGGGACCGTCTGGCGGTAGCGCAACCCGTGCGACCACATACGGACTCGCGGCAAGGCCCAAGGCGCTCATCTCCGATCGCCCCTGCATCGGAACCGGCCCGTCTTGCGAGGGAGATTCGAGCCGTCGGCGGCGAGTACGACAGCGAAATAGCAAGAAGAGAGCTAGTACCACCGCAATGAGCGCAACGACACCGCCCACAACGCCGCCGATGATAACCGCGCTGCCAGAGTTTGAATGGTTGTCTTGAGCCTCTGATGGCTGCTATCAAAATCATGTCAGTGTTTGACGTGCCGGTGAGAGAGTCGAATCGTTAGTACTCACCCCAGAGGAGGACGACGGAAGAAGTGAAGTTGACGACTGAGAAGGGGGCTGAGTGCCATCGTCCTCGACCGTGTAGAGCGCGTAGTCGAAGAGTGAGATTGCTGTCTCGCTGCCAGAGAGAACGGCTCGAAGAGAATGCGGGCTGTTGGGCAATGTCGTATTCTTGTAGACCAACGCGTTGTAGATGACCTGCGTGGATTCGTCCGGTTCATGGGTGAACGAACCCACTGGGTCACCGTCGAGAAAGAAGTGGAGCTGAGTTACGGTCTTGGTCCTGCTCACGTTCGTGACGGTATTGACGAGGATGTTGTACATATAGACGGCTGTGCCCGTGAAGTCGACTTGCACGGTGATGTTGGGTTCGCTCAGAATATAGTGTGTCGCGTCGTGCCATGTGCCTTCGAAAGCCTGGGCGGGATCGATGGTGCCCGGATGGACGGCGCAGGCCACGCAGGTCTGTCCGATGTTCCACACATTGACCGGGGTGAAGATGGGCACAGCGCCTGTTACGTTGTCGCCCTTCTGGTCATCGATAGAACGGTTGGATGAAAAGGAATGGCCGACGGCCGCATAGAGGAGTGGCACGATGAGTGAAGAGGGGCGTAGTGCATAGATACACCACATTTCGCTGGCTCGCGGCCTGTCTGCGAGCGGGGCTGATAGGTTGCGCTGGAGAGAGTAGAGATGAAAGGGGTCCCGCCCAGCAACTAACCCATGAGACAACGTAGTCGACCTCTTGAAGAAGCGGTGATTGAGTTCTTCTACTCGATCGCAGTTCCCGCCGTACAGGTTGCCTGCACGCCAACGCGATGGGCACAGCCTCGCAGACCGCGGTCTATGCCGTGGTTCCATATTTCTACACAGGGACGCGATGATTTCGGACGTTACGGGCGCAAGGTATGTTGTGTCGGAGGTCTCCGGGCTGGATACCGCAGAGGGTATGATCGCGTGCCGCGGGCCGACTGCGCACCTGGCCATCAGCTCGCAAGTGAACGCTATAAGCCTGACATACATACCTCATTCCCTGCGAAGTCTACGCATTAGCCTGCTGGCCAAATGGCGAGCTCTCCGGGGCGTTATGGTTGGAACAGATCGATTGCATCGAGCGGATCCGCGCAGAATGTGCAGATGCCGACAGTGGGGATTGTCCGACGCTTTGGCTAAGGCGTATACTTGATGCCGCTGACTCAACGAACAGTCCAGAGGGATGGTCCCTGTAGTGGAGACGATTGTCTGCGTGTACAAGTCCGAGTGACGCGGTACCTACCAGGAGAGGATGGATATGGCGGGCGTCAGCCAATTACCGCATGAAGCCGGCCCTAAATATGACCTGCGCGAATACATAAACTCTCCACCCCGACGTCGTTCGCGTCTCCTTCTCGCTCCCAACGCGCTCGTCTTTCTCTCAACTCTCAATATGACACTGTCCTGATTGCTGGCCTACGACTCGGAGTGGTCGTGTGCGTTGTCTACTTTCCAATGCCTGTGACGGCTAGCCGCGCGCGCCCGACATGGTTCCTGGCTCCATCTCATTTTGCGTGAGTACCATTTGCTGTCCCTACGTCCACTTTACCCCTTGCTATTCACTCCCAACTCGACTATCCCATCGGGTCGGGAGTTGCTAATAAAGGGAAGATAGACCTTTACAGGCATTTATTTCGGCCGCCTTCGCAGTACCACGAAGCGTTGACCTTACGAGGTGCCTCACAATCCTCTATCATACCAGTTTCCTCTGTATCACCTTACTACGCAATAGATCTACGCCGTAACGTATCGGTATCCCCGTATTCCCTTGATGGAAGCTTTGAGCATCGCATCAGAGCACGCGGGCCTCCACGCGTGAGATCTTGTCAAAATGGGCTCGTCAAGACCCCCATACGGACCCCCAACTGGGCAAACCGCCAGATTGTTTTGAAATGGCGTAAACCGGCAGGGAACCCGGAGTAAGTAGATTGATCGCTGAAAGCTGCTGATCTGAAGCGGTACGTATCCCGCCCTTGTTCCCTTGCCCTTCTCTTTACGATCTTCTTCCAGCTCTATTACGTGGTGCAGCTTCCGTTGGACGTCATCACGGCAGCTGGGGCTCCAACACGACGAGCAGCAGACCATTCGCGACACCCGGAAAGCCACTGAAAAGCCAAGACTATTGGATACCTTTTACCGAACTTCTCCGAATGGCAAAACTGGCTGTGCAAATGCCCAAGAAGGCTGGGACAGAAGGTTGAGTGGTTATCCTTCTTCGCCCCGTTGAAGCCATTTTCCAGGAAAGGGTGGAAGGTAACCATTTTGAGAAGGTGAAAGGTAACCAATGACCGCGACATCTCAGCCGTTTTTCAGCAACGGACAATCTCGTGATACCCGTCGTGCAATGCGTGCTGAGAATCAACGTGTACTGCGCGTTTTGTGCGTCCTGCATCCTCGAGAATCCGCAAGGAGCCCAATTGATTCTGAATTCGACAGCCACCATCACTGATTCGACGGCTCGACCCGTACAGCATACTGAGTTTGGACCCACAACTCCTCCGAGATCCACGATACGCTCCAGGTACGCCCCAGGTCCCGGGCGCCAAGGAAGGCTGTACAACGGCTGAACACGAGCAGTACTCCAACGAGCAATGTCTCGCCCTGAGTTACGTCCAGCCGTCCTCGTGGCCATGCGTTTGAAACGCCCCTCAGGCCCTTGCAGCCTTAAATGCTGGTATGCGGTCGGAGTGGCTCCCTCACTTTGACTTCCATCTCCTTCAGCACTCGAGCCTCACGCCAGCCATGACCACGAACGCCATTTCCTCTCAGCCGATGCGACACGCCCTTCCCATGGAAGTCATACGAACTGTGCGTGCTCCTGCTACATCTTCTTAATTGCTGTTCACGCTGAAATGGTTACTGCAGGGTATATATCACGGCTCTTCTCCCTGAATTCTGGACACTGATTCTCGCCGTAATCTAGTCTTCGAAACCGTCGCCGCTCAAGAGAAGTCCGAAGCGGCGAAGCTCTGTCGCGTCTGCCACACCGCACGATACTGGGTCCTCCCCATCCTCTACCGCTCGGTCGTGCTGGCCTCCTCGGCCGCCATCGAGCGTTTCGCCACCAGCCTAGCTTCGAGCGCCCACGACCCCATGACCGAGCCCAAGCCCTCTTCCCTCGTTCGCAGGCTCTGGATCGGCCCCACTAGCACCGTCGAGCAGGCCGACCTGTCCTACAACTCCACCTGCTGGCCCCTGCCCCGCGTCCGCGCGATCCTCGGCCTGTGCCCGTCGCTGCACGCGCTCGCGATCATGAACGTGCACCAGACGTCGTGGCCGCGCCTCACGCTCGCCATCCCGCGCGGCGTGCAGGCGCTCTGGATCGGGCCCGTGCACGGCAAGGCGGACTGGCGGTACCTCCCGTGCGCGCCGAGCGCGCGCGAGTTCCTGACGATGGACACGAACATGACCGAGGACGAGCTGCGGCAGGTCGTGCTCTCGCCGAGCATCCGGCGGATCCGCCGCTTCTTCTCGAACCCCGTCGGCCTCGGGGCACTCCAGCAGCTCAAGTGCGTCGGCGAGGCGTCTGGGCTCGAGAAGCTCGAGCTCGTGTGCTGCAGCGACTCAGTGGAGGCGGCCGCTGCCGCGCTGGAGGAGGCGCAGAAGGCGTATCGGTACGACCCGATCGCGCGTGTCGCGCTCACGCCGAGGTCCCATATGTTCGAGGGGCGATACGACCCTCTCGCGTTGCTCCACCACGACTGGCTCAGCGCACAAGAATCATAATCTGCCTTTGGCCATGCAAATATCACGTTAGTCAAGTATGTGGAGTTACTTCTCCTTCTGCACGCGCACGAGCTGAGGCGGCGTTCTTCAGCATCAGTATATTTACGCACCCTCTCCACTAGTAGAACGTATCCCTTCTATTCGTCTTGACACGGCACGTCCAAGTATTATTAGGTGATCCCCTAATGTACCCCTAGTCTCTCGCACCACCTAAACCCTATTATATCCTGCTTATACTCATGGATCCGTGCAGACCCAGGCTTTGCTGACCATACTATAGAATGCCAGTGGTTCTTATGGGGCGCATACTCAAACAGCTTGCAGCTCCCAGTAGCTGGCCGAAAACATCTGTACACTTCCTCGCGCCGTACCTTCGCGAAGGCGAGCAGCACTTCGCGTTAAGTCATACCACTTGCTACACAATGACATGCTAACGCGAACACTACCGTGTCGCGGGGTACGTATAAGCGATCACGACATAGCGAGCATAGCGTAATGGACAAAAGAGCAAACACACGCAGCCGAACCGTCTACCACGCAGCAGTGGCAGGCTGGTGACCAATCGTACAACAAACACGCCTCATACACCTCATACACCAACGCCGTCGCATAGTCCTACAACACCCCAAGCAAGCCTAGGATGTAACCGCACAGGACGTCGCCGTCCAAGCAGGCCGCCTGGGGCTTATCAGATCGGCGACTCCCTCGACACCTCAGAAAGCGTGCGCGAGAGTCCGGACAGACGCAGCTCCGCCCGCGTGGCAGACATCGGCGCGGTCGGAAGCGGGCGCGACCCAGCCGGCGGGATCGGCGGCAGGGGCACCGCACTCCACGCGACCGCGTCGTCGAGCGAGGTCGGGGTGCGCGGCACGCTCGCGGAGGGCCGACGCGGGTGTCCACCGGGGGTGCGCGGCGTGCGGGGCTCGCGCGAGGTAGCCGGGGTGCGAGGAGTGCGGACAGTGGCAGGCGTGCGTGGGTCGCGGCCAGGAGTGCGGGGCTCGCGAGGGACGTTGGGAGTGTACGGGGTGCGCGCGGTGGGCGTACGCGGCTCCGCTCCGCGCGACCGGCGGGCGGCAGTGGGTGTGCGGGGCGTCTTCGGGAGACCGACGAACTCGAACTGCGAGGTAGAGAACACGCTCTCAGTCGGGCTCTCCACACGGCGCGCAGCCTGGGACCGGCGGCGCGGCGTGGTGGACGGAGCAACGCTGGGGGCGCGGGACTTGCGGCGGCCGCCAGGGGTCGTCGGTGGCGCGATGCTCTCCACGCGAGACTTGCGCCGGGCACTGGGTGCTACGTGGTGACGAGTAGATGCAATGCTCTCAGCGCGGGACTTGCGGCGTGCGGCTGCGATGGTGGCGGCGGACCTGCGGAAAGGGTCGATGCTATCTGCGCGCGAACGGCGCTTCTTTGCCAGAGCCGAGGAGAAGAGTCCCTTCTGGCCAGTCTTCGCACCTTGAGGCTCAGGCGCGTCGAAGACCTGCGAGTTCCGTGAGGACGCCCTGGACGACTGGCGCGAGAGCGAGACCATCGAGTCGCGGCGCGTCGGCGCGGGGATGTACTCCATCTGCGCGCGCCAGCCGGCCGGAGGCTCCACAGGCGTGACGAGCGGGAGCATGGGCGAGCCGGGCGACTGCGGGCCCATCGCGTCGCCCTGCTCGATCTCCACGGAACTGTTGAAGCTGCTGTTCGAGTTGATGCGGATGGTGGGCGCGCCGCTCTTCCGCCTGCGCGCAACGGGCACCGGCGGCGTCGCGACCCGGTCGAGTGAGGAGCGCGGCTTCTCCACGATGGAGAGGCGCGGTCGCTCGAAGGGGTCGCTTGGGACCATAGGGTCGAGCTGGGTCTTGATCTTGTCCAAAGAGGGGCGCGGAGTGTGGGACGGCGTGCTGAAGGCACCCGACTTCCCGCGCGCTGTCACGAAGTCGGCAAGGGTTGTAGTCTCGGACTCTAAGCTCGCTTCGCTGTTGCGGTTCCCAGCCTCGAGTTTGCTCTCATCGAAAGAAGACGCCACCTTTGGCCCAATCCAGGTCGCGTCGCTGCCGCGTCGGATGGGCGGCGGAATAGCAGGCTCAAACGCTGTGTTCCTGCGTTTGTTGTTGCGTCGGCGGTACACCCAGATAATCACAAGCAGCGCCAGAACGAGAGCAACACCCCCGCTCACTGAGGATGCGATGATGATCGTCTTGGTGTTGTCGTCGCTGATTTGGTTGAACGTCAGCCAACAGAAGTTGCATGCATACATCCACTAAAGTGAGGTTCTAACCTCTTGCCGCCTAAGCTTTGCGCAGCGTTGCTGCCATTGGCATTCCCGTTGTCGGAAAGGGCATTGGGAGTAGGGGTGGCAATAGATGTGGGAGAAACTTGCGTAGGACCCAGCGTCACTGGCGTCGGACTTGGCAACATGGTCAGCTGCAGGAATATGCAAAGCACGTACTAAAGCACTTACATCGGGAGCGCACTCTGAGAGGGGATAGGCGCATTCGCGCCGTCGGGCGGAACAGTCCCGTCAGTAGTGCCGGAATTGGTACCGTCTTGAGATGTGGTCCCGGACGGATCCCCATTTGCACCAGAGGTTGGGTCGGTTCCGGTACCCGGGTTGACCGCATTCCCGGAGTTAGGGTCTGGGCTGCTTGAGTTTGGGTCTCCGAGAGTAGGGTCCACCGGATTCGCGTTCGGGTCGTTAGAATTTTGGTCAGGAAGAGTGGGAGAGGAGCCAGGATCGGAGGGAGTGCTGTTCGTAGGGTCGGACATCGGAAGCGAGGGTCGTCAAGCAGTCTGCACGCGAACGAATCGTGAGTAGGGACATCCGTATGGCACTCACGTTCAAACACCCACACAGAAAGTTGCAGAAAACGTCCAATATGCACACGAGAAGGAGTAAATGCTTGTTCTTGAGCGCGTTGAAGAGGTCCGCGTCGTCCTCTGAGCCGTACTCCGCAGGGGACCGAGCAGCCGCGCCTGGAGCGAAAGCGAACGAAGACGAACAGGGACAGCAGCGAGCACGAAGCACAAAGAACGCGTCCGAGACCAGCCCAAGAAGCAAAGCAGGGCTCACCGGGAGCAGCGAAGGAAGAAAGGCAGACGCAGGGGGGAGGAAGCCAGCCTGTCGCGAGAGGAGGACCCGCCGGTGCAGACGCGATGGACCGTGGACGACCTCGTCAAAGGTGCGCGAGCGGCGCGCGGGCTCGAACGCGCATCGACATCCGTCCCAGCCGGCCTCATCACCTGCGGGGCGTCGCTTAGCCTGGTGGGCCCGGCCGAGGGCGTGAGCGTTGATGCACTGGCTCGGGGGGCGGATCACGGCCGTCTCTCCGCCATCCGCGAATGGCGACGACTGATAGTTGGCGAGGGCCGCGTCGCGGTGCGCCTGGCGGCCAAGGGAACACTGGTCGTGATAGTGGTGCATCCCGCGCTCGACATCCGCACATCTGCACGGCGCGAACGGGCGATAGCGTCACCACGTTGATTAAACCATCACCGCGGCGGTGCCAGCGTTGTATGGCTATTTCGGCGTGCCATCATGTTCTTGAGTGGAGCGTGGGTTGGCCGAGTTGACTGCGAATTGAGCGGATGCGGATAGGGCAGTAGACAGGCCATCGGGGTCGACGAGGTGGTGGTCAAAGTCAAAGGGGATAGGCGCCACGATCGAGGCGGCGCAGAGGCATGGACCCACAACCGCAAACAGCGACCCCTCCCTACGACGAGTAGTTTGCATTTCAATCGCTTACTCCTCATCGATTTGTGTTTGTTGAGATGAAGAGCCCGGCTACCTTTCCCCCGACTCGCCTTGAGATGAACTCTGCACATCACGCTGACCATCCGGCTTCTCCTGGGTAATCATCATCATTCGGGATATGCATCCACCGCTACTTCTCAACGACTCGACAACGCAGAGTTCCTACATAGTATCCGTGTGTATCCGACCATAGGATGGCAGACTGAGAAAGTTCTCGGGGCGACGATAGGGAAGGGGGAGGGGGGAGAGGAGGAAAGACAAGTACACCGACCGCGCGTTTCGTACGCCATACATACAACACCATAGTACCGAGGCGCGCGGAGTGCAGGGATACATCGTGGATGGCTACAGAATAAGTTATACAATTAACTAGAGGACCTACCTACTCGTGAACTTGAAGCCGTGAATTGCATGACGGATGGTGTGGCAGGGATACCGGGCAGTGGAGGCAGGGACGAGCGAGGACCCTGAGCAACACGGCGGCATCACATCAGCAACCACCCTGTACGACTCAACGGGGACCAGACTAACCCGCGCAATTGCCGCCGCGTTCTTCTCCGCGACCCTACCGGATAGCGCACGTCTCGTACATGCTCGGCGGCTTGGGCGCCTTGAACTTCCCCCACACCTCCCACACCTTCAGCTGCGACTCCTCGGGCACCGCGAAGAGTATGCGGTGGCCGTTCGGGCTGAGCACGCTGTTTGCGATGTTCTTCTTCGCCACGGAGACGGTCGTCACATGTCGCATGGTCGGAAATTGATGAACCACGACCGAGTTGCTGATGCGGGAGGTGAAGGGGTCGACGTGGATGGGGATGCTGGTGAAAGGGTCGTCGATCGGGGTGATGGGGGTCGAGGGCGTGGTAGGGGCAGGGTTGGCCTTGCCGGGGCCGTGCGTGCTCAGCATCTCGCGGATGTGAGGAGAAAAGTGGAGGGAGGTGACTTGTGCGTCTAACTCGATCTTCGTGGGCCACTCGGACACTGACGTCGCATTGTCATCGACCGCGTTGACATCCCAGACACGAATCGTTCCGGTACCGTCGGTCGAAGAATCGCCCGTCACAAGGTACTTGCTCTGCCACGGGCACCACGCAAGAGCCTACACGCTAAAATGAGAGACGTGCACTACATAGGAAACACGACAGAGCACCCACCGTTACTGCGCCATTATGTTGCATCTTGCGACGCCGCTGGACCATCTCTCCGACCTCCAACGGGACCCGAGGCCGACGCGCATCCCACAAAAGGACGAGGCCGTTCTGGTCACCGGTAGCCAGGAACTTGCCATCCTCCTTCCACGCGCCGTTGAGGATGCGGCCCTGGTGCCGAGTAACCTTCTTCAGCTGCTCCTTCAACTTCGTTGAGTCCGTCGCGCGGGGATCGTAATGCCGAAGCGTGCCCTTCTCGTCTCCGATCGTCAACATGTTCTCGCCAAAGCAGAGCGACGTCGCGCTCTTGAGCTTCCAGTTCATAAGCATCTTCTTCGCAACTAGGTCCCACAGCTGGATCCAACCATTCGACGTCGCGATCGCTACGACATTTGGCTGGTCCTTCCCGCCGCACTGGACCAGACGCAGGTTCCCGAGGCTGCTCGTCACCTTGCACAGCTGCTGGGCGACGTCCTCCGTATCGGCCATATTTTTGTAGTGCACGCGGTTGCCGCGGCCGAAGACGACCGCGTTCGACTGAGACCAGCTCACCGGCGATGCCGGCGCGGGATCGGTGGCGTCGCCGGCCGACGCGACCGAGTAGTCGATGTTGTTGACAGACCGCAGGACGTGGTATGCCGAATGGGCAGCGTAGGTGGGTTCGGCGGGGGTCATCGACTCCCGCTTGCGGCGCATGTCGCTGATCGAGTTCGTTCTCATCAGGTCGGAGCCGGAACCAATAACGTCGCCGGCAATGGATGACGCCCGTGAGGGGGAGTTGGAGTACGTGAAGGAGGCCGTCCCGCTGAGACGAGGGCGGCGGGGGCTTGCGTGGATGGCACGGACGAGGTCATCGTGACGTTCGTCCATGAGGGAGCGCGTCCTTGATGGGCCCGCCCTTGAGGGGCCCGGCGATAGCTGGGCGACGTGTCTTTAGCCACAAGACGCGTCCAATCGCTCGCCCGACTTACCGTGCTCATGGGAGTGTCAAAAGGAAGCGTTGACTGGCGACGAAGCCTCTTGCTCGAGTTGGAATCTTCATCGTCTAGTATGCTCAGGGTGCGTTTTCTGCCCCCGGTCTCAGCCTCGTGGAGGGCTCCCAGCATAGCAACAACAACACGTACCGCTGAAAGGGGAAAGGACTGTGCATCCACGACATCTCTGAAGCGTTTCCAGGAGTAAAGAGACAGTCGTGGAGGGAGGGGGGAGAGAGGGATGAGAAACTCTCGGAGGCAGAGCGTGTGGCTCGAATCAAGCACAGACGGAGTTAGGCGCCCGCGAGCAGTCCGGGGAAATAGGCGGCACATCATGTGACCGTCGCGTCACGTCCCAAAAAGGAAGCTTCCGACACCAGTAGGGTTCGAACCTACGCTCTCATAGAGAAACAGATATTCACCGTAGCGATTCTAATCTGTCGCCTTAACCACTTGGCTATGGTGTCTCGTCGGACGCTCGTCCAGACGTGCAACAGTCGCTGTTAACGCAATGATACTCCGAGCGCGCGTAAGGAAATCCGTACTCAGTACGGAACTGAGACACTCAGAGCACCTCGGGGCCCGAGAGACCACATCAGTTGGAAGATTGCACGCCTGACCGGGTCTGAAGCGTGAATTAGGAGGCGGCAGTAACATAAGACTATGAGGCGACGGATGGCCATAAACCAATTCTCTAGGTTCGCAGCGGAGGCAACAGCGAGGGCCGAGCAGACACAAGGGTTTATCAACGATTGCCCTACTCGACTCGATTGGACGCAACAACACTACGGGGTATACTGACATGAACAGCGACCCGTGACGGCGAAGCATCACGGAGAGAAAGCATGCACTAAAACAACTACCACCCTCCGACTTAGAGCGACGCGCTCAGCGCCACGACGACCGCACCGAAGAGCACGCCCGCGACGCCGGTGTTCGCCATCAGGCTGGACGCGCCGTCCGAGAGCTGGCCGGTGATACCGCCCGAGAGACCCGCCGCCGCGGCGACACCGCCGTTGAGGAAGTTCGCGCCGCACGTGTTCTGGAGCGCCTCGTACAGCTTGGACTGGCCGGCGAGGAGGGCGGAGTTGGAGAGGCCGGGCGCGTAGGGGGTCGACGACTCGAAGGAGATGTAGGCCGTGATGATGTTGCGCGTGCACGACGTGCAGAGCTGCGCCTCGGACAGGTCCGGGCGGAGCATCATGAAGAGCAGATTGTTGTCCGCGAACGTCGTCGCGTTCGGCGAGAGCGCGACGACGGACTGCGCGGTCGCGCGGCGCGTGAGCGACACGGGGCTCGTCGACACGAACTTCGTGATGCTCGAGATCACGGACGAGGAGGTCGTGTTCGCGGCGATCTGCGTCGCGCAGTAGCGCCCGCTGTCGTCCTTCGTGCAGATCGCGTTCTTGAGGGGCGTGATGGCGTAGAGAACGTCGTAAAGCTTGATCACATCCTTGTTCGCGCTCGAGGTGAGCTCGGGCGTGCACGCGGCGTAGAACGCGGCGAGCTGCGAGCGGACAGTCGTCTCGGGGCAGGTAGAGGCGGACGAGCACACGCTGTTCAGCGCCGCGCTGATGGAGGAGGTGGAGTGGGTGGTAGAAGCGGCGGTTGCATTCGTGCTGGGCGCGAACGCGGAGGTAGCGTTGATGATGGAGGATGTGCAGCTAGAGAGGGAGCTGTCCTTGTTGAAGGTGGTCAGGAAGTCCGAGCACTGAGTGCTGATTCCCGAGGGAATGAGGGAAGCCTGCGAGGGCGACAGCGTCAGCGAATGTCGGGTGCAAAACGTTACAGTATAGTTAGAGAGCGCCTTGAATGCACCATCGAGGCAAACAGTCATCCTTCCCTTTCTTCGCCCTCTTTTCCAGCGCATTGCTCAAATGTATCAGACACTCACCGACTGAGCCAGGACGACCGACGCGAAGAGCGTTGCTGCTGCAATAGACTTCATGGCGAAGTATGTAGGATATGCGCAAGGAGCGGACGTGTTCTTTAGAGTCGACGACGACGGCGGCGGGGGGAGTCTGAGAATGGCGAACCTGAGGCAAGGGCGGGGAGGTCGAGCTCGGCTTGTTGGGCGTCGTTAGGAAAACATGCACAAACAAACCGAGGCTTGGCGGGTTTTGACGCCGTCGGTGGCTGGCGCTCGCTGCTCGCACACCGGCGCCCCCTCGCCGTTCATCTTACGGGCAGCCGCATGGCCCGGTCTAGAACGTATCGACAGTTGCACACCGCAACGAGCGGTGAGTAGAAACGCACTTGAGCGGTTGGTGAAGGCGTCAGGTAGGCTCGCGCGAACATGGACTGATACAACATACTCCGTAGACTTGGTTATAATACACAACGTCGCCATGCAGCTTCGTACTTTTTATTTTCCCCATTACTTCAATCATACACTTCCTCCACCCATCCCATCCAATTCTCAATCAAACCAACAGAACACGTCCTCCAGAGCTAGCTGAGCGCACGCTCAGTCAAACGACCGCATGACCTCGTTCCCGCGCACGTCCGTCGCAAAGTTGCTCTGCACGCCCGTGCGCCAGTTCGGGACCTCGAACGTCGTCGTGTGGCACCACGGCTTCAGCGCGAGCTCCTTCTCGATCACGCGCGCGAAGTGCTCCGACCAGCCCTTGCGCGGGAACTTGCCCGTCGTCGTCTCGATCAGCTTCGGGTGGATGAGGTTCGCGCGGCTGGGAAGACACGCCCGTCAGCTCAGGCTACCCGCGGAAGACCGGGAGGGAGGGAGGGCGCACAGGCCGACGTTATCTGCACAAGTGTCAGCTGAATGCAAAGCAGGCGCTGTAAGAGAGTACGCACCCAGGATGGTCGCGAGCTGCAGGATCTGCCCGACCACAGTGATATTGCCCCTGCTCAACCCGTCAGCCTCCCCCGATCCTCCCTAGCCAGAATCACACCTACCCTTTGACGAAGATATCCTGGTGCCGTATGATCGCGTCCGCCACACTATCCGCCTCCGCCTCAGGCCCGCCCAACGACAGGATGAGGTCGCGTGCGACGATCGCGCCCTTGAACTCGAACGACATATATGTGCTCGCGAGGAAGCGCTCCGCGGTGCCGATGTCGTGCAGCAGGCACGCGAGCGCGTACGTCTCGACGATGCTCGGGGTGGAGCTGTACGCCCACTCGGGGAAGTGCGTCTTCGCGATGGCCGATCCTGCGGTGCGGGGCGCTGTGTCAGCTCCCGAGGGAGAGGGAGGGGAGGGGGTGGTGAAAGACGTACCGTAGACGAAGACGCGGTTGCTGTGGTTGAACGTCTGCTCGTCCAGCTCTTTCTGCAGGAGCATCAGCAACACGAGCGACCCTACGGGGAACCACTGTCCCGTACCTGCGCGAACGCGCGCACCTCCCGCACGACCGCGGTATCGGGGAGCGGGAAGTCGTCCGCGGTGAACAGGTCCTGCTTGGGGCTCGGTCCAGACGCCGTCGGGTGGTCCTTGAACAGCACCTCCGGGTCGCGGGGCACAGGCGCAAAGCCGTACAGCTTCCAGTCTTCGGCGGCCATTCCGTCGTTGTCGTTGTCGTCGATTCGTCTGGGGGCTACCAGCGCGCTCCTTTCGAGTGCAGGGAGGAGGAACTACAAGACGAGAGGGAGACCACGAGGTCAGAGCTTATATACTCCCAAGGGCGACGCCCGGCACGCAGCACCCGTATGCACGGCGGTCTTCGCAGTGGGCGTCGGAAGGACGGTGGGAAGTAGTAAGCAGCCACCATGACGCTGCTGACAGCACCAGGCTCTCATGCCCCTGCCTGCTGGTCCCACTCGTAGCGCAAGTGCCCTGGCGTCTGATTTGATCATGGGGGTGCTGTATCCTGACGAAGACGCGGGTGCATTCGAAGAGCAGGGCCAGCTGAGCTGACGGAATATTTAATATTGCGATCGCAGATATTCGAGTCACACGGACCTCGATGCGCGTGCGGAGAGACGCAAAATTCTGGCATTCAGACGGCTCAGTATCCGGCGTATGGGCCTACGCCTGAGAGCACATACCGAGTACGCATAGAGTCACAGAATACCCTGCGCATAGCATAACAAGTGGTAGGCGACTCACGCACGCCAACGTCGAGATTGTTTGTGGCGAGAACGCACGACTGGCATTCTAGAGATGGATACAACAAGGGGTTTTACTGCTTCCAACTTTGCTATCTTCCGTACACAGCATCGATACATCCCACGAGACGGCCCAAAGGAAACGAGATAATCGAAGCTTAGAGCTCTGTGGTAGACCGCTAGTCAGTACAACGCTTCACCACTCGATTCGAATGAAACTCACTCTGCATGGCAATGACGTCGGAGCTCTGGACGTAGTCCTCGAACTCGGCGATCTGCTCCTGGAGCTCGTCGAGAGAGACAAGCTCGTCCTCTACAGTAATACCGCGCGTTAGCATCATGGCATTCTCATGATCAGATGAATGTACGCACCAACGACAAGGGTGATCTGGAGCTTCTTGATACCGTAGCCGATGGCGACGAACTTGCTGGCACCCCAGACGAGACCGGGCTTCTCGATGGAGCGGACGGACTCCTCAAGCTTGGCCAGGTCGGTCTCATCGTCCCAGGGCTTCACCTCGAGGGTGACGACAGACTATTGACGCAGAGAAGTCAACATCGTGTTCGAGATTGCAATCGTATATACATGGAAGACTACGAATACTGCTACATAGTAATCGGACAGGCGACTGACCTTGGCAATGGTCTTGGGCTTGTTGGCCTTCTTCGCGTTGTAGGCAGCAACACGCTCAGCCTTAATGCGCTCGGCCTCGGCATCGTCCTCCTCGTCGGAGCCGAAGAGGTCGACCTCATCGTCGTCCTCCTCAGCCTTGGCAGCGGGAGCAGCCTCCTCACCGCCGAGGAAGGCCTCACCGGCCTTGCTGGAGCCGGGGAGGGAGTCGAACTCCGCAGAGTAGGACTTGATGTGGTTGTACCAGCGCGCAACGTGGGGGTTCGCGGACGCGTCGGGAGCAGAGGCGATGGCCTTGAAGACGGCGACATCAGCCTGAGAGGGGGTGTACCTGCGAGTGAATGCGCATCAGCTTCAAGTTCATCTCGATATCATGCAGATGAAGAGAAGATCAGAGGGCTAGGTAGATTGGTTGTCGGCATGCTTGAGCAGCGGTGTCTAGTCGCTTCTTGGAAACACGGACCATAGCGTTGTGTTCATCACGAAGACGCGCGTTGGCGTCGAAAAAAGGAAAGAGACTCACCCCTCGACGTAGGAGCGGGTAGCGAGGTGGGACTCGAGCTTCGCGAGGTTGGCAGACATGGCAGGCGACGAGGAGATTTTCGAGGACGGAGGAATCGATGGACGAGGGGGTGCAGAGAGACGCCGGACGCGATCTGAATTTTATGGGATCCCGTGACTACTTGAGGGCAGGCAGCACGCGCCCGTCGGTCTCTCTTGACATCATCGTCTCTTTTCCCCTGTTGCCTCGCCCAACCCTCGCCCTCGCCCTCTCCTCGCCGTCCACCACATCGTCGTCGCCGTCGCGCGCGAATAGCAAACATTACCCGCTCATCAAACCTGTTGGTCAGTTGTATCCGTGAGAATTGTTGGATTAGCAGCTTATCGTGTGCACATCAGCATTCCTACTTCGCATACAATCCACCATGAACAAGACCCAGTTCTATCTCTCCCAGTGCGCCGACGCCGCGTCCAAGAGCCACATGTGCTTCACCCTCGGAGCCGTCATGGTCAAGGGCGGCAAAGTGATCTCGTCGGGGTACAACCACCACCGACCTCACTACGACGGTTCGGACGTCAGGACGCACGGGCACCGCAAGGTATACCATACTCCGCCGTAGTATCTGTCACCACTCTAATTGATCTTAGCCTGTGTCGATGCACGCGGAGATGCACGCAATCTTCAGCCTGACGGGCATGTCCCCGTCGTTCAAGACGCAGGTTCAAGGCATGGAGCGTCGGGTTCCACAGCCTACACAACCAAAATCACGAACAAAAGGGTCAAAAGGGGCTGCGGGCCCCGAAGGCCACCCTTCCGGGCCCATCACCTTCTCCGACAGCCTCATCGAGCGCCACTCCTGGTCCCTCCTCTCCGCCAGTCCCCAACTCTAAGAGCTGGAAGGGGAAGAATAAACAGCGTCCGCGCAGCTCGAGCCGACCTTCGTCCAGCTCGGGCTTGAGTCGCGTGTCGAGTGGCGGGAGTAGTAGCTGCGATGAGGGTAGTGGCAGCGAGAGCCCTTCGCCCTCTTCTGGTGGCACCCCGCGCTCTTTCACTTCTCTCAGCAGCATCCCATCGGCCGCTAGGACAGCCTCGCGGATCAGTCCACTAAAGGAAACGGACAAGCTCTGGGACTCCCGGCGCCGCGACCCGCGCGCGAACGGGGCAGACATCTACGTCGCGCGCTTCACCAAAAACGGCTTCGGCAGCGCGAAGCCATGCTGGAGATGCCTCGAGTGGTGCAGGTGGGCAGGCGTGAAGCGGATCTTCCACTGGAACGCGGAGGAGGGCAAGTTCGACGTGGTGAAGGTCAACAGCGCCGAGAGTGGACAGTACGAGACGCACGCGGATATCCGTCTGTTTGCAGGACTGGTACGTGCATATCTTGCCTGAGGGTGCTCGCGCTAACCAAGGTTACAGGGATGGTGAACACTGTTATCAGCATAAGACATGTACCATAGCGTCCAGCGTTCGAGCATCTATCATTCTGTGTGTCGTGTGCGCGCCGCTGTATGTGCTTCGCGTGTTTGCCTGACACCCCGACAACTGCTCCACGTCCCTGCCCATGGACGACCGGAGTTACTAATGCGGGGGAGAGTGAAGCACTTGTGTAGAAGGCAGCGATTCAGCCGGGCGATCGTCAGGGTGTCGCTCGGTTTACTTCGTGCCTGACATCCCCTTCCGTCTGGTGCAGTAGCTTACATGGCCAATATACTCGTTCATTCGTGCGTCGGACAGGAGAGAGGTAGACAGAACAAGGTGCATCATTGCTGCGACAGGTAAACGAAGTACATCAAGACGTCGACAGTACAGGACCGGCATACCCTACGAAGTACGTAACGGACCTCTGGCGATACGATACCTTCGGCGCACGTTGGTTTCCCCACCACCGCAGCGCGGCGACAGGTACTTATCCCGAGGGCCGCGAAAAGGCCTGCGCCAGGAGCCGAGCACGCACTCGCGAGAGCCCGGCCCCGTACCCCGGGAATCTTGAGGCACGCACGGCTTGAGGCACACCCTGTAAACAAACAAACAAACTGCGTGCGGTCAGCCTCCTCATCGTCGAGCAAGACATGGACACGATAGGCTCACTTGGTACGATCCTGAGAATTCCGGCGCGCAGGGAGCACGGGCGATGGCCGCGAGCACGGGCCATCGTCCGTGCTCGCGAACCGAGCCCAGTCATATGCCGCCGTGAGGCGGTATCGTGTTGGGCCGGCCGCGGGCGCTGGAGGAATGGTGGCGGAGGGAGTGGTACGTCTGGGACTCGTCCGCGGCGCGATCGTTGAAGTGACCTGCAGCGCGACTGTCAGTGGGGTCGAGCGCGGGTGATGAGAAGGAATGCACGTACGTTTCCGCGACAACGACACGCCCGATAGAGATGACACTGCAGCGGAGGCGAGCCGTCAGCGCTTCGCGCAGATGTCTCGAGGACGAGCAGCGTACCTGCAGGTGTACGGCCCTCCGTCGGTTATCGAGCGCAGTTGGCTTCCCCGCCGAGTGGCGGGTACTAGTCCCGGGGGCCACGAAGAGGCCTGCGCTCCATCCCCGAGGATCTTGAGGCACACAGAGCTTGAGGCACGCTGTTGATGGACGGCATTGGTGCAGTGGGCGACGCGGCGCGTCGTTGAAGTGACCTGTAGCGTGACCGTCAGTGGCGAGCGCGGGGAGATGAGAGGACTCGACCACGTACGTTTCCGCGACAACGACACGCCCGCAAGAGCACACTACAGCGGTCGCGAGACGTCAGTGCCAGTCAATGACTCCTCGAGGACGGTCGACTCACCTGCAAGTGCACGATCCTCTGCTAGGCATCGAGCGCAAGTTGGCTTCCCTGCCGAATGGCAGGTACTGGTCTCGGGGGCCACGAAGAGGCCTGCGCTCAGTCCCCGAGAATCTTGAGGCACACAGAGCTTGAGGCACACAGTTGGTGGACGGCATTGCTGCAGTAGCGCCGCGGCGCGTCGCTGAAGTGACCTGAAAAGAGCGCTTGTCAGCGTTGGGCGTAGCGCGAGAAGAGAAAGCACGTACGTTTCCGCGACAGCGACACGCCCGATTGGGCACACTGGCACAATCGCGAGGCGTCAGCGCATAGCGCAGGGATGACGAGGACGACCAATTCACCTGCAAGCATAAGGCCCTCCACTGGTTCTCAAGCGCAGCTGGCTTCCCTGACGATTGCCAGGTACTGGTCCCGGGGGCCGCGAAGAGGCCTGCGCTCATCCCCGGGGATCTTGAGGCACACCAATCTTGAGGCACACGCTGTAGAAAAAAATCATCTGCGCGCAGTCAGCGTCATGTTCCTCAGGCAGGGACGGACGCAATTAGCTTACAAGCTACGAGCCTGATAGCGCCGGACGCGCGGAGAACACGAGCGAATGCCCGTGCTGGCGAGCAAAGCCCAGTCGTATGTCGCCGTGAGGCGACATCGTGTTGGGCCGGCTGCGGGCGCTCAAGGGATGGTGGTGGGGGGAGGGGTACGACCGGGACTCAGACGCGGCGCGACCATTGAAGTGACCTGCGGCGGGCTTGTCAATCACACGCGCGGGGAGAAGAGACAGCAAGTCACGTACGTTTCCACGACGATGACATGCCCGATAGAGCACACTGAGCCGATTGCGGGATGTCAGCGCATCAGACACGGCTCCCAAAGACGACAGACTCACCTGCAGACGTACGGACCTCCGCCGGTCATCGAGCGCAAGTTGGCTTCCCCGCCGAATGGCGGGTACTAATCCCGGGGGCCACGAAGAGGCCTGCGCTCAATCCCCGGGTATCTTGAGGCACACACAGCTTGAGGCACACACCCTGTAAAAGAAAAGACAAACTGCGCGCGATCAGCATCGCCAACGGGATACGCGAAGTTACGGCGCGAGGCTTACTTTGTAAGGTCCTGATAGCGCCGTGCGCGCAGCAGCTCGGGCGATTGCCCGTACCGGCGAACCAAACCCAGTCGTGTGCCGCCGTGAGGCGGTATCGTCTTGGTCCGATCGCGGGCGCTGAACGGTGAGGGGAGGTAGGCGTACGTTACTCCTGCAGCGGCGACGCGGCGCGATCGTTGAAGTGACCTACAGCGCGCTTGTCAGTAACGAGCGCGGTAACAAGAGAGAGCAGGCCACGTACGTAGTTCCGCAACAACGACACGCCCGAAAGAGCACACTGCAATCAACGCGAGGCGTCAGCGCATCGCACATGGATGCCAAGAACGACGGGCTCACCTGCAAGCGTACGGTACTCCACCTTGTCCTGAGCGCAGTTGGCTTCCCCGCCGAATGGCGGGTACTGGTCCCGGGGGCCACGAAGAGGCCTGCGCTCATCCCCGGGAATCTTGATGCCTTCACCGCTCGACCCTTCACTGACTTGATCCCCTCGATGATCCTCCAATGGAGGTCGTCAGGGGGGGCCCGCGTGCGGAACTCTGCCTTCGTCGATGTGCGGCTCTTCTGTCTTCTATCTTCACCGCTCGACCCTTCACTGACTTGATCCCCTCGATGATCCTCCGATGGAGGTCGTCAGGGGGGGCCCGCGTGCGGAACTCTGCCTTCGTCGATATGCGGCTCTTCTGTCTTCTGTCTTCAGCCGGTGGCCCAGTCCCGTATGGGGCCAGCGGCCGTTCCTGGTAACCAAGCTTTGCACCACGCACCGCGCATGTGAATATAGAGGGCTGGCAGAGGGGCGGGCCCGTGAGGGCCACCCCAGCGCGTGCGAGGCGCTGCCATGGTGGCGGGTGCGTGGCGCGCGGCACAAAAAACAAAATGTTAGCTTAAAAGAGTGCTTGCGAGCGCGTACCAGCGCTCCCAGCGCTCGTAGTCCGAGCTGTGGTGGGAGACGAGGTGGACGAGGTGGTTGCATTGTGGTGGGAGACGGAGTGGGATGCATGACTTGTGCATGTGGTGGGCATTGGCAGTCGGCGAGTTTGGGGGCGGTGTCGCCCCGAGCGATGCGGGATGCAGCGTAGAAATGCCCGGCTACTAGAGGAGTACGACATGAGTACCATCCCAAGAGCCGCGGTGGTGAAGGCCGCAGACTCACCGGTGTCGCCACGGGCCTGGCTGGGTGGCGTCTCCCAATAGCCGTCCGAATGGACGGCCGCGCCAAGACATGGATTCCCGAGATCCGCCCTATTGGCGGCAGCGGGTCCCCAAGCCTACGTCGGAGAAGAGGGTGATTCTGACTGGACGCAAGTCAGCGATGAGATCCCTCGATCAAAGGGAATAACCAACCAGTCACGTCAGGACCACCGCTGCCCGCCACTACTATGGGCGGGCTCTCACCGTCGATCGTCGCGTATGGCAGAACCTGGGATCGTGGTGAGCAAAGCAGGAGATCGGAGAAGGATGACCGCGCTCACGATCGAAGTGAGCTACGCCAGCGACGGTGGCGCAAGCACCCTAAGCGTCAGTATCTATCGCGTCGGCGAGGGGGTGGGAGGAGAACGTACTGGTCAATCCCACACGAGGGCGGCGCGCGCCGCTGTTGCAGCGCACGCATCTAAAGGCCTCGGGGGATGTGAGCCGTCGCACATTCTGGGGAGAAGAGGGCGACCAGATGCAGGCTTTTATACACTTCAGGAGCGCAGCATCGGCGGGCCGACCGGAGGAAAACGGCGCCCATCCGGGTGGGCGAGAACAAGGGCGCGTCTGGCTTTGGTAGGAGACAAGAGGGCGTGGAGGGGCGCGTGAGGGCCCCGTATTGTTCTGGTCTGCTGACTTCGAATTGGGCGCATCGATGGTGGGAGCGTTGCAGTCCCAAACAGGCTGCCTGGTGACGAGGAAGCTGGAAGATAAGAGACCCTGGACGGTTCATCCCGCGATCGGAAGGGCGATAATCAAAAACGCGTATGTCGTGCTCATAGGGCGGTGTGTTCGGGTGCACTTCAGAGTCGAAGTCGCCAAGGAGAAAATTCCATTCAAACACTACAGCCTCCGAGTCCGATGTTCGTGGGCCAGTGAGTCGACCGGGCAGTGCCTCGCCTTCTGCCTGTGCCCGATCCGAGCTATAGAATGCAACTGTGTGCGGAATAGACAGGATGAACAGCGCGTTGAAGGCTGGGTCACGGTAGTTCAAGACGAGAGAGTACGGATCCGCTCAGCCGCCGCGCTCCAGAGTCCAGGCTCGTATATTTGGGTTTGTTTGCTCGTGTAGGCGACTCGGACCTGCCTCCGAGGCTCCCCGTGCACTGCTACCCTCTGCGCCGCAAGGCCCTCCTTCGACAGCCCCTTCTGACCAGTGCCAAGGCACCGCCCTATTATCCTCGAGGCAGTGGATGGGATTTGGGGCGGACCCCGTTCTTGTGAAGATCGTCGTCTATCCGTATTGGTCTTATCCGGCCATGTGAGCTGTCGAGCCCCACGAAGCCGGGCTGCCTTTCTAGGATTTCATTTGTTCTGCTTATAGCAACACGCCGCCCTCCGAAGACGCGCGTAGTCAGCGAGATGGCGGAGCGGCGGAACGTCCGTGCTCACTGGCAGTCTACGAACACGAACGTGTGGCGTCATGCCCAGGCCCGACCATACTCTTCTGGCCTATCTTCGTGAGGACGGTGGGAGACTGCGTTGAAACTTCGTGTACAGCTCAGCTGTACACGGGGGCTTTGATCGCCCAAGTCATGCAGTCGGACACTCGGCAGTCTTACCAGTAGGCATCCAGAAATCAGCTGCCAACGTCGCGCCTACTAACGCTGACATATGCCTTTTTTCCTACCAGGATGCACCATCGTACCGCAAAGTTTTCTTGGTCGCAGCATACAACGCACCCGTTTTGCAGGACTGAGGAGGTTCGACGACGACAACCGCCTGCCATCACGTGACTGCAATGTTCTCGCGTTTTCTCGCGCCTGCTGGTTAGTACGCGCCGCTTCCGTTTCGGGCGAACTTACTCAGAACGGCAATGGACCAGCGCATTCCACGACTCGCTCGACGTTGCTTGCGTACGCCAGGGCCACGATGACTCAGGCGGGGAGGACGCGCGTCGGGCGTACGCGTCGTCCTCGACGCTGACCAAGCGCTGCAGCAGCTCCTATAAGACCCAGCGTCGGTTTCCCGACATAGCAACTTTGCTCTCTCTACGACCACCACAATTCCTCGAACCAACAGCTAATTTCTCTTGTCTGTCATGTTGGCCTTCACTCCCGTCCCAGTCCACATGTCTCCCTACGCTCGCCACGCACCCGCACCGGCTTTCTACGAGGACCTCGAGTACTTCGACGTCGTGGCCGAGCGCGCAGCCCAGGAGTACGCCGCAGCAACCGCTCGTGTCCAGGCTATCGAGCAGCGGCGCGCACAAGCCCAGCGCCAACGATACCTCCAGGAGGTCTCTCGTCGCCAAGAAGCCCTGGACAACTACTACCGCGAGCAGTCGCGGCTCATCGCCACCTCGGTCCGCGCTTCAGTCTACGCCCCGGCACGCCCGACATCCTCCTGCGGCATCGAAGAACTGGCTTGTGGCGTTCTACGGGAGGAGGAGCGTCGCCGGGTGCTCCTCGCCCGCCAGCGCGAGATGCAGCAAGCTCGCGCTGCGGCCGAGGCTCGTCAGCGCGAGGAGGCTGAACGTCGCCTGCGCGCCCGCGCCCAGGCTCAGCGTGCAAGGGAAGAGGAGATGGTCCTCGCTTTCCTCGGCTTGAGCCCTGCAGCCTCTCGGGAATCGGTACCTTCTCAGCAGGTGTGCATCCTGTTCAGCCCGCCTGCAGCTCACTCAGAGTATCTAACCGCCTTCTCACAGTCTCGCATCCCTATTCATCACCGCCGTGTGCCCATACCCACTCGTGCCCCTGCGCAGGAGACCACCCGCGATGCAGCTCAGGAGGTCTCCGAAGACGAACTCTACGCCGCTCTCCAGGGCTACCTCTCTCAACTCACGCAGACTGCCCCCGCCGAGTCGCCGAAGCCTGAGGATCGGAAGGGCAAGGGCAAGGCTGTCGACGTCCCTCCATCCGTACCTGCACCTGCACCTGCACCCGCCCCCAAGCAACCCGAACACGTCCCTTCCTTCAAGGAGGAGCTCGAGACGCGCATGCGCAACGAGACCGACCCTGAAGTGCAGGAGGCGCTCGTCAAGCTCTACTCGGACATCTTCGACGTCTCTCAGCCGCGGGAGACCCAGCCCGTAGCAGGACCTTCCACCCGCACTCGTGACACGCAGCCGGCACCCGCCCCTTCATCCTCTACCCCTCAACCCCAGAGTAAGCCCGCCACGCCTGAACCCACTCAGCCCACCTCCACCGAAGGCGCCGACCTGCACCGCACGCCCGCACTCCCGCCCGCCGTCGCCGAGAAGCTGCTCAAGTTCTACCACGCCCGCCGCGCGCGCAAGCTCTCCCTCGAGCAGATCGCCGCCGTCGAGTCCGCCCTGCGCGCGCTCCAGTCCGCCTTCGAGTTCCCCGCGCACCTCGACTTCGTGCACCCGTCCGGGGCGGGCACGCCCACCACGGAGGAGGCCGACGAGCCGGGCGCGCTCGCGTACACGGCGAACAACACCCCGGTGCACACGTACGAGCACGCGCTGAACGGGCTGCTCACCCAGCTCGACGCGGTCGAGAGCAACGGCGACCTCGCGGTGCGCGGCCGTCGCAAGGAGGTCGTGCGCGAGGTCGAGCGCGCGCTGGAGGCCATTGAGCGTCGGGTGGAGGAGAGCCGGGAGCGTGAGCGCGAGAGGAGTCGCGAGCGCCGTAGGAGCGCTGCTCCCTCTCCCGCACCGTCAGTGTCTGCTTCGGACGTGGAGGACGACGTGACGGTCAAGGGAGAGGTCAAGGCTGATACCCCGGTCGAGGCAACGCCCGTTCCTGAGGTGTACAACGAAGTCCCGGACGCTGATACCGTCTCCGTCGCTTTTGTCGATATACCCGCGTCCGAGGACTCTGCGTCACGCGCTCCGGCAGATCTCGTCCCTACGTCCCCTACGGCTGCTCCTGAAGCTGACGCCGTCTCTGAGGCTCCGGTGGACGTCCACTCTCCGGCATCCGACTCGGTGGTGGTTTCGCCCGTCGACTCTACACCCTCATCCTTCTCCGTCGATATCGTCGAGGCTCCCGAGGCTGATCCCGTCAGCGTCGAACTCGTCGACGTGGTCCCTTCAGAAGCTTCCGACTCCACTGCGGAGGCACCCGTCGATGAGCACAGCACCGATGCACCCGCTGAGCTTACGTCGCCCGTCTCACCCTCGGAGCCCTCTGACGCCACCTTCACCACTGCGCCTTCTACGATTTCCTCCACCTCTGTCCCCACGCCCGAAGCCATCACCCGCGCGACGTCCTCCGCTACCGACGCGACCTTCGCCACTGCCCAAGAAGAGCCCTCCGCCCCCTCTACTCCCGACGCAGCCCCCGAGCCGGAGACGATGACGCGCGTACCGTCGGAGACTCCCTCCACGGGCGAGGAGACGTTCCTACTCTCCTCCACGCCGCTCGCGGACGAGCCGAAGCGCAAGTACCAGCAACCGCGCGTGGAGGAGGACGAGCTGGAGGTGATCAGCAAGGAGGAGGCGGAGGGGAAGAGCGATAGCGAGTGGTCGGACGTCGATGCCTCTGCATAGGCTCTAGGATTGGACTAAAGTCCTCGGTTTGATATAGACGTTGTACTATTTGGGTTTCGTGTTGCTGTACCACCGCTTCGTGTATATGTGTATCATTATAATGTGCCACAATAGACTTCTACTTCCACTCCATCACTCGTTGCTTGTGCGTGTGAGGGTTTTTCGAGTTCCAGATTTGGTGAGATCGGCGTTGTGGCGTTTGACCACAGGAGTGCGTCGGTGGCTGTGTGATCTTTACCGCGACCTTGTTCTTTCAGACGTTCGGACACGATGAGCACGATTAACTTGGAAGACTACTTGGTGCCAGGGACGTCCAACACCTACTACATCCCTGAGTTCGTGACGGAAGACGAGGAAGAATTCTTGATCCGGAAGGTAAGCCGAGAGCGAAAGTCCCTCTGGGCGTCGAGAGCTTACTCTACCATCCTCTCAGATTCATGAAGCACCACAGCCGTGGTGGAAACGGCTTGCAAACCGAAGGTGCATAGATACATGTATACGACTACGCTCATCGCGAATCTCATGTTACACGACAGGTTACAGATATGGGGCAAGTGCATCTCTTGAAGCAAATCCAGAGTATGACAGTCGCTGAACCGCACCTTTGCTTCCTAGGTGGTGACCTGACAGCGAAGAAGGCTCTGATCCCCCAAGATATGCCCTCGTTCGTGAACCAATAGTATGTCTCATGGTTCTATGTATTTGTCTCCGCATATACGCTCAACCTCGATCCCGCCTAGCCCAGACATCATTGGTCGTATACGAGACACTGGTGCATTCAAGGCGTCCGCCCATGGCCAACCGAACCATATCATCATGAACGAGGTACGTATTTATCTTGTTTGAATGGTCTTCTCTACTCATACGTTCGCGTTCAGTATGCACCCGGCCAAGGCATTATGGTACGCCGCTCATCCGCCGCGCCACGCTCAAGGCATTGACCCATAGGCCTTCGCCGATACAGCCCCACGAGGACGGCCCAGCCTACCACCCAGTCGTAGCCACGCTCTCCCTCGGCTCACACACCGTCTTCCACTACTACAAGTACAAAACCGACGACGCCGACGCCAGCGCGCCCGCGCCCGCCCAAGCCGAGCAGTCCGCCGGGACGACCAACGCTTCAGGCCCCGTCCCGGCGTCCGGGGCAGGCAGGCCCATCGACCCCACCCCGGTCCTCTCGCTTCTCCTCGAGCCGCGCAGCCTCGTCATCACGACGTCGTCGCTGTACACCGCGCACCTGCACGGGATCGACGAGCTGCTGGAGGACAAGTTCGTCGAGGACGGGCGGCCGCCGCGCGAGCGCATCGCGAACTACGACATGCTGAGGGGGCAGGCGGAGAAGGCGGCGATCGCGAGCGGGGGACTGTTGGAGAGGGGGATGCGGTATAGCTTGACGTGTCGGGATGTGGAGAAGGTCGCGGCGGGCGGCGGGGCGTTGTTCAAGAAGCTAAGAGGTCAAGCATGAAATATCTGAGCAAGCAAGCCGTCTTGGCGTGTATAAGTAGATCGTAGAAGCGTACCGTGATGAAACACAATGTGCCGCTATCACCTTGTATTGACCGGTGATCTCTCAGGTTGTGCGAACATCCACCGCGCACTCTCAGGCGCGATGGACCACGTTTTGAAACAAACACTGATGATACACACTTTTCGTTCACGACTTTGCGCTTTACATCACCCCCAAACCCGCCTTCAGCTCCGCCTCCAGATCCGCCGTGTCCTCTGTTGTTGCGCCATCTCCCGCCCCAGTTGTCTTCCGCTCGCGCTCCTCCTGCACGCAGCGTTCGCACATGCACTTCCCGAACCCCCACTCCATGAGCTGTCTCCGACGCTGCTCCAGAGGGAGCTCCGGGTTCACATAGGTGATGAAGAGCTCCTCGCCTGGGGCGATGTCGCGGCGGGCGATCACCGTGATACGCGAGAGCGCGGTGCGCTGGTCGAGGTGCCGCACGGAGACGTTCGGCGCACATGAGTGGTTCAAGTGGGAATGAAGGACATAGAGACCTCCATGCGCTTCGAGGTCTGGTCGGTAGCGCACCAGTCAGGATTATACGCGCTGACTTGGCAAAACACGAGTACTCACTGAGGCTCATTCGACCAAGGCCCCGTAGGAATGCGTCATACTCGAAGAGTGTGTCCGCGACGTCCTGTCGCAGCGGCTTTTTGAGCAGCTTTGCTAGCCGCTTTTTCTCAGCTTCCGTTGCCGGCTCCTGGAACGCCTGCAGGTAGAGCTTGTGCGCCTTCTTCCACATCGCTCTGTCCGGCTCGCCGTTCAGCCTGTACGGTCCTATTGAGCGCAGCACAAGGCAGTCGTCAGCAATGCACGCACCATCCGCCCTTCGCGCGTTCCTCCATGCCCAGCTGCGCTAACGAGCGCACCACCTCCCAATCCTCCTCAAACGCTTTCGCGTCCTGCTCGTACGTGAGCAGCACGCGCGCCGTGCACTGCGCGAGCGCGTGCAGCGCCATCCACTGGTTCCGCCGCGCAAAGTGCAGCAACGGCGCCGAAGCCGGGTTCCGCGACGCACACAGCAGCGGGTGAGTCCTGCCCGCGCGCGACAGGCACAGGCGGCTGCAGAAGCGCACCGGGCACGGCGTCGCGGACGTCGACGCCGCGCACGGCACAATCAGCGGCGACGTCGTCAGCGGGCTCGAGCAGTGCCCGCACGCGTGCCCGGACATCTGGAGGTCGTACAGGTTCCTCGGGGGCGGGTCAGCCTGAGGCATTTGGCACGGCAGCCGCGGGACGCGACGTACGAGTAGGTACTCACCACTCCGGCGCGAGCGCGAACGGGTCTTCCTTCCAGATCGTCTCGCCCTGCGCGAGGGGCTCGCGCGCAACGAGGCCCTTGCCCTTGAGCTTGCTGAAGTACTTCACCTCCACCTTCTTGGTCCACTTTGAGACGTCCAGGCCCTCGATCACCTTCGAGGACGGGTAGAGCTGCGCTGCCGCGCCTTGGGCCCCGTTCGCGCTGAGCACGAGGTTCTCACTCTGGAGGACTTTTCGGGTGCGCTTCTCGCTGACTGTCCATTCGGGATGTGTGGAGAGCAGGAGCGCGTGGATTTTGGCGATGCCCAGGGTGGGATTGGCGGTTTTGAGCGCTACGAGCGCGGTTTTGAGTTCCTCTTCTGCCGGGGAGACCGTTGTTGACATGTCTCAATGTTGCTAATCGTCCAGGGAGACGTTGTTCGAGATGGACCTCAGAGATCGTTATGACGAAAGTGCGGGAGGAGTGAGGAGAGAAGAGCGTGCAGCGCCCGTGGCCAAGTCTACTCGATCGCCCGCCGATCAATTCCAAAGGGAGGCGGCGGGCGGCCAAAAATGGACATGTCCGGGATTGAACCGGACCCCTCTCGCATGCTAAGCGAGCGTGATAACCAACTACACCACATGCCCTTGCGCTTGAAAGCACTACGGAGCCCTGCATCCAGCGGAGGGCTTTACACGACACCTTTGCATTGCTACAATGTACTTTGCCAAAACGTTCAGATATACAGTGCATGAGGTCCATGGATTGGCCTGTACGTATAGCAAGTCCGTGGTCATCTCGAGGTCATTAGGACATGGCATGGGATCACAGAAGGGCCCAAGAAAAGGCAGCGAGGAGCGTCGCACCCGCAAGCGCGACATACGCGCGCCCGATCTCGGGCAGGCTTCCGTTACTGCCTGACCCCGACGAGCCTGAGCTCGACGCCGCACTGCCAGACGCCGTGGCAGTGGCGGAGACGAGCACGGTAGATCCTCCGGACGCGGTAGCGACAAGCGCGGAGCTGTTCGAGAACGCCTTGATGTACGAGATCTCGAAGTACGCGTTTGCGTAGTTCGTGCCGTTGTTGATGACGTTGTCGATGTAGCATGCCGTCGCGGTGCCGTCGCCACCGCATGTCGCCTGGTACACGGAGGATACACCCGCCCTGTGCGATAGAATGTGAGGAGAAAGCGAGTGAAGGAGACGAGGGCAGGGCTTACCAGTTACCGCAGAGCGTAATGTCGAGCACAAGCTGCTGGGGAGTGAAGAACTGGTTGATGTCGCAGGATGAGGATGGGTACGCTGCGGACGGGGTACCCCAGGAGGACGGGTCGATCGAGTCCGTAGCACTGGACACGGAGGACGGCACGTTGCTCCTCTACAGAGATGTCCAATGGTCAGTCGTAGACAACCAGGCCGTAATCGTCGCATGTACTCACAGACCAGAACCAGATGCTGCAGCAAACCGTCAGCAATCCTCTCTGCGATCATGACGGTGCAGGAGACTCACTAGATCCCCGATGTATCAATCTGCGTTGCCCAAACACCTCCGCCCGCGGTCGCAAACGACTCGCCGAAGCTGTTGTCCTGCTTCTCCGCCACGGTACACCCCGCGTCCGTCGAGCAGTTGGTGTTTCCCGTCGTGCCGGTCTGCGTGACTGAGGACGGTTGCGTGCACCCGTTCTGCGTATGCAACGCCATCTGGTTGTACGTCATTAGGTTGACGGCCTCGATAACGTCGATTTCCCCGCCTATGGGCCAGTTCTGGCCCTTGGTCCAGAAGGAGGGCCATACCTAGTCGAGTACGCCAGCATGAGATTGAGAAGATCGAGACTGCGAGAAGGCGTTTGCTTACCGAGCATCCATAGGGCAGGTGAGTAGCGTCGAAGACCAGGACTGTGCCGACGGGGAAGTAGTCCTGTGTCGTGATCCGTACCTAGATAATTGGGATGCGCTAGTTAGCATGTCTCCGACATACACTTTGCGATCACGAAACGTACCGTATCGCGCTTCTCATTGTAAGGCACGAACGAGGTGTTGTCCACCTTGATAATCGCGTGTCCGGCGTCGTTCACGTACGCCAGTTTTGACTGCGTCGCGTTGGCCTGATCGACCCATATAACATCACCTGCGAAAAACGAGCGCTGAGCGACTGCAACTGAGTTGTGATTGGGGAATACGTACCACTCGTCAAGTTGTCGTAATTTCCGTAGAAGTCCCATCCCGAGAAGAAGTCCGAACCCGAGTACTCTTTCACGAGATTGTAGGCTGCTAGGGCGGGCGTCGAGGCGAAGAGAGCGGCTGCTATAGCTGTTCTTGCGTGCATGGTCGTAGTATGAGATGGGAAATGAAGAATGGGGTGATCGGTTGAGCAAGGCTGGCGTTCCGCTAGTATGGACAGGGGTCTACCAGTGCAAGTCGAGATGAAAGCGGCGAGGTTTTTCTCTACGTCCTGCTGAAATGGAGGCTGACGGCAGGCGATAGGAGAGGGGACGCGGAAAAGATATATTTGTTCCTCGTCGATTATATACAAGGCCCTCGGAAGCGCAGCAGCGTCCGATACTCGTCACTTGCGATCATAGCCGCGGGTGCAAGGATTACGAGGATAGGTTTTCATGGAGCGGTGCGGCGATTTGAGGGTAGGCGCGTGCACTATTCTTGCCAGACGTCCCGGTCAAAGGCCACGAGGTTAGAGCGAGGTGCAGGTCGATGATGCAAGTGTCTTCTTCATGGCGCTGGTCATCGTCGGCGGGCTCGCGGCTTGCAGCATTCCATGCAATGAGCCACCGAGTGTTAGCCTGACTGCTCACCAGCAGCTCCCATCCTCTCGTCCACCCTATTCGAACTAGCTCGGAGAGGCCGGCTGCGGACCTTGCGGCATTCGGAGGGGCCAGGCGAACTGCCAAGAGCTGCGCTTTTCTCGGCTTGGTATGTTTACCGAAGCTCGGCTTGTTGCACAGGCCTTACTGAGAAGATGTAGAGGTCATTGTTGTTGTCGACGACGGCGACTGCCACGGCGGCGAGCAGAGAGGGAGACATGGCCCGTGCACGCGCGGTGGCATTGTTTGGGCGGCTATTTGCGCGTGTTTACCGCGATTTCTCACGTGCAGGCTATATATACGGCCTCGTGACTAAGACGTGACCTCGTTTCCTCCCCCGTGATCACTTCTCCCCCGCAATTGTCCCTCGTCCTCGCTGCGCTGCACGACGAGCAAGCACCGTTGGTCGCTGTCCTACACGACGAGGAGAATATATATCAGTGTACACTTGCGACGCAGTCTTGGTGTCCAATACCCCCGCCAGCTCGACCCCCGGACAATACCACATTACCCTGATACCGGCACACCCGGAGCATGGCGTCCGCACAGCCCACCCACGACCCCGCCCTCGCGCACACCGCGCCCGCGCCCGCCAATGTCCAGCAGCCCGCTGGGGCTCAACCCGCCCAGGCCGGAACCCAGCCGAGTATTCCGGCGAATCTCATCCCAGGCATGGCCAACGAGCAGGTCATGGCCCTCCTCAAGCACATCCCCGAGATGTTCAACAGGGTGAGTCTCACTTTCTCCCGCGATCGCGTCCCGACGTCCGCACGTACACGACGCTATATACCGCGCCGAGATGCGTCGCGCGCGCCCTCCACGTGATCGGACGCATCGGTCACGTTGAGGGTGGTGACCGCGACGTGCGCGTGCGCGCACTCATTCCCGGTGACGATCCAGAGAAGTGGATGCGCTGTGCTCTTCCCCGTCCGCTGCTGTGGCGACGCATGCGTCAGATTGTGCGCGATGGTTATCACGGATCGCCCGTCAAACTTAGGTCGCAGGTGCCTGGACTTCGTGCTATCCTTGGCGTCGGCGTTTGTTACAACTCTATGGGTCAGTATAATGCAGCACGGGCGAGATGAGCAGATATTGAGATACTTGTCGCTCGCCAGCCCGTAGCTTGCATAGGAACTCTATTCCATCACTGGTAGCCTTGCCTCGTATCGCATGTCGCGAAGTTCAGTCAGGCTCATATAGCTTGCCTATCTTCAGGGTGACCTCAAGGACTCAGCTGCGGCAGAAGCACTTTCCAACTTATCGCAGACTGCCTTCCTCCAGCAGCATCTACCGCAAGCACACCCCGGCCAATTCCCCCCTCATGGCATGCACCCGCACCAACCGCCCCTACAACACAACGGCCTACCCAACGAACCCGGCCCCTCCTCCCATCCTCGCGGGCCCCCGAATCTCGGACAGCTTTCTGCTGTCGCTACTGCCCTGCAGGCCAACGCACCACAGCCACCGCCCTCAACTGAGGGCCGGGCACCCTCAGTATCTCAGGATGGGCCACCTCAGGACAGCCCCTCACCGGCGGAAGGGGACTCTCCGGACAACGAGAGGCCCACGTCCACTGGCAAGTCATCTGGGAGGCGAAATGGCCGGAGCTCGACGATGACCAACGACGAATGGGCGCGGATACGGAAGGACAACCATGTATGTACCCCCTCGAATATATATGCACGCTCAACATCCTTACACGTCCCGACCGCAGAAAGAAGTCGAGCGCCGACGGCGGGGGAACATCAACGATGGGATCAACGAGCTCGGGCGCATCGTGCCGAATGGCTCGGGCGAGAAGGCCAAGGGCGCGATCCTCAGCCGCGCGGTGCAGTACATCCACCACCTCAAGGAGAACGAGGCGCGGAACATCGAGAAGTGGACGCTCGAGAAGCTGCTCATGGACCAGGCGATGGGCGACCTCCAGGCGCAGCTCGAGGAGATGCGCCGCATGTGGGAGGAGGAGCGCGCCGCGCGCCAGCGTGCGGAGAACGAGCTCGAGCTCCTCCGCGGACACGCGCCTGCCGGCGGCGCTGGCGCTGGTACGAGCCCCGCGGCTCCCAGTGCGCCCGCGGCGGCGAATGCCTCTGCGGCTGCGGCTGCGGCGGGGGCGGGCTCGAAGGAGAACGGCAAGCGGACTCGGGAGGAGGGCGACGCTCCAGATGGAGACGAGGCAGCTGCGGCCGAGGGCGATGACAGGGCGAAGCGGCCGCGAGTCGAATAGGGAGTCCCGGACGACCCTGTCCGTCCGTATTTATTCTCCTCCGTTGTCGGTCTTGCTTTCTGTGCGGCGCAGTCCGCGTTAATCCCCGCCGGCCGTAGGACGCGGGGGGCGTCGTGTAGTATACCTATGTTGTTGTCTCTTCCTGGACTGGGCTCCGCGTCTGTACGAATATGTATTTGTACCTTTGCCCGCTCTCTCTCCCGTCTTCCTCCCAATCGGAGCTTGTTGAATGAACGCACACTTTCTCCACTCCCCGCCGCCTTCGAATGGGTCAGAAGCTCGTCAGCGGGGCCGACAGGACCCGGAGGTCCGCTCAACCTACGCGCGAACAATTGCACCATAGAGGCTGCGGTCAACTTCGCGCTTCCGGTGCGAAGACGGGTGCGGAACGCAGTCGCAGATATTAATACAGACGTCTAGCGTACGGAACATGATAGAACCAGCACGACGTATCGGGGGTCCGTGAATGGGGTGCCAAGAGGGAGGAGCGATACATACATACAACAAGAAGGCTCGAAGGCGAAGGTCGATGGTGACATCGTTCTAGCGGTACTAGAAGGAGCATACGCAGGCGGCGGTGGGATATACGAACGGAGGGGAATACTACATCTACACAGGGGGTAGATAGGCAATAAATCTGCGCGAACCGTGAGCTTCTATGATAGAGGAGAACATTGATAGGGAAGGAACTCGCCGCAAGATTATGGTACAGGGTCCGCACGGAGTCGGAGCGGGGGCAGATCACGTCAGATCGGAGTCACGGAGGTTTTTCACGAAGATGTGCTCTTGTACTGCGGGAGAGCAAGGTCAACGGCGCGCACACTCGATGGGGGTGGAACGGGGAGGGGCGGAGTGCGTGAATCGTGGAAGTAGATACGGTCGGTGGCCTATCGCCATTCAGGGGGTAAGGGGAGTACGACTAGGCAAGGGGACCGCAAGGCGGATATTGGACAGGATGGTGGGGTGAAACGAAGTGGTTGCGTGGATCAGAGTAGGTCTGCCCGCTGGAGGTGGTCCCGAAGGATGCCTTCTTCGACTGTGAAAGTTTGATGCATTAACGAATGTCGCGCGCGACAGCGGACCGAATATGTTTGAGGGGAAAATGAGTAGAAGACCTGAATACATACCTACGGCGAGCGTAACAGCAGTACCCTTCGTATCCTGCAAGCAACAAACCAGGTTTAGAGGCATGAACGAACCAGCAGCAAGCAGAGGGAACTCACCACGACACTGGTGATGTGCGCGCGGAATGGTCTTGGCTCGGGAGAGTGCTTGCGCAGGATGTCTCGGAAATGCTGCTGGAAATCTGATACAAAGCCTCTATGAGATCCATTCAGTCACAATACGGGACGCGACTCACACTTGACGGCGTGTTCCAGGTCATTGGGCCGGTCGCCGAAACTCTGCACGTAATCACGAATGCGGACGCCGCCCAAGAGCTTCTTTTCGAGTAGATCACTCTTGTTCAAGAACAGTATGATTGACGTTTTGGCAAGCAGCTTGGACGAGACGACCGCTTTCCACAGCATATAGCTGTCCTCGAGGCGGTTGATACGCCGGTCCTCCGCAAGACGTTCGTCGAAGCAGCTGATGGGCGCAAGGAAGATGATAGCATCGCAGTCGTCGAAATAGGGGTACCACGCGATACGCTGGTCAAAACTCGCGATCAGCTGGCGCCCGTGTGACATATAGCAACACAAGCATACCTGGGTACGCGAACCTCCGACGTCGTATATGCACCATTCTGACCCGGCGGCCGGCCCTACGAGGCGGAATCAGCACACATACATCCATGTCTACGTTGGTACACACCTTTGTTGAATTTGATTCGGTGCTCCTGAACGCCCAGAGTACGTAGACGCGCGCGTACCACGTCATTGTCAGTGGGCTCGTAGTCTCTGACTGCGATCCTGTCAATGTCGTTCAAGAAGCTACACACGGCGTCAGCATCAGCTCATATAACCGCAAGACATATAGACGCACAATCCCGGCGTGAGCTCCATGCGTATGCCCTTCCGGCCGAGCATCTCGTGCACGATCGGGTCTTCCCAGATGGCCTTCATGTCCTCCGCGCATCCAGCGATGATATCCGCGGTTTCGCGGACCTGGGCATCGTAGAACTTCGCGTTCGTCGCATCGCTTGGCGCACGGTTGTGCAGTTGCTTCCAGCTTGTTGCCGACCGCACGAAGAACTCCTGCTGCTTGCGCCCGGTAGAGCCGAGCACTGGCGAACTGGGCGGCGAGTTGATCACGTCGTGAATATCGCCGCCCGCAGAGATGCCGATGCGCATCTCAAGGTCATGCTGTACCGTGCGTAGCGGAGCGAGTCGCAGCTTGAGCAGTCGGTGCTTCCCGCTGAAATGCAGTGTGCCGGTCGAGTGGGGAGCAGGCGATCCTTCGTCGTCGCTCACATCCGAGTCTCCCATTGCTGGGGCTGCGCCGCCGGCCATCTCTTCGGCGAGCATATCCAAGATGCTATTGATACCGCGGACGAGGTTGAGCTGGATGACCATCCGCCATGATGCGCGCTCGGCTTCCCACTGGTCCTGGCAGTACGCCAACTGGAAGTCTGCGAAGGAACGGTCAGTGAGTGCCCGGGATGATGTCAGAGACGGCCGAGCCCATTCAATTCCTGAAACCACTTGACCGGCGAAGTCGGCCTTTCCCAGGAGTGCAGAATCTCACAAGGCGCGTTGAGAGCCAGGAACCTCCCATGGCGCGCCGCCCGCAGAGAACCGGGACTTTGACACACGGGTTGTGTGAAACAATCATGATGAGAAGCTCGGAAGGACACAGTCGTCAGGCCATTCGTCGCCCCCCCTTATCTCCTCAGACTGAATGCCAGAACGCTGTTAACGGCAAACAAGAGCCCGAGACCGGAGATGCACTTCTTGTCTCGATATCCGGGACGTTCCTTGGCGTAGGCGATTGCCTGTAAAGTCCACACAGTGGTTCGTCCTTCATGTACTCGTCGCGGAAGATAGAGGAAATCGCTGCACCCCATCCGGATACATGTCTTAGAGTTTAGAAACATACCGCGCCAACATGTGCTTGCATGCCTGTTTGACAGGCAAACCCCCACGGGCGGAGTGCACACTGCCACACAGGCGGAACAACACATCACAGCGCTGGTACTGCAGATATTCACATATCCAAATGGTCCGCCGGCGTCGTATACACCGACGGCAGTGCATCCCTGTTCAGTCAGCGCAGGCACCGCTTACGCAGAGAACGGGTGCTCAATGCTGGCATGTGCATGCACTGTTCGACGGGATAGGGGACGGGGGTGGGCTCTTACGATACACCGCAGGAGAGAAGACTCACTCTTCAATGTCGTGGACTTCCCTGGAAGCAGAGCGCATGGATGAATGGAGGAACAACCTCGCAACAACCTGTAGGGACGCACCGCTCTCGCTCTGCCCGAGCAACAAGACCTTGACGGGCTTGTTTTTCTTGAGGGCCGCCTTCTCCGCCCTCAACTGGTCGTCAATCCGCTCGCTCCTCAGACGAGCCTCCGCCTCGAGTCGCAGTCGCACCTCGCGTTCCTCGGGGGTCTCGTTCGCCGGGGGCGCGAGCAGGCGCGACAGGGGGTCCTCGTCGACGGCGCGTCCGACTCCCATGGCGTGCGGTCAATGCGGTCAATGTCAAGCTCGAGGATTCGGTAAGCGGCTCGCGAGGCGACGAAGACAGGCCTGAGATTGGCTGGGTCTGTGGGGGTGTGCAGGAGATCTGCGACCGGGGGACGCCCGGGTATAAGGCTTGATGAGGGAAGCTGCTTCTGACGCTCCCACGGCCTATCGCGACCTCTGCAGCATATGACCCCGACGACGAGGAGATGGATCGGTCGCAGCAATACTCGAGATCACCGCCGGCAGAGATATCCGGAGGGATGGTACATGGACGGAGGAGGCAGGTTGGGATGTGCGCGCCGCCACAAACTCCGCCACCAATATTCCGCTCCGTCGCTTGTTTCGCCAAACAACGCTTCTTCATGATCAGGCACACATCCTCCCCCACAAACACAAGACCCGCGGCGGAGCGTAGGGCTCCTTGACCTCGAACCACCACCATCGGTTTGTCTCCCACGCCTTACGCGCCCGAATCCCATCCCTTCCTTTCCCTTCCCCCACTGTGTGTATTTCCTATCGGTCTAAGTATGGTGGATGTGGCTAGCCACCTAGCAGCTCGCTGCGACGCTTCTCGAAGCAAAACCCCTAGGGGCAAGGAGCTCGCGCCATGCCCGACCGGCCTACGTGGCGAAACAAACGTGGGCCTTCCCCGAAGAATGTGACTGGCGCCCATGACGGGCTGTGCATGCGTCATGTAGATGACTGATGCCGGCCGTGGCCAGGAGCCCTGAGCCGATGCCGACGCGCACGCAGCTGACGAATCCCGCACCTGCCATATGAGGCCTGCCGATGTAGCTGACTGTGACGCTGGCCCGGGACCGAAATGGCAGGACCGAGCTGCGCCCGAATTGGCAACAAGTATACCAACCGCCTGCACATGCACGGAAAGAGTAGCGCTATGCACTACTAGAATCCAGCACAGGAGGTGGGGGCGCTGGTCGCCGTCAGCCGGTTAAAAACGACTTCGAGTGCGCGGCAAATGCTACCCGTCGGCAAAACAGACCCCCTCCCTTCCCTCTGAAAAGCCCTCGGCTAGCAGAACGAGCAAGCCGTCTCACAACTTTCATTGGTCTGCCTATCCAGCCGCCAAACTATCTAGGCGAACCTTTTTTCAACCTCCGCTGTCTGTCGGCGCACAAACTAGAACACCGCTCGCTCCTTTTAAACCAGGCCTGACACGTCCTGGAGACGTCCCAAGCACCATGACTCGCTCTGCCGCGCCAGCCGCCATCCTCGTCGAAGAGGAACTCCCCTCCCCCCTCTCCCCTGTCGCAGACGTCGCATCCTTCCACGCGCTGGCCCGCCCCACGAAACCCCTCGAGATTGGAGTACTCGTCCGCCTCTACATCCCCACGAGCCCCTCCTCGCCCAGCGCAACGCCTACAGCCCTGAAGAGGTTCAAGCCCAGCCAAGGGCAGAAGATTGACGTCCTGGGGCCTGTCGTGGCCATACGGATGCAGGATGAACAATGGATCGTGTTCGTGGTGGACAACTGGGTTGAAGGAGCGCAAAGACGCCAAGCCTTTGTAGCAGTGCCCGTGGCGCCCAACGTCACGACCAGGGCAGACCCCTGGGCCACTTTCGCAAGAGAATTGCCGCGGAAGCTGCAGCTGCTCGCGATGAGAGTACGTCGCTCGCTCGATGCAATGCGCGATGACGTCGTAACCGCTGACGATCGAACAGCCGCAAATGTCCGAAGAAGACAGGCACGCGGCGAGAGCGGCACTGTCGGCATCCGCACCGCTCCCCTGGCTGGAAGCCGCGTGTAGGCTGTTACAGCCACCGCAACGTGCGGGCCCGGTAAACGCCGGAGAAGGAGTAGAGGGGCCTGAACCTTGATTGACCGACACTCCTGTACCCCGTCCATGTCATGCACTATGAAGCGCTATCTAGACTATCAGCTACGCAACCCCAAACGGGCCAACCAGACCCATGCCCGCCTCAAGTGGGGACGGGACGAGCACGAGCGGGCGGCATAGGTGCGTGGGAATGGCGGCGCCATGGGACTGTGCCCTGAGAAGCCAGCGAGCAGATACGTCCGCACGCCGCGCGTGTCGCGCACGACGCTGAGCCCGCGCAACTGCCGACGAAGAGCCATTGGTGAGAACGCGCACCGACGTAAGCCGAAGGACGGCCACTAACAATGTCGACCGGTAGGGCGCCAGGCGGGTCGCCTCGCCTCGCCCTCAGCCTATGAGCAGCCACCGAAGAGCAGGTTCGGCTACGAGACGAGCGTCGGCTGTGCGAGCAGCCAATGGACGCCACTGCGGGAGCCCCACAGTGCAAACGCGACCACGCCGGCTGAGAGAAGGGTGGCCACTGTAGAAGAGGATTGGCCAGCGATATGTGCCGGAGGCGCAAGGAGGAACCAGGGACGAGGCGAGCAGGCCCAACACAGACGAGAATGAGCATAAAAGACGGGCGAAGTGCTGGAGGGACGGCACCCCCCTCCCACTCCGCACTCCAGCCTCCCTAGAGCTGCAATGTCCAACCCCAACTCCCCCGCGAAGCAGAACGCCCCCCGCCAAGGAGCCGCAGCCCCGTCGTACGCTGAAGTGGCTGCAACCCCGCCCGGTAGCCCGAGCCGCCGCGCCGCCCGTCCCCCTCCCAGCCAAGCTGGAGGAACGATGGACGAGGTCAACGCCCTAGTACGCGATTGTCCTGCGTCACCTAGTACCATGCTAACGACCAAACAGGGCCGTATATTCACGGCCGCGGTTGCACGGGCAGCTGCCGGGGCTGCCCGCACGCCACAGCCAAGCAAAGCGGCCTCCGCGGCCGGAGGTAGCGGAGGTGGAGGAGACAAAGGCAAAGGACGGGGGTCGCCTAACCCTCCCAGCGGGGGATCCACGCCGCCGCCATCGTCCTCGCCGTCACCAGACCCTTCGAACCCAGGGTCCCCGTCGCAGGGGTTCTACCCCGTCCACGCCCCGGAGCCCCTCCCAGACGACTTCACCGTGCAAGGCGACCGTTACAACGCCACCGAAGACGTTATGGAGGGCATCGCCGGGAGCGTCGAATGTGGCGCCCCCTACGACGCCTTCATCACTGACGGCATCGGCCGCGACGGCCTTCCCCTCCCAGGACAAACTCCCCAGTACAGCAGGAGGGGCAACAAGAGAACGAGGAGCCCGACCCCGTCCCCGGAACGCGAGGGCGTCGAGATCACCTACGACAGGGCGATCGAGCGATCGCTCATGATGCCGATGCCCTTCCCGCCGCCTCCAGCGTCGAGCCAGGCGCACGTGCCCGCCCCGGTCTGGGTCCCGCACTACGCCACCGCCTCGGAGCATCCCCTCCAGCCCACCTTCATCACCGCGCGGCAAGAGATGGAGAACCAGCGCACGCTCCTGAACTCCCAAACTGCGCAGATGGCGGCGGCGATCGAAAGGGGAAGCCTCAGCCCGCCACCAGACGAACCCCTCCAGATCGTATCCGGGAGCTCTGCGCCGCCCCCGCCGCCTCCACCACCTGCTGGGGTAGCCGCCCAACGCGCCCCCGACCAACCTGCAGCCCGGAAGTACAGGAGAATCGCGCCCAGGCCTGCCCGCCCCCCGACCTTCCCCCCTGGGCCCCCGATGGGAGGCGCCCCGCCGCCGTCGGCCGACTTTGGAGGAGGAATGCCGGGCCAGGCCGGGTTCGGGCCGGCTCCCTCGCCTGGAAGCTCGATGGGGCAGTGGGACGCCATGAACATCGACTGGACCGGCAACTCAGGGGGAGGCCAGCAGCGAGGTGGTACCCAGCCCGAGTCCTCGCACGGGAATCGGAGCATGCGGGCGCCGACGCTGAGGCCCACGGCCCTCGAAGGGAGCATCAGCCCCGTCCAGCTCCCGGTGCCGCTATGGAGCGCACCCGCGCCGGGCATGAGCATGGCCGGCCCCTCGAGGCGAGCCTTGACACCACCCTCCAACCCGCTCGCTGCCCTCACCATGCCGAGGCCTATGAGGACCGTGCATGAGGACGCCACGCTGTCGCCAAGCATCGACTTCCGCATCCTCGACGCCATGGCCGAAAACGCACGCGCAGAATCTTCGCCGATGGTCCATCAGCCTGCGCCGCAAATGGAGCAAGGCTCTGGGTGGCTGGCCTCCAACTCGCGACGAGGCGTCCTTACTGAGGTAGGCGACCTGACGGGAGTGGAGTCCGACCGCGCGCACACCGCGTCCCCGACGCCGTGGCAGGCAGGCCGCGCGCCGCCCACCTACCACCGGCTTTCAACGCTTCAGCCTTTCGCTCCGCAAGGCATCGCCTTCACGCCGGCACCCCCGGGCGGATTCCCGCCCCACGACCTCGGCGACCCCGAGCATCTGCTCTGGGGCCTGTCGCGTGAGCACATCCGCGACCTCTGGGGCGAGGACGCGAGCACCATGGCCCTCCTCCAAATCAACGGAGAGCACTACCCCTCCCCAGCGCGCGTCCAGCAACTCACTGAGCACCTCACCAACGCCATCCGCGTCATCACCGGGGAAGCAAGCTTTCGTGTAATTCCGCCCGAGCCGGAGCGCGACGAGAATGGAATACAGCTGACGTCGCCAACCACCTGGGCCGTCATCAGACTGTCCCCGCGCGGCGCGCGACGCCTCATCGCCAACCGAGTCTGGTCGTCGCGCCCAATCACGTTCTACGCGTACGATCGCCTATTGAACTTCCCGCGCTACCTTGAAACCCTCGGAGGCCTGACAAGCAACGACGAAGGGGGCGAGATACTGCAAGCGACCTGGATGGCCTTCAACGGGCCGCGGATCCTCCCGGTCATCCTCAACCTCGTGAAATCGAACCCCGCCTTCGCCGACGTAACGCCTGAGAGTGCTGCAGCGACGATCCTCAGTTCGCTGGCGGTGCGCGTCGAGACCATGGCGAATGGAAACGTCATCGCTGTCGTCTATTGCGACTCGCCCACAGCCTCGATCCCGCACTGGCGCGCCTTCCGCGACGCTGTCGCGCGCGTCCCAATCAGGACCTTCCTCAGCCGCACGGGCATCGCCCGCCCCCCGTCGCTGTGCGGGAGCTGCCATAGCGCGTCGCACCCGACGCATCTGTGCCCGTACGCCGGCATTCCGGGCTGGAACGCGCCTGCGCCCAACACGCGCCCTCGCCGCCGCATCCCACACCCCACGGAGGCCCCGGACAGCAACCGACAAGGAGGCCCGCCGCGCGCACCACGCGGCGCCGGTAACCGCGGCGCCCGCGGGGGACGAGGTGGGCGCGGTGGAGGAGCTGGACGAGGTGGACGTGACGGACGTCGAAGCCGTGGCCCCTCAGAGGACGACCAGTACAACTAGACCCGCATGTTACCTATTTCACGCATCCCTACTCAAACATAGTTCCCTTCCCTTGCATTTAGACGACCTGCCGCGCGCTGATTTACCGTGTGAGTGCGGACGGAACGCCGCGGCAGTATGGCAGGGTCCTATTTAGGATGGCAGGCCTGCCCTCGACGCTCTGAGGCCCGCACGCCGCAGAGATCTGCCGCCTGGATGGCGGGCTAAGCCATCGCCCCCGAAGCCCTGGTCGAATCTCGGGGGCTAAATCGACTGCGAACCAACAACTACATGAGACAAACCAAAATACTGAGGCGCGACCCCCGCAACTGGCTTCACATCGCCCCACACTGGCCGGACTTGACGGCGCGCTGGCTGCCCGCGACGTCACGAATGATGGTTTAGGAGGGATCGGAGGCGGCCCATGCCACACAGGAGGTGCATGCGTAACCCCAGGCCGGCCTGGGCAGGAAGGTACTGATCATAGAAGGCTGACTCCCATGAGGACTAAGGCGCGTTTGCGCATAGGTTCCTTGAATGTTAAAGGCTTCGGCCTGCGGTCCTCGGACGGCGCCCCCGATAAATGGAATTACATTAGTCAAGTGGTACGCGAGAGGCGGCTGGCCGTCCTCGCCGTACAAGAAACACACCTCTCCGAGGAAAGGCTTAAGTCGCTAAACGAACTGTTCGGAGCGACGCTGGAGATCTGCGGGTCCCCAGACCCCGTGAACAATACTGGGGCGAGAGGAGTAGCATTCGTGCTGAATAAACGTATATTAGGAGGCCGCGCGTACAAGCTCGACGTCCTGGTCCCGGGCCGAGCAATCAGGCTCCAATACCCATGGGCGAAAGACAGAGTAATTACGCTGCTGAACGTGTATGCGCCCAACACGACCGCAGACAACGCAAACTTCTGGGCGTCCATAGACGGGATGATTGGCGGCGCGGGGGCAGCGCGCACGGACGTCCTGCTAGGAGACTTCAATATCGTAGAGAGCGCGATTGACCGCATGCCGGCGCACCCTGACCCGGAGAGTGCTGTGACAGCGCTGACCGCGCTCCTGCAACGAAGTAAGATGCAAGACACATGGAGGCTGGCGCATCCCGGGGAGCGCAGCTTCACGTACGTGCAGCAGGCGAGTGGTAGACAATCCAGGCTAGACCGCATATACACCGTTGCCGCCCTGCAGCCGATGGTGGCGGACTGGGGTATTGAGGGCACAGGGGCCCTCTCAGACCACCAGATGGTAGTCTGCTCTATAGCCAACTACCACGCGCCGACGGTAGGGAGAGGGCGGTGGACGATGCCGCTATCCCTGCTAGACGATGCCGCCTTCCGAGCGACCATGAAGACATGCGGCATGCGCCTGCAAGACAAGCTGAAAGACATGCGAGAACGCACGCCGGAGATCAATCCGCAGAGGCTGCTCCTAGAATTCAAGCAAGAACTTGCCGCCGCGGCGCGGGGACGGGCGAAGGAATGGATGCCCAAGCTGGACAAGAAAATCGCCGTCCTGAAAGAACGGGCGCGTGAGGCAAGAAACGCGGAGTCCCCGAACCCAGATGCCGACCCCGCAGCGCTGGAGACAGTCGCGCTCCTCCAGGAGCGCATCCAGGAGCTTGAAGCCAGGCGTTTCGGAAATAGGAGAGCCGTAACGGCGGCTAGAAACTGGGTCGAAGGGGAGAAGATTGGAAAGTACTGGACAAGGCAAAACGCCCCGCCGAGGTGCGACAATACCATGTACGAGCTGAAGCGGAACGATGGCACACAGACGTTCGCTAACGGCACAAAAGAGATGTGTGCCATAGCGTGCGAGCACTATAACACCCTACAGCGAGACGATGAGCCCGCGAGTATGGGCGAGCACCTGGAAGCGATCGAGGAAGTGCTGGCCCCCTTCGAGACGATGCTGCCGAACTGCCTAAAAGCGGCGATGGCGAGGAAGCTGACTTGGCAAGAGGTTCGAAACTCTCTAGAGCTCTCGGCCCTAAACAAAGCGGCGGGCCTTGACGGCCTGCCGAGCGAACTGTGGAAAACGTACCTCGCGGCTTTCGACAGAGACGTTAAGAATGGTCGCCCTACCTTCGACGTAGTCGCCGCCTTGAGGACGGTGTATAACGACATCGAAGCGCACGGTATCACTGATGGATCGACCTTTGCCGATGGGTGGGTATGCCCCATATACAAGAAGGGCGACCCGCGTGTGGTCGCCAACTACCGACCAATCACTGTTCTGAACGCAGACTATAAGATCATGACAAGAGCACTTACGACGAAACTGGCACTCTGCGCCCCCACCCTTGTTCACCCAGACCAGGCGGGGTTCATCCAGGGGAGACGCATCTTCGACCATGTTCGGCTTGCAGAGATGGTAGTAAGTTACGCTGAAGCCGAGGAAGTGAACGGCGTCATCGTCGCGCTCGACCAGGAGAAAGCCTATGACAAGATAGATCACACGTACCTCTGGGCGGTGCTCCGACACATGAATCTTCCCGAATCCTTCATCCGAACGGTGAGGATGCTGTACGAAGCGGCCCGCAGTGGAGTTATGCTAAACGGGACAATGAGTGACATGTACTCCATTATACGAGGGGTAAGGCAGGGCGACGCCCTGTCCTGCCTGCTATTTAACCTTGCAATCGAACCACTGGCGGAAGCACTACGACGATCGAACCTAGAAGGCATGCACCTGCCCGGTGCGGCTGAACGGCTGATTGCGGCGCTGTTCGCGGACGACACTACAGTATTCCTCAGCGAGAACGACTCCTTCGAGGACATGATGGTGATACTCACGAGATGGTGCCGCGCGTCCCGTGCGAAGTTCAACAAAGGGAAAACCGAGATCCTGCCGGTGGGCACGCCTGCCTTCCGCAAAAATGTGCTAGAAAGTAGAGCGATGAATGCCGGGCGGAGCGCCTTCCCGCCGGATGTGAAGATCGTTGAAGACGGTAGGCCAGTAAGAATCCTCGGTGCCTGGATTGGGAACCACGTGGACCAAACGGCCGTGTGGCAGCCGATGCTTAACGCGATCAGCACGAACCTCCTACGCTGGGGAACGCGGAACCCCTCCATGTACGGGCGAAAGCTAGTCGTTGGCATGGAGGTGGGCGGCCGAACGCAGTACCTCGCCCGTGTCCAAGGCATGCCAGCTGATATTGAACGAACCCTGACGAAGGAAGTACTTAGCTTCGTGTGGAGCGGCGAAAAGAAACCCCTGGTGAATGCGCGAACACTATACGCACCCGTGGCTGAGGGAGGGATTAACTTGCTGGACCTACAAGCGCGGAACGAGGCGATAGACCTCCTGTGGCTCAAAGAATACCTGGCATTGGGCGCGGCGAGGCCGCGCTGGGCCCACCTCGCTGACCGCCTTCTGGCAGGGGCTGCCCACGCCGTGAACAGGCGGCTGGACCCGGAGGCGCGGCTTAACGCCTTCCTGCAGACCTGGAATGTCAGCACACGCCAAGCTGGCAAACTGCCACCCAGCCTTATACGAATGGTCAAAGTTGCCAAAAAATACGGAGTGCGTCTGGACGCGCCCAACCCGACTGAAGCCCTGAAAATGGCGATGCCAATCTGGATGCACGCCGGAGCGGGTGGCCAGCAGCCCATGCTGAACTCCCAGACAGCAAAATGTCTGCGAGGCCGGCACGCGGCCTTTACCGTGAGTGCGTTCCAGCGGATCTCCCGTAGGACGCGAGATGACGCCGGAAACGGGCCAGCACACCAGCCACGAAGCACATGCCCGTGTGTGCCGTGCACTCAAGACCGAGATGTCCTCGGATGCGCGAACCCACACAGATGCGCCGCCCTGGCGGCGGAGCACCTGCGGCGTCTCAATGACAAATGGAGGCCTGCGACAACAACCATGAGCGATGGGCTCAGCCTTACGAAGTCAAGGAAAAGGAAGAACGAACGGGCGAGGCTGACAGGGGAGGCGGTCCTGTTTGACCCGACGTACACGACGGACGAGCCACTGGCTGGGGCCTTCAGAGTCTTCACGAACGGCCCACAGAGTACGGCCCCCCTAAGGAGAGCAGCGAGGCCCTATGCGGTGCCGAACGAGAGTATCGTGGTCTCCACGGATGGCTCCGCAACCGTAAACGACGCACGAACAAAGGTAGCTGGGAGTGGAGTATGGTTCGGGGTCGGGGACCCGCGCAACCTAGCTGTCAGAGTGCCAGGCCCACGGCAGACGAACCAGCTGGCGGAAATACATGCTGCAGCCCTAGCCACTGACGTAGTCCCACCGTTCGTCGAACTGACAATCCGATCAGATTCCAAATATGTGATAGACGGCATGACAAAGCACCTACCCCGATGGGAAGACCGCGGATGGCTGCAAGTTGCAAATGCAACGGAGCTGCGCGACCTGGCTGCTAGACTCAGACAGAGGTCTGCACCGACGCTCTTTGAATGGATCAAAGGGCACAGCGGCGATGCAGGGAATGATGGCGCTGACGCCCTGGCTGCGGCAGGGGCGGCCAAGGACGAGGCAGAACAAGCCGTGCTCCAGCCGGCACGAAAGGGCCTAACCCCGGAAGGAGCGAGGCTAGCGAGCCTCTCCCAAAAGGTCGCCTACCTGGGGATACAAGCATTCAAGCCGGCTGAGCAAAGAAGACGAACGCACCTGAACTTGGAACGTATCTTAGAAACCTGGGAAAGCACGGCTGGCCTCGCTATACCGCCTGAGCGAGCGAGCATCTGGAAAGCGATCCGGCACCCGAACATCCGCCGCACGTTGCGCGACTTCTGGTGGAAGGCCGTCCATGGGGCGTTGAGGATCGGCCAGTACTGGGACAATATCCCTGGGTATGAGCAACGCGCGACCTGTGCGCACTGCGACATGCCGGAGAGCCTGGAACACATATGGCTCGAGTGCGATGCCCCAGGTAGGGCAGAAGTGTGGGCGGGGGTCAGAGACATGCTCCGCCGGCGCGGACTTCCAAACATCTCATTGACGTTCGGAATCCTGCTGGCCGCGCCCGCCCTGTCCCTGGCAGAGACCAGGGACCGGGGCACGACAGGAGCGACCGGGGCGACGCGCCTACTACGGATACTACTCACCGAAGCCGGGCACCTCGTATGGAGGCTGCGGTGTGAGCGCGTCATAGGGCGCGGGGGTGATAGGGAGCAATACCACACTCGAGCCGAAATCCGGAACCGATGGATGGCCGCCGTGAATAAGAGGCTACACCTTGACCAAGCCCTGACCCACCCTGCCTTAAAGAAAAAAGCTATGAAGGAGAGCCTGCTATATGACACCTGGCATGGACTGTTAGATGATGAAGGAGCCTTACCGGAGAAGTGGGCTCCCCTGAAGGGGGTTTTAGTGGGTAAGCCCTCCGGCTGGTGCGACGCGGATCCCGGATGAGTGAGAACGCGTCGCGCCAGCAGGAGGAGCAGCCCCACACTACAGCCTTGGCTGTGTGCGTAAAGCATTTCCTCCCTTGGTGCACGGGGTTTGTTCCCCCCATACTTGCCACAGGCGTAGACCGGGTGCTCCGGCCCCCACTGCGCTGCCCAAAAAAAAAAAAAAAAAAAAAAAACAAGACCCGCGGCGCATGCGGTATGAGCAGGCCAAGGAGAGGAGGGGGTCTCAGAGACTCGAGGCAGAATTTATTAGGACAGTACGTGGCCCCGCTCATACCGTGAACCCGTTCCGAACGTTCTGTTGCTGATTCGTAGGCGCACTACATGTGCGCGTAGCGGCGTAACCACCAGGCTGATCGGAGCTAGTCGTGGGCCTGATGATGCCCTTGAAATGTTCCTGACAAAGGCCCGCGATGCGGCGCCGTGGCGTCAGCGTGCAACTCAAACCGTCAAAGTTGCCCGCGAGCGCAAACGTCGGCAAATTATAATGCGGCCTTCTGTCCGCATATCGGGGTCTGAGGGTGCTCGCATACGCATCGCGATGAGGGCTGACGGCGGTCATTAACTCTATATGACGTACATCATGTAGCAGTCCAAAAGACATGCCATGAGGCAAACCGACTCGATGTCCCTTCAAAAAGCACATCATGAGAGCTTCGGGGGCACACGCACTTGCTCATGTTTGAGGTATTCTTAAGGGCGGAGAAGAGGCGGAATCCGGGAAAAAGGCCAGCCAGATGCCGCGAAGACACCCTTCATGGCTGGCCGTTGAATTGAACCGATGCCGCCAGGTGAGTCTGACTCGGTTGTCAAGGTACCCTCGAGAAGCCCATTCCACCGCCCGCGCAATTCGGGGGGCTTAAACGAAGGGCGGGCACGCTCGGTTCGCACTCAAATAGCGCAGCACCTGCGGAGCCGGCCATCAGGCTTCTTCATGAAGCATAATGGAGAACGAGCCGTGTACAAGACAGTGACCACGCTGCTTTGCACCAATTGACGAGGCGCACCAGTCATTCAGGTTCCGACGTTTCAAGATGCTGGTGACCCGATCGGACGTGTTGCGGGGCTCGAGAAACCCGGCCAAGTCGGCGAGTATATCCCCGTTGTATACGCGCGCCACCGAGCGGCTCCAAGGGTCGATATGCCGTGTAAGCACCCCCAGAACAGCCGTATAAGCTCCAGCATACGGGCCATGAGCTGACGTGCCAAAGCTTCTTTACTAAGTGCGCCACGAAACGGGAAGCGGGCACACGTACTCGTACGTTGCAGATGCTGCCCGCCTGGCGGATTGCGACAAGCTTGACAAAGCGACCATGGCTACCGAGGGGTTCCGGCCGCCGAGTGGATGAGGAAGTACCATCAGTTGTGGTACGTGTATACTGCCAGCTTCGTAGTATAGTCAGTTAAGAACATACATAGGTTGGGCAGTCTTCGGCCGCTATCCTGTCCCTTTCGAAGCGCGATTTCGAGGGCGGTACAACTCGGTATCACGGTAACCTTCGGACAGGCTACATGGCACGCATATCTCCATTGCCAGACCGCTCGCCACTTCTGGCTGCGACACATAGCAGAGCGTTGGGCCGAGTAGAGCCAGCAGGGCGTCATGATCCGCTACATAGCCCTGTGAACACCGATGTGAGTATATGCGCTTCGCAGCAATTCGATCCATCCGACGAACCGTTGGAACAACGCACGTTCAAGTTGCCGTACATAATAGGTATGTGAGCATGTCCCGCACGACAGCATATACTGCTAGGTTGCTTCTGCACCCCGGAAAGCGATTGTAGTTGAAGGCAAATAGACATTGCGACGTGCCGCGCATACACGCCAACGCCACTCACCTGCTCTTGTACCGACGAATCAGTGTGGGTGCGAAGACGTCCGTCCGAACTGCAACAACCTCCGTCCGAACTGCAACACGGGAGGACTCGCCAAGTATGTATTCGCACTCCCTCATATCTACCTCCGCTAGCATGTGAGGCACGAGCCCCTCTACCCGCTACCCCGTCACCCTATCTCCGAGCCACCGCACGGCCGCACTCACGGCCGCAGCGAGGAGGAACGCGCCGTCAAACAGCGAGCCGAAGAACTGCCACTCGGGCAGCGTCGAGAACAGGTTGACGACGCCCACGTCCGGCTCGAGCTCCGGGCGGGATGGGGGCGGGGGGAAGGCGGTCCGCAGCTGGATGAGCGTTGACAGGAGGTAGATGCCCTATGCGGCGCGGGTGGTTAGCGAAATCTGTCGGCGACCGCCGTGCGGTGAGCGGATACGCACCATGACTTGAGCAAGCGTTAGTAGCATCAGGGAAGCACCTAGAGACCTGCTGGTCACCCGCAATAACTGCATTGCGAACGATGAATTCAGGGCTCATTTATGGGAGCATCGCGGGCAAGACTCACCCTGGCCACCCCGCGCAGCACTCGACGAATGCTACTCAGGATGATAGCGCCCACTAGACCCAAGCTTATTTGGCGTGAGATGACGGCTATCATGTCTTGAGGCAGGTGAATGAAGGGAAGGTAGGATAGTAGATAGGCAAGCACGAAGCTGACTATATCCGCGTTGGTTGTGCTCGTTTCCCCGGGTGTCGCAGGTGCGGAGCGCGGTATGACAAGGTTCAACAAGCACTGTAGCCGAGGTGAGCAAGTGTCTCGGACTCAGTGGTATCTATATCTTCGGTGTGGACGTACTGCGAGGATACGGTATACGCAGTACACCGCGAAAAGACGACCGCCCCAATTGAAGGCTTGCCCGGCCAACGTTCTCGAAAACTTCGCATCGGCTTGACGTTGTCTGAGAACCTCCACATTTCGAGACATCTCGTACTCGAGGGCCTGTAGACCGGTGATTTCTTGGGCAATCGATGACGACTCTGTGACGCACAGCGCAAATCAGCGAAGAGCCGTGTAAGGTCAGATCAACACTTACCGCTGCTTCCTTGCCAGCTTGGCATTGCTCGGGAAAGCCAGCTCGACTGGTTCTTGGGTTGCTGCACGCGCATCAGACAAAGTGTCACAGAGCTCGATTAGCGAAACTGACGTTCGTAGCTTCCAGCGTCTGAAGATCTTTCTGACGTTGGGCAAGGTCCTCTCGTACACGCTGTAATCCTGCCTCAGCAGCGCGTACTTCATCGTCCGTAGGGTGGGACCTATGGTTGAAGCGGTAAGTCTATGAATCTCGCACATGGCACAATATATGCGCACTTGGCGTTCCGAGAGAGGACCGGGAAGAAGTCCCACGCCGTGTATATCGCTCCGAACCCAGATAGAAGGCCCAGGATGACAGTCCCTATCACAGTCAAACGAGACAGTGTCGACGCAAGGACGGTATGCGTGGGCATTCCAGCGGGCAGAGGAACGTATGACAGAGCCAGGAGGAAGAGGATATTGGGGATCAGGTATAGACCCAGACTGGGCGATAGAATCTGTTGACGCGTGGGCGATACTGCGGATGTTCAGTATCTACGCGAACACACTCATGAAGCGACTCACCACCCGGAGGGCTTGAGCCATTGCTCAGCACAAGACTATACGACAAGGGGATGACGAGGACGATGGAGACTAGTAGCACAGTTAGAGAAATTTGCCAGTGCACTAGTCGTACCCTAGGCCCTCGGTGAATACTCCACATGCACAAGCTCGCTATTTGCATGCTCTCATCAACACACCTTGGGTGGGATACATCCATTGCTTGGCATACAAGCAGCAAGAACAGGATGCAAGCCTCGGAGAAACAAAGAGAGAACAGGGCTCGCGACAAAGCAGAGTGGAAAGGACGCTTGCGTAGGCTACTTGTGGGTGTGGGTGTACTCGGGGAAGTCGCCGAGGTGGGCAGCGTCTCTAGTTCAGTCTCTCCAGCATCGAACACGAGGGTGCCTCGGTCGGTCGACACTCTCCCAGACAAGTCTTGCAGATCATGGTACAGGTTGTGCAGGAGGTACCTCCTGCATGCGTAGTACAACACGCCTCTTGTCCCAAGAATGTCAGAGACTGGGCTATTTCAGAGCGCTGAGTTGGTCGCACCTTGCTACTACGAGCACTACCGATTGTAGGCCGTACACCTTCGCTTTTCCTGACATGGCTCGAAGCACCGGAGTAAGGATGCGCTGTAGAGACCTCGGCGGAAGCAGTGAGACGCAGCCTGTAGAGGTCGTCGCTGCGCAGAAAGCTGCTCGGGGGAAAGTCGTGGTCGGGAACAAGTAGAGCCTCCGCACTGCGCAGTGGATTGGAAGTAGGCGTAGCGCCTTCGGCGCCCGATGGGCCGGCATCCGGGACGTTACTCCGCTCACCCGCAGCCGACCCGTTGAACCAAGTGCCCGTCGACCGTACCATTGCCGCTAGCTCCTCTCGCTCGACATGCTGGAATGTGCTATAGCTCTGCACTCAAGCTTTCAGAGATGCCATCAGAGGAGATGCGCACTCTACAGTCTTGTATAAACCGGAGACATATGTAAATTCTAGAGCGCATACACCGTGCTTTGGTAGCCTATCTCGCTCGGGGCCACGTTGAGGGCCCCGGATGCCTTGCACTTCAGCCATCCTACACGCCGAGCTCCTCACGATTCTCTTCGGCGAATGGGTAGTCGGTATACCCATGTGCTTCCCCTGCGTTGTAGTAGAGCTTTCTGTCCCAGGGTATCAAAGGCAAGTTCTTGCGCAAGCGCAGGGGCAAGTCGGGCTAACATATATCGTCCCCGTGTTACTATAGCATCGTCTGAGGAGAAAATTCGGAGCACGCACGTTGGAGATAAAGAGTCGTCCGAAGGCGGTGAGCTCGCCGGTCTCTTCGGCGCGTGCAATAGCGGACTCGCGCGAGTACCGACCAGCGCTGATGAGTGGTCGGGGAAGCCATATCTTCCGAATGAAGTCGTTTGACTGTTTCGCATGGTGAGTATGGGTGTCTGTTCAATCGATACGTGCAAAAGCTCACCTCGTTTGATTTAGCATCGATGTCGAAGCCTCCGGCCACACCGGGCTCCACCAAATGGAGGAAACCGAGGTCGGGATGCGCCTCCACGATCTTCGAGACGAGATACGTGAATGTCGGGACAGGGTCCTCCATGCGCATACCTTGTGAGGATACAACGCGTGAGATGTACGCTCACAACGCTGTTCGGAACCAGAGCATTACCTTGGAACGTGCTCCATGGACTGAGCCTCAAACCCGTCTTGGCCGGGCCAACAGCCTTTACGACGGCGTCGACCACCTCGAGGGCGAACCTGGAGCGGTTCTCAATAGAGCCCCCATACTCGTCCGTGCGCTTGTTGCAAGTGTCCTGGATGAACTGGTCGATCAAGTACCCATGCGCGCCGTGAACCTCAACGCCATCGAAACCTGCGCCGTGCACGGCGTTGCGCGCCGCCTGAGCGTACGTCTCCACGTATTCCTTGATCTCTGCAAATACGTCAGGTAATCTACAGCTACTAATATAGGCGGAAAGATCCGCACCTTCAATCGTCAATGGGCGTGGGATCTCCCCGTCGGTCCTATCTGGCAGCGGGACGTCCGACGACGAGACATACGGCAAGTCCGGGTTCTCCTCCCTCAGCGCCGCTGCGCTCGTCGCACGACCGAGGGCCCAGAGCTGCAGGTATATGTACGACCCCTTCGCATGTACTGCGTCTACGATCTAAATCACGAGCGTCAGTTCGCGCCACAAAGACGGCTCCATGCAAGGTGGTGGATGCTTTCCTTCTTCCACGCCACGACCTGCGCGTCGTTCCAGATTCCCGGCACGTTGGGGTACGTCCCCGCCCTTTGCGCGATGAAGGTCGCCTCGGAGATAATCACCGTCCCCGGGACGGACGCGCGCTGCGCGTAGTACGTCACGGCGAGGTCGGTGTGGACGTGCTCCTTGTCTGCGCGAAAGCGCGTGAGTGGCGCCATGACCACGCGGTGGCCGGCAGTGACGTCCCCGATGCGGACCGGCTTGAAGAGCTTCGGGACAGAATCGCTGGAGTTCGCCATCTCTGTCGTATAGGTTGCGGGTGATCGATGGGAGATGTCGATGGTCTCCGGCAGGGTGTTGTCTGCGGATGCTCAAGAAGTTGAACATGCCCATTCGGCCGACCTTTTGTATCCCTGGGGAAACGGCTGAGTCATGGGAGATCTGACGAGGACGCTCATGCGGGTACGAACAAACCGACGCACTTACTAAGGCTTCAGTACCAGTACCTGCTATCTCCCACAGCCCGGGCCGTCGTGGTATGCTTCTCGCACTATCACAGACCTCGAGAGCTCCAGGCTTCTCCATAACAACAAAGGAGGTGCACATTGAACGCCTACCATTCGAGATTGCGCCATCGCGCTGGCTCGTCTCGCTGGTAGGAGTGAGGACCGTTCACAACCCCGCCTTACTTCGGCCGATGGATACACGAGCATCTAGCAGACGGCATGTCGCCAATCAAGCGTTGTTTTCTGCAGACTTCCTGTACTTGGCTGCATCTGATATATCCATACAGCACTGTCGGGACCTGAAGGCTGGAAGACACTCGGTAAGCCTCGCCTAGCAACTTCTCAATACACGGCGTGACAAGAAGTCGATAGTGGAAGGCTGACCATCCACATGACGACCTCTAATACGATATGCCGTCTACACACCTAACTCCTCGCGGTTCTCCTCGGCGAAGGGATAGTCGATGTATCCATGAGGCTCCTCAGGTAGGTGGTAGACCGCCCTGTCCCAGCCGTTCAGAGGCAGGTTCTTGCGCAGACGGAGCGGGAGATCCGGCTAAGAATCCCATCAGCGAGGGGAGCGGCCGAGCGATTCAAAGACAACGCACGTTAGATATGAAGAGTCGGCCGAAGGCGATGAGCTCTCCGGTCTCCTCCGCGCGCGCGATGGCTGACTCTCGAGTATACCTCCCAGCGGAGATTAGGGGACGCGGCAGCCAGATCTTGCGGATGAAGTCGTTGGACTGGTATTATGTGCGGATCCTGAGTAATCGCGTTACAGACGACGGCGTCAACGTACCTCCCCGGCTTCCGCGTCGATGTCCCAGCCTCCAGCTAGTCCAGGCTCCACTAAGTGCACAAAGCCTAGGTCGGGATAATCTTCTGCGAGCTTCGAGACGAGGTAGCTGAATGTGGGTACAGGATCTGCCATCCTCATGCCTGTAGAGAAAGCGTACGCGTGTGAGCTTGCGTTCTGTGCAGCCATCCGAGGCTACAGTAAAGCATACCTTGGAAGGTGCTCCACGGACTCAGCCTTATCCCTGTCTTCGCCGCCCCGACGGCGTTCACGACGGCATCGATCGCCTCGAAGGTGAACCTGCAGCGGTTCTTGATGGAGCCGCCGTACTCGTCCGTCCGCTTGTTGCAGGTGTCTTGGATGAACTGGTCGAGCAGGTACCCGTGCGCGCCATGCACCTCCACGCCGTCAAACCCGGCGCCGTACACGGCGTTACGCGCCGCTTGAGCATACGCCTCCACATACTGCTTGATCTCTGCGCTGCCGTCAGTACGTTGCAATAGCACAGGCAGATGAAGGACTATTCACCTGGGATCGTGAGGGGACGCGGTTTCTCGCCGTCGGTCCTGTCTGGCAACGGAACGTCCGACGCCGAAACGTACGGGTAGTCGGGGTTCTCCTTCCTCAGCTCGGCAACGTCGGCAGCGCGCCCGAGTGCCCAAAGCTGGAGGTAGATATACGATCCCTTCGCGTGCACTGCGTTTACAACCTAGATGTAGCCAGACAGTCATGGATGAGCGATAGCGCAGCGGTGCCTATAAACGTGCACTCGCCTTCTTCCAACCTGCCACTTGCTCGTCGTTCCATATACCAGGAACGTTGTTGTATAGCCCCGCGTAGGGTGCAATGAACGTCGCCTCGGAGATCAGAACCGTTCCAGGGACGGAGGCGCGTTGAGCGTAGTAGGTGACGGCGAGGTCGGTGTGAACGCGCTTGACGTTCGCGCGGAAGCGGGTGAGCGGCGCGAGGACGACACGGTGCCCGGCGGTCACGTCTCCAATTCGGACAGGCTGGAAGAGCTTCGGCAGAGAGTCGCTGGGTTCCGACATGTATGCGAGAGTATTGACAGCAAGAGTGAGCGTGTCCTTCGAACAGGATCTGGAGGAACTGGGTCGATTGCAGGGACCACTATAAATGGTCCTGTAAACGCGCATGAGAAGGTCGTCATATATGTTTTGCCGTAGTACGAGCGAGTTGGTTGACTTACAAAGACTCTCCGACCTGTTGCTTCTTTCTCTCACATACTGGGCCGTCGTATCGCCATATTCGCACTGTCACGCTACTGTGGAGGCTTGAGATCCGAGTCCTGCCACTACTTGACAGATGTCTAATCCCTGGCGCCGGAGATTGCGACATCGTTCTTTCGCGCGCTAGACCTTGTGTGCGCTCAACATCCCCGATAGCCTGATATGTGCGTGCTCATGAATGCGGATCTCAACACATAGACATGCACTGGTAGGCCCATTCATCTACGGGGCGCGCTCCTCTTCGTCAGCGGTCGGATAGTCGATATACCCATGGGGTTCCTCAGGAGTATAGTAATACTCCCGGTCAGACCAGTCAGCCAGCGGTATCTTCTCGAGCAGACGCCGTGGCAGGTCAGGCTATATGTGGTGGTTAGCACGAGAGACAGGCTGGAGAAGGACGCACGTACATTGCTGATGAACGCCCTGCCGAACGCGATGAGCTGCCCCGTCTCCTCTGCTACCTGCAGCGCCCGCTCCCGCGTATAGCCGCCTGCGCTGACCAGCGCGCGAGGTTGCCATATCTTGCGAATGAATTCGTTCGACTGTGGGTGCATGGCCGCTGAATACCTATACCGGAGGTGAGTGGCGGAGACGCACCTCGTTCTTCTTGACAACTTTGTCAATGTTGCCGGAGACTCCTGGCTCCACTACATGGAGGTATGCCAAGTTGGGATGATCCGAGGCTAGCCGTGACACCAGATAGGTGAATGTCGGTACTGGGTCCGGCATGCCCATGTCTTCAGGTTCCGAGACCTTGATTCAGTTGCAAGCTGGGTAGAACCTGATGAAGTGTACCTTGAAACTCGCTCCAGGGGCTGACGCGTATCGCGGTTCTTTCGTCTCCGATGGCACGACAAACGGCGTCGACCACCTCCAAGGGGAACCGACACCTGTTCTCGATTGAGCCCCCATAGACGTCTGTTCGCCTGTTCGACATATCCTGGAGGAACTGGTCCAGTAGGTACCCGTGCGCGCCGTGGATCTCAACGCCGTCAAAACCAGCTCCCTCCACAGCATTTCGCGCCGCTTGTGCGAATGCCTCGACGTGCTCCTGGATCTCTGCTTATGCTCGTGTTAGCTCCGTTAGGACATTAGCTAACAATGACGGACCAGAGAGCGTGAGTGGGCGGGGAGTCTCGTCTCTTCCGGCGAGCGGTACGTCTGATGCAGAGACATAGGGAAAGTCCGGAATCTCCTTGCGTATATCCGCTATCCTCGCCGCACGTCCCAAGGCCCAAAGCTGCATGAAGATGAAGGATCCCTTGGCGTGTACTGCGTCCGTGATCTGTGATGTTCGTTATTACATCCGCTGCACCGTACATCTCGCAAATACATACACGTTTCCAAGCCGCAATCTGTTCTTGGGTATATACCCCGGGCGCGTGGGGTGATCGACCTTGGACGAAGGGAGCAACATACGTCGCCTCGGAGATGAGCAACGTGCCTGGAAAGGAGGCGCGTTGTGCGTAGTACTCCGTGCCTATGTCGGTGTGCACACCATGCTTGTTTGCGCGACAACGAGTGAGAGGCGCGAATACTACGCGATGGCCAAGAGAGATGCCTCCGATGCGAATGGGTTGAAATAACTTCGGCGTGTTCGCTTTGCCGCTCATGTTGACTGCCGCTGAGCTATTGGATGAATACCGGGCTGTAGAACGAAGAGGTGTACAATCCCACAGAGCTCCTCATGGCGTTCCTCATCCGTGGTCGCTATTTATACAGATGTCGAGACTCGTTCTTCGAATATTGCGTGTGAGATTGTCCCAGCAACTGACTCAGCCCAAGGCACAATGAAGTGACTGAGTTCGCTTGTCGTGCTGAGGTTTTTGTAGCCGTGGCCGTTTCCGACACGCAAGACTATCATGCCGAGAGAAGAGTAGGTTCAAGAATCAAGATGTGAAGGAGGTCGCAACGAAGTTCATTCGAAATCCTAAGGTGTTCGGAGGGCCGTGATAAAAGTGGTAGTATTCTTTTTTTTAAATTGGTCATAGGGCATGTGGTGTAGTTGGTTATCACGCTCGCTTAGCATGCGAGAGGGGTCCGGTTCAATCCCGGACATGTCCATTTTGCCTCGTGCCGTGCCCCGCAAAGCCAAGCAGAGTAAACAAGTCTACCTGCAGTTCTGGGCGCATTCCCCTTTTAAGGAACCGTTCGTGCTGTCAGTGTCACCCGCGCCGCCGCCGCCGCCGCACAAGTTGCTTTCGACCACAAAACGTCCGCCTGCACCATGCATGCAGCTTAAGTCTGCACAGTGCTCAAGTCGCAACGTTCACCACCGGGCGGTTCCCTTGTGCTCGATGGGTACCGTCGATGCAACCAAGCTCGTTGCTCACGAGATGTCTCGCGAACATCGCAGAATCGCCAAACTTGGCGACATCATCCGAATCCGGGGATGCACCGTGGGAATAGAAGCTCTAAGACAAGTTCAAAAAGTCGCGAGCACGGTTGGCGGCCTCAAGGTTTCTTGCCTTTCCCCCCGTCCTCCTCATCCCCCGTCCGCTGCCACAAGCCCTTCAGGCGTCCCGCTCGCTGTTCAAAATGCGCTTCTCTCTCGCCGCTCTCGCTCTCCCCATTGCCATGGCCAGTATGTTACGCTTTCTGTACCGAAACGGTTGTGGAGAGTTACTGAGGATGGGATTCACAGGTGCCCTGGAGATTACTGCCCCCTCCGGCTCGGCATACTGGTCAGTTTCGTCTCTACTCGGTACAAAAATGTGACCGCTGAGCAATATTTGGTGTGCAGGGTACAGAATGCTACCAACACCATCACTTGGACGTTCAACCAGGGCGACCCCAGCCCCATTGCGATCAACGTCGTGAACGCCGACAACCGCACTCTCAACGGCATTTTCTCGATTGCCTCGTCCGTGAACGTGTCCGCTCAGGTTAGTTCATGTTGTCTTCTTCGCATCACCGTTACCTGACAGCGTTTCCAGACCTTCACTGTGTGAGCGTGCTGGGTCCTAACTGCACTGGCGTGGCTTGATTCTGACCACTCTGTCTAGTACCAATGTGACGCTCAACACTGGAGACAACTACCAAGTCCAGTTCGTCAACACCTCGAACATCACTCAGGTGTTCGCTAGCAGCGCCAACTTCACGGTTAAGCCTAACGGCAGTAAGTCCTGCCATCCAAGGAGTATGGCCCCTCTGTCTCACCGCGTCCTAGCTGCCCCTGCACCCATTTCGACCGCAGCAAGTTCCGCGACAGCCTCCGGGTCTAGCGCGAGCGCTTCCGCTACCTCGCCCAGCGGTTCCGGCAGCTCCAGCGCAGGAGCTACCCCGACCGGCGGATCGAACGGTGCCCTCAGCCTTACTAGCAGCCAGGGCGTCCTTGGCCTCGTCGCCGCGTGCGGTATCGCATCCCTCTCCGCTCTGCTCTTGTAGAGTGTTGCGTTCGACAGCCCTCGACGAGCTTTGGCCATTGCGACCCGCATGCCTCCCGCCCTCCCCTTGTGCAGCACACATCCTCCCTCCGCCTACCCCACTACTGTGAACAATGAACTCTGGTCCCGCGCTGTATATAGCGTCACCGCCTTCGTTGATTCGTCCACTCTTTTGGTCTCGGTCTGTTGTTCTCTAGGTCTCCGTGTTGTTACTTCAACTGTGGGCTGTATTCCACGATACCATCCTGTTTGGTGTACTCCCACTTGAACGCTCCGTTCTGCTTTGCGATCGTCTTGCTTTGCTTTGTGGTATATGTAGCCTGTTGTTCTACCTTCCGCGCGCTACGTTCGCTTGATGTACCAATCCTACGTGATTTGTAGGTGTAGGCAAATGCAGATATTGGCGATTGTTTGCATGCAATATCTGTTGCGATCGTCTCAAGAAGAGCATATCCAGGCTTTTTTAACCAACATGATCGTATTCTCTAGCCAGTTTGAGTGCTCGCCACGCTCTCGACTGCCCTGCAAGACAAGTCCTTTGCCTGCTCGTCGTTGTGGGCAGACAGGTACCGTAAAGCCGGGGCGTCGATTGGCCGTTTGAGGGAGATCCACTGTGCCGGATACGCAGCGGCGCCGAATGCGACTTTCCCGCGAACATCCCTTGGAACGGGCCACTATTCACACTCCCGTCCGGGCGGTACCACGCTCTTCTCTTACCCGAGTCCTCGGCCCTGGGTACGCCAGCGGCGACGGCAGAGGCAGGGCTGCTTCATGACTTGCCACCATGCCCCCACGATCTACGACTGCGAACGCCATGGCCGGACCAAGCCACGCCCAGGACGAGCTCACCGCGACGGTGTTCGGCGCGGTCGAGTCGCTCAACCAGGTTCGCAAGGCGAACTTTCTGCTGGAGACCTCGCTCGCGTTGATAGAGAGCGGAAGGTGCGTACTGGCGGGTGGCGTGGCGTTCGCGGTTCGATGAGTAGGGCAGCAATGCGCGGTGCTGATCGGTAGCTTGCGCACAGATACGGTGAGGAGGTGGAGAACTACCTAGACGTCTACCTGCGCACGCCGGGACTAGAGAAGAAGGATGTGGCGCGGGCACTCCTGGCGCGGGGCAACGCTCGCAAGATGGCGGGGGACAAGCTACTGGCGAGGGCCCAGCAGGACTTCCAGGCGGTGGCAAAGCTCGACCCCTCAAATCGTGAGCTACAGGGATATCTCAGGCGAAGTAACATGGTGAGTGTGCCTAGCTTCCTTGGGGCCGTCTACCAGAATAGTGCGAGCTAGACCGCCGCCCTGATCTCTGCTGCAAGCGGCCCCCCGTCGGCCACCAGCGTCGGGGTGGTGCTCTGCACCTGATGAGACCGTCCTCATGCGAGTGGGAACTGGGCGTCCCAGTGTATCTGGACTGTTCTATCGGGTGCTGCACGCCATGTTCACGGCGCCACTATTGACGAACACTCACGCAGATACACTTCGTGGACGAGCCGGCATCACAGCGTGCTCCTCCTGAGATTTGGGAGCTAATCGCCCGCTTCATCCCACGCTATCACCTGCGCACTTGGCTCTTTGTGTCCGCTTTCCACAGAGACATCGCGGTGCGGCTCATCTTCCACACGATCGACCTCTACTTCGGCGAGGACCAAGATCTCAACCGCGGCCTCGACATCTTCGACAGAGTGAAGGCGGATCCGATATTCGCGAGCCGCGTAAAATGCCTCCGCCTGCACTGGGCGTACGAGGAAAACGACATGTTCGATCTCATGACGCGTAAGTAGCCGCGCTTCCCACTCCACGCTCTGCATCTCAGCGTCCGCCATGCGGTTCTCAGGAATGTTCAAGTCTGCGCTGCCTGCGTTTAACGCGCTGCGGGAGTTCGAGTGGATAGGGTACCCGGAGCTGCGAGCGGAGATGGTGCAGGCGGTACTCGAAACGCACCCCAAACTCCAGTCGCTCGGCCTCATAGGGTGGCATTTCGATGCTGTCGGCGTGGTGCGTCGAACGTTTCAAGCTGTTCACCTGCCATCATTCTGATGATTTGCTGCGACAGTCCGCGTTCCGTGGTCTTCGCAAGTTTATCTTGCGCGCCGAAGACGACGACGGTTTCGCCGACATGGGCGAGGTCCGCACGGTGCTCGACCAAAACCAGGGGACGCTCCGCCACCTGACTCTAGGCGCCTACCTAGAGCGGAACCACTCTTGGGACCACGCCTTCCAGTCAGCGACTATCCGGAACCTCACTCACCTCGAACTGGTTGACACCCGCATTTCACACGTAGTCCTTGCGCGAATAGCTCACGCACATCGACTGGAGAGCCTCACTCTTCATGGTACCTTCGAGGAGCCCTGCTCGGCGAGTGTGGTGTTCGGAAGCGACCATGTCATTGACGGGGTTCACACCTTCCTGCCGCACTTGGAGGAGTTTCGGTTCATCATGGTCGGCCATGACGACGACCTCAACCTCTTCCAATCGGTAACACAATTCCTGCGACAGCGGCCGAAGCTACGGAGACTCGACTTGGGCTGCTGTCCGTGGGATTTCGTTCAAGGGGTCCTTCCGAACTTGACGGAACTACGCGCGCTTCGGGTACGCATCGCGAACCTGAACGAAACATCGCTGCGTGCACTTCTCGACGCCATCCCAAGGGCGATGACATCCATCCACCTGGAGACCTCCGTAACCTCCAAACCCATCGTGAGCTGATTTTCTCATCGAGCCCTGATAACAGGACTGACAGAATCGCCCAGCACGAATTCGCGCCCGCGTTCTCCGTCTTCCCCTCTCTCACCATGCTCCACCTCAACGGCAACCGGCGGCGCCCACAGCCGAACCTGCTCTCCGACAAGGAGTTCCAAGTGCAGACCGAGCTGTGGGCGTCCAGCGCCCGGAGCATCGCGCGCGTCCTGCCCGCGCTCGACTTCGTCGGCTGGCACGGCGAGCACTACGTCGTAGTGCGCGGCACGGGCACGGGCACGGGCAAGGGCGCAGGGCCGGGGCAGACGGTGGGGCAGGCGGAGAGGGTCGAGCTGAAGGAGCTGCCGTCGCGGCGGCGGCTGGACTGCGCGAAGGGCGTGGACCTGGGCACGGACGATGCGGCGTGGACCGAGCGCAAGGACCTGCCGATGGACTACGAGATGCCTGGGCTGCAGCAGACGTGAACAGTTCACTCCCGTCGGCCCGTCCTTGATGTTCTGCGTTTGTGTCGCTTTGTTGCTCTCGCTGTCGTTATTAGTCTGGTCGCATATATAGAGAGGTGTATCATATTTGGTTTCAAGCCTACGTTCTCGTTCCGCTTCAGTGACAAAACAAAACATATTGCCCTGGGTAAGTACTATCATCCGATAAATCATACGCATACTCGAGGACGTTGAATGCGACGGCCGGCTATTACCTGTATGCACAGTGGCAAAATGGATGGACATGTCCGGGAACCGGACCCCTCTCGCATGCTAAGCGAGCGTGATAACCAACTACACCACATGCCCTTGTATCTCATGGTGCTAGTTATGGATACAGCTGCCTTGCCGTTTTTCTGATACCCGGGCACCTTGGCAACCTCGTCGTACTTTGATCCCTTCCACCAAGACCCGGAGACTCAGCAAAATACACATCCATTGCCGCATCTCCTTTGGCCAAGAGCCAACACATGTCCCCTTCGGGGTGACATACGAAAAAATTGGAACGATACAGAGAAGATTAGCATGGCCCCTGCACAAGGATGACACGCTTTCCCGGAGTGGTAGACCTACGGGTCTCAATATTTATTTTTCCTCTGCCCTACTCCGAGTTGCGCTTGGCCTCAGAACGTAGCGATAGCGTGGGCTCGACGAAGTCGTGGTCCCGTTTGAGTGCTGAGCATGGGATAGATGTAAGGCTTTCCCCCGGCCCAACCCTCGTGCTCGGAAAGTTGAAATACCAGTGACGAGGCTTCCGGGTTTCTGAGAACATTTTGAGGCTCTCAATCGTACTCGTCGTCGCAGATATCAAGAAATGGGGTTCATTCTATTCGTCAAGACGTGACCAAGAAAGTGATACAAGACGTGAGGATCATGAAAGGACACAGATACACAGCAAGCGACGGACGCCAGCTCTATAGATTCTACAACACCCCCGACCCGCACGGGGCCCGCGGCTCTCCACGGCGCCGCCGCTCAGTTCTTCTCGTCCGGCACGTCGACGAGCTCGGACGCGGCGGGCGGCGCGGCGGCCTTGCCCTCGAGGCGCGCCTGCTCGGCCTCCTCCTTCATGCGCCGGAAGTTCTCCTCCTCGTCCCACACGAACGGGCTCTTGCTCATGAACAGGTAGTCCATCTCCTCGAGCGTCCGGTTCGCGGTCTCGGGGTAGAACGCCCATACGAGCGGGATGCTCAGGAAGTTGATCGCGCCGAAGACGTGCAGCGTGTTCTCGCCGATGCGGTTGAACATGACCGGGTTGAGCAGCGTCAGCCAGCCATTGCCTGCAGCGGACCGTGTCAGTGAATTGGCAGAGTGGGGTGGATAGAGACGCACCGATCGACCAGCCGACGACACCAAACGCGTTACCCTTGGCGCGCACCTCCAGAGGGAAAGTCTCGGTCGGGTATACCCAGGGGATAGTGAGCCACGTCGCGCCGAAGATAGCGGTGTACATGAACACGAAGAGCGCTGCGGCGCCTCCGTACTCCGATGCCTTCTCCGGGTGGTCCTTGAGCAGGCGCGCGAAGGCACCGGCGAGGATTAGTGAGATACCCTGGCCGACGGCGCCCCACCAGAGACCGATACGACGACCGAGACGGTCGATGGTGACGACGGCAAGCAGGGTGCTGAGCATGTAAGTGATCTGTGGCAGACGACGCACACATCGCGGTCAGCAGCCATGCGAAGGGTACTCGTGCATGATACGCACATCATTGAGGCCGGACAGCCATTGCGACTTGCGCGCAGCGTAGCCGGCTTCCGCGAAGATAGTGGGGGCGTAGACCGTGATAGCCGCGATACCAACCCACCTAGAAGAAATGGCCAATACCGGTCAGAACTCGGCCTACGGGGACGTAGACAAAGGGTACGTACTCCTGAACAATCTGGAGCCAGATGGACAGCTGCACGCGGCGCGCGATGTGGAGTCCGCCGTCGTTGCGCCCGAAGAACATGCCGATGTACGAGTTGCGGCTCGCGTGCTCCTTCTCGAGCGCGACGGTGGCGACAATCTCCTCATACTCGCGCACGGCGGTCGAAGCCTCCGGGTTGCCGTCGTCGGAGCGCAGGCGGCCGAGGATTTCGCGCGCTTCCTCGTTACGGCCCATCTTGATGAGCCAACGGGGGGACTCTGCGCATGAACGTCAGTCGAGGGCAAGGTTTGGGGGTACGCTTCAACGCACCCGGCATCATAGGGAGGCAGGCCTGTAAGGGGTGAGACCGTCAGTAAACGCGTACGTCATGCGTAAGGTGTTACGCACCATAAAGGCGAGCACCGGCACAATCTGGAAGGCGATCGGGAACTAGAAGAATGCGAGAGCGGTTACTTGAGGCTGCGGTGGGGCATAAGCGTTAAGTTACGTACCCTCCAGCGCACTTGGGACGTGCCGTCCCCAATGAAGCCGAGGCCGAACTCGAGCCAATAGGCTACGACGACGCCGAAGATGTTGAGGGTGAATTCGCTAGCGATGAACGCCCCACGAGAAGTATGGGTGGCGACTTCCGCGCTCCATACGGGAACGATGGCGTTGAGGTAGCCCGTGCCGATGCCGTTGATAATACGAGCGCAGCACATCCTGCGTAAGGTCAGTACAGACGCGTAGGAGTGCGGAGCATGATTGCGTACCATGCGATGTTCTGAGCCGAGCACTGGAGAGCTGCGCCGAAGAGAACCCAGAGACTGCCAATAACCATCGTCTTGATACGTCCAAGCCTGCAAGCACGAGGTTAGCGTTGACCATGCGCACGGAATATAGGTCATACCTGTCACCGAGTACGCCTCCCATGAGGCAGCCGAGTAGAGTACCGAGGTAGTATATGCTGACAATGCCGCCTTGTCGAGTAGGCTCCGTGATAGTAGCTACATAGCCCTCCGATGGCCCTTCGTATCTACGCATGTGCGGTCAGTCAACCGTACGGGCGATGGTACATGAACGAAGGCTCACGTGGAGTATCCCAGCTTCATGACCCGAACATAGTCGGGAGAGGTGTTGACACCTGCATGTGGAGATGAAGTAGTCGGACCACACAGAGGAACGTAGATACATGCCTCCCATCATGCCTTGATCATAGCCGAAACTGTGATGAACGTGAGCTGAAATGCAAGACTACGAGGGAGTATACGGCTTACAAGAAAATCGCCAGCCCTGCGACGGCGTTGATGGTATAGTACAGTCTGCGTCCTGAGATCTGCTTGGACATGATGTGCTTCGCTGTTCTTGACTGTCCGCGGGGAGTGTGGGGGAGGGGTGAGACCCAGACGAGAGCACGAGAGGTCAAGTTGTGGCCTCTGCAGTTTTATACGGCGCGACGGCGTAATTAAGGCCGTCGGTGATTGCCAAAGAGCGAAGTGGGCGAGGAGGATCGTAGAAGGCAAATGTCTCTGCCGAAGTCGTCGCCGACGTTCAAGGGCGGCCATTAAGCGTCGGGAGGGTCTGGTGACCAGGGTTCTTGCACCTGCCGTGCCGTCATCGCACAGAATTCACGCTCCCGGACCGCCCACCCGGGAGTCAGTTTACACGGCTGGGGCCCCAAATCAGCAACGACGCTACGCCTCCATACGCGGAGAAGCGGGGCACTCACGATCGCACAGGGCGGAACATTGTTCCGACGCGGGGTCGGGGGTGCGACGGCGCGCCTCGGTGCGCGCCCCCTGTTCACGGCGCCGCCACTGTCAACATCTCAGGGGAAACACTGTGGGCAGCTATAGGAACGAATGAGTAAGGTAGAGTCAGCTCGTATCAGCAAGCAGCATTGTTTCCGTCCTGGAACTCCGCCGACGGTCATGGGTACCACCGTATCAGCCCGCCCATGTTTTGGCGAGCAAGCCGTTCGCGGTGGCGCACTGACGTCGTCCATGGGTTCGGAACATATCGTCCGTATGTCCGCACACCCCCAAACGCCCGGCATGCCGTGTGCGGCCCCGCGGCGTCGGACAAATTTTCTTGACATACACTGGAGATGAAGACTCTCACCTGTGAGTTCGTGAAGTTTTCAAGCTACTTCGTCTGCTCCTTCGCTTCATGTGCCTGTGCTACTGCACGTAATCGCAGGCATTGCTGAGGATGTGGTAGGTGTAGGGTTGCTCGATTCTGGCCGGACGTCGGCAAGCATCAGGGAATTTCACAACACCCGGAACGGCCAAAGATCTTGTAAGGAATTGAAAATGTGGCCGATTCTGTGTCCGCATTAGGTATTCTTTTGATTTCTACAAGTTTGTTGACCGTTTCAGAGGGAGTAGAATCCTAAGAGGTCTGCCGTGTCGAGGACGGTTGATGGGAAGGAGCAGCCTGAGCGTTATGGAGGCACGCCCCACGGCGATTTCTCGCTAGGGTTAACTGCAGGGTTACATATGACGGTTCTCCTCACGATACCTCGTCATCAAATGTCTTCTGCAGCATCCGACGCCGACGTCCGACTAAAATTGAGCAGCCTCGTAGAGTCTTTGGGTTGGCGATGTATCGTTGGTGCAATACGATGAATCAGTACTCTCTTTCACACCGAAACTGACCTTTTTTTTGGCGCACACTCGATGCAAATATCAGCCACACGCGATCTAGAGGTCCAAATGTTGGAGGATGGGCGCCTATTGCTTCCGGGCGTTCCCCCTGATCGACGACTCGTACGAGCGCCAAGCTATTATGCATGACGGCACGACCGGCTTACTAGCAAGCCGGTCCCTCCTCCCGACCGTCATCATCTCCTCTTTCGTACCAACGATCTCAACTTCGGCCCTGAGTCTCGTCGCCGACGTCGTCTGGGGCGGTCGTACTCGGCGCTGTCGACGATTTCAACGCGCCGACATGGTCTGCTCACGGCGTGAATGCACAAAGTCGCGAATCTTGGTCGATGGCCGTCGTGTCGTGCCGACCGTAGCGTTACGTCTGACCCAACCACCGGGCTCTTTCATGATGTGCGGGAAGTGTGTCGGCACCTGTGAGAGCTCTAACTGCTGTATGCGTTGATCCAGAAACTGACAATGTCCCGTCAAATTCGGCGATCCTCTCACTGTCATCGACGTACTTCGTGCATACAACGGGAACTAGCGTTCTGCACGCGTTGAACGCTATTTCTCCATCCTGACGTCGTACGTAACAACCTCACACTGAAGACCTAGGACTCGGACTGTCATATAAAGCCGAAAGTGTGACTATATGCGGTCCTATCAGGACTCACCGACCTTCCAGTGATTATGAGACGCGCCCCACACTCGGTACCGCCCATTGTACCGCAGCGCCGCGTTCCTCAACGTCAACGGTCAAGTTGCCGCCATTGAAAGCTGGCGCAGCGCCTCGAAAATGTGCATAAATGCTACCCATTCTTATGCGGCGGCGGCTTTCTCTCTCAACCCCTGCGCCACCGTACCAGAAGGGCCCGACTCAATCCATCTGACGTCTTAAGAAGCCCCCTCTATCTCGTGCCGCGCTTCTATCACTAAGCCGTTCTCTCTGGCAGCCACTAGCCAGCCCCGTAAACGGACAGGGTCTATTCTCTCGCCATCTCCACTCAACAATCCCCGGCGTTTCTGCGCAACGCGTGGACGATCGCCCGAGCGAAGCAGATACGATTTTTCTGCGTTTACTCGTGGCCATGTAGGCTCTCCATGCTGGCTGTATCATCGTCTTCCCTCTGCGCAGAGCTGAGTCTACATGTCTTCCCCGTTTGAAAACGAGTGTCTGTTTACAGTTTTCTGAGGAATTGACAGCCTTGCCGGGTTGGCGCCCTTCTCACGTCGTTTTTCGTCCTGAGGCGATGGGCTTGTCAACATTCAGTGTGGCCAACGCGTCAGCTCACGCTGCTTCGTATCCCACCCGGGTGCGCTACCGCTTCCCAAGGACACGGGTCCATTCAATCCTTGCCGCCCACGAAGTCAGTCCGACCATAGGCGGTGCCTTGGGAGCTCCTCAAGGCAGTAGCGTGTCGTTCTATATGAAACTATGAATCGTCCCTCGGGGCAGGCGACGAGCGCACCTGAACGACTTTGAGACCCTCCGGGCGCGGCGGCCCCCCTCTGTAATGGCATATGGTCTGCTCTTACCATCTCGGGGGATCCCTGGCCTCTTCGCCGCCGTCTGGTGATACACCCCTCGCAGGCGTGTAGTGCGCTCTCCCCATCGACGCCCACAATTCGAAGGGGGCTGTTCGCCACAGGCCCTACGCTGTCCCCGTCGGTTCTAGTCGCGGCGCCTCTGGCCTGCCTCGTTTCTCGCTCGTGCGCCTCCGATGCGCTCGATGCTGATCTCACTCCCCGGATCTCGACAAGCACCTCACGCAGGGTCAGATCCAGCGATCCCCATTCCCACACGTGATAAACTCGCGTAGATACGCGTGTACGGTGCAGCAGCGTGCAGCGCAGGCTCCTCCTCGGGATCGTTCACAATCAAGGTTTCTGGCGGCGCGCTTGTGCGGGCCGTAGTATTCGGATCTCGCGCTGGTACCGCTCCCTGGCTCCAACGCCCTGCACGCTACGACCGCGCCGCAGGGCGGCGGATGGGGCGCGCTAGCAGCGCGTCCTCGCACTCTCGAAGGTCCGTCGCGGCGCGGACAGGCTGGGAAGGCATGCCGATACGAAGCCCACGCCCGCGCTGAATGGCGAGCCTCCCACACTGTGCCGTTCTCGCCATCCGCCCGGGGAGCCTCGCACTTCTGAATTCTCACTTCTGATCATGCCCCCTCCCTCCTCCTTCCGCGGCTCGCTAAGCCGTCCGTCCGTCCGCCGCCCGCTGCGCAGTGCGCGTCGTATGTGGGATCGAAGCTGGCGACTCCGCTTGGCGAACGCGGTCATGTGGCGCGCTCCGCTGCATCTCTGCCCTGCGGGCTTCTGGACGCCCGTGCGCGGACGGAGTGGGAAGGAGCTGTACCGCGCAGTGTCTCGGGCGGTGAGTGGTCGTCGCTTTCCGTGTCTTCCGCGAACGCGAGCTGTCTTCCACACCGCACTTCGATGTGCACCAGCTGATGGCAGGCCTCTCCGTGGACGTCCGGGGTCCTGACACCGTGGGACGGGACTATCCCCGTCTGCCACACGAGTGCCCGCAAGTGCACCGAGGGATTTTGCTTCGGTGAGTCGCTCATTCCGAGTGGTTCTCGGGGTTTGGGAGATCTCGAGAACGCAGTGTACCTTTCCAGCGGAAGGCGAATCTCGCTTCACGCGGGGGCTACTGTGCTGTGAAGTCGGGACGTCGAGTTTTTTGTGCCCTGTTCTCTGTTTGACCGTCTTCGTGACAGAACCATTAGACGGCGTTCCTTGTACGAAGTCCATTGTCCCCCCGGAGTCGATCGGGAAGCGCCTCCGTCGGCTCTCGCGAAGCGTACGCGAGGCCGTTGGGGCGGGCGGGCTGGCCAATTACTACGAACAATGCGGAGGGGCGACAGCGACGTGTAAGCACGCGTCGTGTTCGCCTCTTTGCCAGAGGCGATTGCCAAGGAGCCAACGGATATCGTGTCAAGTGGAGTGGCTGCGTGTTGGGCACTGTTGGCGAACATATGACTAGGCAGGCGAGGATCTGTATTGTTTACCCAGGATGGGTCTGCCCGGCTGGGCAACACGATTCCCGACATTTCGCAGTGGTGCGCAACAATATATGCTAAACGAAGAATCTATAGGCGCCGCGTAGTTCGTCTGGTATGTGGCGTTCTTGCGCAGTTGGTGAGTGCGCAGCTTGCTAAAGGCATCCCGCTGCAGCGCTCATGCATTCCGTCCGATGTACGACGTAGTAACGGCAGCGCGTGTGAGCCCTGCTCGTTTCTTCCTCCTCAATACCCAGTGAGAACACGACCTGGATTGGGCAGCCGTTCATACGACTGAAGCAAAACTCACTCGCACCGTCTTCGACGCGATCACGCCGACGGCGCAGCGAGCCTCACCAGGACCCCGGAGAAGGCACAGGGGCTTCCAGGTTCCGTCCCCGGCTTCGGATTACGGCTTAGCGGGGACGCCTCAATGATTGGTCTCGGGAACGGCCAGAGATGAAGCCGTCGAGTGATCAGAACGCGCTGCGTGTCGCGGTGGGCAGAGGGCACTGGTAGGAAAGAGTGCCATATTTGGCAATGCACTCATGGCACCATCGGCCTCGAGGCGAGCTTACACAGCTCTCGTCCCAGTCACGAGCGCCGCGGGCGTCCCAGGTCTCCTTGGGGCGTTCGACGGCGACGTTCTGCAGGAGATGATAACCGGGTCATCGGTGGTGGCGCTGGACACGCTGTTACGCGGTATGAAGGCTGTGAGGAGAGGCGGAGTTGGAGTCAGTCAGAGCCTGAGAGGTAAGTGGTCATTGTTTTATGGGGAAGACATAACGGTTGCTGAAGCGAGACGTGGATAGGATAGCCTGGTACATTCGTTGTACCAGCACGGTGGAATAGCTCACGCGTACCCGAGGGCATTCTGAAGCTGGGGGAGAACAATGCCACTGGAATAATCAGGCATTCCGAACGGTCCACCGTTGCGAAGTCGGAATTGCGAACAAAGTCGGCTGCTTCATCAATCAAGGTGGTAGTCTTCTGCTCAACGCTGGGGAGCTCGGCACTGATGGCAGTTGTGGAGAACACACGTACAGGCCGCCCATGCCGGGGCTTCTAGGACGTACACGGTGCACAGGTGCTCGAGGAAAGGCCAGCGCGCACACTGCGAACACGAGGGAGGCGCTGAATGGCGACCATCTGTGGGCGAATCTGTGCGAATCTGCGTTCGTGTGCAGACCGCGGATGCATTCAGAGCGCATTCCCTTGGGGGGGCATGAGGGGGACAGGCCGTGGAACGAGGTCGGAATTTCTGAACTGGGGATAGGCGAGCGCCTGGCAGCGCTGGGACGTCCGGGGCGACGTCGGCGGAAAATGGTGCCTTTCATTGGGACCGCATGCTGCTCCGGCCCAAACAGTCATCATTGACCGCACACGTGTAGGACCTTTTTAAGGGGCGACCGCGCCGAGGGGGGAATTGTTCTTGAGCGCGGAGCGTCGGCACGGAATGCGGGGTAAGGAGATGCTGTACCGTACCCTAAGCCCTGCTTCAAGCGGTTTACCGGAAAACGTCGGGAATAAGCAGAAATAAGAAACGAGATAATGGGAAAAGAAACGTGGCTTAATTGACGATTGTAGTCCGACTCTGGCAGTGCTCCGCTGACGCCCGTCTCGGCTCGCTTGCTCCTATACATAACCGTTTCTCTGATCCTCAAGCTATCTCTTACACCCCCTCCCGCCGCCCGCCGCTCGCTCGCTCACGACTGGTCCATGCCCTCCATTCTCAACCTCAAGTTCAAAGTCGGTCTGAGCACCGCTAGAGCCTTGGGAGGGTAGCTGACCCGACTTCGACAGGGGAACAAGTCCTTCGTGCCGTTCAGTAACCTCAGCGATGCTGATACTCTGACGAAGACATGGAAGGTCAGCACCCTCTCCAATTCATTCATTCTGCACTGCTCAGCCTCGGAAAATTTTTCTTAGGTCTGTACCAAGGTCGCCAGCTTCCTGGAGCAGGGCCAGCGACTCGAGAACTTGAGCTGGAGGCTATGGCACCTCCAGAACGTCATGGTCGACAGCGACAACGCCAAGTCCAAGCGCGACTTCAAGAAGTTGTCGAAGTGCATGAGTGACAAGCTGGACAAGGAGAAGGGCAGGTACGTCGCGTACTGCCTATCAAACAATTTTCCGCCCATTAACAGCCTAACCCGTTGTTAGGAGCATCGAGGAACTGCAAGCGCCCGGCTTCAAGCGCAACCATTCCACGGACCTCCTGCAACAGCGCGCGCTCGAGAAAGAGCGTGAACGCGAGGCGAGCCAGCAGAGCGGCACCATCCACCGCATGCAGTTCACCTTCAGCGTCGACCAACCCTCCGGCTTCACCCTGTCGTCGATCCCCGCCAAGAAGCCCGACACCAAGCCATCCGCCGAGTTCAAGGACAACAAGCGCGGTCGCCCCTCCACTCGCTCGTCCGCCACCGATGACTCCGCCGCCAAAGACGACAACGGCGAGAAGGATCAGCCTCTCACGCAACGCGGCCGTAAGGCTCCCACCGCTAACGGCGACAACAGCAAAGAAGACATGTACCGCGCCGCCTCTCTTCGCTTCCCCTCCCTCTTCTCCGATGGCTTCGGCCCCTCCGCCCTCCTCTACCCCACGCCCACCGTCACGAACGCCATGACTTACGGTGAGGGCGTCGGCCTCAGCTCGAGTGCCGCGTCCGACGGTTTCAGCATCCCTCGCCCAACCATAGAGCTTCCCCTCGACGAGCTTCTCAACGCTGACAGCCCTGGCGGCTGGTCCTCGGGTGGGTATAATCATAACGACTCACGGACCGCGGACCGCCTCGACTCTCAGGAAGACGTCGAGATGAAGGTCGCGACCGATGTATCCTACCCGTCCCACGCCGCTCGGGCTGAGCCCGCCACAGAAGAACAGGGTATGCTGAAGTCGAACGGCGCCCTCCGCCACGTCCCTCACCTCAGCCACACCGAAGACGTCGTGCCCCGCACGATCACCCCCTCGCGAATCGGTCCCAGCTCCGGCCCTGGTTCCAACACGAACACCACGACGACGACGACGACCGGCAAGCGGCCGTCGTTGAGTGTTCGCACCCAGGTTAGCACCCGCTCGAATGGTCCGAGCGCCACACCTGTCAACTCCTCGCAGCAAAACAGCAACAGCAATTCTGCGCCCGGCGGCGTTAAGGCCGAGTGCTCAAATTGTGGCGCCACGCACACTCCCCTCTGGCGCCGCGGGCTCAACGATGAGTTGAACTGCAACGCGTGTGGGCTTTACTGCAAGCTGGTAAGTCGTATTCCGCATGCTCCGCACGCGGGCAATCGCTCATAGCCCCATAGCACAAGCGTCCGCGCCCCAAAAGCATGCGAAACAACCACGGGGAGGGTCGCGCTCAAGCGGCGCCTCGCCAGGAGTCACAGGAAGTCGTCGGTATGTGGCTTAATCCCCTTCCGCGGTACTAGGGTTCACACCGCATCACGTCTAGCGCAATGCTATAATTGCCACACCACGGCCACCCCGCTCTGGCGCAAGGACGACGAAGGCAAGACCGTATGTAACGCGTGAGTAACGATCTCTGCGAAGTGCTGTTCGGCGCTCATGGAAGCCTTCATATGTGTCTGCAGTTGCGGCTTATAGTAAGTTTCCAACACGCTCAGTCACAGGGTTCCGATTACTGACGGTAATATAGCTATAAGTTGCATGGTTCGGCGCGCCCGATCTCCATGAAGTCAGACGTCATCCGCAAGCGTGCTCGTCACGACGCGCGCCGCGCTGGGAATAGCGTTTCCGAGACGCCTTCAGCGAGCCCGGGCGCGAGCAGGCGCGCCTCGCCCAACGCCGAGTCCACACCGACACTCGCTCCGGATTCCAGTACCACCACGCAAAACCCGTACGGCAGCGACGGTCAGCACAGCGGACACAACGGGGGCAACACCGAATACCGTACTTCGCTCCAGTCGGAGCTCATGGGCGCTCTCGGAACCAACGACAACGGCATGCAGTACAACAGTCAGATGTTCGGTTCAAACTTTGCGTACTATCCTGGACCGTATCACCCCGACTACCTGTCACAGATGTACAGCATGCCCGATACGCTCTCCTACTCCCCCGGCGAGAACTCGGACGACTCGGGCTCGGAGTCACGGTCGAGCAAGCGCCGCCGTCTCAGCAACTCGTCTGCGTCGGAGCCTCCTTCGTCAGCGGTGTCCTATAGCTCCTACAGCGACTCGTTCTCGAGCTCGTCATCGGCGTCGCAGCGGTCTTCGGTCGACTTCCCGTTCACGCCGTACTCGTCGTTCTCGAACATGCTGCGCGGGTCGGGCAACGCACCGTGGCATCCTCCCATGCTTCCTCCGGACAGCTCGCCGCAGTACATCCACCCCCCTATGCTCCCTCCATCCGAAGACTCGCCCATGTTCTTCCACACGCAGGGGATGCAGAACGACGACACCGACGCGCTGTTCGCCGCGTACCTCCACCCGCCCATGGTGCAGCACGACGACTCGCCCCCTATGAGCTCGCTGCAACTCCACCCGCCCATGATGCCCAACGAGTGGAAGGCGCCTGGGCAGACCGACATGTACGACAACAACGCTATGGTGACCTTCTGACGACCTACACGAGCGCCAACGACACGCACGCCTTTCCCCATCCCTTACCGGTCGCACCAACCATCTTCCTGAACACGGACTGAACGGACGATCCGCGCTGTAGCATTCTATTCCTCTCCCCCTCTATGACTCCGTTATGGGCGTTATGCATAATATGGCCGTGGTTTCTTCCTCTTCCCCTCCCTGTTTTCTCTTCTCGTCTTGGGTGTCCACATCGTCGTCATCATGATGTTTTCCTTCCCGCTTCCGCCGAAGTTTCGCCCGCGTAGATCGTCATTCCGTCATGCTGCATTCCCCGGTTCGTTGCATAGCTCGTGCTGCATCGTCATCATCACCAGCATTGTCTCCTTCATCGTCTCGCCTCCCTCTCATCACGCTGTACAGCCGCTGCCTTTCTCGCTCCTCCCCGCACCACTATATCCATAACCGCTTCCCTCCCGCTTTTCCCTTCCTGTCACATCTCCGTTCTCCATCTCCTAAAATTATTCGCACCCGGTGTACGACGAGTAGTAGTAGTAGCAACGCGAAGGGCTTCGCGCTTCAAGCCCCCAATTGTCAAATACTAGATATTTATCCCCTCCGCTTTCGCTTCGCCCCCGCCCCTCCCCCTTTTTGAGCTTCTCCTTCGACTTCCCCAACGTTAGTCTGTATACCCCACCGCCCCTTCTTTTGCCGTTCTTGCGCGCACCCAACACAACACAAACCTGTATGTATGTACTACGATCTCCGCTGCTCCCCCAGTGTGTCGATAGCCCTACGTTAGTCACTTTGCTTCCGCGCGTGGAGCCCCTCGCCGGCACCCGCGGTATGTCATAGTTTTACGTATGTACATGCGCTCTCGTTCCCATGAAATTGAACGCGCTTCTTGACAATCTGGTGGGATGCTGCGCCGCGCCGCGCTGCGATCTCCAGGCCCGCGTTCGGACCCTTTTCCTCGCACGCGCAGGCACCGGTGTGGCCGGAGAAATGCATCGCAGAACCTTCGCGGGTGTGCATGAGATGCGGGTTCCCACTGTGCATTTGCACGCCGTTCTGTCAAGATTTGCTAAACATGACATTAGTCGTGTACCTTGCGTGAGGAGGGAGGGGGTAGGTAGCCACAACTACGGGGCCATATGACGGCCTGGTAGGTATCAAGAACTAGGATTTGGCGAACTACGAGCATCAGAGAACTTCGCCCAGAGTACGCGCGCAACTATACCTCCCTCGAACCTCGTAGATAGCACCCTTCCCCTGTACAAACCTCTCAGGAGGTGCGACAGCAAGTTCATGAAATGCGGAGACGCCATGCTGCGAAATTCACGGTGATAGGTGGCTAGCAAGGGACGGAATGTACGAACACTCGGCCCCGTTGATCCCTACTCGGTATGTACGACACATAGTACGAGGGAGGACATCACTGTGGCGTACGTTGGGCCTGTTGAGATTACTGACCTGTTCACGATGCTGTCGCTTCTGCAATAGGCCCCAAAATGCGAATACGCGACAGGGTGTCGGAGACACAGAGAAGCACCAACGCGTGCCCGCTGTGCCCGGCCCCACGTCTTCGTCGCAGAGCACGAGTGCACGCCGCCGTCTACCGCGTCCCGCGCGCAAGAAAAGCGCGTCTGCGACTGGCACGTCGCGGGAGGAGGCAGCGGTCCAATTGCCTACACCGTGCAGCGATCGAGCGCGTCGGCGAAATGTGGCTGCGCCGTGAGTGTGGGCTTCGCAGGAGCTGGACGTGCCTTGGCCCGCGTTTGGGGCCGTGTCGTCCGCGTCGACGTTCAATATAGGTCCCGCACGGAGCGATCGCAGCTTCGTACACGTCATGCAGCGGAACGGGGGGATCGTCGGCGTGATAGTCCTCTGCTGCCAGATACGCTCCCGGCGGCGAGGGGCATGCTACCGCGCCCCGTGGGGATATCACAGGCCTGTTCAGAGCGTATGCGTCAATCATTGGTCGAATAAAGACTGGGGAGCTGATACGAGGAGAGAACGTGCTATCATCACCTACTCCACGGACGACGCTTCCCCGCTAGTATGGGGCAAGCATCGCCATGTTTGTGTACAGTGCGCAGCAGGCAGTCAGACGGCCCGCACGCCTGACCCGCGCGACGATCTGTGCTGAATGGGCGGGCGTAAGACGGCGCGAGCTTCCTGCAGACAGCCTTCTACCTCGCCGCGAGCCGTCGGCGGTGAGAAGCAGCTACCGCCTCCGGCAGGCGCGCGCGATAGCGCAGATCCACGGTGCACGATGCGGCTTCGCCACGGTCCGCGCCCGCCTCGAGGGCTTCCGTCGGGCTCTGCAGGCTCGTCGACAAGTCACCGCCGGTAGCTACGCCACGATGTCCCGTAGTGCGGGGCGGCGGCTCGGGGTACCGTGGGCATTCTGTACATGTCCTCGACCGGATGGGCGAGCGCGGGTCTGGTTCCTGATTGGCATGGCTGGTAATACGCCGACATTAGGTGCAGAGCGGTGGAGGGAGGACCGCCCGCCGTCATCGTTGCCCCACACTGGTGCGCTTTCATTGAGAGTCGGTGCGCCGTGCCGTTCGTCTCTGCCCCGCCCCAAACATGAGGCCGTGCGCGAAGTCGGTGGATGCACACAGCAGCGCGCGCACGGTGGTAGGGTTGTGCTGAGCAGCCGGCCCGTCGGCGAGGGATTCCGTACCAAGAGATGCGCGACCTCCAGCTGGTGGCGTCGAAGGCACCGAGAGTTCTTCTGGTGCCGTAACTCTGTCAGACTCCAGTGATGCCCGCCGTGCGCACATGCAGACCTGCGTACCTTCGATGTGCGAACGCCCTTCCCGCAACACGGTATATCGGCGCGACAGTGGGACTCAGTCACTCAGGTGAGCATCCCCCGCACAGCCCGCTGATTCATCTGGTGCGCCACGCCCTGCGGTATCGCGTCGGGGGCCCGCCAGGATTCCGATCGCGTTCTGCGGCCGCGCTGGAAGTCCTTGTACGGACCGCTGCCGGTTGAGAGAGCTCCCCGTTCGGGTAGGCCATCACGCCTCGCTGCCGCAAGGCCTCAAGGAGATCGCCGTCCGTCTGCCTGAGGAGCTGGGCGTCTCAATGACGGAGACAAATTGCGCGAAGTCGCAGTTGTGGCCGATCGGGAGATTTCCGGGCGAGGACGCCACCAAGGGCAATGTGACCGCTATCAAGCAGGCAGGGGTGGCCTTGAGGCTCGGAGTCGACACAGGACGTGTGGTCGGCCCTCCTTGAGGCAGCTTGAATGTCTTGTCATGTCTTCACCACGTCGCCCAGGTGGCACCCATGCTGACTAGGAGATCCGTGGCAAGCGTACGCCTGCTCACTAACGGCGCCACGCCGCACGGCGGCAGCGAGATCTGCAGCAGGCAAGCCGTGAGAGACAATTTAGAAAGAAGCTTCGCCGCGGCCGCAAGGGCCGCAACATACGAGTCTCACTTGCCAACTGCGGCGAGAGGCCGTGACGATCTGTGCTGCCCATCCATATCGGTAGCTGATCAGCGATACCAGCCGCAATACCGGTAAGTTGGATGGAAGGCGCACCTCGTTCGGCCACCGCTGGTCGGATCTCAAGACCAGACCAGCACGAGAGCCTCATGTCAGGAAGGTTTCTTCAGACCGGCCACGGCTTGAACCATACCTCTGGTTCCAGGAGAAAGGCTGAGCGGCATATCCCGTGTTGCGGGATTACCGCGTGTACGACTGGTTTACGCGGAGGACTGGCATCGGCCAGTCTGGGGTTGGCGTGGTTGGGTACTCGTAGGAAGGGCGGCGTCGAGATTGGTCTAGCCTGTCATGATCAGCTTCAACGGCGACCTCTGAACGGTACCACTCGGGTACAGCCGATACCATTTCGAAGAAACAATTAGCAAAATCCCTTTGACCAACCGATTCCTCGAGGAAACCTAGGTCCTACCAACTGGACTCTTCCTGCTACCTTTGATGTGAGTAGTGACCAGCGATTGCTAACTTCTCCGTGTTGGCAATGCGCAAGGTAAGCGGAAGAGCCCGCACAAGATCTGCCGAGTCCCTACAGGACAACACCAGATCAAATGTCAATTTTTGCACTTCGTCTGACGGTACCAACAAGATACTACAGACTACATACTGTCTTGTTACATTCAGGCGCAATGCCAGAGTATGTAGCGGAAACACGCTCTGTTATGCTGCATAGTCATTCAACTTACACGTCGCTGGAAGCTTGTTAGCAAACTATGCTCAGTTCTACTGAGAAATCGGACACCCAAAGCATGGGAAAGTGTATGCATTGACGGTCGAGAGTCATTCGACAACATTCTCATCGTATGTATAGATGCCCCCCTTGCAGAGCTGGACAGGAGAGGGACGTACAGCGAGAAGCTCGGCACCCGAGCGTCGAAGTATGTGATATCGTTCCAATCTAGGGAAAGAACGTGAGCGACATATTACGGCAATTGCGACGTGGCAGAAGAAAAATCAGAGTACAGTGAAAAGTCTCGACATGGATGTTAAGACAGGGATAACTGAATTTGAAGTCTCATCTCTTGAGGCCATACAGAATGAATGCTCACCTCTTACACCATACATTCCAGACGATCTTTGGGTTGAAAGGACTTGTGGAGTACAGTAAAGAGGACTGGCGAACTTCGGGCCAGCGCAAGCCAGCGGTCATGAGGACATGAGTATATTTAGGCGCCAGATGGTTTCTCCCGTTTTGGACCAGAAGATTCAGGGCAGGTCCGGTGATACCGGGTTGCCCACACTCACAGAGTTGCTCTCAAACTTGACCACCATCCACCGCATATACCCTGACGCTCGCGAATATATGCACTCCTACACATCGCCAGATAACAGCCAATGTTGCGGCTCGCCCGTCTATCTGACTCCGTGGTGCAGCTGCGAGCCGAAAGGCTCTTGATATGCGTGAGTAGCAATTGATTGGACTTCTTCGGCCACATGATTGCTCTATCGCCGCGTTCTGCACTGTGTGCCATATGGTGCGCGACGTCCCCGACGGAGCTCTCGTCGTATATATAGCTGGCAGCATTCTCGTGAGACCTTGGACGGCGGTCGTCTGCACCCAGAGGTACGATCAAGCGAGCGTCGCGCAATGACACGCCTTCTCGCCGCTGCATTCGCCCTCGGACTATGCCTTCAGGGAGCTGCAGGACAAACATGGCGAGTCTGTAGTCGGTCCTGTTGCAGCGCGAGCTAACTGTGCGGGGTCCAGGTGCGGCAAAAATTACATGGCCTCCCAGCCAATAGTGCCGCCTGGCGGGCAGTTTCCCATCCCAGCAGTGTCGTCGCGGCCGCTTCTGGCTCTGCGCTGTGCCCCGGTGATCAAACCGTATCTCCCGGAGGACGCGTCCACCACAGCAGGATTCCTCATTGACACGCCTGTCACCTTCTCCCAAGTCCAGGGCGCGGTTCCCATCGACCTCCCAGCTCACGGCACGCTAGGGAAGCTGTTGGTGACCGTGAAAGTGGATGGCCGGACGATTGCCACAGGGCCCGTGGCCGTGAATGCGAGCAAAGCTGAGCTCCCCTTCTCGCTGAAGAGTCTGAAGCCGCAATCTACCCCCTTCGATGTGGAGTGCTCGGCGATTTTCACTGCACCTGGAGCCAAGCACCAAACCTTCTCGGCGAAGACGGCTCTGTCGTATCTGCCAGTCCCGCCTGATGGGCGCTCCGTCACGAAAATGGACATGCGCACCGGCGCCCTGCTCGCGAAGCCTGCGACAGGTAAAGGGGGAGCCTACGAGACGGTGTTTCCCGTCGGATTCTACACCAACTTCGGCGGGTACTTGGACTCGAACTTGTCGCTCATCAACGACATCAAATCTCAAGGGTAAGCCTGAATACATGCGCTCGCTCTGCGACTCTAGCTCATAACACCCATTGCACTGCCAGATTCACAGTCGTAGGTGGCCCTTGACGCCCTGGATAGCATATCGTCGCTGAATGCATACAGGTTCACCCGGTCCCGACCTTCGACAATCTGACCGCGCTCGCGCTCGTCATCGAGCGAATGGAGGAAGTGGGCCTATACCTCATGTACGACATGCGCTGGACGTACATGAACAGCACCGCCGTCACCGAAGAAGTCAACCGAGTCAAGAACAGCCCTGCGCTCCTGCTCTGGTACACCGGCGACGAGCCCGACGGGACGTCGGATCCCCTGAACGCCACGACGATCACGTACGACCTCATCAACTCCCTCGACGGCTACCACCCTGTCTCTCTCGTGCTCAACTGCGAGAACTACTTCTGGTCAGAGTACACGGCGGGCGCGGACATTGTTATGCAGGATACGTACATGGTCGGCATCAACGCGACGTTCTCGACAGTTTGGGTGCGTTCTGAGTCCTTCTCTCATGTCTGAGTCTCCTTCGCTGAATGACGACGTCAGAACACAACCTGTACCCCAGACTATGGTGACTGCGGCTGCGACAACTGCAAGGGCGAGTTTGAGGACATCAGCACCCGTATGGACGAGTTCGCCGAACGTCGCTTCATCGACGGGTGGGAACTGTCCAAGGCTGTGTGGACGGTTCCTCAGGGTTTCGGGGCAGACTCGTGAGTAGTGTGGGCTGGGGACGTGAATGCGTTCTGCTGCTGACCATGTGCTGGCAGGTACTGGAGTCGGGAGCCCACCGGAAAGGAGTTTATCGTCCAGAGCGTCCTCGGCATCAACCACGGCGCACTCGGTAGCTCGCCTCTTTCCTGCTACAAACGTATCTCACTTACACCCCTTGCTCTCTCAGGCGTAGTGTCATGGAACGCACCGACGACTGCAGAGATCACGGCCTCCGCCGCCGCGCTCTCTCGTTCGCTCACTATCATGAAGGAGTTCATCCTCAGCCCCCGTGCCACGTTCGAGCACGTCGTGACCGACCGCGTGGACGTCGGTTTGTGGACCGTGGGCGGGCGCACGCTCGTGCTCGCCACGAACCTCAACTACGCCCCGGCGCGCTTCGACTTGAGCCGCGTGAACGGCGGGCTGGCGCTGAAGGCGCTGGTGGCGCGCCAGGTGCTCGACAGCGGGGCGAAGCTGCGCGGTCATGTCATCGAGCTTGAGAGCGTCGGCACCGGCGGGTTCATTGTTGGGATTTGAAACCGTCGGCGAAGGTGGATGCGGCGGGACGCTCGGGGCGGGGCGGTATGTCATAATCTCGTCTCGCTTGCCTGATATCCTTACTCATTCATGTTGCAGTTGTGCTGGATTTGCACATGCAGCGCCGAACGTGTTGCCGCCGCCGTAAGTAGGATAGTGATGCAAAATTGAAATGTTTTCGCCCAACCCATCAGGTCGGGCTGATGAGGAGTTGAGTATAGCTGATGGAAAAGACAAGACGGGTTGACGGTGACCGATAAGACAGATGAAGAGTCTCTGAGTGACCATTTCACTCCAGTCGCGTTCATCTCACCTGTAGTTCTGCAGGTTGCAACGTCTTCGACGTTGAGCCCGCCGTGGAATACTCTTCGGCGTAAGATGCTACCATCCCGCGCAACTCGTAGGCGCGCGGCCGCTACGCCACCGGCTTGAGCGCGTCACAGTCACTCTCTCGCGCAGCACGCCCAGGACACAAGCACAAGTCCTCGTCGAGTTGTGCGCATTCTGAAGACGTCAGAACGGTTGAATTACAAGCACACAAGTGGTGCCGATAGTACAAGAACGAAGAGGAGACTCTTGGAATGCAACCAAGCTGCTTGGCAGATTCGGCGTGACGACGCGTTCTTAGTACTGCTTGTAAGCTCCGCCTGAAATCCTCGCGCACAGACACTAACACCGATCGGTCTCAGTCGCATCTCCCCGCGGGGAATTTGGAATGGAGCCGCCATCGCAAACTCCGACGACGGCAGTCTGTGCCAAGAGGCAGGTTGCGCACAGGCGAGCTGATCACGGCCTCTGGCTTCATTGCGACCTTGGCCATGGTCTTGCGCGAGGGCATCAATATATGCAATCTGCTCCCTCTTCCCGGCCCCCATCATGGCCGTCCCCACCCTCCTTTGCACCCTCCTCGCCGCCCTGGGCGGCGTGCAGGCCGTCACCGTCTACGGCCAGACCCCGCTCGCGACCGCCACCTCCCTCGCGCCCGGAGCCAAGTTCACTGGTCTTGCGGCGTATGACCCTCTTATCCTGGACCCGCCGCCCTTGCCGGAGCCGCGGCCAGCTACCCAGTTCGGTATTCAGCTCGCAGCGAGCGCGGCCAACGTTCAGGGCCTCTCGATCCCTCTTAGCGGGGCGTTCTATGGTTTCTCGGTGGAAATGTCCGTCGTGACCCAAGTTAGTAAGTACAAGTTGCCTGTGCTGCCACGGAACTCGGACTCTGTGGGTTGCGGTGGGCAGGGGAAGAGAGGCTGGATGCACTTGGGAGATTGTCTCTCCATTACGGTCGGACCTGTGAGTGAATTTCGGATGCTGACCGAAACCCTGTGTGCTCTGTGTAGTTGGTTTGAATGGGTAAGTGGTTCGCATCTCGTTGGTCGATAGAGATGGTGCTTATGGGCTGCTAGTTCGTTTATCCATCCGCCTTTCCTGAACTTGATGTCGCTCGTCGCGGAACGTGCGGGACGGGTACACGTCCGTGTCGGAGGTAACACCCAAGACTTTGCGCGGATGGTCCCGTCTCTCGAAGACGGCAAGGCTATCGAGAAGCAGAAAGTCAACACGAACAACCCGGTACGTCCTGAGGCCTGATCGTATTACCTGGCTTCGCGGTGGCGCTGATGCTCCGGGCGCCACAGACGCAAACCCCTGGGCTGCTGTACACGACGGAGATTCTCTACCTGCTTTCGAACATCTCGGCGCTCACGAACGTGAAGTGGTATCTTGGTGTGCCGCTCAACGACTCCGCAAACCTCGCCCTCGATATCGTGGAGTGGGGTGAACGCATTCTCGGTGACAGCCTGCTCGGCTTCCAGGTTGGCAACGAACCGGACTTGTACCAGAGGTACGCGCCAATCTACTGGTGCAACGATCAAGGTGCTGAACGCACGATAGGCACGGGCACCGTCAACCAGGCTATGGGCCGTTTGACTACTTCGGCGAGTTTGGCGATGTGATTGCGGGCATCAAGGCGCTGAACGTCCCTGTTACGAACAACCTGATTGGCCCGAGTTTGGCCACGGGAGACTGGTACCCCGAAGGTAGATTGCCACAGTGGATGGGTATATAGGTCGAGACTGACCCTCGTTACCGTACAGATGTCTGGAACACCGGCTTCATCCCCGCTTACACGGATGCCCTGGGCGCACTGACCGTCGAGCAGTAAGTGGACAGACACACACCATCATCGCGGTAAACTCACCTTCTCCAGCTATCCTCACGACAACTGCGCTGCGCTCTATGAGGGTTTCGGAACACCTGAGGACCCGCAGCAGGAGTTCCACCGGTACTTGAACCACACTGCAGGCCAGGACATCGTCAGCATCTACCTGAACTCAACGGCCATCGCGCAGCAGGCGGGCAAGCCATTCATCATGTTCGAGACGAACACGGCGTCTTGCGGTGGTTTCCCGGGCATCAGTACTAGCTTCGGCGCGGCGCTGTGGGGTATCGACTACGGCTTGACCATGGCGTACAGCAACTTCTCGCACGCGCTCCTGCACATCGGTGGTCAGAACGTTTACTACAACGTGAGTATGCTGTTAGTCTCGACCCGCACCGTGTCACTGACTCGTCTCCTTGCAGCCCTTCACAGGTATGAGAGCGTGAATCTGTCCTTCAGTAACAAGGTCACTAACATTGCGTCTGAACAGCTGTGCCCACGAACCAGTCTTCCTTCCATGAATGGACCGTCGGCCCGATCTACTACTCCGTGCTTGCGGTCGCGGAGACGCTCGGGTCTTCGAACAACTCACGAATCATTGACCTCAACCAGAACGAGGGCAACATCTTCACGCCAGGCTACGCAGTTTACGAGAACGACAACCTCGCTCGCCTCGCGTTCGTTAACTTCATGTCGGACCCCACCGGCGCCAGCGACTACACCGTGACCGTCTCCGTCGGCGGCGGGCAGACTGGCCAGCCGAACGGCACCCCTGCCCAAGTCAAAGTGAAGTGAGTATTGCGCCAGGCAGCGCGGACGGGCTGTCACTTATGTGCGATCTCACAGGTACCTCGTCGCGCCTTCCGTCGGCGACAAGTGGAACGTCACCTGGGGCGGCCAATCGATGGGCGGGCAATTCGAGGCCGACGGCCGCCTCAAGGGCGAGCTCAAGATCGAGACCGTCCAGTGCGACCAGCAGGCGAACACATGCCAGATCAAGGTGCCCGCGCCCGGCTTCGCGCTCGTGTTCATGACGGAGGAGGCGATGAGGGAGTCTGAACCCGCGAGCACCGCGACGTTCGGCACGACCGCGATCACGAAGGCGAAGAACACCGCGACGATCGACCAGGCCGTGCTCGCGACGTCCAACGGGAACAAGGGCATGGCGGGCCGCTACGGGAGCACGAGCTCGGGGAGTAACGCTGCACCACGCGCGGCGGGCGTGTACCCCAGCGCCGTCGCCCTGCTGGCGGTTCTTGCGGGCGCGGAGGTTATCCGGAGGGCCATCTCGCGGCAGGTCTGATGTGGGGCCGTTCTTCATCGATTCGTGAGCGAGGACTCACGCTGCTTACTCTGTCTGTCCCTATTACTTTCATGGATTCTAGTCTATATTATCGTGGATTTACTGTCAGTGTCATATACCGTTCTATGGATGTACTTGAACTCGCAACTCACCTTCCGAGACGCGATCGCGGGATGTCGTCAGACGCACGAAGTGCCGAGAGAAGTCGTAAAAGTATGATAGGCATTATCGAATGCGTGATGGTACGAAATAGCGATGTGATGTAGACTACGAATACAGATGCAACTATCCATAACAAAAGCAGAGTCCGTGTCCAAGAATTACTGTCTATGTCACTACTGTGCATGCAAAGCGTCCGTCTCGCAGGCCGAGAAGGTCGTGATACGTAGTCCGTGGCATCATCAAAGCAGAACAAACGCACCCAGGAAGAGCGAAGCAAACGAGAGCGAGAGCGGGACTGCGAGGGAGGCCGAAGCGCCATTGCGGCCTCCCTTGCTCGTGCCGGAGAGCGGTAGTCGCCCACCGTGGCCATTGCTGGTTGCGAGCGCACTGGCGGCGATGGTCATCGTCTCGGCGGCCTTCGTGACAGCCGTCGTAGAGAACGTCATGGTCGTAGGGTCGGCGTTGGATTGCGCGTCGTTAGAGAGGAAGACGAGGGCAGCGCCAGGAGCTGGCACGGGAATTTGGCAGGTGTTCGCTCCCTGGTCGCAGGTGATGGTTTGTACGAACTCCTGACCGGAAAGGCGGCCATCCGCTTGGAAGCGGCCTCCGAACGTCTGCGATGTCTGTCAGCCCAGCGGATGAAGGTAATGCTTGTGACACGTACCTGGTTTGCCCAAGTGATCTGGTCCTTTTCGCTCACAGACGGGGCCAGCAGATATCTAAAGACTTCCTCAGTAATTGCTCCGATGACGCGGTGCTATGTGGCTTACTTGACTTTGACCTGCGCTGGCGTGTCGTTGGGCTCGCCAACTTGGTTGCCTCCGATTGAGAGCGAGACGGTGTAAGCACCGACGCCATCTTGCTCGCTCATGAAGTTAATGAGCGCAATGCGCGCGAGAGCGTGTTCTTCGTAAATCGCGTAGGCCGGCGTGAGTGCATTGCCGTCGTTAGGGAGAAGGTCGACTACGCGTGAGGTGTTGGTGGTACCCAGGGCCTCGGCCATGAAAAGCGTTGAGTAGAAGATGGGCCCGACAGTCCATTGATCGTAGGTAGACAGGTTGGTGGGAGGGGCTGGAGAGTGGGGTAATCAGCAGTGGCAAGAGGACAATGAGCTGATGATGAACTGACGCGTAAAGGGCTATGCGAGATGGTGGTCAGCACGGCATCGTACGAAGACGGAATGATGCACGCTCACATTGTACGAAACATTCTGACCACCGACGTGGAGCAGAGCACCAGTGAAGTTGCTGTACGCCATCTGCAGACCGTAGTCGACGGCCCAGATAGCCGAGCCAAAACTATCGCTGACACCAGGGAAACCTCCGCAGGACGCAGTGTTCGTCTCAAACATCATGAACTCCTTTCCTAGCTGCTGTGCGATTCCTGCGGTGTTGAGGTACGGCTGGACCAGATTCTGGCCAGACGCGTGGGTGAGATAGTTGGGGAACACCGCCTGGGGGTCCTTGATGGGCCCGAAGGTGCCGTCAGGAAACTCGGCCGCGCAATTCTGGTCCGGGTAACTGAAGACACTTGTTTCAGCATCGGACTGGAACGGCATGGCGTGATCACTTACTGTTCCATGGCTATGACGCCTAGAGATGACGCGTACGCATCGAGGAAACCAGTGTCGAAGAGTTCCTCGGGAGTCCAAGTACCTTGCAGACTGGGTGCGACGAGTTTGTTCTTACTCGTGATCTTCGCGTCCTGCTGTACTGCGTCCACGACAACTCCGAATTCGTTCTTATAGTCATTCTGGTCATAACCCGGTGCTCTGTGTCCGTGACTGGAAACAAACAGCACTTTCAGTCGCGAGTGCGGCTCCAGGAGAACGGTGACTCTTACCCGGCGTAGAGATCAGGCTCGTTGCCAACTTGATACCCTAGGACGTTGTCACCCAATATCGCGTCCGCAGCCTCTGCGATCTGCAGCCTGAGATTTGACGTATCGTTCATCGGTATGCCTGCGAACGCCAGATCATCAACATACAGCTCTCACTGAACAGCACACTCTGCTCTTGCGTACCCAGATACCACTTCGCGTTCACAAGCGCCGACACATTCGACAGAAGATGCAACAACTCCGGTGTGTAGATGAGGGTAGGAGTCGCGCCCTGTGCAGATGATGGCTGCTCGTGAGCATGCGCGCGGGCGGTGGAGCTATGCAACACTTACGCCCTTCGAAGACGCGCCTCCAGAGGATTTCGCCTTCTCGATCATCGCGTTGTCCGCCAGGCTGTCCACGAGCGTGGCCGTCTCCTGTGTGTTACCGCCCACTCGGATGCGGACACTGCCCGCGCGTTCCACTACGGCGGCGAGCAGGTTCAGGAATGGGACTTGGATGAACGACCTGAGCGCGTGTTTCAGTTGACTGGAGCTATACTGTACGGTGAAGCCGGCAAGCGGTGCTTACGCATTCTTGCCGACTAAGGTGGGCGAAGTCAGACCGGCTGCACTTCGCGCGAGTAACAACACGTTACTCACTGACTTGTTGCACAACGGACATCTCAATCGAGAAACCCCAGAAGTCGCCTCGCTGAGGGATAGACAGACCAGGCATGTTCTGGGCCTGGCTCGGGACCACAATCGAGAACGCTGTCGGAGGCATTGGGTTGGGCAGCGGCGGGGCTTGTAACCGGACGTTGTTGTACGCATTCAGCTTGTTCGTCCAATCCGCATTGCCAAGTGTTGTCGAGGGCGCCGCCCCAGAAGCTGCCGCTGTCCCAGTGGGGTGTTGAGCGCCTAATGGCCCGTAGATGGTCACCGCGCCGACCGCATGATGTGAGAGAGACGCAAGAAGGGACAAACCAGCTAGAAGACCGAGGCGAAACATAGTATCAGCAGCCCAGAAAAGAAACGAAAAAGGGGGGGAGGGGGCTAAAAACGCACCCAGGGGAGGGCCGGGTGGTTTTATGCAGCTGGCGGGCGCGACTGTCGAGATACCGCGTTGTGCGGCTTGCACTGACCGCGCCCGGCTCGAGATCAAGAGAGGCCGGTTCTCGGGATCGGGCTCGATTCACCCTCTCGACTCCCGCCAAAATCTGAGCCCGAGGCTGTGCACTTCCCGAGCAGGGCGCGGAAGCGGCGCGCAAACACAGCCCGATGGAATCCGACCCTGCAGATACTGCGTTAGGGCGGACACTCACGCTCTGGGCATGGACAAGCTTACCTTTAACCAGCATGGGCGTAGCAAAACGGCTGGAGGGGAAGCAGGAGGCCCAGTGCGCCCAGTATACGTTTGAGCGAGTCTAATGCTCCACTTCCATATCCGAGGTCGTTCAAAGGAGGGGACCGGACTTCGTAATTCGGAGTTAGCTGGGTCATGCAAGAAATCACATCCAGGTCTGATGGCGATTTGACTAGCATCACGATCACCCAATGGCACTGTGAAGCTCAAAGAACGCGCCCCGTGTGGCGTGTGCGGTCGCAGTACGGTCGTCCCATCGTCGGTGAGTATACAGTCGGGCGGACACAGCAGGCTTCCAGGTATGAGTGATTAACTCCGAATCCAAGTCGGGGCAGCTCGTTCGATTGCTCAAGCCGTTCGCTCCTGGCGGACATTGGTTAATGATCCCATGCACTGGCGACCACACGCCCGAAGGAGTTATAAATGACTACTCACCAAAGCGCGGCCAGCCATCGTCGGTGTGGCATGAAATCGAGCATTGCCCGGTGTTCCCATGCGTACCCAGTGTTTGCCGAATGCCAGAACACTGATACTGCGAGCTGCTGACTGTCAGCGGTACTCGCATACTCGTCAACGACGAGGTCGCCGCTGCGGCGTTACAGAGGAAATCAGTAACATTATGATCGCAGATATTACTGTACCTCTAGATAATCGAATCGGTATCATCGTACGTGTGTGGCGTAGAAGAGTCCAACAGCGCCGGCACCATCGCCAGCCAGCGTCCAAGGGATAGTAAGTACAGTCCAATCCAGCCAGAGGTCGAGCTCGTAAGCGTCGGCTTACTACGAACTCGGACCCGCACTTCAGTAGTCGGGCAGAGGTCACCGGCGCGCAACCGCAGTGAGCACGGACGCGCCCGCAATGATCATCGCAAGCAGCGTGAGGCCAGGCGCAACACCGGCAGTTCGACCCGCCGAGCTGCTGCCCTTGCTCGTGCTGCTGAGTGAGCGACCGGCGCCGTTCTGCCCGTTGCTCGTCGCGAGCACACTGGGGTCGATCGTGACGGTGTTCGCGGTCTTGGTGACCGCCGTCGTCGCGAACGTCGCCGTCGCGCTGGGGTCGACTGCCGACTGCGCATCATTGGAGAGGTACACGAGCGCGATGCCGGGCGCGGGCACAGGGATTTGACACGTGTTCGCGTTGGTGTCGCAGGTGATGGTCTGAATGACCTCGGTCCCGCTGAGGCGGCCGTCGCCCTCGAAGCGACCGCCGAATGTCTGGTTCGCCCAGGTAATGTTGTTCTTCTCGGCGACAGTCGGGGCAAGGAGGTACCTTCGCCGCCAGGTAAGCAATGTCCTCATCCACTTGCACCAGCAAAAACTTACTTGACCTTCACCTGCGCAGGCGTCCCGTTCGCCTCGCCGGTATCGCCGCCACCAACGGAGACCGTCGCGGTATAAGCACCCTGTCCACCCTGCTCAGACATGAAGTTGATCAGGACGAGCCGCGCAATCGCGTCGTTCTCGTAGATGGCGTATCCCGGAGTGTAGGTGTTGGCCTCGTTCGCGAAGAGGTCGAGGACGCGAGAGGTGTTCGACTTCCCCAGCGCCTCAGCGATGACGAGGGAGGAGTAGAAAGTCGGGCCGATGGTCCACCCGTTGACCGACGACAGGTTCGTGGGAGGAGCTAAATGAGATTGTCAGGGTGAGCACATCGCGAGGAACAGTGGGACATACGAGTGAAGGGCTGTATAGGCAGGCAGATCAGTACGAATGCTCGAGTGACACAATCACTGTACTCACGTTGTAGGAGACGTCCTGACCACCAACGTGCAGAAGAGCACCAGTGAAGTTGCTGTACGCCATCTGCAGACCGTAGTCGACACCCCACAGGGCGGACGCGAAACTGTCGCTGATGCCGGGGAAACCACCGCAGGACGCAGTGTTCGTCTCGAACATCATGAACTGCTTTCCAAGCTGTTGGGCCGGAGGGATAGCACTGAGGTACGGGTTGACGAGGCCCTGACCGCTCCCATGGTTCAAGTAGTTCGCGAAGACATCCTGAGGGTTCACGGGGTCGCCAAATCCAGCGTCGGGGAAAGCAGCAGCGCAGTTGTTATCAGGGTAGCTAACACATTATGTCAGTGACACGTTGAGGTCAGGATGGGCACCGTGCAACTTACTGCTCAACGGAGACGATGCTGATTGAGTCGGCATAGGTGGTGAGGAATCCCGTGTCGTACACAGACTGCATGGTCCAAGTACCCTGCAAACTGGGGGCGACCAGGTTGCCGCGGCTTTTGATCTTGGGGTCATTCTGGATCGCTTGGACGACCACTCCAAACTCGTTGAAGTAGTCGGTCTGGTTGTACCCAGGGGCACGATGCTGATGGCTGTACATGGCGTGAGCTTCATGGCAGGCCCAGAGAAGCGAACACTTACTCCGCATAAAGATCAGGTTCGTTACCAAGCTGGAAGGCAAGGACGTTGTCGCCCAGAATGGCCTCCGCGGCCTCAGCGATCTGTAACCGGAGGTTCGTCGTATCGTTGAAGGGAATGCCGAGATACCACTTGGTGTTGACCAATGCCGACACGTTCGCCAAGAGATACAGCATCTCAGCCGTGAAATCAAGGATCGGAGTGTCGGTCTAGAATCATTGCTAGTTAGCTTTCATTCGCTACCCGTAGCACACCGTAATCCCGAGCCGAGAGGACGTATCGCCACACGGGGATTTCCCGCAGGTTCAATATCAATGATCTTGTGCTTTGCCAAGGCTCTTATGCTCTTGGGGTGATGTTTTGTCGTTCACTGTGTGACAGTGTGGACGACTTGTAGGCGCAACAGCAAGGTCCTGGAGAAGTCTCATAATGACGTCACACCATCGCAACGCAGCATTCATGCTGCGTCCTCGGATTGCCCAGATACATCGCAGGCGAGAAATGGACGAGAGGAATGCTAGAGGATATGTGGAGGTACGCACCGGGTTGCTCGCGTTCTCCTTGTCTTTGGCAATCATCGCATCGTTGGGCAGGCTATCCACGAGGGTCGCCGTCTCCTGCGTGTTACCACCGACTCGAACAATGACGCTGCCCGCCCTGTCGGCGATAGTGGCAAGGAGGTTGAGGAAGGGGACTTGGATGAAGGACCTATAGTACGCCAAGTGAGCTCGTCGTCCTCGCCAAGAAGGGATGGGATCTCTGGGCGTACGCGTTCTTCCCGACTATCGAGCGCAAGGATCGATCGTCAGATCCAGTTGTGGGTCCAAGGAACATGTCCGCTACTCACTAACTTGTTGAACCACCGACATTTCGATGGAGAACCCGAGGAAGTTCGCCTTCTGCGGCACCGACAGTCCGTTCACGCTCTGCGCGTTGTTGAGCACGGTGATCCCGAAGTTCGTGTTCGGCATTGGTGAGGGCAGCGCAGGAGGTGTCAGAGTGACATTGTTGTAGGCCGCGAGGTTGGATATCCAGCTGGTAGAGGCTGATGAGGATGCCGTTGCCGCGGGAGTTGACGACACGCCCGAAGGCATGGTCATGCCCTGCTGGCCGTAGACCGTGACCGCCTGAGCATGAGACCAGAAACCAGCTAGACAGAGTAAAACGAGTGGTGATTTTAGCATGGCGGCGGGTATAGAAGGAGAGAGGTGGTGGTAGAACGCAAGGCACGAAACGCGACCTCAAAACCATTCCTCTGCGCAGTCGTCCAGCGGGCCCCGGCCCCCGGCGTGCTGCTATATTGGGCAAGTAGCGGGGCAAATGCGGGCCAGATTTCCATATTTGGGGTATTTACGGCCGCAGTATTCTCCATTTGGCTGCTTACGTATGCCGCGGCCGGTGGCTTTCACTCCGTCCGTGGGTTGGCGCCGCGACCCGCCACTCGTTGTCGCGGCGACCTCCATGCTGACCACACGGTTGTGGGAGGTTGCGATGCACGCGTGGATTCTGACGACGCGCATATAGGTCAGTACCATGTACACGCTACTGGTCTCTGGTCCCAGTATTTGAGGGCGAAACACAAACTCACCATGATATCACAGGGACTGCGCCGCCATCGTGTATCGCATGTAGAAGAGGTCGTGAATCAATGCCCTACCTGTACCATACGTTGCGCGGTATATCGTCTCCAGAATCTGTAGGCCGCACATCGTGTGCACTTACTCATGTTGTGAGTAACGGCTTCCACATTTGCATGGTACTCGGTATCAATCTGTGTCATTGTCTCCAAGTCGCGTCAGTCCGCGGCAGGATGTCAAGAGCGGTTGTGCGCACACACCTCTAGAATACGGAGCAACAAAGACGGCATCAAGCTAAGCGAATGTACAATATCTGTCATAGACTACAACGGTCCAGGGGACCTACACGTCCCACAGTCCCCGCCAGACCACCGGACAGTATCCGTGCGCCGCGCGCACCGCTCACCGGCATGCCCGCAAGAACACCGCGACCGCACCGAGGAGGCCCGCGAGCATTGCCGCGCCCGGCGCGATCCCCGCCATCCGCGGCGCCGCGTTCGACCCGCCCTGGCTCGTGCCCCCCGCGGAGATGCGGTTCTTGCCGCCCTGCCCGTTCGACGTCGCGAGCACCGCGGGGTCGACGGTGACCGTGTTCGCCGTCTTCGTCACGACCGTCGTTGCGAACGTCTGCGTGGACGCCGGGTCGATCGCCGCCTGCGCCGCGTCGGAGAAGAAGACGAGCGCGGCGCCGGGCGCGGGCACCTTGATCAGGCACGCGTTCTGCGTCTGGTCGCACTGCACCGTCTGGATGTTCTCCTCGCCCTTCCATGTGCCGTCCGCCTGGAAGCGGCCGCCGAGCGTCTGCCCGGCCCAAGTGATGTTGTCCTTCTCAGATGTAGACGGGGCGAGGAGGTACCTGCGGAGACAGTTCAACGGGTACCGCATAGGCTTGCGCTCCGACCCAGTACTCACTTGACCTTGACCGAGGCAGGCACGCCGTTGGGCTCGTTGAAGCCAGAGCCGCCGACGTAGATCGTGGCGACGTAGTCGTTCGCACCAGACGGGTCGGTCATGTAGTTGATGAGCGCCATCCGTGCGATGTTGCCGTTTTCATAGATCGCGTAGGCAGGTGTCTGGTCGTTGCCGTTGTTCGGAAGCATATCCCTCACCTGGGACGTGTTCGTCGTGCCCAGGGCCTCGGCCATGAAGATGGACGAGTAGAAGATCGGGCCGACCGTCCACTGGTGGAAGGCGGACTGATTTGTGGGTGCCGCTATGGTTCAACCCGTCAGTAGGCCGAGTTACGTGCACATCAATAGGCATACCAGTGAAGGGCTGTGAGGAAGTCGTCGTCAGTACAACCCGTATGTGCACTCTCAGCTGATTCACGTACGTTGTACGAAACGTTCTGACCACCAAAGTGGAACAGCGCGCCCGTGAAGTTACTGTGTGCCATCTGCAGCGCATAGTCGACGCCCCAGAGCGCGGAGGTGAAGGTGTCGCTGATTCCAGGGAACCCACCGCACGACGCCGTGTTCGTCTCGAACATCAGGAACGGCTTGTTCCACGTCTGCGCGAGCATCGTCGAGTTCAGGTACGGCTGCACGAGGTTGATGCCCGCCTGGTGCGTCAGGAACTGCGGGAGCTCCTGCAGCGGGTCGTGCGGCGGGTTGTTCGGGTTCGGGAAGATGACGGCGCAGTTGTCCGTGGGGTATCTATTGGCGAAGGGATCAGCGTCTCTGCTCACTTGTGCTTTGGACTTTGTAGCGGTGCGTACCTTTCAACGGCCAGGTAGCCCAGGTAGTCCGTGTACGCCTCGACAAAGCCGGTGTCCCAGACCGACTCCGGGGACCAGGTACCCGACACGCTCGGCGCGATGATGTTGTTCTTCACGGGGATGTTCGCGTCGTTCTGGTATGCCTGCGTGAAGACCGCGTACTCGCCGAAGAAATCGAACTGCGTGTAGTTCGGCGAACGATGTCCGTGACTATCGGACGGTGTCAGCTGTAATTCAGGCATACGCCGCTCAGAGGCTGGACGTACGCCGCGTAAAGGTCAGGCTCGTTGGCCGCCTGGAACCCGAGAAGGTTGTCGCCCAAGATGGCTTCTCCCTGTTCGGCGATCTGGAAGCGGAAGTTCGAGGTATCGTTGAAGGGGATACCTACGCCGAAACGGTTGGTCCCCAATTAGTTGAGTGATCCAAAATCATTCACGTACCGAGATACCATCTGGCGTTGATGAGGCTCGAGACGTTGGCCATCATGTAGAGCAGCTCCGGCGTAAACGCAAGAACCGGAGTTGACGTCTAGGAATTTTGAACCTTTGTCAAGATATATTCGCCGTAGCCCAGTGAGCCGACGTACAGGGTTGGATGCATCCTCCTTGTCCTTCTCCATCATTTTACCATCAGGGAGGCTCTCCACCAAAAAGGCCGTCTCCTGCGTGTTACCACCAACACGGATGTGAACTGCGCCTGCCCTCTGTGCAACAATGTTCATCAGGTTCAAAAACTCTGGATGCAAGGTGGTCCTGCGATCCCAGGATGAATAGACGCCCAACTTGGAGAGAACGCATACAAGAATCGCTACTTACCCATTTGTTCCGACTGGAGTGTAGAGATAACATTGTTCTCATTCAGTGGTGTTCGGGAAATTGTTCGCAACGTGTGGGAGCTCACTCAGTTGGTTCGCAACGGACATTTCGATGGAAAACCCGAAGAAAGTGCCATGTTGGGGGACAGACAGCCCAGGCAGTAGCTGACCGCTAGTAGGTACGCCGATAGGGAATGCGAGTCCTGGGGCTGGACTAGGGATCGGAGGCGGCTCCATATAGATGGGGTTGTACGCCGCGAGCTCGGTGTAGTGAGGCGGGCCCGGGACGGTCACAAAGGAGGTCGTCGATGCGGACGTTGCAGACGCGGCCGCCGCCCCTTGTGATCCCGACCGCAGCGTGGCCGGATCCGCGGTCGTCTGGCCATTCAGGCCGTAGATGGTGATCTGCTGGGCATAGACAAGGGGGGCGAAGAGACAGGACAGGGAAAGAACGAGCGGCGCGTACATGCTGGCCATGCACTGCACGGGTATACGGGAGGGAGGGACCTGCGGAGAAGAAAGCTGAGCACGGAAGTTCGGATGGTGTGCTTTATACTACCGCTGTCGCAGCCGGCGCGTTGCCCTCATGCCGACACTGACGTGCCGGATGCGGATGAAACGGACATCTGCGTACCCACGGTAGACCCATGGGCCATCGCGTCGGGCGGTCGAAGGGTTGGGCAGGCTGCGCGCCAGATCAAGAACGAGATGCATAGCAACATCGCCATCACCGCGCCCCTTCCAGGCAACTCGCCTGCCGCTGAAAAGCTGTTCGGTCCTGACCCGCGGCTTTTCGCCTGCAATTGCCACAGAGCATTGCCGTCCATTCGTATGAGACAGGGCTGCCGAGGCATGGGACAGGTCGAGAGGAGAGTCGCCGCGGTGCCCGCGATTGAGTTGCGAAGTGCGGGGAGGACGCTTGTCGCGCGGAGATCACCTGCTGCGCTATGATTAGACGTTGCCCTGAATAGTCTGGTTCTATTTCTGCACCGCCGTTAGAATGGACCTCGTGCACAAATCAACAAATATCGCAACGTACCCGGCTTTACATTGCCCGTTTGTGCAGTCTACGACGTCAGATCAATGGAGCAAAGTAGGAGAATGCCCGTCTGCGGTATGGAGAGCGCGCTCGGAGATGAAAGCTGGTAGGATGACGGGAAGTCGATAGAAGAGTACCCTTGTGTCGGGATCAGGTTCACAATTTCCCCGTTTGGGAATGGTTGCAACCGGAGGCGTCTCCATAATGAACGCCTCGGTTAGTTGTGCCTTGTATTTGATCGGATTTCAACTCCTGGCAGGTCCTCGCACACAGGGCACTCGTTTGTGTGAGGAGTAATCACTGGATGGTTCCTCTGTCAGTACGACACGTGCGTACAGGCATAACGCACGCAGGAAATATGAAAAGGGCCTACCCATCGCAAAAATCATTGTGAACGCTTTCGAGATTCGATCATGATAAAAAGACGGACCGGAAACACCCAAGCGAGCGTAGACTGCGCTTATGATCTAGCACATCGTCGCGCACCTGACAGGCCGCCTTTCTTCATGTGCTGAATATCGTCCCGGTTTGCCGAACGATCAGGAGTATTCCGCACGATTTGCAAAGTAGGAGAGCGTGAACATCGTCGAACCACAGGTTACTACGTCTGCATTGCTGGGCTTCGTCGTCGAGTGAGTTATTGAGTAAGATAACGACTCGCACTCACTCACGACGTGTTCGCGCTCGTGTGCACTGCTCAAGACCCTCCGCTCAAATGCTGATAATCATACCGCCGATGCTTGGGAGACTGGACGGCACTCGACCAATCCCGCGGCCCAGGAAAGCCTATAGCCACGGGATGAGGTAACTCAGGTAAGTGATTCAGATTGTAAACGCCTACACCTTGGACCCGAGTTGTGCCCGTCGCAGCGGCCCGTTACAACGTGTGGTCTATTCGCATCGCCTGTACTGAGTGTGAGAGCGGTAGTCGAGGGTTCACCGTTGTGCCCGGCTGCAAGAACGAGACCACCACAACGTGGGACCAGAAGCGGCCACTCCCTATATCTCAGGCCATCCTTGAGCTTCAGGCCTGCAGGTCCGGACGGTGGCTGACCACCGCCTGTCAAGACCATAGCCTATGGGACACATGGTATTCCGCGCAGCAGTGCACCATGCGGTTACGACAGCGGTCGTCTTGTAGGACGCATATAGTCCGATAAAATGCCGTCCAACGTTGCGTAGGTACTGGGCATCCGGGCGGCGGGCGCCATGGCTTAGCCTAGCTCGTCCGATGTTTTACCTATCCAGAAGGTTGAGCATCAGTATCGAATAGCTCACGTCTCTATGGATCCGAGTCCCGACGTACTTGTATACAGTAGTGCGAGTAGTCAGCTCGTTGCAACTAGAATATCCGCACATTTTCCACGGACTCTTTACTTTAGCACTGTATGGTCACACAGTGATTGCTATCCACCCACGCCGTCGACGGGTACGTCTGTTCAGCTCACCGCTGAAGAAGCATATCGTAGGCTCAAGGTTCGTGGCACAGAGTCAAGACAAGACGCATCGCCTTATAGACGGATGCTTCTAAGGCTTTCGGCGAAGTTAGAACGTTTCTGACTGGGTTGTAACACCAGTAAGAAACGCCTTTAATCGGACTGATTGGAGCCCCACGTGACTGCACTGATTATGGGCACACGGGCTCGAGCCTGGACGACTCAGCCTTGTACATCCACCTCGACGAGAGCGGCTGCTCGTTTCCTCCTCTAGTGTCTGCTGATCTCATCTGACGACTGCGTACGGCTGGGATGACTGCTGCAAAGGCGAAGAAAGCCCCAGCGCGGCCTCTGCCGACTCGGGTGACCCCCAGACCTGCTACCCCTCCGACCCCCGCTCCGCCGCCTGCTCCTGCATCCACCGGCAAGAAGAAGAAGAAAAAGAAAGGGAAGGGCAAGGGCGTCGACCGCAATGCTCCCGCAGCATACGACGAGGAAGACGACGAGGACGAGGACGACGAGGCGGGCCTTCCGGCCTTGGAGCCCATGGGCGGTGCCCTGTACGAGCACACCCGGACGGTAACTCGAGCGGGCCTCTCTCCAGAGCTCGCCTCCGTGCACGTCTCGACCACGGCATCACTCTCAGCCTCTCTAGCAGCACATCTGAAGCCGACGACAGCAGCGGAAGCGGAGTTGCTCGCGACGGCGGACCACCTCGCGCGAAGCATGGAGGCCGGGGCGGAAGGAGGGCTCGTCACGGACGAGTACTGGGCGTCGTTTCCGGAACATCTGCGCAACTTTGTACGGCACACTTACTCTCAATTGAGCTCGCCTGGTAACGCGGAACAAAAGACCCAGGCCATGTACGCTATCGCCCAGCAAATGCACTCGGGCGCGACGAAGGACGGCGGGGCGCGGCACCCGCCCGGCGCATATCCCAGCATCCCCTTCGACCCCGCGATCTTCACCGACCCGCAGTTCGCGCTCGCGATGGAACAGGCGGCGGCGGCGAACGGGACGCTGCAGATGGCCGACGGGGCTACGCTCGCGCCGGCGAACGTGGTGCTCTATCCGGAGGAGCCAGAATACGGCGAGGACGATTATTACAGCGAGGAGGACGAGTTCGGCGACGAACCGGGCGAGCGCCGGGCGCAGGCGCACTTCACCCTCTCTTTTGAGGACCCCCTCGGCCGTGCGCCGGCCGGGGAGGGCCATCCGAACGGAGGGTACCCGGCGCCGAAACGGAAGAACAAGAAAAAGAAGAAGAAATCCGGGGCAGAGGCGCCGGAGACGCCGGACCCCGGCGCTCGGCCCCCCCTCCCGCCGCGCCGCCTCCAAGGCCCCCATCACCTCCCAAGCATACGGCCACAATCACACTCATCACACCCATCCATCGCCTCCATCCTCCAACGCCTCTGCGCCACACAAGCCCCGCCCTCCAGCCGGGGCGCAGTCACCGCAGAAAAATAGCAAGATATGGAGCACGAGCACGACGGAGGAACGCGAGCGCATCAAAGAGTTCTGGCTCGGGCTGGGTGAAGAGGAACGCCGGAATCTTGTCAAGATCGAGAAGGAGGCGGTCTTGAAGAAGATGAAGGAGCAGCAGAAGCACAGCTGTAGCTGCGCAGTGTGCGGGCGCAAACGGTACGTCGTTCTCGCGTTCGCGTTCGAAAAATTTTCTTGACATTCCCTTTGTTCTTTCTTCTCTCCTTCTTCGCTGCCGTCTCGCTCTTGAACCGAACAACTGTCACTTCTGCGCCGTGACGAAGGCATGCAATTGAGGAGGAGCTCGAGGTACTGTACGATGCTTATTACGAGGAGCTAGAACAGTACGCGAACTACCAGCAGCGATACATCTCATCCGGCGGGACGCTGCCTCCTCCTCAAGGGCCAGGTCCGTTTCCGGGCAGCGTCGAGCTGGACAAGAACGGTACCGTCATCAGCCCACATCCTCCGAACGCCCATCGCGGCAAGAACGCCGTCGTGGCCAACGGGCGGAAGCCCGTCAAACACGCGGAGAGCGAGTTCGAGGACGACGGAGAGGACGAGTATCCGGACGAGGATGGGTATGAGGATGAAGAGGAGGAAGAGGAGGAAGAAGAGGAGGAGGAGGAAGAGGAAGACGAGGGCGACCCAGAGGACGAGGACGACATCAAGCAGCCGGACCGGAGGGCCGCGCCCCCGCGTCGACGAGCAGCGCCCAACGGGAAGGCCAACGGCCGGGATGGTTTGTCCAACTTCGGGAGTAACCTCACCGTGACTGGCAAGTATAATGGCTCACGTGCGTCCCGTGTACCACGGACTAACCTTTCGGAAGTAGGGAACATCTTGACGGTGGCCGACGATCTCCTCAAGAACGATGGTCAGAAGTTCTTGGAGATGATGGAGCAGCTCGCCGAGCGCCGCATGCAGCGCGAGGAGGAGGCTGCTGCCGACGTCGAGGAGGACAGTGAGGACGAGGAGGACGACGGTGAGGAGGATGAGGAGGACGAGGAAGAGGAGGACGAAGAGGATGATGACGAGGAGGAGGTGTGTATTTTTCTTCGCCCATCCTTCCCTTGCCCGATGACATCGGTCGTGTGCCACAGATCATGACCGAGGAGCAGAAAATGGAGGAGGGCAAGCGCATGTTCTCGATCTTCGCGGCACGCATGTTCGAGCAGCGGGTGCTCCAGGCGTACCGCGAAAAGGTCGCGCAAGAGAGGCAACTCCAACTCCTGCGCGAGCTCGAAGACGAGGACAAGATGTCCAAGGAGCGCGAGGCCAAGAAGCAGTCGCAGAACCAGAAGAAAAAGGACAAGAAGCGGTATGTGCCCCTGCTTGTTACACTGTTGGCCGCGTTACGAAGCCCTGCGCAGGCAGCAGAAGATGGCCAAGGAGGAGGAGCGTGCTGCCAAAGCCGCCGAGCGCGCTGCCGAGGAGGCCGCGCTGAAGGCTAAGCAGGCCGCACAGGAAGAGGAGCAACGCAGGAGGCGTGAGGAGGAGCGCGCCCGCCGTGAAGCCCAACGCAAGGCGCAGGAGGAGGAGAAGGCGCGCAAGGAGGAGGAGCGCCGCAAGCGCCTTGCGGAGGAACGCGAACGTGAAGCCGAGCGGGAACGCAAGCGCCGCGAACGTGAGGAGCGTCTCAAGCAGGAACGCAAGGAGAAAGAGGAGCGCGAGCGCAAGGCCCGTGAAGAACGCGAAGCCAAGCTCGCTGCTGAACGTGCTGAGAAGGCTAAGCGCGAGCAGCAGGAGCGGGAAGAGCGTGAGCGCAAGCTTGCGAAGGAGCGCGAGGAGAGGGAGCGCGAACGGGCTGAGAAAGAGAAGGCAGAGAAGGAGAAGGCGGAGAAGGAGGCTCGTGAACGTGCTCTCCAACAGCAGCAGCAACAACAGCGTGCCGCGGCTGCTCGGGCTAACGCACGAGCCCCTACTTCCCCTCGCAACGCAGTACCTTCGAGCTCTTCTCAGCAGCAGCAGCAGTCCCCTAGCCGCCCTGCTCCGCAGAAGAAGATCCTCAATAAGCCTCAGGGTCCTCCTGCTCTCCCCGCACTCCAGCCTCCACGCGCGCAACCTCAGCAGCCGCAGCCTCGGATACCCATGGTTGGTGCCTCTCAACCCGCAACTCCCATCACTCCCCAGGTACCCCAGCATGCTCCCCCTCCCCCTCAGACGCCAGTATTCCCTCCTGGAGTCGGTGTTATGCCTCCTGCATTGTCCCCCAGGGTAGCATACAACCCCGGTTTTGTGGGTGGCGTCAACTTGCCCATGCCAGGACCATCGATGCCCTCTGGACCTCCGCCTCTTGCTCCATCTGCTGTTCCTCGCGGTTTCGGTAACGCCGGCCCGTTTGATGGTGGTTTCGGTCGTGGTTTGGCCGCACCTGTTCCTCCCATTGCTCCGCCGTCCCGTGCCCCTCAGAACCCCCTCGCATCGCCTACGCAGCTCAACCTTGCGCCTGGTCCCAGCTCTCGTGCTCTCGCCCCCGACCCGGGTCCGATCACTCGTCCCATCGCACCTATCGCACGACCAACGGGCGAGGCATCAGGCTCGGGTTCGACGTCTCCCAGTCGGCGCTCACCCAGCCCGAAGGGCGTCCTCGGCTCGTCAGCGCTGCTCGCTGACGACGACGAGGTCGTCACTGCCCCCGCGAGCCGCCGGGTCGCTCCTGGTTGGGGTGCACCAGGTGCGCCCGCGACCAGCCCGCGCGGATCGGTCTCTTCGCCCTGGGGGCCGCCCGGTGCGCCCCCTGGGTTCCCTGCACGGCCACCACCCGGGTCCATCGGGACAGGACTATGGGGCTCGCCGCCCAACGTCAACCCCGAATGGCACCCCGCACCCGGCTTCTTCGGCGGACCTTTTGCACCCCACAACCCCTCCACCGCCCCGCATACCGGCAGTTGAGTAGTTATACTGTCTTTATCTGCATCTTGACATTCGTTTTCACGATCGCGCCCATCGCCCACACGTCCAATACTGCAATGTCTATTATTCTGACCCTAGCATGTCATGTCGCTGACAAGATCCAATGCAATAATCGAAATGTGAAATATCCAACGCGCGAGCGTGCGGTGTGTGAATGAGTAAGCTACAACAGCTTGCTGGATGCGGCGGGTGCTACTCTACTACGGATGAGCTTGATAATGTACAGAGGAATGGCGCTGATCGCCACAATGACCGCGACCTTCCATGCGAAGCGGGTCGACACGACGAAGGTTAGATCTGTGCGTAAGGTTAGCAGTGTATTTGAGGACCAGGACCAGGTATTGAAACGCACCGAAGTACTCTGGCAAGAAAGTCATACTGATCGCATAGATGAAGAGCGTCACGACCTCCGACAACACCATGTAAACATGCCTGAAACGGGATCAGACGGATGCACACTGGGTGAAGGACGCAGACTGACCATGTCGTGATTTCGAGCGCTACCATGATGAGCTCGTTGAGGATGAGTGCCGTGAAGGATATGGCGACGATGTTCAAGAACTCGGTCTCGAAGAGTACCAGAGACATTATCATGATGGCAGCGCCTGGCGGAGCGTGAGCGTACTGTATATGCGCATATATGCGTACGACTGACCTTGGTATACGCTGATCATCAACCAGATGAAGAAAGTCTTGTAGGACAACACTCGACCCTATGGAGAGACGACCTCAGTTTTGTACCCGGGAAGACGGTAGCAGAAAGCGAACCTTGGTAAGCTCCTTGTACAGCTCTGGGTACAGCAGCGCCAGATCTTCGTTGACATCCCGGTCGAGGACGAGCGAGAACACAGGTGCCATGGTGTATGCGGTCGCGTACCCGGCCATGAGCCATCCTTGATACAACGCGATCGGCGCGAAGTAGAAGATCGACGAGAAGACAGCCTGCATCACGGAGATGATGAGGCCGCGGTGGATGACGAACTGGGCCAGCTTCGCGGATCGCCGGTAAGAGTTCCGCCCGTGCCAGAGGAGCAGCTTCGTCAGGTAGCTGAACTGCGTCACGGAGAAGTCCGCAGCCAACGACGCTTGCTTGCCCTCCTTTCCGACGATGCCCACGCCTGTCGTACAAGTCAGCCCCACTGCCGATCATGAGCAACAGCGTGAATATACTGACCTACGTCTGCGGCCTGGATCATGCTGACGTCGTTACCTCCATCGCCAATACAGCATACCCGTTTCTTGGTGTGTTTACGAATGAGGCGCGCGACATCAGCCTTCTGCGTGGGCGAGCACCGACACGCCACCACCGCGGAAAGCTTAGTTGCGATCTCGATGAACTCGTTTTTGAACAGGTTCAGGCACAGCTGTAGAGGGCGTCAGCTCCCAACACGCTCGGCGAAAGGCACTAGTCTCACTTGGAGAGACTCTCCGTCAATAACGAGGCAGCAGTCGAGCTTGTTCTGCAGGAACTCCAGCTGATCGCGTGCTTGGTCGGACGTCTTCACTACAGTACATATGTTAGCTTCCAGACCACATATGAGTGTGAGGAATGGACTCAACGCTTTGCGACTTGGTGGATGTACTGGTTCCGCGCTACGAGCTTCGTCGAAATCGCAATGCATGTCGCGGTCTCAATCTTGTCACCCGTGAGCATCCAGATCTTGATCCCGGCGTTCCTCAGCAGCTCCAGCGTCGACTTGACGTCGTCTTGCAGCTTGTCCTCCACACCGGTGAGTCCCAGCAGTTCGAGGTCTCGCTCAAGCAGATCCGACACGACCGCCGCCATCGCCTCATTACGGCCCTCGAGCTTGATGCTTGCGAGATGATGCTGCTCCTTGAAGTGGGCGTACGCCTGGTCGCTGAGCCGGCGGCGCGCCATGACGAGCGTGCGCAGGCCCTCGCGCGCCATGTTCGCGCACTCCTCCTCGAGCCAGTCGTTGCGCTGCACGATCTTCGCCATCACGACGTCCGCGCCCTTCTGCAGAAACGTGACCTCGCCCGTCTGCGAGTCGCGCACGACGATGCCCATGCGCTTCGACTCGGATGTGAACGGGAAGATGTCGAGCACCTCGAACGAGATGCGCGCGCCTGAGGGCGTCTGGAGCTCGATGCGCGTGCGGTCGCGGAATGTGAGCCGCAGACCGACGGATTCCGTCCATTTGACGATGGCGACTTCATCGGGAGACGAGGCTTGATATGTGACTGTTCCGTCGTCGTTGTATACCGGGGTGACCTCGAGGCCAGTCAACACAAGTGCCCGGGGAAACGGCGTTGAAACTCACATTGTGACAGAGTGCAAGACTGAGGACAACATCGTGCACGCGAGACGACATGTCGCGCCGCCCTCGAGTTGCCAGCTGAACACCCGTTTGCAGCGAGTTCTGACGTCCGTGCGCTGTTTGGCATGAGCATACAACTGTCAAATATGGGTGCGGTACATCCACCTACCATGCTCGGAGCCAGTTCCAAACGCCATGGCGAGCTGATGCGCGACTTCGTCCATTGACTCGAAACCGTACGACACGGTACCCATATGGAGCTTCTTCATCTCCATCTCTGCGAGGGGTACTGTGAGCATGGGCCGTATACATACACGCAATATCGTACCATTCTGTGTTAGTGTCCCAGTCTTGTCGCTGAGTAGATATTCTATGCGGCCGAGTTCCTCCGGGAGGGTGCTCGTCCGGACGATCGTGTCGGGTATCTCGTTGTCAGTCATGATTTGGTGCGCATATACCGTCTTGCCCATATCAAGGTTGACGCGCAGACTTGGTCAACGCATGAATATATGCATTAGAGATTGAAGACGTCTAAGGACGCACCTGATGGGTATAATGGAGGAGAATAAGATCAAGAAGCGGAAAACATAGATATACCAAAGCCCTCGGAATCCGTTCAGCGCCACCAGGACCAACGATAGAGCAAAGGTTACGGCGCATAGAATCTATCCACGGTGAGGATGGGATCAACGTACAACATGTAATATATTCCTACCTTTGCGAGTCTGTTGATCTCGAGATCCAGGAGACCGACCTTCGTTTCTGGGTGACTAGTGTTCATCACAGCACGAGTCTCGGCGCCAGTATAAACCACAAAGCCGACAGCAGAGCCAGCAGCCAGTACAGTGTTAGCCCAAAGCATGTTCTCCGCGGTCAGAGGCTCCACCGTAGGCACAGGCACCATAGGAACATCGTCTTCGAGGAGGGGAGGAGGAGAGTTGATCGTGAAAGTGCCGATGAATGTGTGTATATCCTTGATGGGCGCGTCAGCTGTCACGAATGTTAGAAATGCTCGCAATCAGGACCCAGTCGAAGTTAACTCACCGTAAATCTCAGCGTCCAGTGTCAGCAGCTCTCGATCACTGCTTAACTTCTGGCAAGCAGGTACGGCCACGCGGAGTTTCCAGTCTGTCTCTCCATCCAGTTGGTCTGTCCGGATGAAGCAAGTCCCAGAGCTGTCAGACGTTCGTAATAGCACTAGATCAGCAGGTAGTCGCTGGTTCTTCTCCAGAAGCACAAGGTCGCCCACACGGAGTGCAGATGAGGGTACGGAGCGTGTATGAGGGATGCCCTCTGGGGTCGACGCCGAATATTCCGTCGGGTCAAGGACAAGGTACTTCTGCGAGTTGGCTTCTCGGTCTCGTAGGTTTCGCTTATAATCGTCGTATGCCTCCTTCCCAATGGTAACGGTGAGTACGAAGGCCAATGGCGCGACATATGTCATGATGAATCCTAAGAGAGGGCATCAGAAGATGATTCCTCCCATGAACGAAAGACGTACCAATCTTGAGGGCGGGGACGAACTGCGACAACGCGACCAAAAGGAAGTATAGGTTGAAGAAGAACTTGAACTGCTCGTAGAAGACAAGCGGGAGGAACGTGAAGACGTTGTACTTCTGGTTGCGGACCACATTCGGAGGGAACTTGCTCTGCAGCTTCTCTGGTGGGCGGAACGGGACTGTTCTTGACTTGTCGCTCGACTTGCCCTTCCGCGACAGAATACTCCGCTACATATGTGGTTCGGACAAGTTCTACATAGTTTACTGCACAGTATAGACGTACCTGCGATGATGGGGCTCGTCTTGACTCCTCGCGTTCGTCATCCCGAAACGCTCCCTCCTCGTCCTCATGCGAGGCGTCCCCGAGCAGTGTCGTCTCTTCCTCCGGATTGTCGGCATACCGCTCCCTGTCCCTCTCTCTCCTCTTCCCCTTCCTATTTACAGACGCGGATGACACGGCGGCGCGAACACCAGCACGCATCTCGCCGTTCTCGTCGTCGCCGGGCTCGCCGTTGTGTAGAGGAGTGTAGCCTGCTCTTCGTGACTTTCTGGATCGTCCGAATGTGTTCAGAGGAATCTCGGACATGTACCCCGGCGTACCAGATTAGCCAGAATGAATGTGAGGGGGAGGTGTGAGCATGAAGGTGACAAGCGTGCAGCGCGCGCGCAGCCGGAAACCCCGCGCGCGACGTCAACGGCTCTGCCACACCCCGCGGGCAAAAGTATCTCACCTCTTTTGCCCCAAACCTGCCGAAGGTCCCGGAAAGGAACTTCAGCTTGTGCATGATTGATCTCTTCCCTCTCAGGCAGCCCTCTTCATATAAACACACCGCGAGATGGCTACAGACGAGGGGCGACACAAGTGGACAAGCGGGGTCGGTAGCTAGACCCGCCGTACACTGCGTGCCACGACGTTTTCTTTCTCCCACTGCTTTCTATGACCGCTCCTAATAGCGTTGACGTCAAGACAGCTGTCATTAACATAATTCGCGCAGCATACGTATAAGAATACAACGGGAGATAACGCGACAGACGTGATCAAAAGTGCGAGGTCATTCAACAGAAAAGCATTGGTCTAGGTCCGAAATAAACAGTCGTGCACATGTCCATGTCGTCAATCAGGAGACGATGATTTGTTTCTCCTTGGCGAAGCCTTCGACAACGGAGACCGGGACCTTGAGGAGGTCCGCGACGACCTGCCTCGGCGTGAGGGCAAGCCTGCAATAATCATCGATCGTCAACTCTTTGGAATATACCATGGGAGTGTGATCACGTACCATTGAGTCGCGCTGAAGTCGACAAACTTGTCGGCCTTGAAGAGTTCCAGGAAGATGAGGGGCTCCGTCGGCGAGAGGTTCTTGACGTAGTGGCCGTAGGAGACCGGGAAGACCGCGGTATCACCAGGCTGGAGCGGAAAGGTAAGGTGGCGGTCCAACGAATGCGCACATCGGTGACATACCTGGAAGTCAAACGTCCGCGCGGAGCTGCCGCCCGGGAAAGCCGTAGCGCGACCATGTCCGCTGATGACGTAGAACCACTCTGTATGAGAGCACTGTTAGCCTGTGGCGCATGTACACTGATACGAAACAAGCTCACCATCGTTGACGTGCCAGTGAAGCTCGCGCAGCCCATTAGGCTCCACGAAGACGAGGGCGCTAGCGAGCTGCTTCGAGATGGGGAAGTTCGTGGCGGAGTCCTGGATCTTCACCCATCCTCCTCCGCCGGGCGCGACCTTCTTCTCCTGCTGGTCGAGGTGGAAGACGTACGGCGACGGCACATTTCCGTTCGGATCGGAGACCGCCTGGTCGCCCGAGTGCCCAAACGGCGGCGGAGGGACAGTGCTCTCGAGGATGTACGGGTCCTTCTGCGGGATGCCGCCCAGGACGCTCGTGTTGACGCCCAGGTTCTGCGCGACGACCTCGAGCGGGGTGTGCGCGAGCCAGTCCGAGAGCATGAACGTCGTGCCGCTGGCGTCGAAGTTGCCGTCCGTGAAGATGAGCAGGATCTCGAGACCCTGGTCGAGGGCCTGGATGGAGTGCGGGACGCCAGGAGGGAAGCTGGCGTGGGATCGTCAGTAACATCGCCATGGACGTTCCATGAGAACACTACGCACTAGTAGATGTCGGGGTCCGTGCCGTTGAGGGGCCCCTTGATGTCGGAGATGTAGCTCTTGCCGTTCTCGTCGATGGCAGAGATGCGACCAGTGCCGTTGAGAATGTACCCCCACTCGGCTACACGGTGCCAGTGACTGTGTGTCGAATCAGCATCGAGCCTTTTCGTCCTGACATAGACGCCGAGGTTAACGTACAGTTCACGGTAGGCATTGGGCGAGAGCCTGAGCTCAGCCGCAGCGAGGTCCTTCGCTGAAAGATTCTGTCAGACTTCGGGCCCGACGTGCAGATCACGACTGGGGAAGCTTACATGGCGGAAGATCGGTGATCGTCTGCTCGCGCACCCATCCACCCTATCAGACCGCGTTAGCCACATGCATATGTGAACGTTCTGCGAATGGCGTACTTTGAGTAGCCGCGTATGGGACAACGACATCGACCACTTCAAATTCGGGACCGTCCCTGTAGCCGGATGGCGTCAACAGAAGCCCATATGAGGTGTCACGCTTGGTGATGGACCCACCCGCATCCGTGGGTGGAGCAGCGACGTTGTCCGGGTTCTGGGCGTCGATTTGGTGGTTGCTGTTCGCAAGGAAGGTGTCGCCATTCCCGTTGCGGATGGGCTGAGGATCCTGGCCGCCGAAATCGGCGACCTGCCCAACGTCAGGAGGAGTGATGTCCCGCTTCGACCGCTTCGCCACAGGCTCGTCGTATGCGGGACGCAAGTGTCTCGTCTCGGACGACGCAGCGGATCGCCGCCCGAGGTTAAGAGGCTTGACAGATGCCCCCTCGCGGGCGAAGAACGCGCGAAGCTCATCATCTGCTGACGGCGACGCAGAGACGAGGCTGGCAGCGGCCAACGCTGCGAGTAGCAGATGAGACAGTCGAGCGAACATGTTGAGAGGAAGGGTGATGCGGCGGAAGGAGGGTAGACGGGGTGGCCACGGCGGACGGTGCAGTAGAAGCAGGACTCTTTATACCCGCAGGGCGATCGCTCTACCTCTCGCGGCTGCGTATCATATGCATGTACCTTCCAAGGCCGCCGAAACCGGAACCGCCATTTCTTCTTAGCGCGTCATCCCACGATATCCCTGGAACAGCATGCGGACGGCGTTCGCAATGGGGCATCTGCCTTGTAACGGACGCACGCCATAACACAGCAGCTGCGGCACATTGGTCATTGGCCGGAAACAGCCCGCCCTGGATCGCATGGCTGTGAATAGCGGAATCACTGCTCGTCCAGATGGAACTTCTAACGCACCACGAACGGCCGGCGCACGGTCTTGCGATCGCCACGGGCGTATGACCGCATGCCAGCTTGGATCTTCAGGACAGACGAGTGATTGATACCCCGCGAGAAGCAGATATGACGCGTAATCGTGACTTGAGCTAATCCATCGACGCGATGTCAACGTCCGCTATCGCTGGGCGATCCCTGGCAGCTCCTCCGGGACGTTCACGAGGAGTACAGGATCTGTGGTGCGGTCGAATCCTCGCTGCCGCGTTTCGTTCGCGTGTGGGAGCGACAAGGGCGGATGTTCGTAATGGGGCACCGCGCGGACCCGCTATTGATGGGATGCGGACAGTCCTGTGACAAGCCTGAGTAGCATCAGTAAACAGCTCAGTACCGACAACCACTCCAGAGTGCAACATTTGAGTGCAAGGGGACGTACTGATTAATCCATCACACCCGGCGGCTATTTGGTCCAATAGTAGGTATGGTGTATGAAAGCGGCACCGCTGGCAGTGTGCAAATGCTGTTCCGCCCCGTAAGCGCAAGGGGAAACAGGGTCGCTCCAGGCATGGAGACCGGAAAGGACACAGCCAGTGGTCCCGCTATGTCTTGCCGCTCAGATTTACGACCTTATGACTTCTCAAGGTCTCTGGGGGGCACAGTACACGCCGATAAACACCGCAGCCTAAGGGGCAGTGGCGAGATGGAGCCGCGCTACAGCCATGCCGCCGTCGGCGCGGGTTGAGAACGAGGCGGACCCGTACGATAGGTATACCGCAGACTCTGCATGTGGTCGAAGCGCGTCCACGAATCCGATCGCCTGCCGGGAATGGCGCATCGGGACACACCATGGCACTCACTTTGGGCTAATTCGTGCATCTTACGACGCTGGATACTATAGTCCTGAGCCAACTGCAAACGTAGCTTCAAGAACTCTGACCTAAAAGGGAAAGGGACAAGAATGTCTTCAAGAAGTGTCTTCACGCCAACGCGCAGAAACGACGAGGCTGTTTGCTGCTAGTGATGGCTGGGTAAGTGCAAACTCCTGTGAATTCCACGCATGAAGCATACCAAATTCGTGAAATTGCCTCTTACTGAAGTCAACGAACCCAACCGAGGTCGGAGGTAGAGAGGGAAGCACCGAGCCCGAAGAGTGGCATAGCCCGCCTCTCGGGTGCGAGATTGATGCATGTCGCGCTCACCGAGTGAGACCCATGCGGGAGAGGAACACCGCGCCCCTCCTCCTCAGGCGCTACGTCCTCTCGCGAAGGCGAAGGGACGATCGGGGCCGCTCTGATGCATATGTTTGTCTGCACTGACGCGACTGGACTTTGACGATGCGCACTGGCGGCTCCATGTTCACACATGTGCGATTGCAGGATTTAGACCAACGTGTTGAAGGACAAAAGTGCATCTGCGGTGTGTGGCTAAGAGCTGCACACTCAAGATGCATTGGATTGTCAGAGCGTATTCGCAAAAGAGTCGAAACCGTACAGCGCGGGACTGCAAACGCGAGCGAGGCACCGCGTTGTAGTCTGTCGAAGCGAGGTTCAGAATTGCGATGGGGCGGCTATAGCCACGCGCAGATTCATTATATAATCTTGAGCGGCCTGTTCAGTGAGAGTCACTCACTATTTTGGTCGTGACTTACAGTTCATGTTCCTCAGCCCTGGAGTTCTCCCTGAGCGTCCTCCTACGACTATATGGATAGCTCTCAGACATCCAGGAGATCCCTGCCGCTATTGCGAGTGTTCGAGATGCATGCGGTACTTCCCACAATGCACGCGCGCAGTCATGGGTCTAAGGCAAAGCCGTATTGGTGATGAAGATGGATAGCCAGATGTCGACGAGGATGGTCGAGGTCCGGGATAAGCTGCTGGCGCCTTCGAATCCGATGAAGTGCAAAAGAGCCTGCCCTAAACACTCCCCCGGCCACGTGCTTCTCCCAGATTTTCCTGTTATCACATCGCATCGAGTTCTAACTTGCCCATCTCCCTCCATCCTCCCCTCCTCGACGTGCAAAATGGCATCCATTGGCACTCTCTACACCACCCCCCAGCAGGCGACCGGCAAGCGCGTATGTCAATGCAATTTTGTGTGCCGTACGCAAATCCTGACTAGCCGAGCATAGATTCGCGCCGTCGCCGCGCTTAGCGGGCTCAAGCTCGACCTTCCTGAGAACTACGTCCACTTCGAGGACAACAAAAAGCCTGAGTTCCTGGCCAAGTTCCCTCATGGCAAGATTCCCGCCCTCGATGGCGCGGATGGCTTCAGGCTCTTCGAATCGACCGCGATCGCGCGTTACGGTGAGTCAATCTGCCTCCACCCCGAACGGAATAGCGAAAGGACGAGAATATCACAATCAGTTATCCCTGTCTTAACATCTATGTCGACAGCATACTACTTTTCTGATCCGCTTCCGTTCTGCACGCGTCTTCAAAAGCTCATGCTGACTCCTTCCATCAGTCGCTGCGCTTGCCCCCAACTCTACGTTGCTGGGCTCCAACCTCAAGGAGTCCGCTCTCATTGACCAGTGGGTCTCGTTCGCCGACAACGAGATCGGTTCCCACACGAACTTCATCTTCCAGCTTGTGAAGGGCATCCTCACCCCCTACGCCAAGCCCGTAAGTCCCTGTACATGAACAGCACGCACAGCTGTTGACCATGGTTGATAGATCCACACCGCTCTTGTCGAGCGCCAAACCCGTTCCCTCAAGACCCTTGAGGCCCACCTCTCCTCCCGCACTTTCCTTGTCACTGAGCGTATCACCCTTGCTGATATCAGCCTGGCCTCCGTCATCCAACGCGCTGTCGCTGTCACTCTCGATGCTCCCGCCCGTGCCCAGTACCCCAACATCATCCGCCATCTGGAGACCATCGTCAACCAGCCGCAGCTGAAGGAGATCTTCGGCGAGACTGAGTACGTTGAGAAGGCGCTCGCATACACCCCTCCCGCAAAGGAGAAGAAGGAGCCCAAGCCCGCTGCTGCCCCCGCGCCCAAGGCGGCGAAGCCCGCCAAGAAGGAGGAGGACGACGAGGAGGATGACATCCCCAAGGAGGAGCCCAAGGCGAAGAACCCCCTCGACTCTCTTCCCAAGTCCTCCTTCAACCTCGAGGACTGGAAGCGCGCGTACTCCAACAAGGAGACCCGTGGCGCTGACGGTGCGCTCGAGTGGTTCTACAAGAAGTGAGTTGTGGCCCGCTAGCTATCCATACGAAACGATACTGACCCCTTTCCCGCAGCTACGACCCCGAGGGTTTCTCCATTTGGCGCGTGGACTTCAAGTACCCGCAGGAGCTCACCCAGACGTTCATGTCGTCTAACCTGATCACCGGTTTCTTCAACCGTCTCGAGGCGTCGCGCAAGTACCTCTTCGGCTCGATGGGCGTGCTCGGCCAGACGAACGACTCGCTCATCAGCGGTGTCCTTATCGCCCGCGGGCAGGACATCATCCCCGTCGTTGAGGTGGCGCCCGACTACGAGTCCTACGAGTACAAGCGCCTCGATCTCAACAACCCCGAGGACAAGGCGTTCTTCGAGGCTGCGCTCGCGTGGGACCTTGAGATCGACGGCAAGAAGTGGGTCGACGGCAAGAACGTAAGTACCGTATCTTTCAGTGACATCGCCGGACTCGTGCTGACAACCCGGTCTTGCAGTTCAAGTAAACGCGCTTGGTTCTTGGGTGTTCATAGATGTATCATTTGCTCTCCTGCTTGTGTCGTTAGTTTGGCGGATTTGTTGTGTTGTTGCAGTATCACGAAATGCAAAAAGAATTGTAAAGGGTCAAAACCGTAATCTCGAGTGTGTAGGCGATATTGAGATGTGCGTGAGTTTGATCAGTATTCCTTGAATGTCTTGCGTCTTCGACACACGATGCGAACGAGAATCATGGCCTCGCCCTGGCGACTGTCTTTGTGCAACGTTTTCAAGTCGGCGACGGATTGCTCTCGCGAGCTGTTGAACGTATACTTTCGAAAACCTCGAGTACACAGCACGCATAACGTGCGCAGCACAGTTTCGCTGCGACGATCCGTCATATTTGCAAGGGGCTGCTGCAGAAGAATCGAGAGAGAGCGAGGACAGAAGGATGCAAAATATAAGGCCCATAGCGAACGTCACAGCGGAATAGCTACAGCAGATCATACAAACAGGTAGCTGTGCTTTTACGACGAATCAACACGTTTCCCCGGGGCTGGAGGCGCGGCTTGCACGATTCTGCAGAGTTGGCGTGAGCTGGACACGGGCATGATCGTAGTATACGTGCACATACCGAGGACAGGAGAGATCGTCGCCGGCCTCGCCCACGACGGTCATCGTGCCCGAGCTGCTCCACAACGCCCACTCCAGAGCCAACTCGTCGCGGTACGGCTCCGGCCCAAACAGCTGCACCATGTCCCAGAACTGGTGGAAGACCTGCTGGTGCAGCATCTGCGCCTCCATCGTGACCAGCTCCCAGTACTCCGGGTACCAGCCCGCGAACTCCCAGTCGACGATCCCTGAGAGACGGCCGTCCTTGACGAGGATGTTGCGCGCGGCAAGGTCTGCGTGCGTGAAGCAGATCCGGTGTCGCTTCGCGTGCACGGGCTCGGCGAGACGGCGGAGGGCGGGCATGCGGTGGGGGAAGAGCATGCCGTTCGCCTGAGCGAAGATGTGGTCCTTGAACTGCTGCTGGTCTTCACACGGACCGATGAGGCTCGAGTCGCCGACACGATTACAATTGACTGGGCCACCGGAGACCGATGCGACCGCTGGTGACGCCGGCGGGGTGAGCGACCGTAGCTCCTTGAGCGCGTCGCGGAGGTCTTGCACGAGAGGGCCAGAGTCGGACATATTGAGAGTTGGTGGGGGCAGCGCCTCGACCTGCTCCAAAACGGCGGAGAGGCCCTCGGTGTCTCCGCTCGTCATGTAGTCGTTCACGTTCAGGCGTTGTATCACCTCCATGTCGGCGGGTGCGCGGATGACGCGATCCCATACCCAATTCTCCAAGGTTTCACCCTCAAGGCGCGTCATGATGATCATACCACGTAAACGTGTTGGGGATTCGTACTCAACGACATCCAGAATGCGCGGGACAGGGATCGTCGTGTTGTTCCCGACGAACTGGATGTTGTGCACTTCGTACTGAGGTACGTCCGAGACCTTCGAGACAAGACCAAACGGGAGCATTCGCACGCGAATGCTATGGCTGGCTTCGCCGTATCGCCTGTCGGCCCATCGGTAGACGGCCAGGCGGATAGAGGACGGCAGACAGCGCCACACCGCCCATAGCGGGCGGGTCAATGCGTGAGTGATCCAGGACATCGCTGCCAGTGGGTCTAACTACGAATGTTAGAAACCACGGCCACTGGATGCAACCCGAAGCCGATGTTACTGACTTACTGCTGTGAGCTGTCCCAGCCGAATTTGTGCAATATATTGAGGGCAGACTCCACTCAGGATCGGAGAAGATGAGCAGGTTGGGAGGCTATCCAGTGGATGGCTGGCTCGCAGCGACCTCCCACATGGGCGTTGGATCTGAACAGTAAGTACTTGCAGCTTCCGAAGTATATCACTCGAGCACGTGGTAGCAGGTGGTAGCGGAGTAGATTCGCGGTTGAGCAATACCACGTGGTACCTACGATTTGCCGCAACGGTTATGCACCACCGATCCTTGTGGGCGTGGAGGTCGCGGAGAGTCCTACAACCTGATCATAGCTACAGGTCGATTCGGAGAGGAGTCGTACAAACACGTACCTGCAAACGTGTACGCAAGTAGATCGCTCGGACTGGGTGGCGGCTGCTCGTAAAATGCGATGATTCGAAGGTGAACATATGCCATGACCAATGGCAAAACATGACAGCGATGATAGCACGTGTAATGACAGTCCAGGAGAACCAAGCGAGCCCGATGGCAACACTACGCCAATTATGCGGTATCAACTACCCCATCTGCAGTCGGAGCCTGAGTCGCGGGTTTCTTGACTCTACGAACAATGATTCAGTGATCTATCGGGTGGGCGTGCGCATGCACATACCGAGGACACGATATATACACATCGTCTCCTGATTCGATCAACTCCGGCGACATCTGCATGCAGCACTGCAATGCCCACTCGAGAGCCAACTCGTCCTCGTACCGCTCCGGCCCAAACAGCTGCACCGCGTCCCAAAACTGGTTCGCCAGCGCCTGCCTGATCATCTGCATCTCCATCGTAGCAAGCTCCCAATACTCCGGGTACCAGCCCGCGAACTCCCAGTCAACGATCCCCGACAGACGGCCGTCCTTGACGAGGATGTTGCGCGCGGCGAGGTCCGCGTGCGTGAAGCAGATCCGGTGCCGCCTAGCGTTGACGGGCTCCGCGAGGCGTCGGATGGTGGGCATGAAGCGGGCGAAGACGACGGGGTGCACTTGGGCGAAGAGATAGTCCTTGAAGTCCTGCTGATCCTCAAATGGGCCGATGAAGTTGCTTTCCCCTGCACGATTGCACGAGAGCGGCTTCCCCGAAAGCCCTGAGACCGCAGGCGATGCCGGTGGCGGGAGCGCACGCAGCTCCCTAAATGCATTGCGTAAATCCTGAATGAGAGGGCCGGCGTCGTTCAAATCAAGGACAGGCGGCGGAAGAGCCTTCAGCTGCTCGATAACGGCGGAGAGGCCGGCGATATCGTCCGTGGCCATACAGTGATCCATACGCTCGAAGAGCTCCATCTCGCCAGGCGCACGGATGGCGTGATTGGAGAGCCATTTGGACAATGGTTGCCCCTCGAGTCGTGTCATGAGAAGGAGGCGAGTAGGCCGTGAACGCCCCGATGGGGTGTACTCGATGGCGTCTAGAATACGGGGAACAGGGATGGAGGTGTTGTTCGCGACGAAACGGATGTTTGCCGCCTCGTAGTAGGCCTGGACCAAGCCCTCCTTGATGACGAGACCAAACGGAAGCATATGCACACGAACGCTAGATCCAGTCTCGCCGTATCGCCGTCGTAACCAGTGGTAGACAGCCAGGCGCATGGAAGGGGGGAAACAGCGCCACAACGACCATAGCGTGGCAGAGAGCGTACGAGTTATCCATGACATGACTGGATGGAGCACGATGGTTCATGAGACCTCCTCGCAGCAGAGTATGTGTACTCACTGTCCGCTTTTGCTGCCCGTGAGCGAAAGAAAGATGAGCGGTTGTCCCAAGGATTGTTCTGTGCTCCGGGAGGGAGTGAGGGAGCAGGTTGTATTTTGAGACGTGCGCATGAGGCACGTTGTGTATGGCCAGGCCCGGATTATGTAATGCAAAGGATTTCCCGAATCCTGGCGCCTATGCATGCTGAACTTCAAGTTCGTCCGGCCGTCGACGCCGTACACCGTGGATCCTCGAGTATTTGACCGTCACAATTATTTGGCGTATGGGACATGCACCGTGCCACCGTCTGCTTGATTGGCTCAACAAGCTCACAACCTCGCGCCAGCTCTGAAATGCTGCAAACACAGGCGGCGGTTCGACTGTGCATGCATGATGTATCTGTATGTTTCGGTACGCATACTAGATCGTATTGTGCAGATGCCAAGTAGCTGACGATTGCTTAGAGCCATCTATGCCTTATGGGCGGTGGCAAGCAGTCGGGCCCGGCAGGTGGTACGTAGATCGTCGTAGGCCAAAATGGGCTCCATCACGGAAAGTGATTGTCTTCGCACTCCTGGTCATGGGGACCCGGGATATACCCGACTCGGGGAAGTGAGAAGGGGATGACGGGTGCTACGGGCCTGTAGGGGAATCCGCGAACACCCTATCTTCCCCCGGGTCTCTCCTATCCGATGGAGGAGTGAACGCAAAGACATTTGGGCCGCGCACGGCGTGCTCGAAATCTCAGTACTCCCCGGCCCTCAGGAGGTGCTGCGCTCTGCACACATCACACAAAGCTCTCAGATGTCGACGCAGGATCCCTCCAAGTACGTACCCATGCCTGGTATCAATCCTGTGTCCGCTTCATGAAACATACACGCTCAGCTTGGGCCCCTTGGATGGACACGTCCGAGGAAATATCCTAGCGGGGCTGTGCCTCAGCCCCAACATCGGCCAGTACCACTGGCTAATCTATCTATGTGAAGTGAGTTCATGATATCAACAACCCCGCGACATCTGCTACAATGAGACATACAGGATGAACGGACGGGCACCAAATTCCACGCCCATAACCGCTTGAACACGGAACCGTGGAGATACGAATGTCAAGAGTGGAACGCGCTGCAATCGGCTACGTGCGTGGCCCTCACGAAGATTGGTCGTCTGCGCGCGGGGTTGGGCAAAAACGACATGGATGCTGTGCTGAAGGACATCCCCATGGCCGTACCGGACAGAGACCGCCCGAAGTTCCGTACGTTCACCTGCCGCGTGTGGTTCCGCGAGGCTCTGCGAAGGTTGCACATCGCGGGCCTCATCAACCTTACCTATCCCAACTTTGATTTGGACACTCGCATCGACGCTCTGGAGGGTCCTCTTCTCACCAAGGCCGTCGCGGTGGAATTCCGGAGTGGCCGTGACGACCAGGCACCTGTCATCATGCGGCCTTCTGACCTCACCATGGAGATGTAGAACGAACGCGATCGTCGTACCAACGGGCAGGGTAATCCAGAGTTGGGCGGGGCAGTAACCACCGGGCTCTCTCTTGCCGCGCAGCCCTCCTCGATATCCGTTGGGTTCATACCACGACTTGATTCCGCAGTACGCCGTCACGTTATCAGTCTGTGTTGTGCAATGTATCCCGAGTGTTCCCCCCACCCTAGCATGATCACCGAATGCGACTTTGAAGACACACTCGTCTCGAGCCCTCAGCCTGAGTGATAATCCACCCTCTGCGCTTGCCGAGCCCTACGCTGCGCATTTCCGGTTTGCGATCTGCATGCGAAGGGGCGAATAACTCGCTTCCGAGAGGGACTTGCTGATTTGAGAGCTGGGTCCGATTCTTCTCCCCGGTGAAGGTGGACGAGGCTGTAGCTGTGCCGTGGTTGAGCCATGGGTAGCGTAGCGTCCATCGATCGTAGCGTTATGGAAATCGTGATCATACAGTGCAGACGCCTGCGGGTGGGCATGCGCTGGAGAGAGCCATTCGTCTGGGCGAATATCAGTTACTACTGTGATCGAATCCGTAATGGACCGGCGAGTTCACAGTCACCTGCACAATTGCATCGGAATTGTCAACCATACAGTCCTGCACTGCACCCGCGGACTCGGATGATCGCCACGGCGATGGAATCGCGCTCAGTGAACCAGTGAACGCCCTACGGAAGCCATGCACGAGAAGAGTGGCATCAGAAATGTCGGAAATGGGGCTTACCGTGCTCCTTGGCCTAGCCAATATGTCGTCAAACTCGTCCGCCTGCCCATACGTGTGTGCCGGTCACTACAGGCACCCGGGGCAGACGGCGTGGCCAAATAACCAATTGCCCAGAGGATCACCTCCCGAGCGCGTTTTCAGGATGAACAGCTTAGGAAGACGTGGAACCGTGTTCAATTTCGACTATCAGGCAGCATTCAGGACGCGTACGGGCATGGCTGTATTGCTCGTGACATACCGGACATTACTGTCGGCCTCGATGCGGGGATATCCTGAGCCTGAGGTGGCTCTGAGCACAAACTCACGTGAAAGCATCCGAGTCTCAAACCTGAGGAAAAAGTGTGCTTGGCGTTAGCACCGACTGGCAATGGTGACAAGCCAAGCGAATGGCCATGGATGGACTCGACCACGGTGGCGGGGAGAGGGCGCAGAGTACGTGTGTACCGGTACCAGTCAGTCCCGGGCCCTGTAGTCTCACAGATAGTCAGTATATGCGTCTGCTGCGACCCTCGGGAGAGTGCTCCTACTGTTCTGTCGAATGAGTGGTGTGTTGAAGTTGACATTTGAGCGACTCATAACCCTAGGCAAACTAGCGTTGCTGGACAATTCCAAGTAGGATTCCCAGTACTGTAGTCGCTGCTACCTGCCTCTAGCACTACTATGCTGATTAGACTGTATGCGTCTTTTGTACCACACATACTGACCGACGTGGAGTGCAGGGAAGAAGTGATCGGAACGAACCTATATACATAAGAAGTTGCCGAACTTCGAGGTGTTCGGCGACGCAGTGGCGACGCGCGCTCCGGCTGCCGCGCACAGCCTGCGCATCTTGACCAGCGACCACCACCACGTTCACCAGCTGCGGGCCAGCTCTCTTTGCGGCCGCCAGCATTTCTTGGCGATGGACGACCCGACGACGATAGTTACCTCAAAGGGCGAGCCTTCTGCATCTGCAGTTACCGCCGCCTCTGCCTCCGCGTCTTCGATGACGTTCTCGCAAGCCTTGCAAACCATACAGGAACCAGACGTACGTCTGCTCCTTGTGAGCGCCCTGACCGGTCTTAATAATATCGTACAGGTCAATATCTTTGTCGCTGCGCAGCGCGGCGACGTTGACACCATCCGTGCGCTCATCGAGTCGGGCAAGGCAAGCGCGACAGACCGGGACGACCAGAACATCACCCCTCTCCACTGGGCAGCTATCAACGCACAGCTCGCAGCATGTAGATATCTCCTGGAACAAGGCGCAGAGGTGGACGCATTGGGCGGAGATCTTGTGGCTACGCCAATGCAATGGGCCGCGCGCAATGGGTACCTGTACGTTATCCAGCTGCTCATCGCCCACAACGCGGACCCCAACATCGCCGATGCGCAAGGATATAATACCCTTCACCTCGTCACGCATTCCTCCTCTGTCATGGCGCTGTTGTACCTCCTCCACCAGCCGATCAACGTGGATTCGCGGGATTCTCAGGGCCACACTTCGCTCATGTGGGCCGCGTACCAGGGTGACGCGCTCTCGGTCGACCTGCTGCTCAAGCATGGTGCCAGTCCGAACACAAGGGATGATTCTGGGCTCACCCCTCTACACTGGGCTGTTGTGCGAGGCAACCGCGTCTGCATACGGAGACTCGTGGAAGCAGGAGCGGATGTGCACGCGAAGGACGGAGAGGGCAGGACTGCGCGGGATATGGCGGTCGAGCTGAAGAGTCTGGGTGCCTGGAAGCGTGCGTTGGACGAGGGTGGCTTCACCGAAGACGGTGTTCCCAAACGAAAGCCTCTAAGCGACGTGAGTTGAGTAGTGGATGCTTACGAGACCATCACTAACTCCAAGACAACTACAGAGAAACACCAAGATCGTCATCTTCATCCTCCCCACCGTATTCCTATTCCTCATGTTCATGACCCTCAAGATACTACCATGGTATACCGGCATAATCCTCGCCATGGCGCTCTTCTTCGGAATGCACCACGTACGTCCCCCAAAACCTCGTTCTAAGGCGCATATACTCACTTGCGCCCCAGCTTGTAACCCGAGCACTGCTAGACAAATCGAACTACACCGACAGCGTCACACACAGCCCGTACTTCGCGGGTATCATCACCGGCTCGATGGTCTGGGTCACATACGCGTGGCTCACGCGCCTTATTCACCGTACGTCTTCGTCGGTCTTCTCATGTGAACGTACTGACGTCTTCACTGCAACAGAAAGCGAATCCCATCCTTTCATCCATCTGACGCTTGCAATCACCATCGGGCTATGCGCATACAACTTCTTCCGCGCGATCAGCCTGGACCCCGGAACTTGCCCTAAGCCATCGAACGACGCTGAGCTGAAGACGGTATGCTCGCATTGTCTGTTGCTTGGCATCGCTTGCTCATCTCTCCTAGGTCATCGAGGAGCTTGCCTCGCAAGGTCGGCTCAACGGCCAAACGTTCTGCATACAGTGCATGGTCAGTACTCGTTACTATAGCATCCCCCGCGCAGCGCCTGACATCGCTGTGGTAGGCTCGGAAGCCCCTGCGCTCAAAGCACTGTCGCATATGCGACCGCTGTATCGCACGTCATGACCAGTATGTTGCTCTTGGTATCGCTCGGGGTACCTTGTGCTGATATGCCGTACAGCCATTGCCCGTGGGTGTGGAATTGCAGTATGTAGCCATCGCTCTCTCGTTCGACGGAAGTGAGCTAACCCCCTGCAGTCGGTGTCAACAACCACAGGCAGTTCCTGCTATTTGTCATGACGCTCGTCCTGGGCATTATCCTTTTCGACTACCTCACGTTTGAATGTAAGCACGCGTAATGGGTTTGCTAACCTGTGGCTGACCATTTGCGTAGACTTCTCGACCATTCAGATATCCACAGATCCCGCCGACATCTCACCCTCTTGCATCTTCCCGACTCAGCTCTGCGCGATCACCGCACACGATACCTTCCTCTTCTCTGTCGCTGCTTGGTCGACCCTCCAGCTCTCCTGGACGCTCATCCTGCTCGCTACTCAGCTCTGGCAAGTTGCCCGCCAAATGACGACGCTGGAGGTCTCCAACCTCGGCCGCTACGGCTTCATGGGCGGCCGCGGCGGCGCGAACCTGCACGGACAGATGGGCCACCAGCATCGCCATCTCCCCTCGGAGGACTCCGCGGAGGGCCAGCTCGGTGGCGCGCCCGCACACCGCCATTCGCACGGCATGTGCGCGGGGTGCGGGAGCGGCTTCCTGATGAGCCTGCTCGGCTTTGATCGTTTCACGAAGGGCAAGGCGGCCGATGGGCTCGCGCGCGCGGGCAAGGCGCCGAACCCGTTCGACACCGGCCTCGTCGGGAACTGCAGGGACTTCTGGACGCGCGGGCAGGAGCTCGGCGTGGAGTACGAGCGGCTGTACGACGTGCCTCTCGAGGGCTTCGCGGAGGCGAAGCGTCGGAGAGAGGAGGGCGGCGAGGAGCTGCACGCGAACGAGGGCGGGCGGAAGTCGCTCAGGAGCAAGCTGCTCATGGGCCTCGGGCTGGGACGCAGCAGCCGCAGCGGGTACGAGCCTCTCAGCCAGGTATGAGGAGAATCATGGATGGAGGATGGGGATGCTACGCTATCGATGTTTGTTCGCTTGCTCTCTGTATATACTCGGTCGGTCGGTTGTGGACGGACTTCTACCGGTGTACGAATGACGATACGTTACGACCACAAGCCTCGACTTGGGCTGGCGTGTGCACGCAGGCGCCGCACTACGGGCGCTTCGACCGCGGCCTGTTTGTTCTGCAACCACAACGTGCACGACACTCCTACGATGCATCTGGCCCTTCAGCTATACATTTCAGCACGTACTCGAACTCCAGTATGCCGATTCCTCGAGGTAGCCGAGGTCTCCATTGGGATGCCGGCGCCGTGCACATCACATGTCCTGCAGATCTGGGAACAAGCACCGGTTCGGGGTGCAGGCGTGCCGGCCTGCGCTTGCACTCACATACTAACTACCATTCAGACCTCGGCCGAGCCCAACCGTCCGGGGTGCTCAGGAGCATACAAGTATAGCTCGACCGCTACACGGGCACTGGCAGCTGTAGCGTGAGCGAAACGGAGAGGCGTCGCCCCCCGAGGCACTCCGGATTCCTTGCAGCGTCTCTCAGCCGGCTGTAGCTGGCTCTTTCCTGGTCGCAACCTCGTTCGCCACAACTGTACACTCAGGAGGAAGTAGTCGTCAATCAATCCAAGATGGCGTCGAACCAGAACGTCGCGGACATGGCTGAAGCGAGAAAGCGCAGCTCGCTCGAGCCCGCCAAGCTACACTCGTATTTGTGGGGTGGTCAGTGTTCAGCTATGCTCTCAGTAGTTATATGACGCGCTACTGACCCGGGCGTTTGCTTCTGCTTCTAGAGGCAAAGGTATGGGAGGCCAAGCGCAGCATAGCTACAATCCTCTCGAAGGACGAGGTGTTTAACAAGGCGCGAAGGTTCGGCACCTTCACAACAGGGTCCCGGACACACCAATGTTGATCGCCCCTTTCAGGTTATTTCTGAATCGCACAGAGACATACCAGCGCGGGCTTGCGATGACGAAGCGCCTCTACGAGCTGGCGGATCAGCATGGCTGGTCAGACGAGGAAGCGAAGCTCGCCGTGAGGGTCATCGACGAGCCTCTCCCAATCATATTGCACAACGCAGGTAGGCAACTCCGGCTATATATATGCGTGTGAAAGTCTCATTCTCGTGGTGTTTTAGCCTTCGAGCCTGTCGTGCGCTCTCAAGGCTCGCCAGAGCTTAACAGGTACTACGACGAGCTGAAAGCACGGCATGGTGTCATAGGGTATGTGCTGCCTCTACGTCCTCCCCAGGTAATCCCCACTCACGCTCTTGAACGCGATGAAGATGCTACCTCCAGACCGAGCTCGGGCACGGGACGAACGTCGCCGCGCTCGAGACGACCGCGACGTACCTTCCCGCGACGCGCGAGTTCGAGATCAACTCCCCGACACTCACGAGCAGCAAGTGGTGGGTCGGCGCGCTGGGCAAGACCGCTACGCATGGCGTTGTGCAGGCGCGCCTCATCCTGCCCTCGGGACAGGACGTCGGACCGCACCTGTTCTTCGTCCAGCTACGATCCACAGAGGATCACAAGGTGCTTCACGGGATCACCGTAGGCGATATCGGTGAGCAGCTGTACCTGGACATCGAAGATTGCATGACGGCTTATGTGTGTTGCAGGACCGAAGGCGTTGGCAGGCTATGCCGCGGTGGACAACGGCTATGCACGGTTCGACCATGTGCGCGTACCGCGCGAGCATATGCTCTCTGCTTTCGCGTCCGTCACGCCGGACGGCAAGTATGTGCAGCCTCCGCACGCAAAGCTGAGTTACGGCGGGGTGAGCGTTGCAGCACACTGCTGTGCTTGGGTAGTCACTCACACAACATCCTGTAGATGATGTACATCCGCTCGAGGTGAGTACGTTTCCCGGATCTTGCGTAAAGTCCGTGGTTCTGATGTCCCACAGTATGGTTGTCTCCGGCGGCTGGACGATCGCCAAAGGTAGAACGAGATGTCAAAGCTATTCCGGACACCCATATACTGACGACTGGACAGGCGCTACCATCGCAATTCGCTATGCCACAGTGCGCAGGCAAGGAAACAAGGGGCCCTATGGCCTGGAGCGCCAGGTCATCACATACCCATCCGTGTACTATCGTCTCCTCCCGACCCTAGCACACGCGTACGTCTTCATCTTGCTTGGGCGAAACTTGGTGAGCACTCCGCGATACACTATCTCCGTGTAGATACTCACTCGGTTCTAGTGGAAAGCCTTTTCAGACATGTCCGCCCGACTCGCCTCTGGCGACACATCGCTGCTGGCCGAGATGCATGCGACGACGAGCGGACTGAAGAGTCTGGTCAGCACCGTTGCCATCCAGGACCTCGAAAGCGCACGGCGCTCGATGGGCGGGCATGGCTTCAGCGACTTCGCGGGCGTGGGCAGGCTGTATGCGGACTACTTGCCCGGTGCAACGTTCGTACATCTTCCAGGAACTTTGAGACGTGGCACTGATGCGGAGAACGTAGGTTCGAGGGTGACAACTTCGTGCTGGACCAGCAAGTCGTGCGGGCCGCGCTGAAGGCCTACGACGCCCTGATCACTGGAAAGACCAAGTCCGCTTCCGACCTCACACCCTCATCTTCATATCTACGGCTCCTCATGCAGGACGAGCCGAACGCGGACATGTCTTCCGCCGCGGCGTGGGACGACCCGCGGACGTCGATCCTGTTGCTGGAGAAGCGCGCGGCGGCGATGGTGCAGGAGCGCGCTAGCCACCGCGGCAATCCGGACGCGAGTAGCGACCAACGCGTGGCGAGGGCCGTGGTGGACGCGTTCGTCGCCGTCCAGGTCGGCGCGAACATCCGGGACTTGGAGAGCACTATCGGGGGACGCGAGGCGCGGGTTCTCAGGACGCTGTATCTCTTGGTGAGTACGCTTCCTTGACATATGGCGGGGAGCCTCGCTGACGGGAGGATGGCTGTCCGACAGTACCTGCTGACGAGCGTGGAGGGCGGCTTGGCGGACGTTCTGTCGTTCAATCTCCTGTCGGGATCTGACTCGCACGGTACATCTCCGAGGCTGGGAGACCCGACGCGGGCTCTGCGGGCGGCGATTAAGCGATCGTGCTTGGATCTCCTTCCTGAGGTGATTGGACTGACGGACGGGTTTGGCTTCAACGACTGGGAGCTGGACAGGTGCGTCCATCCTGCGTACTTGTGAATATTGGAGCAGTCCTTGACCTCACTTTGCATGCGCGTGCTCAGCGCACTCGGGCAATACGACGGCAATGCGTATGAGGCTATGTGGAAGAGGGTACAGACGGAGCCGTTGAACAAGACAGAGGTCCCAGAGGGCTACCAGGTGTGTTCCGTCACAAGCTTCCCCCAGCCCTCCATCCTGAACCTCTCTGCAGGAATATATCAAGCCCTTGTTGATTCGGGGAAAGCACGTCGGCAGCCGTTCGAAGCTGTAGGGTATCAGCATGTTGGCCAGCTCTTGGATAGGCGGAGCACCCTTTGTAGTATACACGCAGATTGTTGTACAAGTAGTAGTCACTGCCACGAGCCTCGGCCATGTTGTGGCGCGACATACGGAATCTCGATCGTCGCGGTTATCAGTCCTCGTCCTCTTCGTCCTCATCCTCGTCCTTGCCGCCCTTTTTGTCGTCGTCGCTCTCCTCCGCCTCTTCCTCTTCCTCCTCGTCGGACTCGATGCGCTTCGTGGCCTTCTTGGACGAGCTGGCGGGCTTCGCAGCTGGTTTGGGAGGCGCTTTCGCGGCCTTGCCCTTGGATTTGGACGACGAACTGGACGGCTTCGCCCTGGTGGACCTCTTGGGCTTCTCCTCCTCCTCGTCATCGTCGTCTTCATCGTCGAACCCCTTCACTTTGGTATAGTCGATGCGGATGCCGCGCGTGCGCCTCCCCGTCGTGATGATGTTGTCTGTGCTGATCGCGTTCAACTCGTCTACCAACCGGTCGTCAGTTCAATGCTCTATATCTCGCCATGCCCTGGAGCATGTACATGAACACACGTACCTTGGTCCACCCCCTCATCAGAGTCTACATCGCTCGCATCGAAGTCATCCTCCGAGTCGTCGCGCTTCGCCCTTTAGATCGCACGACGCGTTCATCATCTGCTCTCGACTGCGACACCAAGAGCGAGATCGACGTTACTTTTTGCTGCGGCTCTTCTTCTCGGGCTCGGGCTCCGCGCGACGCTTGCTCCTGGACGACATGGCGCGACTGGGGCTGCTCTTGGGCTGGGAGGGCGAGGACTACGGCGTCGAGGAGCGCAGGCTGGGGCTCGCAGATGGCGGTCGCGGGAAAGGATGCGCTGAGTTTGGAAGTCGTCTTGCCGGAGATCGTCGCACCGCCCGGCGACCAAGCCTGGCCTGCGGTTGGGCCGCCGCACTCCACACCGCACTGCACACTGCGCACACATGTGTCCACAGCGCCCAGGAACGGTTGGGTGTGGAGCGGGTGAGTTGCCTTACACAGTAAGCGCAGACGTCGCGCGCATATAGTCAGGTTGCGGGCCCCTTGCGATGTCGAACATGTCGACTCGGACGTTCTCATAGTTTACGGGCCCAGGTCCCGGAGGTGCGTCCTTGGGAATAGACGCGATCTTCTGGGCTGCTTTGGGTGATGTGCTCGCCGCTCTATCTGCCACGAACCACGTCCTAACTCAGATCCAGACGTTCAGCACTCATCCAGTGTCAGACGGATGAAGCCGCCTCGAGCCTATTCTCCCGAAGGGATGGGTGTATAGCGTGCGGATGCAATCATTGTTCTCACATGCTCGGTCACCTGAAGCAAAACAATCCACACGTCGAAGTGAGTTCGAAGTACGCGCGTTCTATACAACTGATATCGGATCCTCTGCATACAGAGCCGACGTATCAGTTCATTCTGCCGCCAGGGGGCCAAGGGCGCCGGCATAAAACGCTCCCCACCTCTTCTAATAATGGTCTTCCAGATTCACAGTGCTCGCCGACCCTGCATCGCTGGGGTGCGAGCCAACCGAATCTCGGACAGCTGCCCTAGATCTACACGGACTAGCGGGAAACCTAAAGCCGCCTTAATGAAGAACCCACCCGTCCGAGAACCCGAGCTCGAAACCTAGCTATAGGCCGCGCGCATGCAAACCGCGCGTACCTGGCGCATCTGCGCGACGAACGCACCGCGGTTCTGGCGGTTCTGCACCCACAGCAGTGGGACGCGTACCTGCCACTGTATCAGCTTCCTGCGCGGCCACCCTGGCGATCTGCTCGTTCTGGACTCCGCCCGCATACATCCCGCCGCCCCTGGGCGCCGCGGACGCACGGCGTGCTCTCACCGACATGCGGCTACGCGGATGTACGTCGGGCCCTCGCGCCGCTATCGCCCTCTGAATCAATGGGGCCGCCGCGCTGTTGCTTCTGCACACACACGAGTCGGAGCCCGAACTGCTCTACTAGAACGGCCCAGCGGAAACGCGCAACACGGACGAGGGCGCAGGCCTGGGCCCTCTGGCCTCAAGCCTCAGTACGACGGCCACTCAACTTGCAAGTACTCACGCCGCGAGCCGCGGGGGAACGACAGGGCCGTGAGCCGTGCGCACTGCTCCCGTTTGGCGAGGGCTCCATTCCACCCGTCTGGCCTGGCCCACTCCGCCAGCCTGGGGCCCCGAGATGGCGCAGCACGCCACGGAGGGCCCCATCCAATCATACGCCACCCACCGTCCCCGAGAGTGGGAGCGAGAGCTCGGCGAGAGATGCGAACTGCTCTGGTCTGGCAGGAGAAGCTGCTCGCCCCAGATTGTGCCAGACCGACGACCGTCGCTGCTGCCCGGGTAGTCCTACGTGCGCTTCGCCGAGCCCCATCGGAGGGTGCGGATGTTTTAATTTTCTGCACGTTCGCGACTCGCGGCGTCTTGCCCCGACTTCTCCTTGCTGACACCCCCGCCCTGTGTCCCTATAGCAGAAGCGGTGCTGCGGTTCCACGAAGCCCGCCGACCTGCCCTCGGTGCCCCTGGCCATATGGCATATGGGCGCGCACTCCTGGCGCGAACTCCGCGACGTCGCTTCCGCTTGGCGGGGCCCTGGTGCGATCAGGGAGCGAACCCGCCGGGGCCGTCGGCAGCTGTGTCGGGCCCCACTCGACCATCTTGCACTGTCACACAGCGTGGGATTGAGATAGCATTCGCGACGGTATAGGCTACATATCATACACAAGACGCTGCGCGGCGCGACAGCGGATAGTCTACATCAATAACATAAGTTACGCAGCGATACAGCGGGCGCGGGGCAGGGGACGGCGACAGCAGAAGCAAAACGGGGCGAGAGGAGTACATATGATACACAAGAGCCTCAGCTATTCCTCCAAAGTCCACGGGAAGCGCAGAGCACCGACAAACGAGAACGGACGAGATGAGCAGCGGGACGGACAGAGAGGGGAGAGCATGGCGGTATAGTCGGTAGCGAAGGAGAAGAGCGAGCGACTCGCTCAGAGGAACCACGTCTCGTTCCCGAGACCCATCATCGCGGCGAGACACTCGTCGCCCATCATGCCGCCGCCCCAGGAGCCGTTCATCTCTGGCATGCCCGGGATGCCGCCCTCCCCGGGCGGGAAGAGCTGCTCCCAAGTGCCGTCGCCAGCCGCGCTGGGCATCATGCCCGCCGCAGCGAGCTCCGCCGCCGCCTTCGTCACGTCGAGGTCCGCATAGAGGTTGCCGAGTGTCATGCTGGGGTCCTGCCCGCCGAACATCGACGAGGCCGAGTCGGGGGTGACTGGCGAGACGGGCTGGCCGTTGTGACCGTGCGCGTGCGAGTGCGCGTGCGCGTTTCCGTTTCCGTTCGTGTGAGCCTGCGCGCCACCCTGGGCAGCGCGCGCCTTCTTCTCGGCGAGCCGAGCGATGTGCGGGTCCATGAGCTGCTTGAGGAAGCGGGCGTACAGCTGCGTGTTGTGCTTCTCGTCCGTCGACATCTTGTCCGAGGCCCACGCCTCGAACAGCTGCGTGACGAGCCCGATGATGCGCTCCTCCTGCTGGATATCGAGGAACATGTTGAATTCCGGCCGCAAGCACTGCAAAAAAAGGTCAGCGTTTAGAGTCGTGGTGCAGCGACATTGTGGCAGTACCTTCATGAGGACTACCGCAGCAAACGCCGCGTGCACGTAGATCAACTCCGGGAAGTAGCGGATAAATCCGGTGGGCGCGAAATCCTCCACCATGAGTTTCACGAGGGTGGTCGCCGCCTGCACACACTAGTCGTCGGGCCAAGGTTAAACCGCTGGCAACGAAGGAGAAAACAGAGCGACAAGCGCGACGTACTCCCGCAAACAGCTCGCTGGGCTTCTTCGCCGAGAGCTTCGACATCAGCTGCATGCCGCAGCAGCAGATGACCAAGCGGCAGTGGTTGTAGACGCTGCGTGCCCAACTCTAATGTCAGCAAGCGCACGGCGCGACCGAGCCCGAGGAGGCCGCGCGCACCAGTTGATGAGCGTGATCTGCATGACCACGGCGGGGTCTGCGGCGCGGGGGGTCGGGCGGTGAGAAGGCCGCGCGGGCGCTGGCGGGGAGCGCGCGGACGCACCTTTCGACGTCTTCTCGCCCTTGTGGCGCTCGTCGATGACGCTCTTCCACGCCAGCAGCTCGTCGTCATATGCCTTGTAGAGCGCGCCGAAGTCGATGTCCTGGAAGCCGCGAAGCGGAAGTCAGCCTCGCGCTGCGCGAGAAGGCGGAGAAGGGCACGCACGCCGACAGACTCCACGGAGCTCGTGCCGAACGCGGGATTGACCGTGCCGACGAAGCGCGACATGATGCAGAGCAGCTCCGTCAGGCTCGTCAGGTAGCCGTCGCACGAGTTGTGGTACTTGTATTTCTTGAGCCATTGTGAGACGTTGCGGACGGTCTGGAGATGCGAGCAGGTTGTGGTCAGCATATACGTCGGCAATCGGGTGAGCGTTGGGAAGACACACAACATCCTCTTGCACCATCCATGCCTTGCCGGACTGGATGCTTAGGCAGCGATCCATGATGTAGCACATCAGCCACATGCGAGTACGGTTGAGGATCTCGCGTTCCTGTCGCTCATCGAGAGGCTGTCCATCCGGGATGCGGCTCAAGTTGAGCTCGGTCCCGAGCCTAGGCCATCATCGTCAGCACATACGCATCACGAGGGTCTACCGCACTCGACGTACCGGAAAGCAATGCCCGTGTAGCACCATGCGCGGTCCTCCTCCCAGCGCCGGGCAGGGGGGTTGTAGACACTCCACAGCGCGAACGCCTGGATCATCTCCACGGTCTTCCACCCGTCAATGATAGCGTTGGCAGCGGCAGCCTTCGCAAAGTGGATGGCCATGCCATAGATGTAGGGCTTCTCTTCATAGTACCGAGACGCGACCGTGCAGACTAGGAGCGTGTAAATACCACACGACGGAGGGACGTAGTGGAGACACGCGTACTTATAGTGAACAAGAATGGGCACCGTGCGAGGACGGTGGCCGGCGTGTGGATGTTCTCGTCCAAGATTGGAATGATTGGCTGGAGAAGCGGTTAAGAAGGTCGGGGCGCAAAATCAGCGGAGCGGGGAAGCACTCACGTTTATCCACTGATAGTGGCTATCGTATGGAGAGCGCGTGTCAACGAAACGTCGATGCGGCGAGGGAAATGGGAGCGACATACATTTGAAACAGCGCCGCAGCGTCGTCAGGCGTCACAAGGCCGGAGAGCAGAATGTCCGGTGCAGCTTGGCGCTCGACGATGAGACGACGAAGCTCGAGGTTAGTCGCGGGGCCTATCACAGCATGAGTCTATGCTGAGCGAGCAGAGGCTGTGATGTAGCTTACCGGGGAGGAAGTATGCCTCGTTCGCGATACCGCCATCGTGAGCTGATTTATGAGAGGACCCGCCTTCACTGGTGGAGTCGGCCACGCTGCCCTTCGTGGCAGCGGTGCTCCTGGTCTCCAGAGCGGCGATAGCCATCATACCTGTGGGGGCGGCGACCTCGAGGATAGAATCTATCCGTGCATCGCCCTTGGGCGATAGACCCCTCTTGGGGCTGGTCATGTCATCCATGTCCTCGTCGCTCTCGGAGTCTACCTCGGAGGGATCCTCGAGCGCGGAGATGTCGAACTTGGGGCGGCCGTCGCCACCAATGCGGGCCGCGGTCTGGGTCGTAGACCGCTCAATGTACGCGAGCACGTCCCGGTACTTGTTGCGCTCCTCCTCCGACAACGGAAGCCGCGCGGGGACCAGGGTGAGCGGCGTGGGCATCGTGGGACCGGGGTTGACCTGGCTGAGAACCTTGTCGATCATCGCATTTTTCTCCCGAATTTGCTGCTGAAGAACCACGCGCATGCTGTGCATGCGGTCAGCACGTCGACCACAAAAGCCGCCAGGGGATCCCCTTACCCAGGAGACCGCGGCTTGCGCCCCGGGAAGTGGCACTCGTAGTTGCCGGCGGTGCAACGCGAGCAGATGTCGTCCGTCGGGTTCGTGAACGTGCATTTCATCTGCGTACGTACGGTGTGATGAGCGCACAAACCCTGCACGACATCAAGGATTGAGGATCACCTTTAGTCGCCGACAACGAGCGCATGCGCCGACGCGCTTCGCCGCTGATTGACGAGCACGGGGCTTGTTCCGGTCGCATCCTGTCATGCCGCCAGCGTCCAGCCCGCGCTGCTGAACGAATTGTTCGAGGTTGAATTGAGAGGGGTCTTGCAGGTAGCCGCCGTCCTGGCTGTAGAGCGCGTCGAATGGCATGACGCCGTTAGCTTCGGCCTTTACTTGGGGAACAAAACCTGGAGGTAGCGAAGATGTCAACGGCTTCGAAACGGGGGCCCTCCGGAGCGCGTTACGCCTGAGATGTACTTACTGCTCTCGACATACGGGCCCGGCAAGGTCTGGCCTGTAAAATAGCGCATATAAGCATCCGACGACGAGCTAAAAATCAGAGCGACCCGCCTGGATAAGGCTGGACAGGCCACTGCTGTTGCTGCGCAGGTAGCATGGACTGCATGCTAAAGTAGTCGACGGGAGAGTTGCCTCCGGCGTTGGAGGGCGTCGATTGCGGAGATGGAACATGTGGCGAGTGCATCGGCTGGGGCTGCATGTGCAGATCGCCGAAATGCTGCTGGGCGAGCAGCTGCCAGTCGACGGGCTGCTGCTGGTAGGCGTCGGCCTGGGTGTGCGATCGCTGCTGCATGGTGCGCAGGTGGTCGCGGACAGGGTAGGGCGCGCCGTACATTGCAGGGACGGGAGGATGGTTGGAGGGCAGATGATGCGGAGAACGAACGGGGGGCCCCAGGACGCGGCGGACGGTGAACCGGAGGTCCATTAATACGCGAACCTTAGCCAGCGCGATTTAGCCGGGACAGAACCTTGCGCATTTCCAGCTCGTTTCCCAGGCTGCGTGCCGACTCGGAACGAGTCCTTGGATCGCCCCGAAACGGCAGGCGTCCCAGCCCCATTACGTGACGTCCATTTCGAAAAAGACCCCGCAGCCGAGAAGGGCAATCTGAGCTCTCCCGTCCGGAGATCCTCTCCTTTGGCGCGGCCTGGGCAATGCGGCACCAGCGCTACGCCCGTGCCGCCGCCGACGGAACGTGGCCTCCTCGTCTTCTTCCTCGCGTTGGGCGATGCTAGTACGGCATTACGGGCGCCCAACGCGCCACAGCCAATCGTAAAACGCCTTGCATCTCGCACGTCCCGGACCACATGCTTGTGCGCGGGTCCAGTACTTGCACTGTCTCATCGGCGACTTCTGACGGTTATGCACCACGTTTCCCGTCGCCTTCCGACTCGTGTGGACGCCGTCGTCGTGTACCGCATTCCAGGGTTGAGCGAGAGCGGCAATCACGGACTAGTGATCATCCTGGCAAAGACAGGATCTGTACATCCCACCACCTCGCAGTGAGAGCGGCGTCCCCAGGAAAGTCATCGTGAAACTTGCAGATGCGTTTGCACTTGACGGATGAACATGCGTATGACCCCCGTCAGAAAATTCGGCGGAGAGAAGAGCATAACTCACCCACAGAAGCAACAGGACAGGTGCTGGATCGGTGGGTTTAATCGATCGGAAATGCATCTAGATAGGGGAGAGAAGGACGGCAGCGCGCGAGCACTAAACACCTGTGGGACGCTCGGAGGTTGCATAAGCGCGAAGCCCTTCTTCTGCTCGTCAGGGCGATCCATAGTATATGGAATTGCAGGGCAGCGCTCCGGCATGGCGGCTCCCCATGTCGCGGCAGAAGCTACCTGTGTTCCTGTAGGGCGTACTCTTCAGTGTCGACCACGCGTCAGACGCTTGGCCCACCGAATATCCAGTGTAGAGCTGGTCGACTCACAGTATGCGCCCCGATGGTGAGGCATATGGCGCCGATCCGGATTATCGAGAAGCACACGCAGCTGCGATCCGACACCGGCACCCGCTAAGGCAGACACCATCAGCACTTCTGCCACGTTCTGAAGGTTCATGAAGCAGGTACGACGGTCGGTCCCGCAAGCCCGCCCGTACCTTGTGCTAAACCTGGTATACGCCTGTCAACCGGCCGCTCTTACATGAGCGGGTGCACATTGTCACTCACGCAATCGGTGCCACTGGGCGTATGCCCTCGTCGTCCAATACAATCCTCCCTCTTCTTGCGGATCAGTGCGAGGTGAAGTCCGCGTCTGTCGATAAGGTGTCGCTGAGTTACGGAGATACGACCTTGCCGTCGCCGCGCTGCGAGGCACCGTGGTGCGAAAGGTCTCACTGGGCCCCATTGTAGGCGCATATAGCCGCCTGAACTGGGAAGTGCTGCTCAGGTGACTGCGGATTTCTCGTTGGACACGGTCAACGTACCTTGGACCTCGACCGGGACCTCCGACCCTGTCCTCACATTCATCTCCACGGCCGGCGCCGCGCATCATCGGACGATACACAAAATGACGTGTGAGTCTTGAAGCAACCATTCAAGCTTCGTCTTCGTTTAGACCCATACGCTATCATTATACTCTCACAAGGGGTCGACAGATGCGGGGCACCGGGAATTCTCGATGATGGAGGTAGAGAAGAGAGCGTCGAAGGCCGAGGTGGATTGATCGCACAGTGCAGCTCGAAGCTGGCACCATCTAATCTAATCTACTTACGAGGGAGCATGCTGATTAGATTGCATCCAATCTAACGCTCAGTCCTCGATCACCAATGGGCGCTTAATCAGGGTCTCCTGCCTCCGAATTTTCTACTGCCTGCTGTCTGTTCCCTTCCTGTTCACAATGTCTGCTGTTGCATCAGAGCCAAAGAAGGAGGTGCAGGAGACCGAGGCCACGAAGATGGAGGACGTCCAGCCCACAGAGACCTCAAAAGAGATCTCAACAACTTCCGCAGAAGGAGCTGCAGGAGACGAGGACAAGGACAAGATGTTGCACGCCGTACGGCAAGGTTCGTGTTTCCACTGTAACACGATGTTTTCGCGCTGGCTAACTATGCGGGTACGATGCAGTCGAGTTTTACTTCGCCGACTCGAACCTGCCGTTCGACAAGTACGTATCTACTGCAGCCGACGAGTTTCAGAAACTCACGGGACCGCACATAGGTTCATGTGGACACTGCACACCGCGAACCCCGAGCACTGGGTGCCGATCAAGACGGTCGCCTCGTTCAAGCGCATGCGCGAGTTCCAGGCGCAAGGGCTCGAGTGGGTAGTGAAGGCTCTGCGGCTGAGCGAAGAGCTGGAGGTGGACGAGGCGGGTGAGAACGTCCGCAGGAGGACGGAGGTGCAGCCGCCCAAGGGTCAGTTTGAGCGGAGCATCTACGCGGTACGTGCACGCCTCCTCGCTAGTGTTTGCTCGAGGAACTGAAGTGTAGATGTAGAAGGGGTTTGGGCCTGAAGACCCCAGCCTGCAGAAGAAGCTGGAGGACTTCTTCAACAAGTACGGCAAGACGAACGCCGTGCGCATGAGGCGAGTAGACGGCACGAAGGAGTTCAAGGTGCGCTACGCCCGTTTAGCGTTAATTTCATGTGCCGTAACGAACGGTCATGGGGCAGGGGTCCGTGTTCGTTGAGTTTGCGGACTTCAAGTCCGTGGACGCGTTCCTCAACGCCGACCCCAAGCCGACATGGGAAGGCAAGGAGCTGCTCATCATGTCAAAGTAAGCCCATTCATCCACGCGGAGAGTGCGAAGGTTGATCCCGACCCCGAAGAGAGGCGTACTGCGACATGAAGATCAAGGAGAAGGGCCTGAGCGGTAAGGCCGCTGACCTCCGCCGACAGAGCATTGCAGGCTCCGGTCGCAAAGGCTTCAACGCGTTCAAAGAGATGGCGGAGAAGGAGAAGGGCGGCGACAAGAAGGGCAAGGACAAGCCCAAGGCCGAGGTGTATCTCGAATTCTTGGGCAACAAGATCCGCGTGCACGAGGAAGACGGGGGCAGCGTGAAGCCCGAGGATGTTCCCCTCGTCAGGGGAGCCTCGCTCAAATTCGATGGCGCCGGAGAGGACGTCAGCTTTGACGAGATCAAGGTACGCGAAAGCATATTCTGTCACATTTTCCGGGGGCTCACCATGCTACCGTTCAGGGCACACTCAAGGAGCGCTTCGCACGCGCCCCCTTCGTCAAGTACAACAAGGGGGACAGCTGGGGTCTCGTCGGCTTTGACAAGGCGCTGTCCGAGGAGGACATCACCTACGTAAAAGAGAACCTCAAAAAGCTCAGCGGGAAGGACATCACCTGGTCCGTCCCCGACGGTTGGTTCCATTCTCCATTCACGTCGCTATCCCATCTGACGTGTTTCACAGAGGAGCAAGAACGCGCGTTCCAGCTCGAGCGTGCAACGTCTGCGGCCAAGCGGGCGCTATCGTTCTCGCAGAACCGCGACAGCGGCCGGGGAGGCCGTGGCGGTCGCGGTGGGCGCGGCGGTCGTGGAGGACGCGGTGGACGCGGTGGGCGCGGCGGTCGCGGTGGGGGTCGCGGCGGCGCACGCGACGGCGGCGATCGGTCAGAAAAGTCTGGCGACGCGCGTGCAGCCAACGACGAGCAGTCGGGCGAGAAGCGGAAACGCGCGGTCGAGCCTGACGGTGGCCCGAACATGGGGGTCCGTGGACAGGGCGTCCCTGTCATCCAGAGCTCGAAGAAGGCGAAGACGGACGGCGAGGCGGCGTCATAGGCGCGGCTCGCGTTACGACGACGACGAAAAATCCCACAGCATTTCTGGGCCATTGGGGGGCTGCTGCATGTAGTTGTACTGCTATATTGTCTGCGTATGTACCATCTGTCTATCTATCTGCGCGTTGACATTCCTGCCGCACTTCACGCTCTAGAGCTCGTTCACGCCTTTGATCCAGGAGCGCCGACATGCTCGACGCGCTCCGTTCAACGTCTCGAACGTCTGAACCGTTGCGTGTCGCAGGAGCGCTGGTCGCGATATGCGCGGCTATTGCTCCCGCGGTCCTCGTCAGTGGCAGATACGCGTCTGAACTCGACTCGCGATCACCCATGACGATTGTTGTTTGCGAGGCACCGATTGCTTCTGGGCGCCGGCGGCGGTGCCCCACAACACGTTCGACCGCGTGCACCTGAACAGTATGCCCAACAGGCCGTTCTGCTTGAAACCCAACGACCTCCGATCGAACCTCCGACGCCCTGCGCCTCGCCGTGCCTTACCACCTGGCTCCGGCGCCGACCAGTCGGGGAAGCAAAGATGCAGTGCGTCGTGCACGAGCATTTGCAATACGGTGTTTGTCGATACTCACGTCCTAGGCACGCTGATACTATGATAGGCTCGCGATCGCTGGCGGGCTCGCCGCGCTCCCCCATGACTGCATGACGAGCGCAGCCCTCCGATCCTCGAAGCCGAAATCAACACCTTGAATCCGATGCATGGAGCGCCCGCACTTCCGCCGAGAGCTGCGTCCATGATCTGGGCGGCAATCCCGAAATACCGCCGCCCAGGTTCGTGTCTTTCTGACGTTCACGGCGTCGCGCGGGCCACGCGAGGACGGCGTCCCCAGTGCCCCCGGGAGAGTCGGATGCCAGTACTTGGGTCTCCAGCGTCGGACTTCGGCGCGAGCAGCGTCGCGTCGCGCCGTGGATTGCGCCATGCGTCGCTCCGAGTCGGAACGGCGGCGGAGGGCGCATCGACCAGAAGCGCGTCGCGAGACCGAGTGACCACCCTCACGTGCAGTGCAGGCAGACATCTCGCACTCCTGGCGGCTACGCATTGACACCCCGACGGTGCGTCCGCGACGTCCCGCCGCCCCCGTGCGCAATTCCACTGTGGCCGTTTGTGCGGATGCAGGATCACAAGGCTCGGTGACGGACGTGCTGTCCGGTGCGGGAGAACTTCGGCATAGTATGCATCAGAAGGGCGAATCTCGCAATATCGCAAGTGCAGCGGGTGCAACAGCTCCAGGGCTATAAAGCTCTTTAGCTCTTGCAGCCTCGCGCACAGCGTTAGAGCAGGCTGCCTCTGATATGCGTCTATTCGTTGGTACGGTAACGACGTGCCTGTCTTTTGCGCTATCCGCGTGGGCGGCGCCGGAACCAGCCGTGGCGGACGTGGTCATACCAAACACTCATTCCTTGATATATTACCATGGGCGATGGGATGCTTCACCCGGGACGTGGTGGTAGGCTCTCTCCAGACGTACTATTGTGTCTAGAGCAGCTCACCGATCGCGTGATTGAACAGGGCGGGCTCAGGCCTTAAGCTGCACGTCCAGGACCTCTCGTCTCTGTCACTCCATCTCGGTCCCCACACCACAACGCCGCTCGCGTCCATTGGTGTCTCTCTCGACTACGCGCCGTTCTACACCGTGAATGTCTCTGCTGGGGCGAACGACATCCCTTTGATCGGCTCTTCGGCGAAGAGATCGACAGAGAAGAAGTCAACGAGCGTCGTGCGTATCAATGTGGAAGGCTGGCAGAACAACCGGATCAACCTTGAGAGCATCGTCCTGAACAAGGTCAGCCTTCTTCTTCATGTTCTCCCTCCCGCATGATTCAAGCGTATTCTAACATCCTGTATACTGCTCAACAAGGGTGCGAAGCTGCTGCCGTACAAGCCTTCCAAGCTCGCCTTCCAGTTCATTGGGGACTCCCTCTCAGCTGTGAGACCCTTTGTGTGTATCGACGGTCAGTGCGTTTGATGGCTGACATAGGGCGTCGGGCCCGGCTCGCAGGGACAATTCCTCCCACAAGGCGTCGACCAGGCATGGCCGTTCCTCACCGGCGAATTCTTCAAGGCGGAGCATCGCGTCAACGCGCAACCCGGAGCGGCTCTCAGCGTATGATTACCATAGTTTACTATCCCACGAATACTGAGGCACTCTTACAGGACATCGTGTCCTACGGAAACCAGCATGGGGTATCGTTCCAGTACTTCCGCGTGAGCCGTGCCGCATACGCTCTTCCCCGATCCACTCGTTGATCGGCTGACTCGATCGAAAAGACTGAAGACACCGGGTACTTCGATACGACTGACCACAACTTCACGACGCCCTGGCACTTCGCACGCGACCGGCCTGCGCCCTCGCACATCGTGATCCATATCGGGTACGTCCTCTCGCCCTCCAGCCCTTACAAACTGGCTGAGAGCCATCTGATATAGCGCCAACGACGCGTCGCAAAACGTCACGGCTGATTCGTTTGTGCATGTGCGTCGCCTGCCTCGTCCATATCTACCATCAAGCTCATCATCCCCGTAGACCTATCTCGATTTCCTTACTCGCCTGCGCACCCTATATCCCGTCCAGCCCATCTTCGTGTTTACTCCGGTGCGTACGCTTTGAAGTTTCGCTCTCGCTCTGCTGACCGTATATCTGCACTGTCCTCTCAGTGGGGCTGGCCTAATGCAGACGGCTCGATCAACTACTACTATGATGGGCAGTATGAGCGCATCGTAAATGAGCGGTGCGTACATCCTCTTGTACCTTTGCTGATAACGACCGCTGACGCAACGCTGCAGACACCTCGTTGGCGACCGCAACACGTTCCTCGTGAATACCACGGGATGGGTGTCTTGGGAGGACGTGTTCCCTGAGTACGTTGGTTGGCCTCGTGAGATCGTGTCAGAGTATATCGCTCACATCTAGCTCGCTCATAGCAACCAGCACCCCAATGTCGCGGGGCACCAGAAAATCGCATCTCTCTTCGAGAATTGGTTGGCGGAATGGGGTCTTCATCCAGAGACCGAGTGGGCTACTCAAGTGGCTTGAATTAAACACTGATAGTGCTGTAATAGTCATGAAATGGTATCGTGCAGTCACCGTGTGATCCCCTGAGTATATATGTCAGCTGTAGTGAAAGGGCAGGATATGGCAGTTTCGATGAGAACGACTCTGGAGTCTGCGATGGCAAAAAGCTTGGACAATCAGGGGATTGAACCCTGGACCTCACGCATGCGAAGCGTGCGCGCTACCACTGTGCCAATTGCCCGTTATGTATAGAACGACCGGTTACCACTGGATAGTGCTGCCCGATTCAGTCTTGCGCGGATGAAAGTTAAAAGATGTTCGAAGAACTATCGTGAGTGGTGGAGGCTTTCCCTGCGGCTGTCTTCGGGAAGGCTGACGATAATCGCTTCGTGTTCTTGGCCTGCGGCGGGCACAGTGACAAGGAATCTCAGAACACGATCACGCGCCACGCGTTGGCGCCCGATCGCGCGACGCGTCGACATGTCGAGATTCCCCGCCGCCGCGACGATCGATCCCTTGACAGTCGCGACTTGTGACGATCGGGCGTGGTGGCACGTCGTGTCAGCCACTTGCAGTTCCTGTCTTCTGTGTTTCTCCCATAAAATGCTGATGCGAGTGCATGTTCCGGGTGCATGTATCGCATCTCATGCAATTTCAGTTCCGTTGCTCATCCACTCTTCCGACAGAGTACTTCACTGTGCGTAGTGGAGAATTGCCCACGTATTATCTGGCTTCGTCACCCGGTTCAAGACGGCGTACGGAGGACCGAAGCTCTGTGCCCAATAATGACACAACGCTTCTTTTCGGTAGCCAGCGTCAACGCTCGATCGTATTCGGGAAGCCCGTCTATGTGAGGCGGGTACATGTCAGCCTATACGTCCAGCAAGAACGAAGAACGTTCTGTGACATCTATCGAAGGTTGGTCGGCCTACATAAACAGAGACTGTCTGACTGTCAGAAACATACGTGCCCCATCAACAACTTGACCTCCTCGCTTGTCATAACTTCTGGCCCAACAGTTACATCGCATTCCAGGACGCATCCGGACCTATAGGCATCGGACAACCTCTTTATTCTCAGCAGGCGTAACACGCAGGGCACATCGTGCGATCGAGAATAGTCGGCCGCGACACCACTACAGGTTAGCTGCAATCCTCACTGACATGTCAGCCGCATGTCGAAGCTCCGTTAAACACTGACATCCTGGACTAGTCTTGATTGGAAAGTTTCTGGTCGAGGCCCGACCTGTAAGTGACCCTATAGATTACAGCCATAGATGCGGCTAGGGTGACGGTGAGTAATATTGGAAGTCTCAGCGCAGACCCGACCAGTGAGCGGTGCCTGCGCTAAAGTCCGTTCATGCACGCACCAGGCGCCGGTGTTCTGACTCAATCCTTCTCCTTCATAGTGGTGCACAGCTATAAGCCTTCTCTGGCTTATAGCTTGGCATGATGTCGGCCAAGCCATTCATACTGGGCTAGCACAGTTCTTGGAGGACACAGGAGAGTGGGGTGACCCCTAACCCCACACCGGTGTTAGGTTAGGTCGCCGCCGGCTAGGCCATATGCGGCAGAGTGGGAGACTACGCCCGCAGGCGCCGGGAGAGTGGTCGAACGAGCGGACTGCAAGAGGCTGACGCGGATAGGCTGACCACTGGACGCAGTGACGCGTCCGCTCTGCCGTGCATTTAAAGCGTGCTCCTGGCTGGTTCTGCTCTGTCTACCGTCTCTGCCGTACTCGACATCCCTCCGCGAAGTAGGGCACAGCCAGCGCATATCAGGCGCCGAGCTACACGTAAAGCTTATTTGCTGTGACGCACGCCCGCAAACACGTTGCTGTTGGAGGAGCGGAGTATGAAGTCTAGATTCGGTCAGTAGCCGACCCCTCCCACCTCTCGTCAGTCCCTCTCACCCTGCACGCAATGTCGACAGCAAGCAAGAACTCCATCTATGGCTACCCCGGCTCGGTCGAGGTCAGCAGCGAGAAGGTCGATGGCGAGACGCCTGTCCGCCGTCTCCGCATGACCAAGGACAAGCTCACGACGCAGCCCATGGAGGGCATTGACGTCGTCCCCGACATCCTCGACTACGCTGCGCGTACTCACGGTACCAAGAACTCGTTTGGCTGGCGCGATGTGGTCAGGATACATGAGGAGAAAAAGGACGTCAAGAAAGTCGTTGGCGGGAAGGAGATCACAGAAACCAAGACGTGGAAGTACTTCGAGTTGAGCGACTACAAGTACCTCTCCTTCGTACAGGTCAAGGAAGCCGCACAAGAAGTCGCCGGCGGGTTGCTCAAGCTTGGGGTGAAGAAGGAGGATATTGTCAATGTCTACGCCGCGACGAGGTACGCGTCTCCCATCCTTGCTAGCCAAGTACACCTATTCAGCGTGCTCTCCCAGCCCCACCTGGCAGCTCATGTCTTATGGCTGCAATCTCATTGGTACTGCCATTGCCACCGCATACGACACCCTCGGAGAGTCTGGCCTCCAACACTCGCTGAACGAGCCGGAGTGTGTGGCCATCTTCACCAACGCCGATCTACTCCCCGTTGTCGCGAATGTCGCTGGCAACGTGCCCTCTCTACGCCTTGTTATCCACGATGGCGAGCCCAAACAGGAAGTCGTTGACAAGATTCGCTCTGCACGCGACAACATCAAGGTCCTCACCCTGGACGAGGTGCGCCAACTTGGCAAGGGCACTTCCCCCGAGGACCTCAAGGACCGGCGCCCATCACCGTCCGACGTGTCGTGCATTATGTACACGAGTGGTACGACTGGCGCACCGAAGGGCGTCGTCATTACCCACGGCAACCTCATCGCTTCCGTGGGCGCGGTCAAGCAACTCCTTGGGCACCACTTGCGCGCGGAGGACACCTTCATCGCGTATCTCCCGCTGTCGCATGTTTTGGAGTTCATCGTCGAGCTTGCGCTGTTCTTCGTCGGCATGACGTTTGGGTACGGCCGCGTCAAGACGCTCACGGACGCGTCAGTGCGCGGCTGCGTCGGCGACATCCGCGCCTTCAAGCCGACGATCATGATCGGTGTCCCTGCAGTGTGGGAGATGATACGAAAGGGCATCATGCAGAAGATCAACTCCGGCGGCACGCTCAAGAAAAGCGTCTTCAGCGGCGCGTACTCTGTCAAGAAGGCGGGCGTCCCCGGCCTCAGTCAGCTCGTCGACTCCGCCATCTTCAACCAGATCAAGGCTGCGACAGGCGGGAAGCTGCGTCTCGCGCTCTCCGGTGGCGCTGCGCTCAGCGCGGAGACTCAGGAGTTCCTGTCGATCGCGCTCGTGACTGTCCTGCAGGGTACGCCACATTCCGCAGTTTGTCTTAGTCCGGGAGTATGCTGACTCGCCGCAGGCTACGGCATGACGGAGTCGTGCGGCATGTGCGCCATCATGCCCCCTGAGTTCATGCAGTACAACACCGTCGGCCTGCCGCTGCCGTCCATCGAGATCAAGCTGCTCGACGTGCCTGACGCGGGCTACAAGTCGACGAACGAGCTGCCGCAGGGTGAGGTGTGCATCCGCGGCCCGTCGGTGACCAAGGGTTACTACAAGCGGGATGACCTCAACAACGACGAGACTATCTTCACCAAAGATGGCTGGCTCAGGACGGGCGACGTCGGCCAGTGGAACGCGGACGGCACGCTCAGCCTTGTGGACCGGTGTGTACAGAGCATTTGACCTGTGGCGTGTTGTTGAGTCTGAACAACCTTGCAGTATCAAGAACTTGGTTAAGCTCCAGGGCGGCGAGGTAACATTGCTCATGACTCTCCTATGTCGCCATTGCTCACACGACCCATAGTACATCGCGCTCGAGCGCCTCGAGTCGATTTACAAGTCATGCAACCTCGTTTCCAACATCTGCGTGCACGCGAACTCGAACGCGCGGCAGCCGATGGCGGTCATCATCCCGCACCACCAGCACCTGAAACAGACGCTCGAGGGCAAGAACATCGGCGTCGACGCGAACAAGTCGCTCCCCGAGCTCTGCCACGAGCAGGCGGTCGTCGACCTCGTGCTGAAGGAGTGCAACGCGATCGGGAAGAAGAACGGGTTCAAGCAGATGGAGCTCCTCCAGGCCGTCGTGCTCACGCCCGAGGAGTGGACGCCCGAGAGCGGGCTCGTCACCGCGGCGCAGAAGGTGCAGCGGAAGAAAGTCGCGCAGGCGTTTGAGAAGGAGATCAAGGTCAGTTGACGCGGTCCATCTTTCGTTGTGGCATGTCTGATATCCGCCCTGACGTCGCAGGCAGTCTACAACTTCGACTGAGCCACGCCCTCGACATCTTCTCGCAACATCTCATTGACGTTCCTGATTCCCTCACGACCCCGCACGCAGATATCCTCGTCTTTCTCGCTGTACTATACTCCCCCTGACCATCCGCCCCCGTGTTTCCCCTGCCCGTTCATTCCGTCTTCTCCTTGCGCGCTTCGGTACCCTGCGACGAACAGGTTTTCGGATGGTTCAGTCAATGCTTGTACGCTGTTGTTTACTCCCTAGATATACAAAACTGTTACCCCGCCAGACCGAGTCAGATGCGTGATGGGCGTAGCTTCCGAAGGTTCAGTTGGGTGCGGCTGAGCCGGTCGCATGTCGCAGGCTGGTCTCGTTATGGGTGAGTGTGGCGCTTGCGCTCGTAGGGTTCGCTGCTCACGCCCAGTCTGTCCCACAGGAAGTATACGCATGGGAAGTGCTGAATCTGAGTTCTGTCAGTCCTGCAACGAACGCCAGATAGCAGCTGGGCCCATCTTGCCGCCGCCCGAGCTGCGGCGTCCGTTTCATTGCAGCAAGCTCGTCCACATCCATTGTAACTCGGCCGCGCTCACGATACACACACAGATCATCCAGCCCATTGCCTAGCTGAGGCATCGCTCTACACATGGTTCACCATCGTGCAGGCTGCAGCGGCGCGCTCCTACGTCCCGGCGCTCCATTCGCGGAGTACCGCAAGTGCCCAGATGAGGGCAAGCTCGGTGCGTGTCTGCTTGACACGCACGCGTCCTCGGGCAGACTGTCGCTGATGCTACAGATGTGCTCGGACATGAACAGACTACCCCGCCCTAGAGGCGTGTGCGGACCCGCTACAGACACCGGGGAATTGCCAAAAGGCCTCCGCGCTCCTGCTTCGTCAGGACATGAAGCACCCCCGCGGCGGGGGTGTCGGCGTCCACTTGGACTTTGCCTTGGGCCAGCAGGCCGCTGGGCGAATCTTCGCGCCCCGCGCTACCCGCACGCAGGGTGCAGATGTACATCGCTGGAGTGGTGCGGCGGTCTGTCAGAAGGCCGTGTGCCGCCCCAGCCCCCGAGGCGTCCGTGGAAAGAATCCGGGGGGCAGCGTACTTAAGCTTTGGTCGAAGCAGCCGAGGCACCAGTAGCCTTGATCCCCTCTCATTGCACACCCTTCCCTCCTCGCGCTGCTGCTGTGTCTGCCTCTGGCCGCAGTGTACCGCTACGTGACGCGGCGCGGGGCGCGGGTGCCGCCCGGCCCTGCGGGGCTGCCTTTGATTGGGAACGCGCTGGATATACCTGCGCCGCACTCGTACCCGTGGTTGCAGTACCATCGGATGTGTAAGGAGTATGGTGAGTTTGGTTGGGTTGTTGATGTACATACGAAGTGCTTGCTGATCAGTATCGGTAGGAACGGACATTCTGAGGCTCAATGCGCTCGGCGTGAACATCATTGTGATCGACACCCTGAAGCCCGCTATCGAGTTGCTAGACAAACGGTCGTCGATGTACTCGGACAGGCAAGTATTCCTCCATGCTCGCCACAGAACATGAGAGGCTGCACTGACGCAGCACACGCCAGGCCCCGCATGATTATGCTGAACGAACTGTAAGTGTAACACGATTGCCCACTCCGTCTCATCGGTCTCATCGTGCTCCAGTGCCGGTTTCGGGTGGAACTTTGGGAGCATGGCCTACGGCGCGGACTGGCGAGAGTGCCGCAAGATGACCCACCTGGAGTTCCACGCAGCCTCGTTCAAGAAGCACCGTCCGGTTCTGTTGCGCAACACCCACGACTTGTTGAGGCGGCTCGCCGGTGGGCGCGGCACGCTCCCTCAGCATCTCAAGCAGTACGTACCGCTCGCGCTTCCCCGATGCTTGCCACAGACCATGATGTGCACGCATTTGCTGTAGCGTCGTTGGGGCGAACATCATCGAGATCGTTTACGGCATCAAGGTGCTGCCCGAGGACGATCCGTTCGTTAAGCTCGCGGAGGCGGGCCAGGAGTGCGTCGGCCGTTGCACGACGGGCGGTCTGTACCTCGTCGAGATACTACCATTCTGTACGTTTCTTCTCCGACTGGTGACCTTTGCAGATATATGTAACAGGACGCTGATTGCATGACGCAGTGAAGTACGTGCCGTCCTGGTTTCCGGGTGCAGGGTTCAAGCGGCAAGCGGCGGTCTGGTGCCAGGCGGGAGAGAAGCAGCTTCATGTTGCCTACGATGAGTTCCTTGCTCGCATGGTACAGTAACTTGCCGCGCCGTCATGCAAGACTCAAAGGATCTGAACACGTTCATAGCAAGCAGGGAAGGCCGATCCTTGCATGGCGCTGTCACTCATAGACACCTATGGCACGGACGATCCTGTCGCGCAGAGTCGCTTGAGAGCCACGACGGCGACTATGTACATGGGTATGTCCCCCGATTCCCGTGTACAACCTGTCTGGCTTAACCTGATTCCTCTAGGCGGTGCCGAGACGGTCAGTACGATATACATCCCGCCATGTCTTGTGCTTCATCTGAACTAAATACAGACCGCCGCGGGTTTGCACACATTCTTCCTCGCCATGGCGCTCCACCCCGAGGTTCAAGCAAAGGCTCGGGAGGAGCTCGACCGGGTCCTGGGGTCTTGCCGGCTGCCTACCTTCGAAGACCTCGACAGCTTGCCGTACATCGAGGCGATCGTCAAGGAATTGCTGCGTTGGCACCCAATCGTTCCACTTCGTACGTCTCCTCCTCATTTCGTCTCAGAGGACGTGCTCGGGTTGATCCGCGTAGTCATACCGCATAGACTGACCGCAGACGACGTGTACGAGGGCTACTTCCTGGAGAAGGGCTCCTTGGTGATGGTCAACATCTGGTCAGCCACCCTGATGCTCCCCTCATTGCTTTACAAACCTGTGACCCCGCTCTATTTTGCTTAGGGCAATCCTGCACGACGAAGAGCGATATCCCGACCCGTTCTCCTTTAACCCGGACCGGTTCCTCAAAGACGGCGCGCTCGATCCTGCCTTGTTCGACCCCGCCGAGGTCGCATTCGGCTTCGGGCGGCGCGTGTGCCCCGGGCGCGCCATGGCGCACGACGGGTTGCGGATACTGATCGCGTCGGTGCTGGCGTGCTTTGTGATCGGGCAGGCGACGGATAGTGCGGGGAAGGAGGTCGAGCTCACGGAGGATTTCGTGAGCAGCTTCGTATGGTGAGTCTCGCGATTCACTGTTATGTGCGGACTGTGGATTGACAGAGGCGGGATGGTCGCGCAGCGAACCGAAGCCTTTCTTGTGCGACGTTCGTCCGAGGTCGGACGCTCATCTGGCCCTGTTCAACGATAGCTCGTGACGTATTGCTGCGCTCTATGCACGGACTCAGCGCAGGCGATCGGCCAGGGCAGCGGACGTCGAGTGTAACGCCCAAAGCCTGGTGTCGAGAATCCTGGCTCAGGCGCCGCTACGTATACTAGGGGAATGAAGTTGGACGGAGGAGTTCGGTCGCGATACCCGAATCTGGGGCCCGAGAGGTCCTAGCCATTTTTCCTATGCTTGCGTTCATGTACTTAACCTCGACGTTCTACGTTCCCGCTTGAAGTATACATGGTGTTACTTTTCCGTGCTCTCGCGCCCGGGTGAAACAGGCTTGAACCTGTTGCTTATACTGCCCACTTGCGGTAACGGGCGACAATATGTTCCCGCGAATACAGACGCTCTGTACGGATATGTGTCTAGCGTGTTCCCCGAAGCGTGACGGAAATCGTGCTGCTTCGCCGGGCAGGAGTGTCAAAGACAGGCCGCGTCGTTGGCCTGCGCCACGTCGCCCATCGCGGATTCATCACTGTATCACAATGGTAACTGCGGGTGCCAGGAGCATACGCGCATTTGTATGGTCAATACAGCATATGTACGTAGCACCGGGCTGGGACCATCTGCGTACACTGTACAAGCTACGGGAGGCTGACTGATATACATGCAAACGGTGATGGGATATGTGGCATGTACAAGACTGAAGAAATTCTTGGAACCGGACGATGCACATCGACGACTCGGAGAGCTGTGGAAGATGAAAGCCGCGTCTCTTGTAGCTCCGAGCAACCCCGAACACTCCTTCCCTGCTACGCTTGTGTTCCTCCCTGCACCTCACTGGTCAGGTCGGAAGGTCGGGTGATGGCGGGTACCTCCGCCTGACGACCCATGTTCCTCACGACCACTATTCCAGCGGCTTTGCGGCGAAGAGTGTCCACCAACTGATCCAGGCGGGCGTCCAAGTCATCAGGGGGCGGGGTGAGCCTGATGATGGTTGCGAAATGCAGGCGCCGCAAGGCCTCGCGGAACCACACAAGGCATGTAAAGTTGGAATGAAATCGTGTACGATCCCTTTCCGGGACGGCCATGGGAATGTCCTTGAGGACAGCATCCATGTCAGCCTTTCCCATTCCGTCGGGCAGACGGCCGATCTTCGTCAGAGACACGCAAGTTCTCGAGGTCGGAGCGTCCCACCGCTGGCACTCGTATCTCCAGTGTTCGGTGTTCATGCGGTTGTGAGCGTGGAACTTTGTGCCTGTCTCTTTACTCTGAACGCCACAATCTCAGGCATTGCGCAGTATATCGTGTCAACCAACACACCTCGCATAGGTAGATGAGCCAGTGAAACTGGTCGGGGCCGGGGGTGAGGCACAGCCCCGCTAGTATGTTTCCGGGGACGAGTCCATCCATAGGGCCCATGCTGGTTGTGCATGGAGCGGTGAGTAATTGCACAGTCGTCTGAGCGCTGGAGCACATACTCGAATATCATGTTGCAGGGTCTCTTGTAGGTGTGGCGAGTGCGATACGGCTTGGGGGCAGGTACTGAGAAATCGAGAGCCCCGTGCGCCGCGACGGTGCACGGTCCATATATCTCTGCGGTCCCAATAACATCGGATAGGAGCAGCTCGGGAAGAGATAGGGTCTTCGCGGACTACCATAAGGGCAAATGGGACCCGTACGAAGTATGGTGCATCCCCGCGACTCGGACGAATCCCAGGTATCTTACCCACGACCGCATTACCCAAGATGACGGATCCGGCATTCGACGATCTGGGCAATACCATCTGTGGTGAATGATATCAATCGATTGTCGTCACGGGTGCTCGGTACACCGGTCGGCCTATCAATACAATTCATGATTAGCATCTATGCACACTGACGCACGACAGAACATACGCATTTGTAGATTACCGAATACAGATCGTGTCGCATACGCCAATGGTGACGTGCAGCCTAGTTTTTCATTGAATATAGGTATTGAGAAGTTAACGGTTGGCAAGTGCCGGGGGTGTCGAATGAAATTGATACTGTCGTGACAGTAGTACTGAAGAACGATAGACGGTGAACGAAGTGACGTTGAGGAGCGTTGAGGTCGCGTGTGATGCTTGCCAGTACGGTACTAGGCGCCAGATCTGAGATCTGAGATCTCATCCGGATGCTCGTGCCGCTCACCCAGCCACGTGTTCTTCCTGAAGGCCTGACCTGCTGGACGCGCGGGGCCCACGAGTTTGTGCTTCGAGCCCCCCATCTCAGAGGCCTCGCGACTCGCAGGGCCCGTGGCAAACTGGTCTCTCGGTGGAAGACAGTAAGAATATGCACTTTGCTGCGGTGAAAGCCACTAAAGCTCCTTGCTTCATCAGTAATGTTGTGGATCGCTCGCGCACTCTCCGCCACGCTATGGGCGTTGTGGCGCTGTTTCCCTTCCTCGCTGCGCCTTGCCGTCTACCGCTGGGTACAACGGCGCTACGGCGCGGAGGGAAAGGGAATCGGAATCAAAATGCTCCCCTTTGGCCTGGTTTCCAAAGCGGGCATGCGCTATGCTCACTATGAAGCGGAAAACATGCAATTTGTCGCAAAGAACACCTCCATTCCCGTTCCCCGTGTTCTGGACGCCATCGAGTATACCGTACCGGGGGATGAACGACCGTTCGGTCTTATCCTGATGACACGACTAGAGGGGGAGTCGTTATACAAGTGGATCTCCGACCGCGCGAGTTATGCGCCAGGTACGATGGAGCTCATCGACCGTATGAATGCCTGTTTGGACACCAACGACTCGGACGGTTTCGATACCGTTGTGGCTCAGTTGAAGGCTTTACCACCCCCCATCTTCGACACTTCCGATGCTGGGTTGCTCATACAGGATTTGCGCGATGCGTTCAAGGAGCTACGTGCGCTCGCGCCTCCTGCCTCGCCCGCAGTCGCAGGGCTTTCCGGAGGCCCAGTCTTGCTCAATCGTACCGGAGACTGCGAGCTCGTTGGCCCATTCGAGGACCTACAGGACTTCAAGGACTTCTTGTTCAACCAAGCCAACCCCCTCCTCTTCGCCCACCGCATGCCCGACCTCCGGCGACTCGCCGCGCCCGTGAACGCGAAGCGCCACCGGACGTGCTTCACCCACGCGGACCTCCACGCGCGCAACGTGCTCGTCAAGGACGGCCGTCTCGCGGGCATCCTCGACTGGGAGAACGCGGGGTGGTACCCAGAGTACTGGGAGCTCGTCTCGATGGAGATGCAGATGTTCGGGGAGCCGCTGCTGCACCAGTTCTGGGACGCGGTGCAGCTGTTTGGGCCGGAGCCGTACCGCGACGAGCTGGCTCTGGAGTGGGCGTTGTGTATCTCCACGGGGATGACCGCCGTTTTGGGCGAGGCGGGGGACGACCTCTCGTGTCCTCGGTAAGTTCGTATACAATTCTTCATCCGTCATGTCACTGACATTGCATACCAGGATCAAGAAACCCGCAGCGCAGACTCCGAGCATAAGCGGGAACGATACCAAGTCGTCGTAATACCTATCTCTCAACCCTGAGCTCATACCAATCCCTCTGCCACGTCCGCTATCGCACTACGACGAGCCATCATCATATATTTCCCTCGTTGATTTTCAATGCTATTGTCTCGATTATTATGGCAACACTGACCAGGGCGGGCATCTTGTGCTACAGTACTACTTCCTTGCATCTCTAGAGCTTCGTCCTCATGTGGTAATACAGCCGAATACACCGATTCCTATACCAGAGCTTCACTTAGATTCGCGATATCAAGGAACGACTTCATGTACCATAGCTCAGCTTACACAAGACAGCACTTTCGACCCAACGTGTTGAGCCACACTTGCGCAACTACTATAGACGTGCATGTACACGCTATTACGTCGCATACTGAGTGAACACACGTACTCGAAGCAAAAGCAGAGAGGCTCAAAAACAAAAAGAACATCTAGCCCACCGCGAGGGTCGAACTCGCAGCCTTCAGATCACCCGCTAGTAAGAGTCTGACGCTCTATCCGATTGAGCTAGGCGGGCGATATTCGTTACGTTTTGCCGCTGGCCATATCCTTGGTTAGATAAAGTACTAATCTGTAGAACAAAGGAAGCTGCATAGCCACACCCGATTGATCTCGCTCTTGCCATTGTCCTCCGCCTCATAAAGCGACGTTGCTTCGCCCTTGCTTCTTGACCACCACCTCCCCAAGTCTTTCGCTTGTTCATACGCCATGCCACCAAGAAAGAAAATAAGAACAGGCAAGTCGGCCAATGATAAGATATCGACAGCCGCGAATGCCGCCCATATCACCGACTTGGTTGCGCCCAGTGCAGTGGCTCACCCTCTGGCACCACGGCGCAATGTTCGTGGCCGTCGTGGAGGGCTACAAAATATGCCTGATATGCCGCTTGATATCCTCTGTGAGGTATAGTAACACTGTGGCTGCATCCACCATACACTTGGTTGATGATGCTCTCATAGATTATGTCGGTCCTGCACCCCCGTGACCTGTTGAATCTCGCGCGGACAAGCAAGACCTTCCGGGCCTTCCTGATGAGTCGCAACCAAGCGCTGCTTTGGAAGGCCTCAAGGAGCCAGGTCCCGGATTTGCCTCCCCTCCCGTCGTTCCTTAGCGAGCCCGCCTACGCGAACCTCGCTTTCTTCTCGCACTGTCACGTAAGTCCGTGCAGCGCCGCGTCGAGGGATGCCATTGCTAAGCAGGCCGTTATCAGAGTTGCCTCAAGCCTAATGTGCAGCGTGCATATTATGCATTTGGGGCACGCTACTGCACAGACGGCTGTGGACAGAACTTGTAGGTGGCGATTGGTTCGTAGTTGTGGATTCTATTGAGCCATAGGTGATGCATTTGTAGGCTCCTTTACAAGCAAGATCCCGTGAAGGCGGTATCCAACGAGGTCAAGGCTATATCATGCGGGAATGAACCGGTCATGTTCGTCAACGTTGCACCCAGCCGTGCACGGTGCGTTTCGTTCGTCTCCTCAACGCCTACTCAGCTGATGAGCATATCTAGGCGTCGTCCGGTTGTACATAAAGTTCAATTTGACGCCTTCTGCAGAAGGTGGTCAGAGCTTACTGATCAGGAAGATAAGAAACGGTTCATCAGAGACTGTAGAGAGGATGCGCAGAAGCGCCAGGAGGTGCGTGTATCACTAGCTGTTCATTCGTCCTCATCAAGCTCACCACCTGCGCTTTCTGCAGTTTGCGTATAATTTGGAGGTATGGGTTCAAAACCAGATTGCAGAGAGGATCCAAGAACTGGATGACCTGAGGGGCGAGCGCCAGGCCGCGTACGTTGACGACGTACTTTTTCACGTTCAGCGGCTCGCTGATATATAAGACAACCAGGGTTAAGCAACGACTGCAGCAAGAAGGATGGGACAAAGAGCTCACCTACATGGAGAACACTAGAGCGATCTGTCTTCTATACGAGCTGCCGTCAGTGTGCCGGCCCAGCAAACTCACGGACGGCGGTGCGTACGCCACGGACAACGTGCCATACCCTCACTTATACGGCTATGTCAGGTTGGAAGAAGATCAAAGCCGGTGTAATCGCCCTCATGGGCACATACCGCGACAAGCGAATCAAGCAAGACCGGCGCGATCTGCTCGCTGCACGTCTTCAGCAATTGCGTGAGGCCCTTGCGGAACATCTATCAGCGCTCAAGGGATCAGGCCAACCGCGAACCAGGGCAGACGATGTCGTACCAACCGCCGGGGATCTCGCATACCTCCCGGCGTTCCGCAGACTCGTGGAGGCCGACTCCGGGATCGTGGTCACCAAGAGCTCGTTCGCCCCGCTCCTCGAATCCTGGCCAGCTCTCGTCGCGGAGTGGACCGAACAACGCCAGGCCGAATTCCGAGATCAAGCGCTCTCCTTTCTCAAGGGCAGTCCCGCTGCGGACGCCGAGGACGTGTTACAGCTCGCCGTAGCCACCTTTCACTGCTGGTTGTGCATGAGTCCTTCCCGCTTACGCTGGCCAGATCTCCTGGGGCATCCCTGCTGCCGAACCTCCTTTGCGGACTTTTGGCTCCAAAACAAGTCCGAATACGATGAAGTCGTTCACAAAGTGTGCCAATTCGAGGTGTTCCATGGACTCACGGCTCTCCGCCCCAACAAATGTCTCGAAGAAATGCGTGGCGTCATACGTGCATGCGGCGCAGACCCTGACGTCGTGACCTTCGCAGCCATGCAGGAGTCTCCGGTACGCCTGAGATGCAAGTTGTGTATGCAGCTGGATCAGTACCAAATCTTCGACTGGACGTCAGCGGTGAGTGGTCCTGGTGTAAGTGTTCTCAAGGTTCCCTTGCTCACGCTCGAGTCTACCCAGGTAGACCATCAGAACGTCGTCCATTGGCCGAAGGAGTCTCCGACGGGCACAGACCTCTGGGAGCCCGTTCCGCAGGACCGCGCTGCACAGGCCACTGCCCTCGCGGAGGCCATTTGTACGGCGAATAGCATGGACGGCGACTATACGAGAAGCGTGGCGCACTACATCGCATGTGCTTGGTGTTCGAGCTACCGCACGAGGAACGGAGAGGATATCGTCGTACACCTGGGCAGAGAGTGAGCGTCTACGCGCTTTCGCACCTACACTCAGCTTACCTGGCGTCTTCCCGCATCTGCAGGCATGGCAAGCACGAGCCCGTTAACGGCGTGGACCTCTATGTCACGGAGGGCTCGAGGGTGCTTGAGGGCTTGCCGCCGATATGGGTTTTCTCCGCGGCGCTCTCCGATACCCCAATGGCCAAGGAATTTGTTGATCTGGGAAGAGGTTTCTTCGTATCCACGATGGATACGCTAGGCGCTGCGGACCCCGCTGTCCTCGAGGGCGCGCGTGACTAAAGTGTCTTGTAAGCATTGCGCGCTGTAACATACGCCGGTACGTCCGTCTTCAGTTTCCTCGATGAATGTGTACCACCCTCGTTGTATACCACTATTATGTATGCCATCCATGGACGACAAATGATGACACTCCATTTTCACACACATCGGTGCGAGTGGTGATACGTTCAGTACTGAACACTTGCCAGTACTCGCAGTTGCCCTCCTATTCTATCGAGGTTTGGGGCCCGGATCGTTCTACGGCAATGCGGGCGCTGTGTTGCTACCGTGAGGGATTTTAGTCCCCGAAAAGGTAAGGTCGTCGGTCACCCGGGTACAAGATGGACACCCTCATGACCGAGACTTGAGTCTTCTTCAGCAATCTTGCAGCACTCAGCGCATCTCTGCTCGCACGTTCGACCGCCTACAATGCTACTAACACTCCCAGCTGAACTCGTGGTCGCGATCATCCGTGCGCTCCATCGCGATGTTCCAGCCCTCCGCAACACAGCCCTCGTTTGTCGCGCCCTGCTCCCTATCGCGCGCGAGGAGCTGTTCACGATGGCTGACGCGCGCGCGCTCGAACAACCGTTCATGCAGCGTTACTTCGACTGCATCGTCGAGTTGGTCATCGGTCCCGGGCCCGCGACCTTCGACTTCGGCTTCGTGCCGTACATCCAACACCAGTCCCTCCCGAAGCTCAAGTCCATCCGGTTCAGTTCCTTCCACCACCCCGGTCTCTATTCCAGGCTCCCTGCCGGCCTGTTCACGGCCCTCAACGCGCGCACGACCGTCACGGACCTCGCCCTCTCGCGCGCCATCTTCCGCGACCTGCGGCACGCGCAGGCCCTCATATGCGCCCTCCCGAACCTCTCGAGCCTCTCCCTGCGAGAGGTGAACTTCATGGACTTCCATCTCCTCCCTGGCTTTTCCGAGCCACCGGAACTCCGCAGCCAGGTTGTCGCCGAAGCTACCACCCGGACGAGGCCTCGCCTCACACGGCTGTCGGTGGTCCCGTCGACGCTTAGCGCAGCGGCGTCCCAGATCGCGCGCTGGCTGGCCGAAGGCCCCAGTGCGCAATCGCTGAAGACACTGGTCATGCCCTACCAGTCGACCGCCGCTCACCTCGTGCTGGAGCACTTCGGACACACCATCGAAGACCTCCGCATGCCGCTGCACGCGCTCGACAGTATGCTCATGATGACTCCTGCGATGTGTTAGCTTGTCCTGATGTGGTTCCCTTCAAGCTAGCCTGAATGTTTACAGTGGCTACCTGAGCGGATACACCAACGTGCGCAAGCTGACGGTGTTCCTCGAGGCATATAACACGAGCCCCGGCCCGTGGTTCCTCCTCGGGCCCCTCTTCGAGCATGGCATCCCCACGGAGACCTTACGCACCGTTGTGATTGACGTGCGCATCGCGTACCGGATGCAACTGTTCTCGGCGATCGACTGGGCTGCGCTCGATCGCGTGAACGAGGCGCTGGACGAGGACAAGTTCGAGGGGCTGCGCAAGGTCGTATTCATCGTCCAGTGGAAAGAGGGTGCGGGCTGGGTATACGAGGGAGGCGAAAAGAAGACGGTCAGAAGGCAGATCGAGGAGAGGTTGTATAACCTCGTCGACGCGGGGAAGCTGGAAGCGAGGGTGCAGGTGGTGAAGGAGGTGAATAGGTTTCATCACGTTTTGCAGCATGATCGCTCACCGTGGACTGTTCGCAGTATTATGATACGATACCATGATCTGGAGAGTCGTTGAAAACGGGCAGGTCCTTGGGTCTTACCTGGCTATCTGGTGTCGAAGATTCAGTAGGACTGCCTTGCTGGCCAAACGGCGCCGTGAGCCGCGAACTGCCATCCCTACGCGCTTTCCGCCTGTAGGGCGTACCTCGTATACTCTGCGAAGGTCGGGGTCGCTTTCCCAACTGTTCTGTGTGAACGTAGCCCGCGTCATAGGTCCTTCCCGTGACCAAGAAAAGTCGTGCATACCTGTAGGTCGAGAAGACAGTTTGCAAGCTGTCTTGGCCGGAGCGCGGACCGCATGAGGTGTCGTCTCTTTCCGTTCATTCACCTACTCGTCGCACATTGCAAGATTCAGCATTACCGTGTAAGGTGTGGCGATATCAAGGTCGAAAGGAATGTACAGTACACTCACACTTCGGGGAGTACATAGTGACCTCTGTAGCGTGTTCCATGCTCGCAGCGAGCTCCTTGAGCGGCCGGGGCAGTATCATGCCATTCAGAATGCCAGATAATGCTACATGTCGTATTGTTGTGGACGTTGACAAGCTGTGAACAGGAGGCAACGATGACAGACACTGCCATGTCGGAAGATGTAGGAAATTCACAGCTTGAGGAGAGCGCAGAGAGGAAGCGCCCAATGGGAATCGTAAATGGCAAATGCCGTCGACGACGTTGGCGGACCTTCAGCCGCTGACCTCCCACCACCCGCCGACGTCGTTGATGGCTCGGTGTCGTCTAGCGAGGCCGCCACGGCGGGCAACGGCGCAAAGGGCAAAAAGTCGAAGCCATCATCGTCCAACGTAGCCGCAGCGGCTCCGGGCGCTAAGCCCAAGTCCACCAAATCCGCCGCTCCTCGTGCCTCTTCTCCGTCCCCTCCCCCGCCTCCGGCCCGCCGCCCTCTGGAAACGATCCGCCTCGACATCAAACTCGGCGGGCCTGAAGACTACGAGGTGAACATATCCGAGCTCGCGAAAGCGACGGGGGCAGCGGCCGGCGACACCTGACACCTGTTCCGGAGCCGAAGCACGATACCTCCGACGAGAGCGACGGAGATGATGAGGACGAGAAGCCCAAGGCCGACGACAAACTCAAGCCCAAGAAACGCAAGGTCCGTGTCGCGCTGCAACCCATCGCCGACCCTTCACTCACGCTACCGCGACAGCGCCGACATCATGCGTCCGAGTACTACGACACCGCCGACCCCTTCATTGACGACTCCGAGCTCGCGCAGGACGAGCGCACGTTCTTCGCGCAGACCAAGCAGAAGGGCTTCTACGTCTCGAGCGGCCAGGTAGCATTGCTCAACAAGTACGTACGCATCCACTTTACCCTTTGCTTGAAATATGCACCGGCATCCTGCACATTCCCCTCATGAACGACCCGTCGACTACCTCGGTCGAGAATGCATCCTAGCCCCGATCGCCAGAACCCCCTTCAGCTTCATCCTTCTTCGGTTCGGGCGCACCCGATATCCTGGCCTTCGGCGCCGTGCTGGGCGAACAAGGTCAGGGCGATCGCCCTCCGGGCACCATGGGGTGATTTCGTTTGGCACGCCTGCGCGCCACTGTTAACCCGTGTTCTACTGACCCAGACGCTTGGCAGTGTGCTCTCGCCATGAAGCATACTCGTTCATTGAGACAGCGCTGGGTCTTGCTACAGGCTTTCGTATGTTTCGCGTCTTCATGGCTCCAATCTCGGCCTCCTTCGTCTTCACCTCGTACATCGGCATCGAAAAGCTGCTAATTACACTGTGTCCGCAGAGCCCCGCAACGGAAACCCAAGTCCAAGAAGGTCAACATCCTCGCACCTTCCGCGTCCGTCTCGGCTGCACTTTCTACCGCGACGCTCCCCCTCCCTGCGCTGTCTGCCTCCGCTGGTCCCTCGAATGGGTCAGCATCTGCGAGAGCGCGAGTCAAGGCTGAGGACGGTACCGCCGACGCGCCAATCGCGTTGCTTTCGGACGGGGAGGACGCGAGCGGGAAGCTGAAGCGGAAGATGAGCGAGACGCAGAGTGTCGCGAGCAGCACTGCTGATGGGAGCGTGAAGAAGAAGAGGAAAACGGTCGAGATTGTGAGTGTTCTTCCGTCGTGCATGCCCTCCCCTCGCGCTTTGCATAGTCAAGCCGTTCATTCACCACGTATGAACTAACGCGTGTTTGTAGCAACCCTTCCACCCTGAGCTCGAGGCAGCAATCGAGGTCCTGAAGGACGCGATTGCGAAGGAGAACTGGGATACGAAGGGCAAGTTCCCGCCCTCGCTGAAGCCGGTGCTCGCGCAAGTCGCGCTCAAGGCTGTCATTCTCGGGGAGTACGACGACAACTTCTTCAATTTAATGCCGCGGCTATTTCCCTACAACAAGTTCACGATGACGGTATGTGCAAACGTTTACTAGCTACGGTCATCTGCTGACTGTCTCCTTAGAAACTCATCAAGCGCACGATTTGGCGAGATCATACCAACCTGCTAGTGGATCGCCAAAACTCCCTCATCGAGGAGTTGCGCGTGCTCGCCGAGGAGGGGTTCCCGAAGGCGAAGGAGGAGTGGGAGAAGAGCGTCATTCAGTGGGGTACGTGTATGTCAAGCGTGCTGATCGTGCATCATTTGCTGAGCCGCGCTGCAGAGAAACGTCAGGAGCGCGCGAAGGCCGAGGCTGCAGGCGAGCCAGTAAACGGCGTCGCACACTCCACTGAGGGCTCTCCTATCGTGAGCGACGGCGCGACACCGAAGATCAGCACCTCTGCTCTTGAGTCGCGTCCAACCCTGGACGACGGGGTTGACCACGAGGACGGCGGGCACGTCGGCAAGGGCGGGAAGGACTCGCACCCGCCGGCGAAGCGGTATCGGTTGACGGACCAGATGAAGCAGATCATCTGGCAGCTGGTCTGCCTGAGCAACGAGTGCTGTCGGATCGAGAACGAGAAGAAGTAAGTCCCGCGTTCGCGCCCTCGTAGACATTCATTGATGTTTCGTGGCAGCCAACTCGAGAACTCAAATCAAATCGTCAGCGATCAGGGTGTCAGGAAGAACCTGTACCAGAGGGTGAGTGGGGCGTGTGGTGCTGCTGGCGTCGACCCAGCGGCGGTCTCGCGGGGGCAGCGGGCGAGGCGGGCGGGGAGGGAGGAAGGTGAGTGCGCGTGGCAGAGGAAGGTGAGTGCGTGTGGCAGAGGAAGCGGAGGCGAGGCGGGCGGCGGGCGGTCGGAGAGATGCGGAGGGACGGTAGAGTACCGCAGAGAGTATTGGAGAGGAGGACAGTATGAGACTGGAGTACTAACGGCGGTATGAGACTGGAGTACTAACGGCGGTGTGGGACTGCACTACTAACGGCAGTGTGGGATCGGACTACTGACAGCGGGATGGACCGCGGCGGTAGTCATGGCCGTGCCGC